>CM063179.1:100049845-100680073 GCA_031835075.1 Saguinus oedipus | reverse complement strand
CTACATATCATATGTAGAAATATAATTTTCTGCACATTTATAAGATCATGTAATCTGCAAACAGAGATAATCTTTTTTTCTGATTTGAATATTTCTTATTTCCTTTTCTACTTACTCTGGCTAGGAAGTATAATACTATGTTGGATAGAGAGGCGGTCCACTATACACTGGGGACTGTTGGGGGAAATGGGGGAGGGACAGCGGAGGGGGGGCTGGGGGGATAGCCTGGGGATGAATGCCAAGTGTGGGTGAAGGGGAGGAAGGCAGCAAAACACACTGCCATGTGTGTACCTATGCAACTATCTTGCACGTTCTGCACATGTACCCCAAAACCTATAATGCAATAAAAATTAAAAAAAAAATACTATGTTGGATAGAAGTGGAGAGAATGTGCATCATTTTCTTGTTTCAGATCTGAGAGAAAAAGCTTTCAGTTTTCAATTCAGTTTTTGACCATGGAATATGATTTAGCTGTGTGCTTTTTATATATGGCCTTTATTGTGTCTAGGTAAATTCCTTCTCTACCTAATTTCTTGAGAATTTTTATCATCAAAGGGTGTTGAATCTTGTGGAATGCTTTTGCTGTATCTTTTGAGATTATCATGTCATCTTTGTCCCTCATTCTGTGAAGGCATTTGGTGCTGGGCTTTTCTTTGTTGAAGGTTTTTGATTACTAATTCAATCTTTTTGTTAGTTATTGGTCTGTTCAGACTTTTTAATGCTTTATGATTTAGTCCTGGTAGGTTGTATGTTTTTAGGACTTTATCCATTTTTTTCTAAGTTGTCCATTTTGTTGACATATAATTTTTTTCTTTTTTTCTTTTTTTGAGATGGAGTTTTGCTGTTGTTGCCCAGGCTGGAGTGCAGTGGTGTGATCTTGGCTCCCTGCAACCTCCACTTGCTGGGTTCAAGTGATTCTCCTGCCTCAGCCTCCCAAGTAGCTGGGATTACAGGCACTGCCATCATGTCCAGCTAATTTTTGTATTTTTGTAGAGAAAGGGTTTCACCATGTTGGCCAGGATGGTCTTGAACTCCTGACCTCAAGTGATCTCCTCTGAAAGTGCTGGGATTACAGCCTCAGCCTCTGAAAGTGCTGGGATTACAGGCATGAGCCACCACGCCCGGCCCTTCAAGAAATATCAAGTTTGTTGATTTTATGGGAAGATTCTTTTTTCTAAGAAAATCCTAAGGAACATTTCAGTTTTTATGCCCAAACAAACAAAATTTAAGAAACTGAATCCAAGAAGACAAAAAGAAGAGATGCAATGAAAATTTAACATTTGAAAATATTTTAAATTAACTTCGACTTCTTAATAGGGAAAAACTATTTTACCTTTTTTAACAGAATCAGAAAACATATTTAATATAATGTAATACCTATTTATGATTGTTGGAAAAAACAAACATATGAAGCTCAATGAATTAGGCTAACTTCCACACCCTGTTAAATAATATGTAGTAAAACTAGATAGGCAAACAAAAAACAAAAAATAGAACTCTACAATAAATATTATCTTTAAAAAAATGGAGTTAATTTCAGAATATACAATAGTTAAAGCAAATACTACTATTTGTTTCATTGCAGTTGAGAGCTTACTATTTCCTTTTGACCAATGTTTAAAAAAAGGCAAGAAAGGCATGAAAGCAAAGGACTATCTTAAAATGAATAATGGTAATTTTATAACTGCTGCTAATGTGAGCCTGCTTTTATGTAATAAAATCCTAGATACAAGCATTTGTCCTACTATCTTAGTATTGCTACCTATGCCCATACTGTGAACTCAGTCACACCATTTGGGAATCACACTATAGTATTTATAATAATCAATACCCGAGCAGCTGACTAGTGCTGCTCTCTTTAGTGTATTTTAGTGTATTTAGACTTCCCTCTTTAGTGTATTTTTAGTCAAACACAGAACACTTATTATGGTGCATTGAAAACAGTTGTCTATATTTTGCATATATCTTTCTAATAGCAAATATATTTCTTTGCATTCTCCATGTTTGAAACTTGAACTACATTAAAGGAATATTCTGCAAAATTGTCAGCATCTCCTTCCCTCATTGTTGTGTCTAGGTTCTGTATTCCAGAATAATATTGCAGGGGAAATAAAAGCAATAATGTGAGATTATCCTTGGGGTGCATTTAGGGAATGCTGAACTTTCCTTCTTGCCTACGTCTATGTTAGCAATTTAGATAAACAACTGTAAAAGCTTACTGAATAATAGCTGTCATAATGATTACTATGGTCTCCTACTTGGACAATATAAGGTGGCTTCCCCAGAGAGCCTGGCTTCAATTTTATTATTTTGGAAGTGGCACAGAGTAGACCCTGTTTAAAGATATGCAGACAAGTTTTTATTTTACTTTTTATTTTTTTCTGCATTTTTATTTTATTTATTTATTATTATTTTTTATTTTTATTGCATTTTAGGTTTTGGGGTACATGTGCAGAATGTGCAAGATAGTTGCATAGGTACACACATGGCAGTGTATTTTGCTGCCTTCTTCCCCTTCACCCACATTTGGCATTTCTCCCCAGGCTATCCCTCCCCATCTCCCCCCCGCTGTCCCTCCCCTATTCCCCCCAATAGACCCCAGTGTGTAGTACCCTCTTCCCTGTGTCCATGTGTTCTCATTTTTCCTTACCCGCCTATGAGTGAGAACATGTGGTATTTCATTTTCTGTTCTTGTATCAGTTTGCTGAGAATGATGTTCTCCAGATTCATCCATGTCCTTACAAAGGACACAAACTCATCATTTTTGATTGCTGCATAATATTCCATGGTGTATATGTGCCACATTTTCCCAGTCCGGTCTATCATCAATGGGCATTTGGGTTGGTTCCAGTTCTTTGCTATTGTAAACAGTGCTGCAATGAACATTCGTGTGCATATGTCCTTATAGTAGAACGATTTATAGTCCTTTGGATATATACCCAGTAATGGGATTGCTAGGTCAAATGGAATTTCTATTTCTAGGTCCTTGAGGAATCGCCACACTGTCTTCCACAATGGTTGAACTAATTTACACTCCCACCAACAGTGTAAGAGTGTTCCTATTTCTCCACATCCTCTCCAGCATCTGCTGTCTCCAGATTTTTTAATGATCGCCATTCTAACTGGCGTGAGATGGTATCTCAATGTGGTTTTGATTTGCATTTCTCTAATGACCAGTGATGATGAGCATTTTTTTCATGTGTTTGTTGGCCTCATGCATGTCTTCTTTTGTAAAGTGTCTGTTCATATCCTTTGCCCATTTTTGAATGGGCTTGCTTGTTTTTTTCCTGTAAATCTGTTTGAGTTCTTTGTAAATTCTGGATATCAGCCCTTTGTCAGATGGGTAAACTGCAAAGATTTTTTCCCATTCTGTTGGTGGCCGATTCACTCTAGTGACTGTTTCTTTTGCTGTGCAAAAGCTGTGGAGTTTGATTAGGTCCCATTTGTCTATTTTGGCTTTTGTTGCCAGTGCTTTTGGTGTTTTGGTCATGAAGTCCTTGCCTACTCCTATGTCCTGAATGGTTTTGCCTAGATTTTCTTCTAGGGTTTTTATGGTGCCAGGTCTTATGTTTAAGTCTTTAATCCATCTGGAGTTAATTTTAGTATAAGGTGTCAGGAAGGGGTCCAGTTTCTGCTTTCTGCACATGGCTAACCAGTTTTCACAACACCATTTATTAAACAGGGAATCCTTTCCCCATTGCTTGTTTTTGTCTGGTTTATCAAAGATTATATGGTTGTAGATATGTTGTGTTCCCTCCGATGCCTCTGTTCTGTTCCATTGGTCTATATCTCTGTTTTGGTACCAGTACCATGCTGTTTTGATTACTGTAGCCTTGTAGTATAGTTTGAAGTCTGGTAGTGTGATGCCTCCTGCTGTGTTCTTTTTGCTTAGAATTGACTTGGCTATGTGGGCTCTCTTTTGGTTCCATACTAAGTTCATGGTGGTTTTTTCCAGTGCTGTGAAGAAATTCAATGGTAGCTTGATGGGGATAGCATTGATTCTGTAAATTACTTTGGGCAGTATTGCCATTTTCACGATATTGATTCTTCCTAACCATGAACATGGAATGTTTCTCTATCTGTTTGTGTCCTCTCTTATTTTGTTGAGCAGTGGTTTGTAGTTTTTCTTGAAGAGGTCCCTTACATTCCTTGTAAGGTGTATTCCTAGGTATTTTATTTTCTTTGTAGCAATTGTGAATGGCAGTTCATTCTTGATTTGGTTCTCTTTAAGTCTGTTATTGGTGTATAGGAATGCTTGTGATTTTTGCACATTGATTTTATATCCTGAAACTTTCCTGAAGTTGCTTATCGGTTTCAGGAGTTTTTGGACTGAGGTGATGGGGCCTTCTAGGTATACTATCATGTCGTCTGCAAATAGAGACAATTTGGCTTCCACCTTTCCTATTTGAATACCCTTTATTTCTTTTTCTTGCCTGATTGCTCTGGCTAGAACTTCCAGTACTATGTTGAATAGGAGTGGTGAGAGAGGGCATCTTTGTCTAGTGCTGGATTTCAAAGGGAATTCTTC
The DNA here is from genome assembly GCA_031835075.1 of Saguinus oedipus. Lineage (NCBI taxonomy): Eukaryota > Metazoa > Chordata > Mammalia > Primates > Cebidae > Saguinus > Saguinus oedipus. The sequence continues at coordinate 100,675,545 of CM063179.1, read as the reverse complement.
CAGCTTTTGCCCATTAAGTATGATATTGGCTGTTGGTTTGTCATAAATAGCTTTTATTACTTTGAGATATGTCCCATCAATACCGAGTTTATTGAGGGTTTTTAGCATAAAGGGCTGTTGAATTTTGTCAAATGCCTTCTCTGAGTCAATTGAGATAATCATGTGGTTTTTGTTTTTGGTTCTGTTTATGTGGTGAATTACATTTATAGACTTGCGTATGTTGAACCAGCCTTGCGTCCCCGGGATGAATCCTACTTGATCATGATGGATAAGTTTTTTAATGTGCTGTTGCAATCTGTTTGCCAGTATTTTATTGAAGATTTTTGCATCTATGTTCATCATGGATATTGGCCTGAAGTTTTCTTTTCTTGTTGAGACTCTGCCGGGTTTTGGTATCAGGATGATGTTGGTCTTATAAAATGATTTGGGAAGGGTTCCCTCTTTTTGGATTCTTTGGAATAGTTTCAGAAGGAATGGTACCAGCTCCTCTTTGTGTGTCTGGTAGAATTCGGCTGTGAACCCATCTGGAGCTGGGCTTTTTTGTGTGTGGTAGGCTCTTAATTGCTGCCTGGACTTCAGACCTTGTTATTGGTCTATTCATAGTTTTGGCTTTTCCTGGTTTAGGCTTGGGAGGACACAGGTGTTCAGAAATTTATCCATTTTTTCCTGGTTTACTAGTTTATGTGCATAGAGTTGTTTGTAGTATTCTCTGATGATGGTTTGAATTTCTGTGGAATCCATGGTGATTTTTCCTTTATCATTTTTTATTGCATCTATTTGGTTGTTCTCTCTCTTCTTTTTTATCAGTCTGGCTAGTGGTCTGTCTATTTTGTTGATCTTTTCAAAAAACCAGCTCTTGGATTTATTGATTTTTTGAAGGGTTTTTTGTGTCTCTATCTCCTTCAGTTCTGCTCTGGTCTTAGTTATTTCTTGTCTTCTGCTAGGTTTTGAGTTTTTTTGATCTTGCTCCTCTAGCTCTTTCAATTTTGATGATATGGTGTCAATTTTGGATCTCTCCACTCTTCTCATGTGGGCACTTGTTGCTATATATTTTCCTCTACAGATTGCTTTAAATGTGTCCCAGAGATTCTGGTATGTTGTGTCTTCATTCTCGTTGGTTTCGAAGAACTTCTTTATTTCTGCCTTCATTTCATTGTTTATCCAATCAACATTCAAGAGCCAGTTGTTCAGTTTCCATGAAGCTGTGCGGTTCTGAGTTAGTTTCTGAATTCTGAGTTCCAACTTGATTGCACTATGGTCTGAGAGACTGTTTGTTATGATTTCAGTTGTTTTGCATTTGCTGAGGAGTGCTTTACTTCCAATTATGTGGTCAATTTTGGAGTAGGTGTGATGTGGTGCTGAGAAGAGTGTGTATTCTGTGGATTTTGGGTGGAGAGTTCTGTAAATGTCTATCAGGTTTGCTTGTTCCAGGTTTGAGTTCAAGCCCTGGATATCCTTGTTAATTTTCTGTCTGGTTGATCTGTCTAATATTGACAGTGGAGTGTTAAAGTTATTGTGTGGGAGTCTAAGTCTCTTTGTAAGTCGTTAAGAACTTGCCTTATATATCTGGGTGCTCCTGTGTTAGGTCCATATGTATTTAGGATCGTTAGCTCTTCTTGTTGTACCCATCCTTTTACCATTATGTAATGACCTTCTTTGTCTCTTTTGATCTTTTTTGCTTTAAAATCTTTATCAGACGAGAATTGCAACTCCTGCTTTTTTTTTGCTCTCCATTTGCTTGGTAAATCTTCCTCCATCCCTTTATTTTGAGCCTTTATGTATCCTTGCATGTGAGATGGGTTTCCTGGATACAGCACACCAATGAGTTTTGGCTTTTTATCCAACTTGCCAGTCTGTGTCTTTTGATTGGTGCATTTAGCCCATTTACATTTAGGGTTAATATTGTTATGTGTGAATTTGATACTGCCATTTTGATGCTAGCTGGCTGTTTTGCCGGTTAGTTGATGCAGATTCTTCATTTTGTTGATGCTCTTTAGCATTTGGTATGTTTTTTGAGTGGCTGGTACTGGTTGTTTCTTTCTATGTGTAGTGCCTCTTTCAGGAGCTCTTGTAAAGCAGGCCTGGTGGTAACAAAATCTCTGAGTACTTGCTTGTTGGCAAAAGATTTTATTCTTCCTTCACTTATGAAGCTCAGTTTGGCTGGATATGAAATTCTGGGTTGAAAGTTCTTTTCTTTAAGGATGTTGAATATTGCCGCCCCCCCCTTCTGGCTTGTAGAGTCTCTGCTGAGAGATCTGCTGTGAGTCTGATGGGTTTCCCTTTGTGGGTGACCCGGCCTTTCTCTCTGGCTGCCCTTAGTATTTTCTCCTTCATTTCAACCCTGGTGAATCTGATGACTATGTGCCTTGGGGTTGCTCTTCTTGTGGAATATCTTTGTGGTGTTCTCTGTATTTCCTGGAGTTGAGTATTGGCCTGCCTTGCTAGGTTGGGGAAATTGTCCTGGATAATATCCTGAAGAGTATTTTCCAGCTTGGATTCATCCTCTTCATCACATTCTGGTACACCTATCAAACGTAGGTTAGGTCTCTTCATGTAGTCCCACATTTCTTGGAGATTTTGTTCATTCCTTTTTGTGCTTTTTTCTTTAATCTTGGTTTCTCATTTTATTTCATTGAGTTGATCTTCGACTTCTGATATTCTTTTTTCTGCTTGGTCTATTCGGCTGTTGAAACGTGCATGCTTCGCGAAATTCTCGTGTTGTGTTTTTCTGCTCCTTCAATTCATTTATATTCCTAAGTTGTCCATTCTTGTTATTTCCTTGAATCTTTTTTGAAGTCTTTTTTCAAGGTTCTTAGTTTCTTTGCATTGATTTAGAACATGTTCTTTTAGCTCACTGAAGTTTCTCATTATCAACCTTCTGAAGTCTGATTCCGTCATTTTGTCACACTCATTCTCCATCCAGCTTTGTTCCCTTGCTGATGAGGAATTTTGGTTCTTTGTAGGAGGTGAGGTGTTTTGGTTTCGGGTGTTTTCCTCCTTTTTGCACTGGTTTCTTTCCTTCTTTGTGGATTTATTCACCTGTTGTCTTAGTATTTGCTGACTTTTCGATTGGGTCTCTGAGTGGACGCCCAGATTGTTGATGATGAATTATTTCTGTTACTTAGTTTTCCTTCTAACAGTCTAGCCTCTCTGCTGTACGAGTGCTGAGGTCCACTCCAGGCCCTGCTTGTCTGGGGTACACCTGTAGCAGCTGCGGAACAGTGAGGGATGCTACCAGTTTCTTCTTCTGCTATCTTTGTCCCAGTATGATGCCTGCCAAATATCAGTCCTTTTTTGAGGTGGCTTTTTGGATATACAGGGTTCAGGGAGCTGCTTGAGGAGACGGTCTGTACTTTATAGGAGCTCCAGTGCTGATCTGTGAGCTCCAGTGTTCATTCAGGGTTGTTGGGCGGGTGTGTTTTGGTCTGCTGCAGCAGAACTTATAAAACCCCCCCTTTTTTTTTCCCTCAGATGCTCTGTGTCAGGGAGTTGGGGCTTTCTTTATGAGTATCCGTTGCACTGTCCTGCCCAGCTGGGAGACAGTCTAGTCATTATTTGCCTGCCGAGGCTCCGCCCTCCTACCACGGGGTCTGTCCTGCTGCCGTGGGGCTCCGCCCTACTGTGGTAGGCTCCGCCCTGTTGGCTGAGTCTCTCTGTTATGGCAGGTTGTCTCGATAATGGCAGGCTGCTTCAGCAATGGGCGTGTACCTCAGTAGGGGCAGAATGCATCCGTAGTGGTGGACACCCCTCCCCCATCAAGCTGCACCATCCTGGATTCAGCTGAGCCTGCAGTAAAACTCTCAACCCTGAGCATTTTGAATCGCCATTTTGTTTGTCCCTGTGGGGGTGGGACCCGCCGAGCCTGATCACCTGGCTCCCTGCCTCAGTGTCTTTTCTCTCTCTCTCTCTCTTTTTTTTTTTCAAGTTGAACGGTTGACTCTCCCACAGGTGTTTCAGTCGCCTGCTGATAGGGCACTGGGATCTGCGTGATTTCCCGTGCTGTGACTCACTGCACCAGCTCAAATCACGCTTCCCAGGAATCTCTTGGTCTGGCTCACTGTCCAAGTCCCGTTTAATCAGATGGATATGTTAATCTGCCCTCCCAAATCTCGGATTGCCGGTTTAACAGGGCACCCAGACCAGTGAGTTTTGTGCAGGGTGCTGCTGTGCTGCGGCGCTGGCCGAAACGGCCGTACAAGCCGAAAGGGCTGTGCTGGTGTCCTGTGTCTCTCCTACACCTGGGAATTTCCCCGTTCTGTGGGCAGCAAAGGTCCATCTGAAAATGCGGCTAAGACTCACCCTCTGCACCTTCACTGAGAGCTGCAATCCCGAGTTGTTCCTACCGCTCCATCTTTCGAATTCTTGCAAGTTTTTATTTTTTAAAAAAGCAGTAAATTAATGGATCTAGTCATTGATCATAACCAGACTTTATATGCCTCCTAACAGAACAACACTACACAGACTAACAAGTAATCTTGATAAAAAAAAATAAGGAAGCATGCCACTGAACCTCTAGGTCAGTTTACAGGAAATGCAGGAGAACAGAAGAACATGTAAACTGCACCATAAGGATGCAATTAGCAAAATCCAAGCTGTGTAATATTCAAAAGAACCAACAACTCAGTTTTTTAAGATAACAAATTGTAAGGTAAAAAGAAGGTAATGAAGAAATTTATAGATTAAAAGATACACAAAAGATTTATTAACTAGCCACAATGTGTGAGCTTAATTGGAACAAATGGTAGCAAGAAAACATACATGACTTAGATGATGGATAAAAATGTGAATGGTGGATATTTGTTGATAAGAGGCTGTGCTAACCTACTCTGTATTAGCCAGACAAACCCTATCTTACTGAGAGTAAGACAGACTCCATCTTTACCTTTTCCTCACCCTCCATCTTTACCTTTCCCTCACCCCTCCCACCATTTCTCCTTTGAGTGCATATCTGGGTCATGTTCCTGTGCTGGGTCATGCTGTACTTAGAACTATAGAAACATATAACCATTGTAACCATATCCTGCCTGGCAAGCTCACTTGTTATTGTTGATACCCTCCTTGATTGATTGTATGACAAGTACTGAATACCCTCCTTGGTAACCAGCAATCATGGGAACCACTTGTGAATACACTCCTTAATAATCAACAATTCTTGGGAACCTCCTGCCTCCTGGTTACTAGCCTCCTTATCTAACTTGCTTGTTCTGCTTCTATAAATAATGCTTCAGTTAGGCAGCTCCTCCCCTTTCCTAAGCAAGATATAGAAAGGAATCAAGCCCCTTCCTCGGGGCTGAGAGATTTTGAGCTCGAGCTGACTCTCAGTCACTGGCAATAAAGGACTCTCAATTGGAACTCAAAGTGTGGCACTTTCTTTCTAACTTGTTCAGGTATAACAAAGCAATTGTTAACTTTTAGGTATAATTGGAAAATATGTTTGTTTTTGGAATCCTTTTTTTTTTTAAAATATGTATACTAAAAAAATAAAAATAAAATAAAATATGTATACTAAAGCTATTTATGGATAAAATACAGTTTTTGTGATTGAAGAGGAATAATGATAAAACGGGATTAGCCATAAGGTAATAATTGTTGAAATGGGCAGTGGATACATGGGAATTCAATATATAATTTTGTCTATTTTTGTATGTCTTTTGAGATTTTAAATAATAAATGTCTCAAAAATAAGTAATTGTTTTAGACTGCTGAGAAATACTTTAGCACAGCACGTAGGGCACCCCAAAGAGGGCACAGAGGTCTACCTTGGAGGGCCCGAGAACTGGATATTGTATGAATCAACCATGGGTATAATGGGATGGAGAAAATTTTATTTATTAAAATTTCACAGAAACCAAGTAAGATGGACCATCCTGAAGAGCCTGCTTCCTATAAGGGAAATTGTCTGAGTGAGGGACTTCTCATTTGTTGAAGGGCTGAGTACTGTGAAAAATTTAGGGGCTTAGGCTCCTAAATGGAAAGGCAGAATGATAAGTGCGGGGGCAGGGGACAGAGCAGTACATGATGGGCTTCTCCATAGTGTCCCGATCTATGTTAAAGTTACTCCGTTTGTGAATTCACAATTGTGATTTCCTCTGCTGTGGAAAACAGCAATGACAAAAATCTTTGTACCAATTGGCATGTGGCAAAATGGAGTCGGCACAAACAGATGCAGGAAAACTGGGAGAAACTAACCCCATTCACTTTATTTTACAATTCCAGTGCCATAGCTTTTGCATTTGATGGTTTCTGTACCCCCAACACTCCCTCTACTGACTTCTCTTTCCTACCTTGGCTTAAATGTCACTTCCAGGGTGCTCTGATTCCCCAGGCCAAGTTAGTTGTCCCTTCCATGCACTTCCAGTGTAACCTGTGTTTCTGCTTCATCACGCTTTCCCCACTATCCAACAATTATTTGTTATTTGACAAGTACAGGAATTATTTTTTATTATTATTTAAAACAGTAGAGACTGAGCTTACTATGTTGCCCAGACTGGTCTCAAACTCCTGGGCTCAAGTGATCTTCTTGCTTTGGCTTCCTAATGTGCTCGGACTATAGGCATGAGCCACTGTGCCCAGCCTGGAACAGGAATTTTTTTCTGTCTTCTATATAGTTATTTCTCCAGTACCTATTGCTGAGTCTTACACGTAAAAGAGACTTAATATTTTCTTGTGTTTACATGCTAACAAATTGGAGGCCCCAGATTCTCAATGTTTTTGAGGATGGTCATAGTGATCTCCTTGTAGTGTACTATGATAACTAGTTTTATGGTTCCTTTAAGAACTCCTCCTTCTTTGCATGTAATCTGGTGGGACTATTAATCATGGTGCTGTAGATCCACTTTTTGGGATGAACAAATGTCCCAGGTTAGGACCCTTAAATTACAGTCCAAGGGAAAAGGATATGATAGAAGCCTGGACAATCAGAGTCTGTTCCAAGAATTTTCCAAAGTAGAGGAAAAGTAGGGCTATTTTGACATGTCTGAAGGAGAGGTAACTCCAGAGTTGCTGGTGTTCATTTTGTCTGCTTTGTGGAAGAAACTCATCAGAGAACAACTCACAGAAAAAAGCAGATGGAGCACTTGAGAGGGAGAGAATGAGAGAGAGCTGATGTTTTAAGAGTTAATGTGTTTTAGTTCCTGGTGTTTTGGCCCCTGCAATCTTGATTTCATAAGCTCCCTTGATGCTGTTCCCAGTAAAATGGATTTTTAATTTCCACTTTTGCTCAAGCTTGTTTGAAATAAGTTTCTGTCCCTTGCATCCCAAATAATGCTGGCTAACACACAAGGCTCCTTAGTTATTGCCAGTATATTACAATTAAATGAAAGATATACATTTTCACTTATACAGGCTGTATGACAAACTAAAAATCCAAAGTTTATTAGGTGTTGCTAGAATCATATCAACTTAGTGTGTCAACCTTGCTTTTTTCAGATGTTCTGAGTGTGAGTCATATTTGCATTTCATAAAAAGAAAGATAAAGCCAAAAGCAATATTGCCTAAGATGTACTGTTTTGCTAAACAGCATCTTTCACAACCTGAGATCAGTGAGGAAATACAATGCAGTGAGTCCTGGGTGCTGAAAATGTCAACTTTTTGGTTGTAATTAAATGGCTCTGTGTGGTATAGACAGAATCTGAGACAGAATTTGACCATTTCTCAGGTTTCTTCTTTCATAGTTTTGAACTGTAACTTGCCTACCAAGTGTGAGCTTGACTATGAGGTCTCAAAGATTTGAATCGTGTGTCCTGAATTTTCTTTAACTTTCTAAGTCAGGGTGTTTCCTGAGCCAAGTGGAACTACATAGCTCTACCAGGGTCCTCAAACTATAGACCTCTCCCCAGAGCCTAGGATCTCAATTTGACTGTTTTGTCTTCTCCCAGGCAGGCTGAGGTTTTCCTAGTCACCATGAAATGCTTTTGGAATTAAAAAAGACAAACTAAGTCCTATAAAAAGGCTTTGGTGTTACCAAGATTATGGAATTCCCTTCTTAGTATAATTCATAAAACAGTAGTAACATATAAAACAAATGTAAGAAATCCCCCTGCCCCCCAAATTCTTATTTTTCCCATGCTGGCTATTTGAATGTTTAAAAAATATTGGCTATTCTTTTAAAAATATTTTGTTTCTGCTTCTCAGGTAGCCTATTTTATGGACCATCTAGCAGTGAATGCAGTTAATCCAGGCAGCACTTCCCTATTTTCTATTATTCCGATCTAACTGGAAAACACTGAGACCAATCCATGTAAAAATTTGGCCACCAGCCTAAGGTACCAGCTCTAGATTCCTGTCTATGGTGTTTCCATCATATAAGGTTTTCTGCTTATTTCTTTTTCCTGCATTCTCATCCTCATGTTGTGGGAACAGGACTGTTTGTTCCTCTACTCTTCTTGTCGCTCCAGAAACTTTTCACCATCAAAAGTTTGGTGAAACTTTTGATGGTGAAAAGTTTCACCATCAATTGAGTGGTTAAGGAACTATTCTACATCTACATCTATATCCTTTTCACTGGCTGTTCTTTTTATCAGTTGGCTTTCCAGAGACCTGGCTCTTCCATGGGAAGAGGTTTCTTTTTTTTTTCAAGTGGGGGATGTCAATCCTTTTATAATCCTTGGGTTTGGCATCTTCTGAGCTCCCAATACCACCTCCTGACCATTACTTCTCTGACGCTTGTGCAATCCCCTTGTCTTTTTAAATTTAATTTAATTTAATTTTTAATTTTTATTTATTTATTTCTTAAGAGACAGAGTCTCCCTATGTTGCCCAGGCTGGAGTGCAGTGGCTATTCACAGGTACGATCCCACTACTGATCAGCATGGAAGTTTTGACCTGCTCCGTTTCCGACCTGGGCCGCTTCACCCCTCCTTAGACAACCTGTTGGTCCCCCACTCCCAGGAGGTCACCATACTGATGCTGAACTTAGTGCGGATACCCAATTGGCATAGCGCACTATAGCCCAGAACTCCTGGACTCAAGTGATCCTCCAGCTTCAGCCTCCTGAGTAGCTTGGACTACAGTCATGCACCACCACACCAGCCCCCTTGTCTTTTTGAGACTCACACCGTTTACTTTTACCACCCTATACTACTCTCCGTTGTTATAATTTACCAACCTCTCAGTCACTCCTTATCCATTAAAGCCTTCAGCATGAGGTTCATGATCTTTCCTTTGACTCCATGTTCCAATGTCATCCCTAGTGCCTCCTATATCCATATGAATGGTCAGTTCTACCCCGAGTCTCTTCCTTTCTTGATCCTGATCTCCAGGGGGTGTAATGACACTTAATCCATCTGTGGCCATGTCCTTATATTGGCATCACCTGTAAATGTTCTATCTCTGAAATCATCAGTCTATGCATCTTTACTTTTGACTACTAGTTCTATGGACTCAATTGCGTCTCCCCAAAACACGTGTGCTGAAGCCCTACCGCTCACTGTGATGGTATTTGGAGATGGGGTCTTCAGGAGGTCATTGGGTTTAGATGAGGTCACGAGGGATGGGATTAGTGCCCTTATAAGAAGAGGTGCCTGCGTGGTGAATTGTGTCTGTCATTCTAGTCTGGGATGCTGAGGTGGGAAGATCACTGAGGCCAGGAGTTTGAAACCAGTCTGGGCAACATAGCAAGACTGTGTCTTTGCTAAAAAATAAAATAAATAGCCAAGCATGGTGGTGCAAACCTGTAGTCCCAACTGTTTGAGAGGCCGAGGTTGGAGAATCTCTTGATCCCAGGAGTTTGAGGGTTCAGGGAGCTGTAATCACACCACTGCACTCTAGTTTGGGGCAACAACGCAAGACCCTGCTTCTCTTTAAAAACAAACAAACAAACTGAAAGACACTAAGGATCTCGGAAAGAGCTTGGTCTCTCTTTCCCTGTCAGGTGAAAACACCATGAGTAGTTGGTAGTCTGCAACTTAGAAGAGGGCCTTCACTAGAACCTGGCCTTGCTGGTACTCTGATCTTGGACTTCCAACCTCTAGAACTGTGAGAAAAATAACTTTGGTTGTTTAAACCACCCAGTCTATGATATTTTGTTACAGAAGCCTGAGCAGACTAAGACAATTACCTTCAGTCCTTCCAGCTCCATTGACATCTCCAGTGCCTTGTCTTCTCACCACTGATGTGCCTTTTCTTGAATTCCCTTCCTTCTCTGATCAGCTTAGTTTCTTAGTCTTTCATCTTAATGTCAATATCCCTAGATCCCTTGCCCTCTGCCCTTTTATTGGGCAGAACTTTTTATGGTCTCAGAGGCAGTGACCCCGTATATTTTGTATACATGGGTGTACTTTCTTGGCAAAATGTTAATCCTGCTTCAATCTAACTCTCCACTTTTACCATGTTTTTCATCTGTGTTTTAGAGTGATATTGGAGAAAATGATACAGCTAAATAGATTAGTGACTTTGAAAACTAATGCTCTGCAACCTCAAACATGCTCTTATCATTGTCCATTTCTCCTTTATTTTCACAATCTGCTATTTCTTCCATTTTCAGCAATGATAATTTTAAACATCCTCCACTCAGACTCCTACCCTATCATTTTTTCATTCGTATCACATGACATTGCCTTATACTCCACAAAGAAGACAGGAATTGTCAGGTGGAAACTAGCTTGGCTTTCTGCTGTGAAATCTGTAAGTTTGTAAGTTATCTGTACCCATAATTCTTTGTCTTACAATGGAAGTGGGGGTCTTTCTAGTTTAAGCCATTTCCTCTTCCGGTGCTTAAGATCCAGGTTTGCATTTCTAGTGTGTGCTTAGTACTTTGACAGTGTGCTTACACAGTGAATGGACAAATTTGGTTTCTGGATAAATAGTGAATCAATATCAACCTACAGTTTCCGTCTACCCATAGCCTTCAGAGATGTTCAACTTAGTGGTGCATTTCCAGTTCTCAATCACCCCAGGGCTGATGGTTCCTCTTGCAGCCGCACAATGCTTCAAACTCTTGAGTCTGTAGCTGGAGAGGCAGCAACAATTGTTCTTAGCCTCAGGGTATATTTCTACCAATAACAGGTCTGTTGTTAGAATCTTGGAAAAATGATGCAGATATTCTAATACAGGAGGTGCTCATTAAGTTGTAGTTTATGTTCTTATTACTATTCTATTGGATAATCTATTCAGACACCCCAGTTAGATCAATCAGCCATAAAGACTCTCATTTACTCTTCTGGACAAGAGGCATTAATGTTAAAAGCAAATCAACCAGTGCTAACTGATGCCTTCTGCAGCAACCCTTCTGAGTTATACTACCTCTCCCAAAGCCTGAACTGTGTATGAAGGTTGTGTCAGCAATGGTAAGGTAAAAAAGAACTAATTTTCTGAAGTCTGGAGGTGGAAAGAAAGCCACCAATTTTATAAACTAGGCTTAAAGTCTGTAGATATTATAAGTTTCCCAGTGCTCTGAATACACAGAATATTAGTGAACATTTTTTATAAACTCGCAATTCATTTTATGTTTATTTGATTTTGGTGATGTCCAGTGGAAGGGTCAAGAGTAGAAAGTTTATAGTAAAACTTTTTTATGGTCTCAGAGGCAGTGACCTTGTATATCTTCAATACATGAGTGTACCACATTAATGGTGATGTGGTAGCTTGTCTATATTAGATAATAACTGCCTGCCCAGTTAGGTCCTGAGACTAAGAAAGATCAAAATTGGAGAATGGATTCTGAATTAATTCCAAAGGCACCAATACATCATTGCCTTTATATTATTAATTTCAGGGTATAAGTGAGAGGTGACTATTTTAAAATTTTTAAGTGTTTTTCTTTTAAGGGTTTAAGAAACAATCTGAACATTTTATATGAGATAGAATGTTGCTGAATAAAGATATACTGTATTTAATCATAACTGTTTTTAACTGGTCCACAAAATGCCAATGAACTAGGCATTTCTTCATGTCAACATAATTTAATATGGTCATATTGTTCGCTACCACAGTTCTTTCCTTCTGTAGAGTTTATGTCCTTGCCCACATAGCTAAAATGAAATTTAGAGTTAAATGATTATTTAGCAAACTCTAAGGCTTGATACAATACTTGAGAACCTGTGATTTCTCATTAATCTTTATTGATGATGATTGGCAATTCCACTTCTCAGTTGGTACCCTAGGGAATTCCAGAGTCTGTGCAATGATGCTCATTTCAGCAGCTTAGAAAAGATTAAACTATCTTTGATAGGTACTTGGCTCATTAACATACAGTTCATTCATACTCAGGAATACTGTGCAATGATTAAAAATATATTACACATATTATCATAAATACAGATTTAAGGAACAGTGTGAAATAAAAAATGCAAGTTTCACTATGATATAAACAGATGCCATCTAATCCCACCCCAATACCATAATATGTTTCTTTTGGGATAGGTGGATAGGTCAATAGACAGAGGTATAAATTTATTTTAAAGGCCTAGAAGAATTCATTTCCAAGAGGGAAGGTGGTCTTTGTCTTTATCTCATTTCCTGTTTGCTCTGAGAGATGAGTGCTGGCAGTGAACTACACTTTTTTTTTTTCATAATGGGAAATGGGTTTAATATTTACTTTTTAAATTAGAGGTAATATATTTATCTTTAATGTTTATCTTTTTAAAAGGCGGTGTAATTAAAATTTAGTTAAACAGCCTCAACTTTCTGACTATAATTTAATTTTATGTTCTGGGCCAAGATATGGACTTCAAGTTGAGAGGGAATAAAAAATCCCACACGCTAATAGAGTTATTGTCATCAGTGGCAGCCAGACAGGTGTGTTACCAAAGGGTAGGACTGGATCTACTTCAACAGATTAAGGGTTCCTAATTTTATTTATGGTACCATAAGTGGAAATGGACCCTCTCCTGAGGGATCCTCTCTTACCTGGTGAAACACTTGTGCTGAAGCAGTTTGTGGTACATCTCTGGATTTGCAGATAGAGTGGTGATGGGAAATCTGGACAGGACCTGGGCCCCAAAGGAAGGAAAACAAAAATATGCATGTGAGGTGGGAGAGACAGTGAGACTGTGGGGGAAAAGATCCAGGGAAGAGGGCCATGGACTTTGAAACTCAGCTCAGGGATGCCTTTTATCTCAAAGAATTACTGATTCCCCACCTTCCATACCATGGGAGAGAATTTAGTGTTAGCTCTGTGAACTTAGGAGCTATCATGTTAATCACTGATAAATGAATGGATACACAGTGAGGCATTTACTTCTGGATCCAAGAAGACTTGTTTTGATCTTTGTTGCTTTAAATAAAAAGTCTAGATATTGCCAGCAAAATTGTGGATTGTGGAGCAGTTGAGAGGTTAGCACAGTAGTGTAGAGATTGTGCTGTGGAGTCCAGTAGAGCACAGTTTAATTCCTAGTTCTGCCTTGGCAATTCTTTAGGCCAGTTACTTAACCTCCGTGAGACTCAGTTTCCCTAGTTCTTCCCTCACAGGGTTCTTGGGGAGATGAAATGAAATAATCCATATGAAGTGCCAGTAAGTAATCAATAAATGATAACCGATATTACTATTCTCCAATATCACTATTGTCTTTTAAAAGCTTCCTTCTCAGTGATACAATGAAAGTAGCTGACTCCTAATTCCAAAGCCCCTAGGGAAGTGAGAGGCCATTGCTCTCACAAGCAGGGAGAGCATTTTCAAGTCAAGATCACACTCCAAATTTAATTCTTGATTTGCCCCATTCTGGGCATGAATCACTGGGCCAGTGTTAATGCCTGTCTCTGGTCTTTGTCCCACACATCCCACACTAGGAACTGGTCTTACATTTAGAACAGTATCAGGGCAGAAGGTTGGCATGTGACACAGAAACAGACAGGCTCCTTGGAGCCAAGCTCCCAAGACATTGCTCAGAGATAAAAATCCACCAGAGGCATCACCCAGACTCCACAAGACGTCTGTCCGCTGTAGATCCATCCACTGGCTAAAGAGAAATCGGAAGGCCATTTGAATTCTCTTGTGCGGGTACTAGCAACTACAATAGTCCTTGCTGTTATCAAGCACTGACCTGTGGAGATAAACAAAGATCACACAAATGAAAACAAACAAAGGCTATGAGGCCAATGGACTCCTTAAATTTTTTCAGTAACAGTCTTAATTGGCATGGCATCACCTTCCAGGTTTTATGGCTTTCAGAGGTCTCAGAAGTTATCCAGTAGGCACTTTTATTAATTAATGGATTGAATAAGTCAATGATCTTGGTTTCCCCTATTTTTTTCTCCACCCGGTATCTACTGGCCATTGTAGCTTATGAGAGTCAAAAGACTTTGAGATGAAGGTGAGCAAAATACACCTATTTCCCCTAAGGGACCTTTGGGTAGAGTTTGTTAAGAGAACTTGAGTGTGGAATAACAACACACAACCATTTATCTTAGGCAGAATTGGTTGTAAGGTGGAGAAACTTAACCCCAGAACCAAGCTAAAACAAATGCAAGCCAGTTACTTCATTGTGTGTTGACCAAAGAGATTGAAATCAGTTTCAGTGTTCTTTGAATTTGCCAAGAGATACGGTATTCATGAAGTACTTAACTAATTTTCTTAAGAAAGGAGTAGTGTGATTTTCATCTTAGAGGCTGACTCTAGAACCCAAGCCCCTTATCAATTGTGACTCTACCTCTGTGTTTATCACTACAGATAGTGGCCAACACAGTTGTTCAGCCTGATGCTGGTAGCATAGAAAAACAAGTAACATCCCACAGTGTGTCTTTGGGGTGATCATCCTGGATCCTTCACCTACTGCATGGAATCCCTGTTCTTCCTCTTTTCCCTCCTGCATACTCTTAGAATTTTGAACTGTTGTAATTTGCTTTTGATTATTTGGGGTATGCCCTCCCACACTGCTCTCAGCCCTGTTTCTTCTCTCAATATTGACATTTTCTGTAGTTTTCATTAGGAAACTTCTTTCTTAGCTTTAGTCTTATGAAGCTCTGTTTACCTGCAAGAGAGGAACTTACAGGTCTGTACAGGCTGTGGGAGAATTGTACCTGGAAGTCTGGCTGAATCCCATTCCCAAACCATACTGGGAATACTCAACCATTTTGGGAGCTCTTGTTGTTTCTTTGGTGAAGAATATGGCTATTAGATCTTGGCTCTTGGTCCTTACACAGGTCTGCTTTGGAGGGGCAACTCTGTAAGTCACGAAAGAGGCAACAGGTCTAAATTTAGGTTCTCTGACTGAGTGCCTAGGCGCTGAGTTTGGTAATGTCTGATTTTAAGAAATAACAGCTGGTATCTTGGAGGATGATTTGTTAGAGGGGCAGCTGCCATTTTTCCCTTAAAATTTTTTTGCATTAATTTTTGTTGCATCAGAAATATGTGATGCATTTACACTCCAGCCTTCTTTTTCTCAGTAAAAGACCCTCTTTATTCATTCAATTGCTCAAGTCAAAAATCTGTAGTAATTCTTATTGTTCCTCTTTCCCCATCTCTTTATTTACCAACTCAGCTATCTGTGCAGCATCATAACCATTTCCAAGCCCTGACAACTCTACTTCTAAAACACGTCACAAGTCTTTCTCTTCATGATCTCTACTCACGGATGGGATTAAGGTGGAATGAGTGAAATATCTGCTACAGGTATGATATTTAAGGAGCTACCAGCAAATTCAGTAGTCAAGATAAATAATATTTTAGTGAAATAGTTTTAAATAATCAAACCTAATGCAAAAATCCATGATAAACAAAATATCAAAATTTAAAACAAAGATAGGACAACAAGCACTTCCAAACTGTTTAAATATTTTCAGTATGATTTAGAAGTGAGATTCAGCCTGGCTTCAAGATACAGTCCTCACCCAGCCTATAATTCAGTCAGGCACTTGCATGACTCACCTATGTGTCAGCCTAGTCCTATCTCTCATTCCAGTAAAACATTTTTTATAAAAATAGGCAGCTGGTCTGTCATGAGAAGTTTGTCAATTTGACTTTTTTTAATTAAAAATTTTTTTAACTATTCAGTTGAAAAGAACATACAATTTATAAAATTATAAAGTACGATATATGACAAATATAAAAAATAAATTTAAAACTTTGATTATAAAAATTGTTTTATAATTTAAAAATTATATTAAAATTAAAATATTATTTCTCTCAATCACTGAATTTTTTTAGTGCCCTTTTATATATTGTGCCTGAGGCGAGTTCCTCATTTGCCTGGCCTGTTTTTTCAGTCCTGTTTCCACTGCTACCACCATGGTTCACACCAGCACAGCCTCTCATCTGGACCACAGCAACGGCCTTCTCCTGGGTCCCTTTACTACCTCGTTTGTCTTTTATTTTTCAGACAGCACTTAAAGGAGTTTTAAAATTGTGGCTGAGATAAAGTCCTTCCCTTCAGTGTTTCCTAGACTACTCCTACATGACCTGCAAGACCTGCCACAGTCTCCCCTTCCCTTGCTCTTCCGCCTACTCTCCTGCCACTCTCCTCCCCACTCACCACACTTCAGGCACCCTGGTGTTCTTTCTGTTCCACACACAGGTCAAGCTTGCTCCCACCTCAGGTCCCTTACCTCAGAGTTCTTTCTTCCAGGGACACTGTTCTCGTAGAGCTTCCAAAGGCTAATTCTGTCAGCCTATCCTGACAGAATTCAGATCTCAGCTTATCCTCACTTCAGAAGTCACCAAATCTAAATAATCTAAAATAATCTAAAATAATTCCCCCATCTCCACATTAGATAAATTTATTTAATTTGCTTGTTTTGGAGTTCCTTTTGAAAACTTTATTATCTTGATCATTTATGTGTTTTCTTGTTGTCCATTTTGTTGACTATAATATAAAATCCATGAGGGTCGGGCTTAGCCTATCTTGTTTATTATTATTTTTTTTACATCCCTGGACACTGAAATATTGCCCTCTAAAGACCACATTTATGATGGTCAAACTTAATACAGTAGTCCTGCCTTATCTGTGGAGGTTGCATTCCAAGACCCTCAGTTGATGCCTGTAACCACAAATAGTACTAAGCCCTGTATATGCTATGCATTTTCCTACACATGCATACCTATGATGCAGTTAAATTTATAATTAGGTACAGTAAGACATTAAAAAAATGATAAAACAGAATAATTATAACAATGTACTGTAATAACAATTATGTGAATGTGATATCTCTACTCACCTATTTTGGACAATGATTGACCACAGCTAACTGAAACCACAGAAAACAAAACCACGGATGAGGGGAGACTACTGTATTTGGCTAACTTGAGGACAAACATGGCATTATCTTGCTATTTTAATAAGTATTTCCCCATATCCCAGTGAGGGTGAGGGTTTTTTTTCTTTGTTTAAATTTAAGGGTCTCTGGGTTACCCTCTCTCTTGTTACATGGATATGTTGCATAGTGGCGAAGTCTGGGCTTTCACCACCAAAATAGTGTTCCTTGTACCTCTTAAGTAATTCATCATTCCTCATTGTCTCCCATCCTCTCACCTTTCTGAGTCTCCAGTATCTATTTATATTTATTATTTTATTTTATTTTAATTTTTTAGTGCATTTTTGGTTTTGGGGTACATGTGCAGAACATGCAAGATAGTTGCATAGGTACACACGTGGCAGTGTGATTTGCTGCTTTCCTCCCCTCACCCACATCTGGCATTTCTCCCCATGCTATGCCTCCCCAACTCCCCCTGCCCCGCTGTCCCTCCCCTATTCCCCCCAACAGACCCCAGTGTATAGTGTTACCCTCCCTGTGTCCATGTGTTCTCATTGTTCACCACCCGCCTATGAGTGAGAACATGTGGTATTTCATTTTCTGTTCTTGTGTCAGTTTGCTGAGAATGATGTTCTCCAGATTCATCCATGTCCCCACAAAGGACATGAACTTATCGTTTTTGATTTCTGCATAATACTTCATGGTGTATATGTACCACATTTTCCCAGTCCAGTCTATCATCGATGGGCATTTGGGTTGGTTCCAGGTCTTTGCTATTGTAAACAGTGCTGCAATGAACATTCGTGTGCATGTGTCCTTATAGTAGAACGATTTATAGTCCTTTGGATATATACCCAGTAATGGGATTGCTGGGTCAAATGAAATTTCTATTTCTAGGTCCTTGAGGAATCGCCACACTGTCTTCCACAATGGTTGAACTAATTTATACTCCCACCAGCAGTGTAAAAGTGTTCTTATTTCTCCACATCCTCTCCAGCATCTGCTGTCTCCAGATTTTTTAATGATCGCCATTCTAACTGGCATGAGATGGTATCTCAATGTAGTTTTGATTTGCATTTCTCTAATGGCCAGTGATGATGAGCATTTTTTCATGTTTGTTTGCCTTATGTATGTCTTCTTTTGTAAAGTGTCTGTTCATATCCTTTGCCCATTTTTGAATGGGCTTGTTTTTTTTCCTGTCAATCTGTTTTAGTTCTTTGTAAATTCTGGATATCAGCCCTTTTTCAGATGGGTAAACTGCAAAAATTTTTTCCGATTCTGTTGGTTGCCAATTCACTCTAGTGACTGTTTCTTTTGCCATGCAGAAGCTGTGAAGTTTGATTAGGTCCCATTGTCTATTTTGGCTTTTGTTGCCAATGCTTTTGGTGTTTTGGTCGTGAAGTCCTTGCTTACTCGTATGTCCTGAATGGTTTTGCCTAGATTTTCTTCTAGGGTTTTTATGGTGCCAGGTCTTATGTTTAAGTCTTTAATCCATCTGGAGTTAATTTTAGTGTAAAGTGTCAGGAAGGGGTCCAGTTTCTGCTTTCTGCATATGGCTAGCCAGTTTTTCCAACACCATTTATTAAATAGGGAATCCTTTCCCCATTGCTTGTTTTTGCCAGGTTTATCCAAGATTGTATGGTTGTAGATATGTTGTGTTGCCTCCGATGCCTCTGTTCTGTTCCATTGGTCTATATCTCTGTTTTGGTACCAGTACCATGCTGTTTTGATTACTGTAGCCTTGTAGTATAGTTTGAAGTCCGGTAGTGTGATGCCCCCTGCTGTGTTCTTTTTGCTTAGAATTGACTTGGCTATGTGGGCTCTCTTTTGGTTCCATATGAAGTTTAAGGTGGATTTTTCCAGTTCTGTGAAGAAGGTCATTAGTACCTTGATGGGGATAGCATTGAATCTGTAAATTACTTTGGGCAGTATGGCCATTTTCACGATATTGATTCTTCCTAACCATGAACATGGAGTGTTTCTCCATCTGTTTGTATCCTCTCTTATTTCGTTGAGCAGTGATTTGTAGTTCTCCTTAAAGAGGTCCTTTACATTCCTTGTTAGTTGTATTCCTAGGTATTTTATTCTCTTTGTAGCAATTGTGAATGGCAGTTTGTTCTTGATTTGGCTCTCTTTAAGTCTGCTATTGGTGTATAGGAAGGCTTGTGAGTTTTGCACATTGATTTTGTATCCTGAGACTTTGCTGAAGTTGCTTATCAGTTTCAGGAGTTTTTGGGTTGAGATGATGGGGTCTTCTAGATATACTATCATGTCGTCTGCAAATAGAGACAATTTGGCTTCCTCCTTTCCTATTTGAATACCCTTTATTTCTTTTTCTTGCCTGATTGCTCTGGCTAGAACTTCCAGTACTATATTGAATAGGAGTGGTGAGAGAGGGCATCCTTGTCTAGTGCCAGAATTCAAAGGGAATGCTTCCAGTTTTTGCCCATTCAGTATGATATTGGCTGTTGGTTTGTCATAAATAGCTTTTATTATTTTGAGATATGTTCCATCAATACCGAGTTTATTGAGGGTTTTTAGCATAAAGGGCTGTTGAATTTTGTCAAAGCTCTTCTCTGCGTTAGTTGAGATAATCATGTGGTTTTTGTTTTTGGTTCTGTTTATGTGGTGAATTACATTTATAGACTTGCATATGTTGAACAAGCCTTGCATCCCTGGGATGAATCCTACTTGATCATGTTGGAGAAGATTTTTGATGTGCTGTTGCAATTGGCTTGCCAGTATTTTACTGAAGATTTTTGTGTCTGTGTTCATCATGGATATAGGCCTGAAGTTTTCTTTTCTTGTTGAGTCTCTTCCGGATTTGGTATCAGGATGATGTTGGTCTTGTAAAATGATTTGGGAAGGATTCCCTCTTTTTGGATTATTTGGAATAGTTTCAGGAGGAATGGTAACAGTTCCTCTTTGTGTGTCTGGTAGAATTCGGCTGTGAACCCATCTGGACCTGGGCTTTTCTGTGTGTGGTAGGCTCTTAAGTGCTGCCTCAACTTCAGATCTTGTTATTGGTCTATTCATAGTTTCGACTTCTTCCTGGTTTAGGCTTGGGAGGACACAAGTGTCCAGGAATTTATGCATTTCTTCCAGGTTTACTAGTTTATATGCATAGAGTTGTTTGTAATATTCTCTGATGATGGTTTCAATTTCTGTGGAATCTGGTGATTTCCCCTTTATCATTTTTTATTGCCTCTATTTGCTTATTCTCTCTTTTCTTTTTTATTAATCTGGCTTGTGGTCTGTCTATTTTGTTGATCTTTTAAAAAAAACAGCTCTTGGATTTATTGATTGTTTTGAAGGGTTTTTCGTGGCTCTATCTCCTTCAGTTCTGCTCTGATCTTAGTTATTTCTTGTCTTCTGCTAGGTTTTGAGATTTTTATCTTGCTCCTCTACCTCTTTCAATTTTGATGATAGGGTGTCAATTTTGGATCTCTCCATTATTCTCATGTGGGCACTTATTGCTACATATTTTCCTCTACAGACTGCTTTAAATGTGTCCCAGAGATTCTGGTATGTTGTGTCTTCGTTCTCGTTGGTTTTGAAGAACTTCTTTATTTCTGCCTTCATTTCATTGTTTATCCAATCAACATTGAAGAGCCAGTTGTTCAGTTTCCGTAAAGCTGTGTGGTTCTGAGTTAGTTTCTGAATTCTGAGTTCTAACTTGATTGCACTATGATCTGAGAGACTGTTTGTTATGATTTCCGTTGTTTTGCATTTGCTGAGGAGTGCTTTACTTCCAATTATGTGGTCAATTTTGGAGTAGGTGTGATGTGGTGCTGAGAAGAATGTATATTCTGTGGATTTGGGGTGGAGAGTTCTGTAAATGTCTATCAGGTTTGCTTGTCCCGGTCTGAGTTCAAGTCCTGGATATCCTTGTTAATTTTCTGTCTGGTTGATCTGTCTAATATTGACAGTGGAGTGTTAAAGTCTCCCACTATTATTGTGTGGGAGTCTAAGTCTCTTTGTAAGTCATTAAGAACTTGCCTTATATATCTGGGTGCTCCTGTATTGGGTCCATATATATTTAGGATTGTTAGCTCTTCTTGTTGTATCAATCCTTTTACCATTATGTCATGACCTTCTTTGTCTCTTTTGATCTTTGTTGCTTTAAAGTCTATTTTATCAGAGGTGAGAATTGCAACTCCTGCTTTTTTTTGCTCTCCATTTGCTTGGTAAATCTTCCTCCATTCCTTTATTTTGAGCCTTCATGTATTTTTGCGTGTGAGATGGGTTTCCTGGATACAGCACACTGATGGGTTTTGGCTTTTTATCCAACTTGCCAGTCTGTGTCTTTTGATTGGTGCATTTAGCCCATTTACATTTAGGGTTAATATTGTTATGTATGAATTTGATACTGCCATTTTGATTCTAGCTGGCTGCTTTGCTCAGTAGTTGATGCAGATTCTTCATTTTGTTGATGCATATGGCATGTTTTTCGAGTGGCTGGTACTGGTTGTTCCTTTCTATGTGTAGTGCCTCTTTCAGGTGCTCTTGTAAAGCAGGCCTGGGGGTGATAAAATCTCTGAGTACTTGCCTGTTCATGAAGGATTTTATTTTTTCTTCACTTATGAAGCTTAGTTTGGCTGGATATGAAATTCTGGGTTGAACGTTCTTTTCTTTAAGGATGTTGAGTATTGGCCCCCACTCTCTTCTGGCTTGTAGGGTTTCTGCCGAGAGATCTGCTGTGAATCTGATGGGCTTCCCTTTGTGGGTAACTGGACCTTTCTCCCTGGCTGCCCGTAGCATTTTCTCCTCGATTTCAAACCTGGTGAATCTGATGATTATATGCCTTGGGGTTGCTCTTTTTGAGGAATATATTTGTGGTGTTCTCTGTATTTCCTGGATTTGAATATTGGCCTGCCTTGCTATGTTGGGGAAATTTTCCTGGATAATATCCTCAAGAGTGTTTTCCAGCTTGGATTCATTCTCTTAATCACATTCAGGTATACCTATCAAACATAGATTAGGTCTCTTCACATAGTCCCACATTTCTTGGAGACTTTGTTCATTCCTTTTTGCGCTTTTTTCTCTAATCTTGCCTTCTCGTTTTATTTCATTGAGTTTATCTTTGGCCTCTGATATCCTTTCTTCTGCTTGGTCAATTCGGCTGTTGAAACTTGTGCATGCTTCGCGAAGTGCTCGTGTTGTGTTTTTCAGCTCCATCAATTCACTCATGTTCCTCTCTAAGTTGTCCATTCTTGTTATCATTTCATCAAATCTGTTTTCAAAGTTCTTAGTTTCTTTGCATTGACTTAGAACATGTTCTTTTAGCTCACGGAAGTTTTTCATTACCCACCTTCTAAAGTGTGATTCTGTCATTTCATCAAACTAATTCTCCGTCCAACTTTGTTCCCTTGCTGGTGAGGAATTGTGATCCCTTGTAGGAGGCAAGGTGTTCTGGTTTTGGGTGTTTTCCTCCTTTTTGTGCTGGTTTCTTCCCATCTTTGTGGGTTTATCCACCTGTCGTCTGTGTAGTTGCTGATTTTCAGATTGGGTCTCTGAGTGGACGTCCGGATTGTTGATGATGAAGTTATTTCTGTTTCTTAGTTTTCCTTCTAACAGACTGGCCCCTCTGCTTTAGGACTGCTGAGGTCCACTCCAGGCCCTACTTGCCTGGGGGTCACCTGCAGCAGCTGCAGAACAATAAGGGTTGCCACCAGTTTCTTCTCCTGCTATCTTTGTCCCAGAATGATGCCTGCTAAATGTCAGTCTGATCAGTCCTTTGTGAGATGACTCTTTGGATATATGGGGGTCAGAGAGCTGCTTGAGGAGACAGTCTGTTCTTTATAGGAGCTCAAGTGCTGAGCTTTGAGCTCCATTGCTTCATTCAGAGCTGCTAGGAAGGTATGTTTAAGTCTGCTGCAGCAGAACTCATAAAGCCCCCTTTTTTCCCCCCAGGTGCTCTGTCCCAGGTGATTAGGCTTTATTTATGGTATCCTTTGCATTACTGCCTTTTTTCCCCCCTGGGCTGTCCTGCCCAGCAAGGGGGCAGCCTAGTCACTGCCTGTAGAGGTTTTGCTGAGCCTCTGCTGTGGGTTCTGCCCTGCTGCTGGCTCCACCCTGCTGCCATTTGTATTTCCCTGAAGTCCTGTTTATATGGTTGTGGTTAGAACTGCCACAGCAATGTTGGCCCACCTCTGTAATGGCGGACTCTCTCTCGGCAATGGCAGGCTGCGTCAGCAATGGCAGACTACCTCCATAGGGGTGGAGTACCTCGGTAATGGCAGATGCCCCTCCCCCACAGAGCTGGGTCATCCCGGTTTTAGCTGTGCTTGCTGTGAAACTCTCAACCCTGAGCATTTCCAATTTCTGTTTGTTTTTGTGGGCGTGTGACCCGCTGAAGCTGATCACCTGGCTCCCTGCCTCAGAGCCCCCACTTTTTTTTTTAAGTTGAACAGTTGACTCTCTCCCAGGTGTTCCAGTCACCTGCTGAAAGGGTGCCAGGATCTGTGTGATTTCCCGTGTGGCAACCCACTGCACTGGCTGAAACAATGTGGCTGCCCAGAAATCTCCTGGCCTGCTTTATGTTTGAGTCCCGTTTAATCAGATGAATGGTCTAATCTGCCTTCCCAGATCTCAAATTGCCAGTTTAACAGGGCAACCAGACCAGTGTATTTTGTATGGAGAGCCGCTGTGCTGCAGCTCCAGCCAAAACAGCTGTGCCAGCCAAAACAGCCACTCTGGCAACCTGTGGGGCTTCGCCACCGGGGAATCTCCTGGTCTGTGGGCAATAAAGATCCATCTGGAAATGTGGCGTCCACTCACCCTCTGCACTTTCACTGGTAGCTGCAATCCTGAGCTGCTCCTAACAGCACCATCTTCCTTCCTTCTACCAAAAGTCTCCAGTATCTGTTATCCCACACTCTATGTCCATTTGTACCCAGTATTTAGTTCCCACTTATAAGCGAGAACATGTAATATTTGACTTTCTGTTTCAGTGTTATTTTAGATAAGATAATGGCCTCCAGTTCCATGTTGCTGCAAAAGACATTATTTCTTTTTCTTTTCTTTCTTTCTTTCTTCCTTTTTTTTTTTTTTTTTTGGAGATGGAGTCTCATTCCCCCAGGCTGGAGTGCAGTGGTGCAATCTCAGCTCACTGCAACCTCTGCCTCCCAAGTTTCAGCAATTCTCCTGCCTCAGCCTTTCTGAGTAGCTGGAATTATAGGCATGTGCCACCATGCCTAGCTATTTTTTGTACTTTTAGTAGAGACAGGGTTTTGCCATGTTGGTGAGGCTGGTCTCAAACTCCTGACATCAAGTGATCTGCCTACCTAAGCCTCCAAAAGTGCTGGGATTATTGGCATGAGCCACCATGCCTGGCTGTGATTTCATTTTTTTAAATGGCTTGATAGTATTCCATTCAATCTATCTATCTATCTATCTATCTATCTATCTATCTATCTATCTATCCATCCATCCATCCATCCATCCATCCATCCATCCATCCATCCATCTATATGTGTGGGTGTGTGTGTAAGCTTTTCGCTATGTTTTTTGTAATATGTTTATATTTCTATTATATAATTTTTTATGCTTTAAGAATGAATGGTCATATATGAATCAAAATATAAGACTTTCACTCAGACTGAGAACTTTTAGGCCAGACCAGGGATGCTTGTGTTGGGGGGTTACTGTTTTTTCACATTCAGCTTTTCATTCTGACTACTCACACCACCTTCTCATACATCATCTCATCTTTCAAAATCAAACATTTTCTAGATTTAAGCATCTCATTTTCAGTGTCCACTTACTGAATCAACTTCTTGAAATCCAACCACCCATCATAGCTCTTACCTGACACCAGGAGGTGGGGCATTCGGACACAGCAGAGTTTACAACTGGGGCCATAGCTTCATTGGCCACAATGCATTGGGCTTTAGACATGTGTAATCGATAGCGAATTTTCTTGGCAGTCAGCTTGGGGCTCCCAGGCACAAAGGTGATTCCTGAAAAAGTCACAAAAGAAGGCTTCATTTCTATCTTTTGAGTAGAGAATATTTCCTCAAGCATCCTGGCAGGCATGGATGAGGTCTTTGGGTTACCCTCTCTCAGGAGTCTTTCTTCTCTAACAATATCACAGGGTGGCAGCTGGGGAAAACTGAGACAGGCAGGAGACTGACCCCACTGAAACAATCCAGTGATCAGTGGCTCTGCTGCTGTTATCCTTTCACCTCAAGCAGGTCCTGAGTTTATATGGCTAGGTGGCAGACCACCTATTACTTGAAATATAGCCTGATTTCGAAACTGTGATGCAAAGGGATTATGGAAACTTCCTCTTTGTTTTCTCATAGCTTGAGAATGGCTTTTGCTGTGGATTTCTGGATTTGCACTGGAGACAAGACCAAACAAAAAGATCTTTCTGCCTCTTTTCTGGGGCTGTTTCTATAGATTCTTCTGCACCCATCATGCACCTATTGTGGACTTCCTATGAGACTGGCATATGCTGGGTGCATCTTTGTGCCAGAGGCTGTTCTGACAGAGGCTTCTTTTCACTTTTCGAGCTTGGAGAACTAGAATACATCTAGGATTAACTGTTGATGTTCTTGTTTGTATTGTAGTAATGCTTACACTCTCAACTACAGACCTATTGATTTTGGAAAAGAATCTGGTTTTACCAATGAGGGTCCTTCCCATATTCTTCACCTTTATCTTCTGATTCTTTTTTTTTTGAGACGGAGTTTCACCCTTGTTACCCAGGCTGGAGTGCAATGGCATGATCTCGGCTCACCGCAACCTCCGCCTCCTGGGTTCAGGCAATTCTCCTGCCTCAGCCTCCTCAGTAGCTGGGATTACAGGCATGCGCCACCATGCCCAGCTAATTTTTTATAGTTTTAGTAGAGACAGGGTTTCATCATGCTGACCAGGTCAGCATGATGGATCACTAGGTCAAGAGACCACTCGATCTCTTGACTTAGTGATCCACCCGCCTCGGCCTCCCAAAGTGCTGGGATTACAGGCATGAGCCACTGCGCTGGGCCCTATCTTCTGATTCTTATATTAAAATATCTTGGGCCTCATAAAATGTCATTGTTCATAATTGCCCAAATGTGAAAACAACCTAAATATTTATAAAAACTGATGAACTGATAAATGAAATATGGTATATATATTTACATAATGAAATGCTATTAATTTGTAAAAAGAGTGGAGTACTGACAATGCTGTATCATGGGTGAACCTTGAAAACGTTATGGTAACTGAAAGAAGCCAGGTACAAAAGGCCACATGTTGCATTCTGTTTGTATGAAATATCTGGAAGAGGCAAATCCAAAGATAGGAAGTAGATTAATGGTTGCCAGGATTTGCAGAGAGGGGAAAATAGGGAGTGACTGCTAATGGATTTCTTTTTGAGGTGATGAAAATCTTCCAGAATTAGACAGTAATGATGGTTGCCCAGCTTTGTGAATATTCTAAAAACCACTGATTTGTACACTTTTAAATGGTGAATTTCATAGTATGTAAATTATGTCTCCAAAACAAAGTCATAGGAAACAGGATCTGGAATGGAATGGGGAGTTCATCTAATTCGAGTTACTCACTGGGCTGTTGGGAAGGCTGAGGGACACGGTGGAAGGGACTTGTTTGCATCACCGATTGTCATCTTATAGCTATCAAATTATCCTTTAGCATTGTGTGTGTGTCTGTATGTCTGTATGTGTATATCTGTGCAATTCTGTGTGACACAGAGAAGTAACTTTCTTCAGATAACTACAAATGCTTTCAAGTGTCCCCACGCTTAGATGAAGCATTTGAAGAGCAGTGCCAAGTAATGTTAATTTATTTTCTCTATTGATTAGTAAGAACTCTTTCTATATTAACTCCATCAACCACTTATCTTTCATGAGTGTTGCAAATACGTTTTCTATTTTGGCATTTGTCTTTGCCATGGTCTGAATGTGTGTGTGTCCCCCAACCCAGATTTATATGTTGAGATTCTAAACTCCAAGGTGATGGAGGTGAGACCTTTGAAAGGTGATCAGATCATGAATGGAAGTCTATGAATTTCATTAGTACCCTTATAAAATAAGCTCCCAAGAGATCCCTCATTCTTTCCATCATGTGAGGACACAGCTAGAAGGAGCTATCTATGAATCAGAAAGTGGGCCCTCACTGACATTGCATCTACCTTGATCTTTGACTTCCCAGCCTCCAGAGCTGTGAGGAATAAATTTCTGTTACATATGAGTTACTCAGTCGATGCCATTTTGCTATAGTAACCCAAGCAGACTAAGGCAGTATTAATTTTTTTTTTGTTGTGTTTTAAGAAAAATTCTAGAACTTTATAATAGTAGAAACTATATCTAAAAAGGAATCTAGCAGCTTTTCTTTTTGTTTACAGATATAATGTTGAAATTTCTTGTGATAATGTAAGTGTTTTTTAAAAACCAATTTAATTTTATCATGTTGAGTAATTTATAATAATTGAGAGAGCATGCACGTGTTGTTAGAGCCGTCACTGTGAAGCATCCTGGATGCCACAAAAGGGCACATCAGCGATAATCACGTGGACACTTCTCATATATATGGAGAAGGGAGGATTGTGCCCTGTTCCTCCTCCAAGTTGGCCACACATATGCTCCTTGTACATTATAGTGATTTTTTTTTAATAAATGAAATTTTGAAAATTTCATTAAGTGTAGTACATCTTTTCTCTTTTTTCCTTTTTTATTCAGGCATCTGGTGCCATGTTTAGAAAGCCTTTCCCTGAGTTATGTACTCACCTATATTTTCTTCCAATACTTAAGTCCTTTTTGACATTTTAATTTTTAGTGGTTCATTTGAAGTTTATTTTGGTACATTAGAGTTATGACATTTAATGTTTTCAAACGGTTATCTTTAAATCATTTAAAATTTAATCAGCACTTTCATTTCTGGCTTGAAAAGACCAGATAAATTCTTATGTATACTTCGGTCTGGTCTGAGCTTTCAATTTTGTTTTCATTCATTTGGCATTATACCATCAATAAGCAATTTTAATTATTGTAAGTGAAAATGATAGCACCACTTTGGACTGGTATGTGGCCAAGGAAATCACTACTTGTATAACTAGGCCTCAGGTAGGAAGAATTTCTGATGACCCAGACCGTAGTGGTTCATGTCCTTTCTCAGATATGGATCAATTGTCCCTGAGGATAACTCAGTCCATTGGAAACTGGGGAAATACTGGGAGCCTAGGTAGTCCTGAGGGTAGGGTTCAATCCCTTCCTCTCTTCTGCATGCCCCCCATAACTGACAGCTGGCATTCTCAAAGACGACTGCTCTTTGAATCACTTTTCAGGGTGTTTTTTTTTCTAATAATTATTATTTTTTTTTAAATCTAGCATCCCTGTTAGACAAAGGCAGTAGGCCAGGCCAGTTGTGGCAACTCTTAATGAGTTTGGCCATCCCAAGGGTACTTTGTTTTTCATAGGCACCTCCCAACTGCCAAAAAATGTATGTCTCTATCCTAAGAATAGAAAGTCAGTTCCCAGGTCTTTGTAAGAAAGAAAGAAAGAAAGAAAGAAAGAAAACAAAAACAAAAACAAAAACAGAAAGTCAGGTACTGTAGCAGTCAAAGAGGAATGATATTGGGGATGGGCTCCTTTCTAGTCCTTCACTTCTCACTGTTGTGAAGGGGCTCTTAATTGAGGCATTTCTGTTTATGTTGAAGGAGTGAGCCTCAGAGCCATGGATGGGATGTCAACAAAGAGCAGCTGTATCTTGGCTGATCCCAAGCTCATTCAGGGTGACTTTCAAGGACTCTCTAATACTGGATGTAGAGCAGTGATCCCCAACCTTCTTGGCACCAGGGTTTTGTGGGAGACAGTTTTTCCACAGACCAGGGCAGGAGGATGATTTTGGGATGATTCAAGGGCATTACTTTTATTGTGCACTTTAGTTCTATTATTATTACATTATAATATATAATGAAATAATTATACAATTTACCATAATGTAGAAACAGGAGGAGCCCTGAGCTTGTTTTTCTGCAACTAGAGAGTCCCATCTGGGAGTGATGGGAGACAGTGACAGATCATTAGGCATTAGGTTCTCATATGGGGCACACAACCCAGATCCCTCACATGCGCAGTTCACAATAGGGTTCATGCTCCTATGAGAATCTAATGCCACCTCTGATCTGACAGGAGGCAGAGCTCAGGTGGTAATGCAAGCGATGGGGAGTGGCTGTAAATACAGATGAAACTTTGTTCACTTGCCCTATGCTCACCTCCTGCTGTGCGGCCTGGTTTCTAACAGGTCACAGACTGGGGATCCCCTGAGGTAGAGGACCCTTTAGAGATATTCCCACATTCTCTTGCTCTCTCTCTCTCTTTTCTTTCTTTCTTTTTTTTTTTTTGAGACAGAATCTTCAGAATCTTGCTCTGTCACCCAGGCTGGAGTTCAGTGGTGCGATCTTGGCTCATGGCAACCTCTGCCTCCCAGGTTCAAGTAATTTTTGTGCCTCAGTCTCCTGAGTAGCTAGGACTACAGCTGTGTGCCACCATATACAGCTAATTTTTTTTGTATTTTTTTTTTAATAGAGTCGGGGTTTTGCCATGTTGCCTAGGCTGGTCTCAAACTCCTGAGCTCAAACAACTATCCGCCTCTGCCTCCCAAACTGTTAGGATTACAGGTGTGAGCCACTACCCCTGGTCCTCCTACATTCTCTTTTATAGATGGGGAAACTGAGGCCCAGAGAGGGCAAGATATGCATGCTCTGTCTGTTGCTTTGATGATGACTGTGTTAGGACAGAGGTCTACAGTCCTTCAGGTGATAAATGGCCTATAAGCTAAGTGCTCTCTGGATTATTTACTCTTCACAACAGTTCTTTAAGACTGGACTGTAACAGTTTTGTAAATATGGACTATTACTGTCCATATTTAATAGACAAGGAAATTGAAGTTTAGAAATGCATAATTTACAGAGGTGGTAAGTGGTGGAGCTGGATTCAAATCCAGGTCTGTTTAAAGATCCCAACACTGTGGAAGAATTCAGTCATCAGATGGAGATCCCTCTAACATCTCCATTCTGTGAATAATTGAGATTGGGATTCACATGAGTCTCCAACCCTGGGGATCCCTCTCCTGTGCCTCACCCAAGTGCACACAGGCCAGGCAGATCCAGTAGACTTCAGGTATTGGGGGCAGGATTATCATCAGCTGGTCTCTGTGGCTAAGGGCACAGGTGTCTGGGACAGTCTTCTTGGAGAGTTGAGTCATCCTTTCAAAGCTCCATTTGTCCTCTTCTCATTTGGCACTAACCTCCTGGATAGTGGGGTAAGGCTCCCTGAGTCTGGTCTAGATAGGGTGATATTTGGAATATTAAATATTAGTCAGTGTGAACATTGGCTATGGGAGGCCACTGTTGCCAGATACCACCCTCAAGTGGCTAGATCTTGAGAGGCCAGGATGCCTGGGCCTAGGGAGAGCTACTATTTCTCAACTGGCACAGAAATATTTACCGTTTACTGACATGACAGTCCCGGTGGGTATCAACATAATGTCAGGCATGAGCCTAGGGAAGAACCTCCTGAGAGAACCCAGCATGTAGAGAAACCAGCCCTGCCCAGGAGGGCAGAGATTTCTCTGGGCATAAATCCCACTACTGAGTGTCTACTCAAAAGAAAAGAAAACATTATATAAAAAAGACACCTGCACTCTTGTGTTTATAGTAGCCCTCTAGTCACAATAGCAAAGCGATGGACTCAGCCTAAGTGTCCATCAATAGGTGATTGGATAAAGACAATGTGGTATACATACAACATGGGATATTGCTCAGCCATGGAAAAGAATGAAATCCTGTCTTGTGCAGCAACATGAATGGAGCTGAAGGCCATTATCCTACAGGGAATAACTCAGAAACAAAACCGAATACTGCCTGTTTTCACTTATAGTGGGAGCTAAACAGTGGGTACCCATGGGCGTAAAGATGGAAATAATAGACACTGGGGAGGGGAGTGAAGTTTGCAAAATTACCTATTTGGTACTATGCTCACTGGGTGATGAGTACACTAGAAGCTCAAACCTCAGCATTGTGCCATCTAACAAACCTGCACATGTACCCCCGAGTCTAATTTTTTTTAAAGATTTCTCAAGGCATGATCCTGTAAGTAGAGAAGAGTGTCCTCCTTCAAGCCCGTTAGGATTCTATCCCTGCCTTCAAACATACCTGTCTTCCAATGCAACTTATTTTTCAGTGGGACAAGTTTTGAAGGGAAACAATTTAATTTCCAATACATTTTAGTGAACGCATAGATGAAGTTACCTAGAACTTTCAAAACATTTCCATTCTAGCCGAGCCTTCTCCTCCTTAACAAACAACACAAGTTTGCCCTCTTCCTTCCCTGAGGGTGGAGGGAAGGAGGGTTCCTTTCTCCCATTTTTCCTCCTCTCCCTCCTTTCTTCCTCCTTTCTGTCCCCTCTCTCTCATCTCTTTCCCCATCTCTCGCCTCTTTCCCCATTCCTCCTTTCCTTCTCTCCTACCTTCCAAACTTAAATTCTTTCCTCCTTTGCAACTTTCTTCCTCCCTTTGTTTTTTTCTCTTGCTTTTCTTTTCTTTTCTTTTCTTTTCTTTTTTTTTTTTTTGAGACGGAGTTTCGCTCTTGTTACCCAGGCTGGTGTGCAATGGCGCGATCTCGGCTCACTGCAACCTCCGCCTCCTGGGTTCAGGCAATTCTCCTGCCTCAGCCTCCTGAGTAGCTGGGATTACAGGCACACGCCACCATACCCCCCTAATTATTTTTATCTTTAGTAGAGACGGGGTTTCACCATTTTGACCAGGATGGTCTCGATCTCTTGACGTCGTGATCCACCCGCCTCGGCCTCCCAAAGTGCTGGGATTACAGGCTTGAGCCACCGCGCCCGACCTCTCTTGCTTTTCTTCTCTTTTTCCCATCTACCCTGGAGCAGCCCATAGAATTGCTACTTTGTTCTGACTGTTTTAGAATTTCTTATTACTACAATGAGAATTGGCAGGGATGGGTTAGGCCTTCCCAACAACTTCTCCTATGACCAATAACAACAAACACAACTATATCTCTCCGCTGCCATTAATTTTTATTTTCTTGTCAACGGTATGATATGATGTGGTTCAAGTCTAGGCCATCAGTTATAATTTTATGTGGCTGTGGAAGTAATTTTTTTTTTTTTGAAACAGAGTCTCACTCTGTCTCCAGGCTGGAGTTCAGTGGCATGATCTCGGCTTACTGCAACCTCTGCCTCCCAGGTTCAAGCAATTCTCCTGCCTCAGCAACCTGAGTAGCTGGGACTACAGGAATGCCCTATTATGCCCAGCTAATTTTTTTGTTTATTAGTAGAGATGGGATTTCACCATGTTGCCCAGGTTGGTTTCGAGCTCCTGAGCTCAGGCAATCCACCTGCCTCAGCCTCCTAAAGTGCTGGGATTACAGGCATAAGCCACTGTACCGGCCGTAATTTTCATTCTTGTTCTATAATATCTTTGCACGACCCAGGTAAGAGCTCTGCTCACATCACTCAAGCACCTTTAGTTGTTCTCCACAGCCTATCACATCAGGTCCGAACTCCTTGCCTAGGCCTTCAGGGCTTCCCTTTTTTTTTCTTTTAAAGGTGATAGAATTTACTGATTAACAGACTAGTAAAAATGAAAAACAGTGAAAATACCAAGACTTTATGTACGTATGAAGAAACATGCCCTATCACACAAACATGCCATTGATTGGGAATCGGTACTTTTTTTCTAGAAGGCAATCCAGAAATGTGTTGCCCAAATGTTTACATAGTATATTTGATGGAATAATTTTACTTCTGGCAGTTTAATTGAAGAAAAGGATATAGATGCACAAAGATACTCATTTCAGCATTACTTACAATAGCAGAAAAAGTTTTAAACCACTTAAAGGAGTAACAATAAGGGATGGATTAAATACATTTTGGTTCAATACTCAGTGAAATACTTTATAAACATAAAGATATGAAGGTATTAGGTAGAATATTTATTGATGTTGAAAGGTAGTTTCTATAGCACATTGTTTCCACATTATATTATTTCTCCAGTGCGTTGTTTCTACATCATATTATTTCCACAGCATAGCGCTTTCACAGCACAGTGTTGGAGGAGAAAAAGAGCAACTAATAAGTGTGATTCTAGGTTACAAATTGTTATAAACAGAATGACTCCATTTCTGTGAAAGCAGATGATCTGTAAAAATCAGTAGAAAAGAAAAAAAGCCTAGAAATACCTATGAAAATTACCAGTGGTTATCTTTGTGTAATATTCAATATTACATTAAAAAAATTGTTTTACCCGTATTTTCTAACCATTCTATAATGAAGAACTCTTCAGTGATAAAGGGTTGGACCAGATGATTTGTCAAGTTCCTGTCGACTGATGATTTGGGCATCTGTGGTTGATGTTTTGGGCATCTGTGGTTGATGCCCAAGTGACTGCAGACAATTCAGGATTAGTTGGGCCAACTGTGTGGCTTTTGGAGCCCAAGCCTCTGCTCACAGCTGCAGTCTTCTGCATTCCTTGCCACCCACCCCCACCCCCATCACTGCTCAACTGTCTTGCCTCTCAGCCTGGAAGCTTCTGCTGGGTAAAGGCCCAGCTGGGCCTTTACCTGTAATCTGTATACTTAATCAAGAGCTGAGCAAAGGAACAAGGCTCAGCATGGTGCCAGATGCCATGTGGGCACAAAGAGATAAAAAGGACAATGCTAGCCCTAGAAACTTACTGGAACCCAGGACTCACACTTAGTGCCTGGTTGTAGAACACTATAGGGTCCAGCCCTATAAGGTTCTCTGAGGCCCTCCCAGCTGGTGTGGAGGCAAGAAACTGTAGAAATAGAAGACACACAGAGATAGAGAAAAGAGAGTTTGGGCTGGGGGGTCCACTGCCAACCAAAGCATGGAGACCTGCAGTGGCACCGAGTGCCTGGACACTCTGGTTTTTACTGAGTACAAAGCAGTGGGCAGGGAAGGTAGGATGAAGTAATGGTGGTCAGTGATAGGGTCAGGTAAATCACCTGTCTTGAAGATAGGGGGCCCAGGACTTTCAAGTCGCTGAGGCAAGGAGAAAACCTAATGCGTGAGCGCCCTTCGCATATTTGTTAGAAATGTCAAGGACATTAATTCTGAGAAAAAGAGAAACCAGGTGCAGAAGCAGAGTGTGAGAGTAGACATGGAACGTGACCACTGAAGCACAGCATCACACAGAGATAGTTAAACCCCTGGATGTCTGCGGGCTTTCCTGACAGCCATCAGGCCTTGCCACAAGAGCTTGGAGAAGCGGAGTTTTCTCCGAACTTCCCCAGGAAGGAGAGATCTCAGTCATTTTGGATATCTCCTTCCCTAGCTGGCTAAACAGTGGGTGCTTTCACAGCACTGGCACTGCCGCACAGCTGAGGCGCCCTCCAGCAGCCCTTATATGGGCGTGACAGAGGGCTTAGAGCATCTTGATTTAGGATCACTTTGTTCACAATGTCACCTCAGTTCCATGCTTCATAACCCGACAGTCAGTAGTAAAATTAAAGGTTATATTGGGTATATGTCTTTATGATTATAAGTACCTATAAGGTTATATATGATTATATAAAGGAATAACTATATGGCTACATTTCTAATTCTTTTCTAAATCAATATTTATATGGGAACAGGCTGAGGCTTCAGACCCTTGCCACAGCACTAGTGGGGTTCCCCCCTACAGAACACCAGCTAAGAAAATCAGAGGAGAGAGAAAGCAGCACAGGCTGGGCTGGGAAGACAGAATGGGTGGGGAGGGCACCCCAAGAGGAGGCACAGCTCAGCAAAGGTGAAAGCCCTCCAGAGTCCTTCAGGATACATGCCTCAAACCTTTTCAAGGAGTGTTCACAATCCTTGCTCTACAGAATTTTTGTTCTTTGGCCCAAATGGGTAAAAATTAAGTCTCCTAAACAGAAGTCTTCCCTCTAATCTAGCCCTAGATGATGCACTAAAGGCAATAAAAATCTTTTGCACTAAGTCAATGAATTACTGTTTGCCCGCTTTCCTTACTACTCCCAAAGTGGGTGATAAAGGTGGGGAAGGCTAGGAAGGAGCTGGGGGAGGGGAGGAGGCTAGATGGACAATCAGACATGACACATGCAAATAACGCTCACTGCCCACCCTCCACACGCACTGGATTCTCCTGCGGTCACCACCAGCCCCATTTGATGGAGGAAATGAGACTCAGAGAGTTAAAATGGCTTGCTCCAGAGTCACCCAGCCAGAGTGAGCGAGGCAACTCCATGCAGGAGGACCTTTCAAAATTAGACTCCTTCCTGCCTTTTTTCTCCTCAAAACTCAGTACTCTTCCCTACGGCCCTATACCCAGCCAAACTATTCCTGCATACTCTTCCTTCTTTCCGTCATGTCTCTACTCATGTGATTGTTCCTGCCTAGACAGCCTTTCCCCATGACTTTTTGTTGAAATTCTTCTCATTCTTCAGGATGTGGTAAATACCTCCTCCTTTACCAATTCTTTCTAGATTGCATTTTCCAGAGGCATACTTATACCTATTTCCTTTGGCACTTCTTTTTCAGCACTTTGTGGCTATCATTTGCTTTAAAGAAAAACACTACACAGTAAGCTCCTTTTGTGTTTGGCTTCTAAAATTTTGTGTGTGCTAGAACATGCTAAAAAATGTTGGTTAATTAGAAACAAATGATATTGCTCTGATAATAATGGTGATAATAAAAGCTAACTTTTTATTGAGTGCTTACAGGGTGCCAAGTCCTGTGCTAAACAGTTTTTATTGATTGTCTCATTTAATCTCAACAACACTATGAAAAACACACCATTAATATCTCCATTTTACCGACAAGAAAACTAAGGACGGTAAATAACTCACTCAAGGTTGCATGGTTATTTAGCAGCAGAGCCAGGATTTCAATGTAGAACCATCTGGCTGTCAAGCCTATGTTCTTAGTCATTTTACTATAATTTCTTTTCTCTGAATTTGTACTTTCTGGTGCCAGCCATAGATGGGATTTGAATCTCATGATCTTTGGACACTTTATCAGTTGACCTTGGCCGAAGTTTCAAAGTTAGAAAACAGTAAGTTTTACCTTTTCCAGCTGGGACCACTGATCCAGCACATCCTTTGCAAAATTAAAGTGCTGGGAAACTGCTTGGCCTAGGGACCTGAGGTCAGGAGGTCTGATGGTATGAGCAAGAAATTGTCAGTTTGGATAGCAGGCTCCAAATCCAAGTCTGAAACACTGGGCCAAGGAGAAGAGTTGAAATCGGCCTAGCATGTGGGGTCAGACAGGGAACCACCTAGGTAAATTGGGGGAAAAGACAGGGAGTAGTTGAGCAGCTCAGAGAGGTAACTAATTACTGAGGTTACAGTACTGAGAATGAATTCATAAGGCAAACAATTTCCTTATGAGTACAAGCAACAGTCAGACCATTGGAGATGAAACCCATAAGCACAGATACTTACCAATTTCAAGAGGAGTTTCTATGGGGGGGGCTTCAGATGTTGGGAGGATGGTAGAGCTGTTGCCTTCTGTCTCCTCTGAGAACTGCTTACCTCTTAAAATTT
This sequence comes from Saguinus oedipus, assembly GCA_031835075.1. Classification (NCBI taxonomy): domain Eukaryota; kingdom Metazoa; phylum Chordata; class Mammalia; order Primates; family Cebidae; genus Saguinus; species Saguinus oedipus. The sequence continues at coordinate 100,638,883 of CM063179.1, read as the reverse complement.
AGTTGCCAGCTCTGGGGAAGGAGGCATTTCCTTGGTCCTAGAACAAACTAAGTCCTGGCTCACTTTCATTGGCTCTCAAGCCTAACAGGCAATCTCTTTTTGCTTCTGGGAGATAAAATCTATGGGCTATGAGCTAAGTTGAAGCAATAGGTGTGTGTTCCTTTCTAATACGATGTCAGGAGAAACAGGTCACAGACTGTTGTGCCAAGTGTGGTGAAAAGAAGATGATGGACACAGAGTTTAAATAAGATTTTGTTGCTTACAAAATCCTGCACTGCAGAAAGGGAAGACGGGATTGCTCATCAGCCAGGTAAGGTAATCACACCTCTTTAACCTACTGAGACAAGAAGATAACAGGCTTTTTTTTTAAACTGGCCCTGTGGGATTGCCTCTCAATGTAGTATAGGTGAAAGTTTTGTAACAAGTAGGGAGCCAGACCTCATGATCCTCAGCAGGGGAGGAGAAGGTCGAGTCTAAAGTTAGCAAAACTAAAATTTGAAAGGGGGTATTTATAATATACATTTAAAAGGGGTCACAATATTTGTCTAATAAAATATTGAAGATTTATCATTTTAAGATTTTAATTTTATAACTATGTGAAGCATAACTTGGTTACTGGGGGTTGATGTTCTTCATTACAATTAGCATCCATGTTTCCAGTTACCAGAGGGAATAAAATAATGTCAGATTTGGATAATGGGTTGACTTATTCACATTCTAGAAACCTGAGATTTAGTGGTTTCAGTTTAATGATACTAACTGTTGTAACTACATCTAATATTAGAACTAAAATATTCTAATAGGTTATCTAGTCCAAGTCCTGCCTAAAACATCACTCTGCCTTTAAGATTAATAAACTCCTTATAGTGGTGCATTGGTTTGGTAAAGGTTTGGTTGCTTCAACAAAGACACAAAATAGTAAATTTGTTTCTTCAATTGACAGTCTGAGCATATGCAGTGAAAAGCTGTTTGTATTAGGGTTCTCCAGAAAAACAGAACCAATAGGAAATAAATAAAGATGAATATAGATACAGATAGGTGAGAGGGGACTTACTAGGGGAATTAGCTCATATGATTATGGAGGCTTAGAAGTCCCATGATATAAGCTGGAGAACCAGAGAAGTTGGTACTATGTGGCTCAGTCCAAGTTTGAAAGCTGTAGAACCAGGGAAGCCAATGGCGTAACTCTCAATTTGAGACTGAAGGCCTGAGAACCTGAAGTTCTGATGTTCAAGGGCAGGTGAATAAGGGTCTTTCAGTTCCAGGAGGGAGAGACATAGGTAGACACACACACACACACACACACACACACACACACACACACACACGGGGCAGGGGGAGAGAGAGAGAGAAAGAGAGAGGGGGAGCATTTCCCTTTCTCAGCCTTTTTATTGCATCTAGACACTCAGCCAGTTAGATGGTGCCTACCACATTGAGGGTGGATCAGTCCACCAACTGACACACCAATATCCTCCAGAAGCACCCTCACAGGCACATCAAGAAATGAATGTTTTACCAGCTATCTAGGAAGCACTGAATCCAGTCAAGTTGACACCTAAAATTAACCATCACACTGATTTAGCATCTCCACCATTTCAGGGACCTAGGTTCTTTCTGTAAAGTTGCTCCACCATCTTTAGGGCATTTCTGAAACAACTTGACATCATGTTCATATTCCACCCAGTGGGATGGGAGAGTGGTGAGGGGAAGAACATTCCTCTCGCCTAAGTGAATAGCTAGAAATTTTTACATATTACTTCTGCTCATATTCCATCAGCGCAAACTTAAGTTATGTGGCTTCAGAAAGAGTCTGGAAACTATGATATTTATTCTGAGTGCTTATATGCTCAGCTAAGAACTGGAGATTCCATTTGTGCGAGAGATGTGGGCATGAATATTGAGAAACAGCTAGCATTTTCCATCACAGTCTACCCATCAACTATCCATGGACACACATAGAACATTTTTCCCATGCATAGAATATTCTCCAAGAAGCATAACCTTAAAGTCTCATAGAATTGCTACATCTAACTTAAAATTCAAGATGGAGGGTATTGCTCAGTTCTCTTCAACTAATAGGGATTGGGTCCCTGCCATCTGGCAAACTAGAAACTAAAATGTAAGTTACTCTCCAAATAACCCACTCTATAGGTCTGAAGTGGGAACCATACATTGCATGGAAAACTCCAAGACTGAAAAGAGAAAAACTAGCAATACCCAGCTGACTTGGGCCCGGCAATACCCACTTGTCAAGTCCTGCTGGCCAGGAATGGTGAAAGCATCTATCCTGGCAGTGTTTGGGTTCTCAGCTCATCTGGCAGGCACTAATTCTGCTTTCTGGGAGGCAATCCCACCTTTGCTGTCATCTCTACCTTTGGCTTGCTTTCTGGAAAGCCATTTCTTGTTTGTGATCCTCTTTGGCTGTATCTGAAGTGGCACTGGTGAATATGCCTTTCTTGAGGACAGATGGCTTTTGTAGCCCACCTCATACTGGTGCAGAATTGGGGGTTCAGGAGCTCTATTATGGGTCAAACTAGTCTATGCATCAGAAAGGCTAGACTTATGAGTATTTTTTTTTTTTTGTCATACAGTTCCATCAAGCATTTGGCTTCTGGTCTGCTTTCCTCAGATAAATTCCATGTATAAATAGACATAACCAGATATGTTGTCAAAATATAGCTTTCAGGCCTGGAAAGTATGATCTTCTATATACTGGCTTCTGGGCTTCACCGATCCTTCCTCCTAACTTATTCGTAGCTAATTTGAGACAATTCAAAGTTACGGGTTTGGGTAAAATAGAAATACATGTAATCAGTTTGCCTTTGGGTTTGCAGTATGGAGAAGGTGACTGAGAAAGCCTGGGTACACTGTCCTGCTAAAGTTACCTCTATTTCTTTTACAAATGTTTTATGGTTTTCAGTTTACAAGTCTTTCAGCTCTGTGGTTCAATTCATTTCTAAATATTTTATTTTTCATGCTCTTGCAAGTGGAATGGTTTCCTTGATTTCTTTTTCAGATGGTTTGTAGTGTATAGAAACGCCACTGATTTTTGTGTGTTTTATCTCCTGCAATGTTACTGAATTGGTTTGTTGGTGAAGTCTTTAGGTTTTCTCTATATGTTTTCTGCAAACATTGGCAATCTAACTTCTTTCATTTTGGTACAGATGCCTTGTATTTCTTTTTCTTGCCTAATTGCTCTGGTTAAAACTTCCAGTGCGATTTTGATAGAAGTGGTGAGAGTGGGCATTCTTGTCTTGTTCCTGATCTTAGAGGGAAAGCTTTTAGCTTTTCACTGTTGAGCATGATGTTAGCTGTAGGTTTGTATATATGGTTTTTATTATTTTGAGGTACATATATGTACCTTCTATATGTAATTTGTTGAGAGTGTTTAATGTGAAGGATGTTTAATTTGTCAGTGCTTTTTCTACATCTGTTGAGATGATCGTATGGTTTTTGTTCTTCATTTTTCTAATATGGTGTATCATTGACAGAGAACAGATAATTAGTTGCCTCAGACAGGGGAAAGGCAGTTGGATTGCAAAGGGGAACAAAGGGTACATTCTGAGGGTTATGAAAATATTCCATATCTTGATTATGGTGATGGTTATTATTGATATAATTTAAAAATCATCAAGCTATTTTCATTTTTACAAGTGATAAGAAATCAGAAAAATGTAATAACCATGTCCAAAGATAAACTCTACACCAAAAATGCATTCAAATAAATAAAAATCAAAGATTTAGGGTATTATATAATCTTCATTTTCAAAGAAAATAATATTTTCTCAGCACAATACTACATAATCAATCTAGAAATTTTGGAAATAGAGACATATTGGGAAAAAGAAAGGAAAATTGTCTTGGTCCCTGTGGATAGGCATTTACAGTATTTTGTGGTATTTTAATGTAGCAGTTTTTCACTCAATGGGCAGAGCATATGTACTTTTAATTATACTATATAGAAACTCCTGATTTCTGCTTTCTTTTATCTTACATTAGCTCAAGATTAGTGTCTCTATCCTACGATGTCTTCAAAACATGTGAATTTTAAGAACTGCCTAATAGTCCACCTTAAGGGTGTAAAATAATTTAACAATTCCCTTTCTATGTATAATTTAGATTATTGTTATATATTCACTATAATTAAAGTAATGTCCTCCTATAAGTTCTTTGAATGCACAACTGGTTATTTTCCTAGGGTAGATTACTAGAGATGAAACTATATTGAAAAAAAGGATGTAAATATTTTAAAGCCTTCAAAGACATATTTTATTATTCAGTTGCCTTTTAGGATGCCTGTGAGAATTCATGATACCGCTAACAGTATACAAAAGGGCCCACTTACTACTTAATATATACTATTTCTTTTTTTTTTGATAGAAAGGCTTGCTTTCTTTCTAAATAGAAGGAATCTATATATTGAAGTTTTTAAAATTGAGATTATACAGTTGTCTTATTCACTGAGGTCTTCCCTAAAAGGTTATTTTACAAGTTTGTTTTGATTTCAAACATAAATTTGTGTTCATGTTAGTAATTAGATGGGAAACAAAAAAAGGACCTAGGTTTTCTTTTGAACATTCATGAATCATCTGGGATAAATCCTTTGGGAAATATCCCAATATACATCCAGGCTGTATGAAAAAATGGTAACATTAAAAAAATACAAATAGCAATTAAAATTTTGTATCAAAGAAATAATATAGAAATAATATTTCTATACAATAATTTATTATATAAATAAATATAAATATTATTTCTATATTATATAAAAATACATTACAGACATAACAAAAAACAGCTGTTATTATAGTTGTACTGGGATTATTCCATTAACCCATGCTTCTAATAACATTTTAGTTTTTGTTTAGCATTCATTTTCATTCTGAAACAGGGCACATAATGTCTGATTTTTTTTTTTGTCTCAAAATCATTGGCATTTAATAAAATTCCAATTAGTAATCATTAGCACTTGATAAAATTGAGAACTGATAAGATTTTTAAAAAATCTGACTATATTTTTTTATATTTTGGTGGGCATATTTTCAAAAATGTATTTACTTCTTTTTTTTTTTAAATTTTAAATTTTTATTGCATTTTAGGTTTTGGGTTACATGTGCAGAATGTGCAAGATAGTTGCATAGGTACACACATGGCAGTGTGTTTTGCTGCCTTCCTCCCCTTCACCCACACTTGGCATTTCTCCCCAGGCTATCCCTCCCCAGCTCCCCCCCACTGTCCCTGCCCCATTCCCCCCAATAGACCCCAGTGTGTAGTAGATCCCCTCCCTGTGTCCATGTGTTCTCATTTTTCTCACCCGCCTATGCGTGAGAATATGAGGTATTTCCTTTTTTGTTCTTGTGTCAGTTTGCTGAGAATGATGTTCTCCAGATTAGTCCATGTCCTTACAAAGGACAAAAACTCATCATTTTTGATTGCTGCATACTATTCCATGGTGTATATGTACCACATTTTCCCAGTCCAGTCTATCATCGATGGGCATTTGGGTTGGTTCCAGGTCTTTGCTATTGTAAACAGTGCTGCAATGAACATTCGTGTGCATGTGACCTTATAGTAGAACAATTTATAGTCCTTTGGATATATACCCAGTAAAGGGATTGCTGGGTCAAATGGAATTTCTATTTCTAGGTCCTTGAGGAATCGCCACACTGTCTTCCACAATGGTTGGACTAATTCACACTCCCACCAGCAGTGTTAGAGTGTTCCTATTTCTCCACATCCTCTCCAGCATCTGTTGTCTCCAGATTTTTTAATGATCGCCATTCTAACTGGCGGGAGATGGTATCTCAATGTGGTTTTGATTTGCATCTCTCTAATGACCAGTGATGATGAGCGTTTTTTCATGTGTTTGTTGGCCTCATGTATGTCTTCTTTTGTAAAGTGTCTGTTCATATCCTTTGCCCACTTTTGAATGGGCTTGTTTGTTTTTTTTCCTGTAAATCTGTTTGAGATCTTTGTAAATTCTGGATATCAGCCCTTTGTCAGATGGGTAAACTGCAAAGATTTTTTCCCATTCTGTTGGTGGCCGATTCACTCTAGTGACTGTTTCTTTTGCCGTGCAAAAGCTGTGGAGTCTGATTAGGTCCCATTTGTCTATTTTGGCTTTTGTTGCCAATGCTTTTGGTGTTTTGGTCATGAAGTCCTTGCCTACTCCTATGTCCTGAATGGTTTTGCCTAGATTTTCTTCTAGGGTTTTTATGGTGCCAGGTCTTATGTTTAAGTCTTTAATCCATCGGGAGTTAATTTTAGTGTACAGTGTCAGGAAGGGGTCCAGTTTCTGCTTTCTTTCTGCACATGGCTAGCCAGTTTTCCCAACAGCATTTATTAAACAGGGAATCCTTTCCCCATTGCTTGTTTTTGTCTGGTTTATCAAAGATTATATGGTTATAGATATGTTGTGTTGCCTCCAATGCCTCTGTTCTGTTCCATTGGTCTATATCTCTGTTTTGATTACTGTAGCCTTTTAGTATAGTTTGAAGTCTGGTAGTGTGATGCCTCCCGCTGTGTTCTTTTTGCTTAGAATTGACTTGGCTATGCGGGCTCTCTTTTGGTTCCATATGAAGTTCATGGTGGTTTTTTCCAGTTCTGTGAAGAAATTCAATGGTAGTTTGATGGGGATAGTATTGATTGTGTAAATTACTTTGGGAAGTATAGCCATTTTCACGATATTGATTCTTCCTAACCACAAACATGGAATGTTTGTCCATCTGTTTGTGTCCTCTCTTATTTCATTGAGCAGTGGTTTGTTGTTTTCCTTAAAGAGGTCGCTTATATTCCTTGTGAGTCGTATTCCTAGGTATTTTATTCTCTTTGTAGCAATTGTGAATGGCAGTTCATTCTTGATTTGCTTCTTTTTAAGTCTGTTATTGGGGTATAGGATTGCTTGTGATTTTTGCACATTGATTTTATATCCTGAGACTTTGCTGAAGTTGCTTATCAGTTTCAGAAGTTTTTGGGCTGAGGTGATGGGGTCTTTTAGGTATACTATCATGTTGTCTGCAAATAGAGACAATTTGGCTTCCACCTTTCCTATTTGAATACCCTTTATTTCTTTTTCTTGCCTGATTGCTCTGGCTAGAACTTCCAGTACTATGTTGAATAGGAGTGGTGAGAGAGGGCATGTTTGTCTAGTGCCGGATTTCAAAGGGAATGCTTCCAGCTTTTGTCCATTAAGTATGATATTGGCTGTTGGTTTGTCGTAAATAGCTTTTATTACTTTGAGATATGTTCCATCAATACAGAGTTTATTGAGGGTTTTTAGCATAAAGGGCTGTTGAATTTTGTCAAATGCCTTCTCTGCGTCAATTGAGATAATCATGTGGTTTTTGTTTTTGGTTCTGTTTATGTGGTGAATTACATTTATAGACTTGCGTATGTTGAACCAGCCTTGCATCCCCGGGATGAATCCTACTTGATCATGATGGATAAGTTTTTTAATGTGCTGTTGCAATCTGTTTGCCAGTATTTTTTTTGAAGATTTTTGCATCTGTGTTCATCATGGATATTGGCCTGAAGTTTGTCTTTTCTTGTTGAGTCTCTGCCGGGTTTTGGTATCAGGATGATGTTGGTCTCATAAAATGATGTGGGAAGGGTTCCCTCTTTTTGGATTATTTGGAATAGTTTCAGAAGGAATGGTACCGGCTCCTCTGTGTGTGTCTGGTAGAATTCGGCTGTGAACCCATCTGGACCTGAGCTTTTTTTGTGTGGTAGGCTCTTAATTGCTGCCTCAACTTCAGACCTTGTTATTGGTCTATTCATAATTTCGGCTTCCTCCTGGTTTAGGCTTGAGAGGACACAGGTGTCCAGGAATTTATCCATTTCTTCCTGGTTTACTAGTTTATGTGCATAGAGTTGTTTGTAGTATTCTCTTATGATGGTTTGAATTTCTGTGGAATCTGTGGTGATTTCCCCTTTATCGTTTTTTATTGCATCTATTTGGTTGTTCTCTCTTTTCTTTTTTATCAGTCTGGCTAGTGGTCTGTCTATTTTGTTGATCTTTTTGAAAAACCAGCTCTTGGATTTATTGATTTTTTGAAGGGTTTTTCGTGTCTCTATCTACTTCAGTTCTGCTCTGATCTTAGTTATTTCTTGTCTTCTGCTAGGTTTTGAGTTTTTTTGATCTTGCTCCTCTAGCTCTTTCAATTTTGATGATAGGGTGTCCATTTTGGATCTCTCCACTCTTCTCATATGGGCACTTACTGCTATATATTTTTTTCTACAGTCTGCTTTAAATGTGTCCCAGAGATTCTGGTATGTTGTGTCTTCGTTCTCATTTGTTTCGAAGAACTTCTTTATTTCTGCCTTCATTTCATTGTTTATCCAATCAACATTCAAGAGCCAGTTGTTCAGTTTCCATGAAGCTGTGCGGTTCTGAGTTAGTTTCTGAATTCTAAGTTCCAATTTGATTGCACTATGGTCTGAGAGACTGTCTGTTATGATTTCAGTTGTTTTGCATTTGCTGAGGAGTGCTTTACTTCCAATTATGTGGTCAATTTTGGAGTAGGTGTGATGTGGTGCTGAGAAGAATGTATATTCTGTGGATTTGGGGTGGAGAGTTCTGTAAATGTCTATCAGGTTTGCGTGTTCTAGGTCTGAGTTCAAGCCCTGGATATCCTTGTTAATTTTCTGTCTGGTTGATCTGTCTGATATTGACAGTGGAGTGTTAAAGTCTCCCACTATTATTGTGTGGGAGTCTAAAAGTCTCTTTGTAAGTCATTAAGAACTTGCCTTATATATCTGGGTGCTCCTGTATTGGGTCCATATATATTTAGGATCATTAGCTCTTCTTGTTATATTTATCCTTTTACCATTATGTAATGACCTTCATTGTCTCTTTTGATCTTTGTTGCTTTAAAGTCTATTTTATCAGAGATGAGAATTGCAACTCCTGCTTTTATTTGCTCTCCATTTCCTTGGTAAATCTTCCTCCATTCCTTTATTTTGAGCCTTTGTGTATTTTTGCGTGTGAGATGGGTTTCCTGGATACAGCACACCGATGGGTTTTGGTTTTTTATCCAACTTGCCAGTCTGTGTCTTTTGATTGGTGCATTTAGCCCATTTACATTTAGGGTTAATATTGTTATGTTTGAATTTGATACTGCCATTTTGATGCTAGCTGGCTGTTTTGCCCATTGTTTCATGTAGCTTCTTCATTTTGTTGATGCTCTTTAGCATTTGGTATGCTTTTAGGATGGCTGGTACTGGTTGTTTCTTTCTATGTGTCATGCCTCTTTCAGGAGCTCTTGTAAAGCCGGCCTAGTGGTGACAAAATCTCTGAGTACGTGCTTGTTCGTGAAGGATTTTATTTTTCCTTCACTTATGAAGCTCAGTTTGGCTGGATATGAAATTCTGGGTTGAAAGTTCTTTTCTTTAAGGATGTTGAATATTGGCCCCCACTCTTTTCTGGCTTTTAGAGTTTCTGCCGAGAGATCTGCTGTGAGTCTGATGGGCTTCCCTTTGTGGGTGACCCGGCCTTTCTCTCTGGCTGCCCTTAGTATTTTCTCCTTCATTTCAACCCTGGTTAATCTGATGATTATGTGCCTTGGGATTGCTCTTCTTGATGAATATCTTTGTGGTGTTCTCTGTATTTCCTGGACTTGAATATTGGACTACCTTGCTAGGTTGGGGAAGTTTTCCTGGATAATATCCTGAAGAGTATTTTCCACCTTGGATTCATTTTCTTCATCACATTTTGGTACACCTATAAAACGTAGGTTGGGTCTCTTCACATTGTCCCACATTTCTTGGAGATTTTGTTCATTCCTTTTTGCGCTTTTTTCTCTAATCTTGGTTTCTCGTTTTATTTCATTGAGTTGATCTTAGACTTCTGATATTGTTTCTTCTGCTTGGTCAATTCGGCTGTTGAAACTTGTGCATGCTTCACAAAGTTCTTGTGTTGTGTTTTTCAGCTCCTTCAATTCATTCGTATTTCTCTCTAAGTTGTCCATTCTTGTTATCATTTCCTCGAATCTTTTTTCAAGGTTCTTAGTTTCTTTGCATTGATTTAGAACATGTTCTTTTAGCTCACTGAAGTTTCTCATTATCCACCTTCTGAAGTCTGATTCCGTCATTTTGTCACACTCATTCTCCATCCAGCTTTGTTCCCTTGCTGGTGAGGAGTTTTGGTTCTTTGTAGGAGGTGAGGTGTTTTGGTTTCGGGTGTTTTTCTCCTTTTTGCACTGGTTTCTTCCCATCTTTGTGGATTTATCCACCTGTCATCTTAGTAATTGCTGATTTTTCAATTGGGTCTCTGAGTGGATGCCCAGATTGTTGATGATGAAATATTTCTGTTACTTAGTTTTTTTTTTCTAATGGTCTAGCCCCTCTGCTGTACGAGTGCTGAGGTCCACTCCAGGCCCTGCTTGTCTGGGGTACACCTGTAGCAGCTGCAGAACAGTGAGGGATCCTACCAGTTTCTTCTTCTGCTATCTTTGTCCCAGAATGATGCCTGCCATATATCAGTCTGAATAGTCCTTTTTTGAGGTTACTCTTTGGGTATACAGGGTTCAGGGAGCTGCTTGAGGAGACGGTCTGTACTTTATAGGAGCTCCAGTGCTGAGCTGTGAGCTCCGTTGTTCATTCAGGGTTGTTGGGCAGGTGTGTTTTGGTCTGCTGCAGTAGAACTTATAAACCACCCCCCCGTTTTTTTTTCTTAGGTGGTCTGTCTCAGGGAGTTGGGGCTTTCTTTATGAGTATCTGTTGCACTGTCCTGCCCGGCTAGGAGGTAGTCCATTCACTATTTGCCTGCCAAGGCTCCACCCTGCCAGTGCGGGTCTGCCCTGCTGCCATGGGGCTCTGTTCTGTGGTGCACTCCGCCCTGCTGGCGGAGTCTCTGTTTTGGCGGGTTGCCTTGGCAATGGGAGGCTGCGTCAGCACTGGGTGTGTACCTCAGTAGGGGTGGATTGCGTCCGTAGTGGCGGATGCCCCTCCTGCACCGGGCTGCACCATCCTGAATTCAGCTGAGCCCGCAGCAAAACTCTCAACCCCGAGTGCCTCCAATCACTGCCCTGCTTGTCCCCATGAGGGTGGGACCCGCCGAGCCGATCACCTGGCTCTCTTCCTCAGAGTCCGTCCTCTGTCTCTCTCTCTCTTTTTCTCCCCAGTTTGAATGGTTGACACTCTCACTGGTGCCCCGGTAGCCTGCTGATAGGATACTGGGATCTGTGCGATCTCCTGTGCCGCTGCCCACTGCACCGGCTCAAGTCACGCTTCCCAGGAATCTCCTGGCCTGGCTCACTGTCCAAGTCCCATTTAATCAGATGGACATGTCAATCTGCCCTTCCAAATCTCAGATTGCCGGTTTAACAGGGCACCCAGACCAGTGAGTTTTGTGCCAGGAGCCGCTGTGCTGTGGCACTGGCCAAACCAGCCACGTGAGCCAAAAAACTGGCTGTGCTGGTGTCCCATGTCTGTCCTACACCTGGGAATTTCCCCGTTCTGTTGGCAGCAAAGGTTCGTCTGAGAATGCGGCTAGGACTCACCCTCTGCACCTTCACTGAGAGCTGCAATCCTGAGTTGTTTCTATGGCCCCATCTTGGAAATCCTCCAATGTCTGATTTTTAAGTATATAGAAGATTTTATACTAGAGGATTTTTTTGTATTATATGATTAAAACTCTAAAATTAGAAGCTTATTAGAAACACAATCCCAAATAACCACCATTAAGAATTCATTTTCATGTTTCATAATATTGCACATAAACCAATTAATAGCAGCTATAAAACTATTATGAAAAAAGAGACAAAATTTCTGGAACATATAATCATCACAAGAAAGACAAACATACCATTTTACAAAGACTAGATTTTACAAGTATTTTGGGAGAAAGTAAACTCATTATGTAATCTGTACTGATCCACATACCAAGCATTAGTTTCATGCATGTAACACCTCTCCAATTTTAGTATATGTTCTACTGAGGCAAGCACTTATGCATATAAAACCTCTCTAAAACTCTGAACTCTTATAACACTTATTGTTACCACTCATTGCTGAGGCACATAAAGTATGTGCTTTTGGGGAAAAAAAAATACTGTCTTTGAGCAGCCACTTTCTGAATGGGAGCAGTAGCTCTGAGCACAATGATTAAAGACGGGGATCAAGTGGACAAGAAGGACAAATGCTATTTTCTCACGACTTGGCAAAGCATCCCCAGTCATGGTCACTTTGGTTCTATCTGGCAAATTTCTGGACACAGATATCCATAGTAGACTCTTCTGCCTAGGTTAGATTCAGCAGGGCCACAAAAGCTGCAGTTCTTATGGGGATTGTCTGAACTATGAAAAACTGAAAAGTACTGTAGAGTGAAAACTAAGATACAGAAACAATTACTTTGAAAGCTAAGAAGAGAGAATTTAAATTTTCCTAAGGTATCAGGCTTGAAATGAGAGGGGAGACTAAGGGAAAATATACTTTTTCCTGTGAAAAAACTTAAAAGAATATGGAAAGGGAAAGGAAAGAAAATACAGGAAGAAGGGTAAGATATTGACCTTTTTAAAACCTTTTTAACCTTTGAGACCACAGGTCATAGCATTCTCATTCATATGGTAGTGTCACATTTTTATGACATACCATGTAGTGTAGTGTCAAACAGTGGACCATACATTCTACCATGTATTACACGTTCTATATGTGCTACACTCCATTCTTATATGTTCTGATACATGTGGTAGTTTCACATTTCTTACACCCTCACAAATAATTTTACAGAACCTTAGACTGTCAACACTGGAAGTAATCTTTATGTTCAACAACTCATCCAGTGTTTAATTGTACTGAAATAGATCAACCTCAGCAAGGAATTACTCATTTGATTTAAAAAGACCTGTAGGTATTTCAGTGGGACAAATTCTGCACAAGTGATGTACAAAAATACATGGAAATATAAGCCGCTGTCTAGCACGGGAATATTCTGTAAGGTAGGTTGACAGACAAGACTATTACAAAACCTGTGACTTTCTATGGGAGGCAAATTCATAACAAATTAACAGCAATTTAAGGCAGTGAACCCAAATGCCTCATAAGCAGTATAAACAAAGCACTTTCAGAGTGTGAAGTTTCCTTCTGGCTAATCCCGAAGATCAGAGCTACTCAACAGCATGAAGGATAAGAGCTGGCCTCAGTCATAATCCTAAGCAAATTAATACAGAAATAGAAAAATCTAATACAGCACTTTCTCACTTATAAGTGAGAGCTAAAGATAGAGCATGCATTGACATAAACATGGGAACAGTAGATACAGTGTTGCAACCATGGACTACTAGAGTGGGGAAGGAGGGAGAGGAGCATGGCTTGAAAAATGACTTGACGTATCAAGTACTGTGCTCATTACTTGGTTGCAGTATACCTGTGCAACATACCTGCACATGTACTTCCTGTATCTCAAGTAAAAGTTAAAATTAAAAAAAAAAAGTTGGCCTCAGAAGGCTCAGGGGAATTTTAAAAGACAAATGTGGCCATGAGCAAGGGTGGAGGTGGGAAATGAAAGACAGGTTAATTTATCCAAATGCTCAAAGATAGTAGGAAAAGAGAGGTTAGCTGACCTATGAAAAATGCAGCCTAGATAGAGCAACAACGCAACAACAAACAACAAAACCCCCAAAATTCTAAGAATAAAGATTGTCAAGATGTTTTCTCTTTTAAAAGACTCAAAAGAAACAGAATAGCTTCTTTTGATTGGAAGTATTCAATTGGCATAACACTGCTTAAATGATAGGATTGCTCCTGAACACTGTACCTTTCCAGATCCCTCCACAGTTATCTGGGGCATGCTGATCAAAAGAAATCTATTAATGCTTATCTTAATGGGAAGTCTCTTATCAATCTCCCTCTTTCTGTCTCCCTGCCTTGGGTAAATCAAGAGTTGACAAGCGACACATTTTGCAAAGGAAATGACAGTAATAATTCACCTCCTGGTCTTATGTGATTGCCTCATTACAAACAGTCCAGCAAGATATAGCCATTTAGTTTGGTATCTGATGGGTTTCTTAAGGCTCCCATCAAACTGGTTGAACAGGGAATCCCTAGGGGCAGCCTCCAAGAGCAGAAGAAAAAGGATAACTCAGATGTTGCTAAAAATCAACAAACCCAAAATGACAGAGTGCAAAGGACATTTCACTTTTTTTCCATAAGTTATTCGGGTACAGATGGTATTTGGCTACACAGACTAGTGCTAAGACCAACTGTTAAGTACTAGTGTTGTTGAGGCTGTCAAGCTTTCAGAAATATAAATAATGTACATATAGGGAAACAAGGTTCACATGGGTTGGACCCCAAACTTGCAGAGCTTAAAACATGATCTTGCAGAGGGCTTCCAAGAATGCCCATGATGCTTATTAAATAAGATTCCTTATGTTTTTAAAAGCAACTTTACTGAAATATAATTCACATAGCATATAACTCCCCTGTTTCAGGTATACAATTCAATGGCTCTTAGTATATTCATAAATCCTTTCTTTTTGTGTATATGTACCATACTTTTTCCATTCATCCATTGATAGATACTTAGGTCAATTTTATATTTTGGCTGTTGTGAATAGTGCCGCAATAAACATGGAGTGCAGATGTCTCTTTCATATACTGATTTTCTTTCTTTTGGGCATATACCCAGCAGTATTGCTGAATCATATGGTAGTTCTATTTTCAGTTTTTTAAGGAACCTCCATGCAGTTTTCCATAGTGGATAAACTATTTTACATTCCCACCAAGAGTGTTTGAGCACTCCTGATTCTCTGAGTCCTTTCAGCATTTGTTATTTTCTGACTTTTTGATAACTGCCATTTTAATTGAGGTTAGATGATATTTTGTTGTGGTTTTGATTTGCATTTCTCTGATAATTAGTGATGTTAAACCTGTTTGCATATACCTGTTGGCCACTTGTATGTCTTCTGTTGGGAAATGTTTATTGAGATCTTTTGCCCATTTTTTAATCGGGTTATTTGGAATTTTTGTTTTTGAGTTCTTAGATATTCTTGTTAGTAATCCCTTGTTGGATAAATAGTTTGCAGAATTTTTCTCCCATTCTGTGGGTTGTTTCTTCACTTAATTTTTAATTTTTTTGATGTGCAGAAGCTTTTTAGCTTGATGTAATCCTATTGATGAGTTTTTGCATTGGTTACCCATGCTTTTGGGGTCTTACTCAATAAATCTTTGTCTAGACTAATGTTCTAAAGCGTTTCCCCAATGTTTCCTTCTAGTAGTTTCATAGTTTCTTACATGTAAGTTTTAAATCCATTTTGATTGGATTTTTACATATGATGAGGCATAGGAGTCTAGTTTTATTCTTCACAGATCTCATTTTGCCAGTACTATTTATTGAAGAAACCCTCGGTTCCCCAAGTTACGTTCTTGGTGCCTTGGTCAAAAACGAGTTGGCTATAAATGCATGAATTTATTTCTGAGTTCTCCATTCTGTTTCATTGGGCCATGAAATCCTTCCTTTTTGATATTATAAAGTCACCATTTTCAGCTTTCCATCCTGTCAGCCTTGTTGTGTTTGGGCCAAGAAGGGGATGCAGGACCCAGAACTTGATGTGGACACGTGGGGCCAGAGCCCCTGTAGGCTGCTTAAGAAATCTGCACTGATGTCTGCAGGAAGGACCAAATCCCCATCCATGACTCCATGGAACACTGTTAGGGAAATCACACTGTGGAACATCTTGAGAAATAGAATCTGTGTCATAGCCAACATGTACTCAAACTCATGACTGCATGTGGGATACCTGAGCAGGAGGACCCAGAAGTGCATCCTGCGTGTCCAGATCTCCTTTGTGTCCCCTAGGGCAAGAGGCTGGAAGCAGAGGCATCTGGGATAGGGGCAGGCTATGATCAGGCACAGTGGGGGTGGTGGGCCCTGGGCAGTTAGGGTGGTGGGGTTAGTCAAAGATCTGGGGCAGGGCAGAGATCAGGAGGAACAGCATTCCAGCAGGACTGGGAGACATGTCAGTAGGTTGGCAGACACAGGAGTAGGTGACCTGGGACTCAGAGGAACAGTTGGAGTTGGAGAAGGGCTCTGTTTTCCTCCAGTCTTCTGCTTGGGTGCTGCTTTAGCACAGGACTGCACCCCCAACACTTGTCTCTCCTCTGCCCTCACTTTCTGAGTCTTAGAACTCATTCCTTCATCCCCAGTATATGCCTTCTTTTATTTTGTATTTCTTTTCATTATATATATATACATACATACATACATACACACACACACACACACACACATATAAAATTGCACTTTAGGTTCTGGGGTTCACGTGCAGATCATGCAGGATTTTTACATAGGTGCATACATGACAATGTGGTTTTCTGCCTCCATCCCCCATCACCTATATCTGGCATTTCTCCCCATGTTATCCCTCCCCAACCCCCCATCCCCCGCTGTCCCTCCTCTAGTTCCCCCGACAGACCACAGTGTGTGATGCTTCCCTCCCTGTGTCCATGTGTTCTCATTGTTCAACACCCACCTATGAGTGAGAACATATGGTGTTTGCTTTTCTGTTCCTGTCAGTTTACTGAGAATGATGGTTTCCAGCTTCATCCATGTCCCTACAAAGGACACGAACTCATCTTTTTTTTTTTTTTTTTTATGGCTGCATAGTATTCCATGGTGTATACGTGCCACATTTTCCTTGTTTAGTCTATCACTGATGGGCATTTGGGTTGTTTCCAGGTCATTGCTATTGTAAGCAGTGCCACAATGAACATACGTGTGCATGTGTCTTTATAATAAACGATTTGTAATCATTTGGTTATATACCCAGTAATGGGATTGCTGGGTCAAATGGAATTTCTATTTCTAGGTCCTTGAGGAATCACCACACTGTCTTTCACAATGGTTGAACTAATTTACACTCCCACCAACAGGGTAGAAGTGTTCCTGTTTCTCCACATCCTCTCCAGCATCTGTTGTCTCCAGACTTTTAAATGATCACCATTCTAACTGGCATGAGATGGTATCTCAATGTGGTTTTGATTTGCATTTCTCTAATGACCAGCGATGATGAGCATTTTTTCATATGTTTGTTGGCCTCATACATGTCTTCTTCTGAAAAGTGTCTGTTCATATCCTTCACCCACTTTTGAATGGGTTTATTTGTTTTTTTTTCTTTAATTTTTTATTGCGTTTTAGGTTTTGGGGTACATATGCAGAACAGGCAAGATAGTTGCACAGGTACACACATGGCAGTGTTTTTTTTTTTTTTTCTTGTAAATCAGTTTTAGTTCTTTGTAGATTCTGGATATTAGCCCTTTGTGAGATGGGTAGATTGCAAAATCTTTTTTCCATTGTGTTGGTTGCTGGTTCACTCTAATGATTGTTTCTTTTGCTGGAGTTTAATTAGATCCCATTTGTCTATTTTGGCTTTTATTGCCATTGCTTTTGGTGTTTTAGTCATGAAGTCCTTGCCTATGTCTATGTCCTGAATAGTTTTGCCAAGTTTTCTTCTAGGGTTTTTATGGTGTTAAGGTCAATTCCCTTCTGGATCCTTCCTAAGGTTCTGATTTTTTTTTTTTTTTTTTTTTTTTTGAGATGGAGTCTTGCTCTGTTGCTCAGGCTAGAGTGCAGTGGCACAATCTTGGCTCACTTCAACCTCCGCCTCCCAGGTTCAAGCATTTCTCCTGCCTCAGCACCCCCTAGTAGCTGGGATTACAGGTGCACATCACTACGCCCAGCTAATTTTTGTACTTTTAGTAGAGATGGGGTTTCACCATGTTGGCCAGGATGGTCTCAATCTCTTGAACTCATGATCCGCCTGCCTCAGCCTCCCAGTGTTGGGATTACAGGCATGAGCCATTGCACCTGGCCAGGTTCTGATTTTTAATCCTGTCTAGCCCAGTCCCTGCCATCCCCTCACTCCCGCCATCCCCCCATTCTGCCTCACTTCCTCCTTTCCTGATTCCCATAATTTCCCACAATCAGTCTTGGCCTCAGATTTCCACCCTTCAGATGCTAGTGTTCCCTGGGTCCTCCATTTCCGCTGATCCTCTCTGATTAGGGGCAGGGGATGTGATTTGAAATTAAAGCCAGCGTTTATTGGAGTCCTGGGGCTGGATTCTGCATTGGGCACCGTTGTGGTCATGGCACTTTCCCGTTTCCGCTCTTTCTGACCTGCTTCCTCATTTTCAAACTCATCTAAGATCTGCCAGCGGATGCTGACTCCGCCGGTGGATGCTGACTCCGCCGGTGGAGACCCGCTTCTCCGCACCTGTTGCTTCTCCATCTCTCCGTCTTCTGCTCCTGGCCCTTCGTGGCACTGGAGCACAATCTCTGATCTCTTGCCCTTCTCTGGGGCCCCATCCTGCTCCTCCTTGTCACCCCGAGGGCGGCGGCCGGGGCCAGCAGAGTCAGTCAGCGTGGTAGGGCCCACGGCTCAGTTTTCGCCTTCGGGCGGCGGCAGCCGGTGCGGTGCGCAAGCCGCCTGGAGGTTTGGTGCTCATTGGCTGCGGCGGCTCCCGAGGTGCCCAGCGCCCTGGCCTGGGGCTTCCTCTCTGCATCACTGCTCCGCGGCGTCTTCTTGCGGGGCGCCTTCGCTCTTCCAGAAAGTCAGCGGTTTAACGGCTGAGACCCTTGTTGCTCCCGTAGTGTAGCCACATTTCCTCCTGGGGGCCGGCCGGGCTTTCGGCTCAGGCCGCCCACCCCTGCTCCAGCCACCGCCACTTCTCCCTTCCCAGGCCCCGTAGGAGTGGAGGGAACGACCTCCAGGCGCAGGGCGGCCAGCACTCCTCCAGCTGCCAGAGAAAAAGACTCCAGGAAGCGCAAGGTCCTCGTCGGGTCCGAGGATCGTTCAAGGGGCAGCTGCCAGGTCCCCTCCCTGCCATGTTTCTCCCCGAAAAGTTCTAAGGTTGTTGGGTCTGCTAGAAAGTGACATTTGTAAGGCTGGAAATAAAGCCAGGAATTTTCTGCATATTTTTAAATAAGATGATTCAGTCAAAGCCTTGATAATATAACCAATATTTCTGATTATATCCTGCTTATAAAGAGCACATATGTAAATGAAAATAAGAATATTTGTGAATAGTTTCAAATTTGGGAGGGATCAAGTAGGGAGAAAACCCAAATTTCCACCTTTGTTTACGAAAGTGTGCTTTACCAAATTAATGTAAATTACAGATAACATCTGTGAGAAATGCTTCTTAAATCTAGAAAACAAGAACCAACAGTGTTTTAAATAAAAGTTACAAAAAATCTTAATTTCATAGATTTTTTGTTTTGCTTGATCTTAGTAGTTTTTGAATGCTTAAGTTTATTAGAGTTCTTTAAATTTGTATTTAGTTCATTTATTTTTTAAAAAATATTTATTTTTAATGTATTTAGGGGGTATAAGTGCAAGTTTCTTACATGCCTATACTGCATAGTGGTGAAGCCTAGGGTAGTTCATTGAGCTGAAAGTTATCAGAAACCTGTGTTCAAGAGGACCTGTTAGAGTTTTTTTTTCCATAAAAAGCAAATCTGGACTATTGCTGATTACAAATATTTTTAGAATTCAAAACATAACTGTGGATGATGGAAACAGAATAGCTGTGATGAAAATCTGATGAAAGTTCCCAACTGACAAGGAAATTTAGTTATTTCTCTATGTGCAGCATTTTAAGACAATAACCAGGATCATAACTGACAGCATCACATCAAGACTACTAGACTTTTATAAATTTTATACAGTCTTCAGAATGCATTAATAACTATTTATACAAATACAACTTTAGCGAATATTTAGCATAACAATCAAAATTACAAATCATATTAAATTTTCATAAATTTATATGATTTTTGGAACATGTATATCAATACCATACCCAGAAATATAACTGAATGAGATCTAATATTACATGACTTGACAATACCCTCCCGTGCAGTATCACAACATTTGACAATGTCTGCTCATATAATCTACCAAATAAATCTAATCATTTAACATCTCTACAAGGTGAGAGATCTATTCGTTAGACTCCCCAGGGACCTGGCTGAAAAATCCAGAAGTTAATTTTAAGCCAAACAGACTTAATTTAGGATTTTGATGCCAGGGGAACGTGTCAAAGATGTCAAAGGTTGAAAACACTTGATCAAAACAGAACCACAGGTCACTGTTAAAGGAATATTCATTTAACCAGAGACTTAAAAGCTATACAGAAAGTTAAGTGCATGGAAAACCTGAACCCTTTTAAAGCTTAGTTTTCCTGACTAATCAAAAAGGGTACTTGAATTTAATCAGACACAGGAAGAGTGTGTACAGGGATATGAGTATATACTTTATTTTAGAGCAATGTAAACAAGGAAATTAGTACCATGAGCCAGGGAATACATGGCGGTTAGTAATAGCGTGGGAAGTTTCCTGGTTACACGGAACAACAATGTAGACATATCACGGAAAGCCAAAAGTACACATTCAAGTTATGTTGGAGGAAAACATTGGTTTTCCAGACCTTCATACTCAACATTTCAGTGTAAGGCCATAACAGCAGAATTGGAACCAGAGTTTTCTCTGTTAACATTTTTTAATGTTACAAGAGTTGACAAAAAGGTTGAAAGAGAGTGTTACCACTGTAGCCAAGCAGAAAGATACACCTTGTTAAGGGGAGAAAAAGCAGAAGGCGATGATTTATTACAACCTGCAGTGTAGTACAGCGAAAGTTGAATTTTGGATATAAGTCTAAGAAGTTTGAAAAAGAAGAATGTTACCTCTAGAAATGAGATGGCCATTCTGAATGAAGGAGATAGCTTTTCCAATCTGAAACTAGGGAAATTAATTAGCTCTCAGGAAGAATTAGAAATAGTTTAGATCTTCTGTTAAATAAGATTTTAGAATTAAAAATAAAACCTCTTAAAATTTTACTAAGAGCAAATCAATAGGCACACTGTCATTCTAACATGGGGGCCAACTTATTTTGTTTTGTATTAGTGTATTTCAATGTCAAATTTCAATCTTTAGAAAGACTTCCCTAACCAGAATTACGTCTTAATATCCATAACTTTCTTTACATCTCTCCCCTACTTACCAGTTCTTTTCTATTGTGAAACAACTTTTAAATGACCCCCAAATTCAACAAAATTATTCTTTTTCTCAATAAAAAGTATTTTTTATGACTTTCTAATTTTTTTTCTCACCAAGAACATCTTATTTTTTGGCACATTGTATATATAGAATTATAGATACGAATTAAAAATGTTAACTCTTAGTAACCTTAAATTTTAGTGAAAATGTAGGAATAATTTTTGTTTATTTTTAAGACGGAGTCTCACTCTGTCACCCAGGCCAGAGTGCAGTGGCATGATCTTGGCTCACTGCACCCTCTGCCTCCCGGGTTCAAGCAGTTCTCCTGCCTCAGCCTCCCGAGTAGCTGGGATTACAGCCATGCGCCACCACACCTAGCTAATTTTTTGTATTTTTGGTAGAGATGGAGTTTTGCCATGTTGGCTCGGCTGGTCTGGAACTTCTGACCTCTAGTGATCTGTCTGCCTCAGTGTCCCAAAGTACTGAGATCACTGGCATGAACCACCATGCCTGGCTAGAAGTAAGAAATTTTAAATTGTCTGTCATTTACCAATATTTTACACATAAGAACCATTTTATAATTTTTACAAACACGTTCCCTTACACCCCCCCCCCCCCCCCCACACACACACCTTTTTTCTTTTTTGAAACAGGGCCTGACTGTCACCCATGCTGGAGTGTAGTGGCACAATCTCAGTTCGCAGCAACCGCTGCTTTCTGGGCTCTAGTAATCCTCCCATTTCAGCCTTTTGAGTAGCTAGGACTACAGGCATATGCCACCAGGCCTGGTTAATTTTTGTATTTTTTGCAGAGACCAGGTTTTGCTATGTTGCCCAGCCCGATCTTAAACTCCTGAGCTCAATTAATCCACCTGACTTGGTCTTCCAAAGTACTGAGATGACAGGTGTGAGCCATGGCCCCTGGTCCCCTATAACATAATTTTAAAATCTAATTTGGAAATGACCTAAACATTTAATTAGTATCTATTATTTAATGGAACTTTAAGACATCAAGTTACATGAAAACTTTATAGACATGTTTCTCATTTGCATTTAATTTTCTAACATTTACCTAGATTACTTATGAGAACCATTTCAAGATATTTCCCTGTTAATCATTTTTACAGCTTGTGAATATTGATGTTCACCTGATTAAGGACCTTGAAGTTAAATATAGGAGCATGTTCCCAACAGTTCAGAAAATATAGCTATTCTTATTAAAGCAACAATATTAAATTAGTTTTGCTTATCAAAGAATTATACAAAAATCACTTTGTTTTATGCTGGGCTTACAGTTGTATAACCTTCATGTGAAACCCTGACACCTTAAAATATCTATCGGAAACAAATGTAAAAGTAACCAGTAAACCCAAGCAGAAGTATATACTGACAATTCTGAGACATTTCTGTTTTTACCATTATTTAAAAACCAACTTAAATAATAAAAGTGAATAATAAAAATAATAAAATAATAAATTAATAAAAAGATTAAGTCATGTGAACTAAAAGGCATTTGGTAATTATTATATATTTTGTACTTTGAGTCTTCATTTATCTTTAAGGAATTTCTGACTGACTATGTCAGATTTTACCATGTAGACGTAATATGTAACATAGTACATGTGCTTCTATATAGACACATCTAAACGTGTGTATACACACAAAAATAAAAATCTCATTGCTTTCATTTTAGAATTTTAGTTGTGAGATAGTAATACAAACTCACTGGCTGATAAGACACATTTGGATCCAAATTATATTTCTGACTTAATTGGGACCTGTTTACACAATGAGGCTAAACTTTATTTGTCCTAATAGATAATCTGATGAAGGCTGTGGACCAAAATTTGGGTAAAGCACTTTACATAGCAGTTTGATTTTAAAAAAAAGCCTTTCACCCTTTCCCCTGCCTTTGTTCAGTTTCTAATAAATTTATGGTTAAATTGTCAATGTTTACATTTTTGCTAGGACTGGTGGAATCGTGTAAGGAAGAACAAAATCCCCAATAGCATTGAATTAGTAACCAACCTGTCTTTCCTTTGCTGTTTTGGTTTGCTTGGTTAGCAAATGTGGGCAAAAGAATTTTAGTAGTTTCCTTTTTCTTCCTGCTTTTACATTTTGGCTTCTATGTGGCAAGAAAAGCAAACATTTTTTTGCTGGACAGAGATACCTTATATTATTGCTCTGAGCTTAAGATTTTGACCTGTTTGATCTAAGACCCTAACTTTTGTAAAGAGTTACTCGTTCTTTTTTTCTAAATTATTAAGTTTTAAGTTAAATGTTTTATCACTATGCATAATTGTAAGGCAAATCTAAATTTATGTTTATAAAGGTATCTAGGTTGTTGCTCACCATGAAGCCATCGTAACTTGTAAAGCCATTAATTTAAAAGCCCTTTAAGACTTTTTTTTTTTTTTTTTTTTTTTACTGGTAATTTATTTGTCGTCAATTGTTTTACACACACACACACATACATATGCATATTATTGTACTTTAGATTCTGGGGTACTTGTGCAGATCATGGAGAATTGTTGCATAAGACTTCCTAAAAAGTTTAGCTGGAATGCCATAAGCAGTGAGTTTTGTGCTAACAACAGTAGAAAAGTCAGCTGATTCACAGTAGGCAGGGAAAAAAAAAAAAGAGAACTTAGAAGACTCTGTTAACTCTATACTTGTAGCTTTTTGAATAATGGCCATTTGAACACTGAACATTTCTTATCATAATTTGTCCACAGTTTTGGAACGTGCACAAGAGCAGGCTACAATATGTTGCTGGTTAGAGTGTTGGAAAACCTGGCATTCACTTAATGTTTGAGAATACCACTCAATTCCTTGTTAATCTCTTGAGAGCAAAGAAAATTCTATAAATCCTATCAGGGAATGTCAGGAGTTTAGATGGGTATTTTAGATGATAGTGACTTCACTGGTGACTTTTAACATTTAGAATGTTTATTTTTGCCTTCAGAGCATTTTTCAGAAACAAGGGAAAAGAGTCACACCAAATCAAAAGAAACTAAGATAAAAGTGTTTATAAAAATTTTGACCTAGGCATGCACATAGAATTAAATATTAAAGTAGGCATGCAAATCAGAGAAGACATACAGGCAGAATGTAAATTCTGTAGACACTAAGAATACTCAGTCCAGAAGGACGCTTGTCTTTATACCAGAAAAGACAAAAAGTATTTTATCATCCCAGGAGGTATGTATAATCCTTTACTAAGGCAGCTTTATCTTAGCCAAATCTCAAGTCAAGTGAAAAAGCCTCTACCAATAGGAAGAAGGTTTAATCTAAGAGAGGACTCACCAAGAATGAAAAGGTGAGCCATGGAAGTGAAAAGGTCAAAGGGCCCAAGTATGTGCTCCACAAAGGTTCCAGGAATCACTGATTCCTTCCAATAGTGATCTTATTCAACTCCCTCTTCTGACACCATATATAAAAACCTAGATACCAAACAGAGAGAGGCTCTCTCTAAGACAAAAAGTATTTATTTGGGAATAAAGTGTTGCAATGAGAATACACCTGTCATATGAAACTAGGTGTGCACTTGTAGAGGTAAAGGAAGACAAAGGTTTTTACATAAAAAGGAGGATTACTTAATTGTTTTGTTATGATTGTCCTTGGCTACAAAGATCAATAGAAAGTGTTTTCAGTCCAATGTTGGATAGGCAGTTGCTGGGCAGATATCTTTGTAGAAGTATTTCTTGTGTACTTGGAAAAGATTGTGGGTTTTGCAGTCTTTTGTGATAATTTTTGGTATTAGGCATACAGACATGAAAACCCTCCCATCATGGCCTTTCCTGGCTCTGTTAGAATTAAAAAAAATTTAGCGATTCCATTTAAGATAATTTATTTCAATAGGTTTTTGGAGGAATAGGTGGTGTTTGGTTACATAAATAAGTTCTTTAGAGGTGATTTCTGAGATTTTGGTGCACCCATCACCTGAGCAGTATACACTGTACCAAATGTATAGTGTTTTATTCCTCACCCTTCTCCCACTCTTTTCCCCAAGTCCCCAAAGCTTATTGTGTCATTCTTATGCCTTTGCATCCTCATAGCTTAACTCCCACTTGTGAGTGAGAACATAGTGTGGGTGAGCATGTAGGTCTTGTGACTTATAGCCCAGATCCACATTTCGTTTAGCATTTTAAAATGTAAGACATGATTACTTTGGTCATGTCTCCATTTACCACCTGGTTACACATTAGAATAGCTTCTTTACTGACCAGAAATCTATAACCTGTGACAGTTATTATAGGAGATGTAGGAGGCATTCTTGGACTTGAGACAACATTGTTGTGTAGAAATTTTATTGATTGTGTTAAAATTATCTCCCTGGGCTAGAGAACATATAGCATGACCTTTATAATGAGATAGGCATTGACTGAATGCAAGCTCTCAACACTTACTAGGCTGTGTGACATTGGACAGAGTGCTTCATCGTTCTGAGACCCAGTTTTTAAGGAAAAACAACTGTCTACTTTGTAAGCTTGCTAGCAGGTTTAAATGTAACAATGTGTGGGAATGACTTTGCACCATGCCTAACATCTAGTCACAGCTTAATTTATGTTAACCCTTATTGTCATATAAGAATGTAAGTTACATGAGAGAGGAACCTTGCCAGTTTGTTCTGTGCTGTATCCCAAAGACCATGAATCATGGCTAGTGCATAGTAGGCATTTAATAATATCTGTTCAACAAGTATTAAGCTGTCTTGGAGGGCAGAAAGTGGGTGGAGATTTTTAAATAATACAATTTTTTTTTATTATACTTTAGGTTCTGGGATACATGTGCAAATCATGCAGGATTGTTGTATAGGTATATATATATAGCAAGGTGGTTTGCTGCCTTCATCCCCCCATCACCTATATCTGGTATTTCTCTCCATGTTATCCCTCCCCACCTTCCCCATTCCCCATTGTCCCTCCCCTACCCCCCCATCTGACTGCACTGTGTGATGCTCCCCTCCCTGTGTCCATGTTTTCTCATTTTTCAACATCTGCCTATGAGTGAGAACATGCGGTGTTTGGTTTTCTGTTCTTATATCAGTTCACTGAGAACGATGTTTCCAGATTCATCCATGTCCCTACAAAGGACATGAGCTTATCATTTTTTATGGCTGCATAGTATTCTGTGCTATATATGTGCCACATTTTCCCTGTCCAGTCTATTGTTGATGGACATTTGGGTTGGATCCAAGTTTTTTTTACTGTGAATAGTGCTCCAGTGAACATACATGTGCATGTGTCTTTACAACAGAACCATTTATAATCCTTTGGATATAAAACCAGTAATGGGATTGCTGGGTCAAATGGAATTTCTATTTCTAGGTCCTTGAGGAATCACCATACTGTCTTTCACAATGGTTGCACTAATATACACTCCCACTAACAGTGTATAAGTGTTCCTATTTCTCCACATCCTCTCCAGCATCTGTTGTCTTCTGATTTTTTAGTGATCGCCATTCTAACTAGTGTAAGATGGTATCTCAATGTGGATTTGATTTGCATTTCTCTAATGACCACTGATGATGAGCATTTTTTCATATGTTTTTTGGCCTCATATATGTCTTCTTTTGAAAAGTGTCTGTTCTTATCCTTCTCCCACTTTTGAATAGATTTGTTTGTTTTTTTCTTGTAAATCTGTTTTGGTTCTTTGTAGATTCTGGATATTAGCCCTTTGTCAGATGGGTAGACTGCAAAAATTTTTTCCCATTCTGTTGGTTGCCAGTTCCCTCTAATGATGTTTTCTTTTGCTGTACAGAAGCTCTGAATTTAATTAGATCCCATTTGTCTATTTTGGCTTTTATTGCCATTGCTTTTGGTGTTTTAGTCATGAAGTTCTTGCCTATTCCTATGTCCTGAATGGTTTTGCCTAGGTTTTCTTCCAAGGTTTTTATGGTGTTAGGTCTTATGTTTAGATCTTTAAACCATCTGGAGCTAATTTTAGTATAAGGTGTCAGGAAGGGGTCCAGTTTCTGCTTTCTTCACATGGCTAGCCAGTTTTCCCAACACCATTTATTAAACAGGGTATCCTTTCCCCATTGCTTTTGTCGGGATTGTCAAAGATCAGATGGTTGTAGATGTGTGGTGTTGCTTCCAAGGCCTCTCTGTTCTGTTCCATTTGTCTATGTCTCTGTTTTGGTACCAGTACCCTGCTGTTTTGATTACTGTGGCCTTGTTGTGTATTTTGAAGTCAAGCAGCCTGACACTTTCAGCTTTGTTCTCTTTGCTTAGGATTGTTGTGGCTGTGCAGGCTCTCTTTTTGTTCCATATGAAGTGTGAAGTGGATTTCCCAGTTCTGTGAAGGTCATTGGTAGCTTGTTGGGGATAGCATTGAATCTATAAATTACTTTGGGCAGTATGGCCATTTTCACGATATTGATTCTTTCCAACCATGAGCATGGAATGTTTTTCCATCTGTTTGTTTCCTCTCTTATTTCCCTGAGCAGTGGTTTGTAGTTCTCCTTGAAGAGGTCCTTTACATTCTTTGTTAGTTGTATTCCTAGTTATTTTATTCTCTTTGCAGCAATTACAAATGGGAGTTTGCTTTTGATTTGGCTCTCTTTAAGTCTGTTTTTGGTGTATAGGAATGCTTGTGATTTCTGCACATTGATTTTGTGTCCTGAGACTTTGCTGAGGTTGCTTATCAGTTTCAGGAGATTTTGGGTGGAGATGATGGGGTCTTCTAAATATACAATCATGTCATCTGCAAATAGAGACAATTCGACTTCCTCCTTTCCTAATTGAATATCCTTCATTTCTTTTTCTTGCCTGATTGCTCTGTCTAGAACTTCCAATACTATATTGAATAGGAATGATGAGAGAAGGCCTCCTTGTCTAATGCCACATGTCAAAGGGAATGCTTCCAGTTTTTGCCTCTTAAGTATGATATTGGCTACGAGTTTGTCATAAATAGCATTTATTATTTTGTGATATGTTCCATCAATACCTAATTTATTGAGGGTTTTTAGCATAAAAGCTGTTGAATTTTGTTAAAGGTCTTCTCTGCTTCTATTGAGATAATCATGTGCTTTTTGTCATTGGTTCTGTTTATGTGATGGATTACTTTTATAGACTTGTGTATGTTGAACCAGCCTTGCATCCCTGGGATGAAGCCTACTTGGTTGTGATGAATAAGCTTTTTGATTTGTTGCTGCATTTGGTTTGCCAGTATTTTATTGAAGATTTTTGCATCAATGTTCATCAGGGATATTAGCCTGAAGTTTTCTTTTTCAGTTGAGTCTCTGCCCAGTTTTGGTATCAGGATGAGTTGGTCTCATAAAATGAGTTAGGGAGGATTCCCTTTTTTTTGTATTATTTAGAATAGTTTCAGAAGGGTACCAGCTCCTCTTTGTACATCTGGTAGAATTTGGCTGCAAACCTGTCTGGACCTGGACCTTTTTTGGTTGATATTGGCTATTAATTACTGCCTCAACTTCAGCCCTTGTTATTGGGTCTATTCAGGGTTTCAGCTTCTTCCTGGTTTAGACTTGGGAGGGTGCAAGTGACCAGGAATTTATATATTTTCTTCCTGATTTACTGGTTTGCGTGCATAGAGTTGTTTCTAGTAATCTCTGATGATAGTTCATATTTCTGTGGAATTGGTGGTGATGTCCCCTTTATAGTTTTTTATTGCATCTATTTGATTCTCCTCTCTTTTTGTTTTTATTAGTCTGGCTAGTAGTCTATCTATTTTGTTGATCTTTTCAAAAAACCACCTCCTGGATTTGTTGATTTTTTGCAGGTTTTTGTGTGTCTCTATCTCCTTCAGTTCTGCTCTGATCTTAGTTGTTTCTTGTCTTCTGCTAGCTTTTGAGTTTTTTTGATCTTGCACCTCTAACTCTTTCAATTTTGATGATAGGGCGTTGATTTTAGATCTTTCCTTGCTCCTCATGTGGGCATTTGTTGCTATGAATTTCTCTCTAGACACTGCTTTAAATGTGTCCCATAGATTCTGGTACATTGTGTCTTTGTTCTCATTGGTTTTGAAGAACATCTTTATTTCTGCCTTCATTTAACTGTTTATCCAGTCGACATTCAGAAGCTAGTTGTTCAGTTTCCATGAATCATGCAGTTTTGAATTAGGTTCTTAATCCTGAGTTCTAGTTTGATTGCACTGTGATCTGAGAGACTGTTATGATTTCTGTTCTTTTTCATTTGCTGAGGAGCGATTTACTTCCAATTATGTGATCGATTTTAGAGTAACTGTGATGTGGTGCTGAGGATAATGTATACTCTGTGGACTTTGGGTGGAGAGTTCTGTAGATGTCTATTAGGTTGGCTTGGTCCAGATCTGCATTCAAGTCCTGGATTTCCTTGTTGATTTTTCTGTCTTGATGATCTGTCTAATATTGACAATGGAATGTTAAAGTCTCCCACTATTATTGTGCAGGAGTCTAAGTCTCTTTGTAGACTCCCACACAATGATAGTGGGTGCTCCTGTGTTAGGTGCATATATATTTAGGATGGTTAGCCCTTCTTATTGTATTTATCCTTTTACCACTATGTAATGCCCTTCTTTGTCTCTTTTGTTCTTTGTTGGTTTAAAGTCCATTTTATCAGAAACTAGGATTGACACTTCTGCTTTGTTTTGCTCTCCATTTGCTTGGTAAATCTTCTTCCATCCCTTTATTTTGAGTCTATGTGTGTCTTTGCACATGAGATGGTTCTCCTGAATACAGCATACCTGTGGTTTTTGGCTTTTTATTCAATTTGCCAGTCTGTGTCTTTTGATTGGGGCATTTCATCCATTTACATTTAGGGTTAATATTGTCATGTGTTAATTTGATCCTGCCATTTTGTTACTGGTTGGTTGTTTTGCCCTTTGGTTGGCGTAATTTCTTCATTGTGTCATTAGACATTCCTGTTTGGTTCTTTTTTGCAGTGGCTGGTACTGGTTTTTCCTTTCTGTGTTTAGTGCTTCCTTCAGGAGGTCTTGTAGGGCAGGTCTTGTAGTGACGAAATCTCTCAGCAATTGCTTGTCTGTGAAGGATTTTATTTTTCCTTCACTTATGAAGCTCAGTTTGGCTGGATATGAAATTCTGGGTTGAAAGTTCTTTTCTTTAAGGATATTGAATATTGCCCCCACTCTCTTCTGGCTTGTAAGGTTTCCACCGAGAGATCTGCTGTGAGTCTGATGTGCTTCCCTTTGTGGGTGTCCCAACCTTTCTCTCTGGCTGCCCTTAGCATTTTTTCCTTTGTTTCAACCCTGGTGATTCTGATGATTGTATGCCTTGGGGTTGCTCTTCTTGAGGAATATCTTTGTGGTGGTCTCTGTATTTCCTGTATTTGAATGTTGGTCTGCCTTACTAGGTTGGGGAAGTTCTCCTGGATAATATCCCAAAGAGTGTTTTCCAGCTTGGATTCATTCTCTCCGTCCTCTTCAGGTACACCGATCAAGCGTAGATTAGGTCTTTTCACATAATCCCTTATTTCTTGGACGCTTTGTTCATTTTTTGTCACTCTTTTTTTCTCTTTTCTTGCCTTCTCTTTTATTTCATTGAGTTGATCTTCAATCTCTGATCTTTCTTCTGCTTGATCGATTTGGCTATTGAAACTTGTATATGCTTCCTGAAGTTCTTGAGCTGTTTTTCAGCTCCATCAAGTCGTTTATGTTCTTCTCTAAGCTGGCTATTCTTGTTAGCATTTCGTCTAACTTTTTTTTTCAAGGTTTTTGGTTTCTTTGAATTGGGTTAGAACATGTTTCTTTAGCTCAGAGAAGTTTGTTATTACCCACCTTCTGAAGCCTGCTTCTGTGAATTCATCAAATTCGTTTTCCATCCTGCTTTGTTCCTTTGCTGGTGAGGAGTTATGACCTCGTGGTAGGGGAGAGGCTTTCTGGTTTTTGGTGGTTTCATCCTTTTTGCGCTGGTTTCTTCCCATCTTGTTGGATTTAGCTAGCTTTGATCTCGGGTAGCTGCTTGGGAGGCAGCCTTTCCTTTGTCTGCCTGAAGAGGCACTACTGGGCTACCACGGATTCAGTGGAGCTGCTGAGTATTTTTCCTATGTCTTTTACTCAGGAAAATTAGGCTGGCTTCTGCAATGGCAGTTGCCTGTCCCCCTGCTGATCTTGATCGTTCCTGGTCGTCCTCTAACTGATGTTCTGGCTGCGAAACTCTGAAGTGAGAGTTTTTTAGCCTGCTAGTCTTTGTCGGGGAGAGACCCGCCCTGCTGTATGGCCTGTTTTCCCTGCTTTCAGTTCCCCTTCTTTCTGGGGGGCGAGTAGCTCCATCCTGCCAGCTTTCTGGCTTTCTTGGTGTCAGCCAGTGCTTCTGCCTAAATCTGTCCCGATAGCCCTGGCACTGGCCAAAGTTGCTGCTCAGTCCTGTTCAGGCAGCTCTCAGAGTCTTTTAAGCCTGGTGAAGATCTCCTGTTCTGTGGGTTGTAGAGGGCTTGGGTGGAGCACTGTATCTGAACCAAAGTCCCAGAAGGGGAGATCCCCCAGTCCTCCAGTTGGTTGCATGCACCTTCTGGGTGGGGCATAGCCCCACCTTTCCTCAACTTGCCCTATTTGGTTTATACTCACTGTCGAACCAGACCCACAAAATGAACCTGGTACCTTCTTTGGAATTGTGGAGACCACTTGGCTTCTGCATCTCTCTTGCTGTGAGCTGCGTTCTGGAGCTGCCTCTTATTCGGCCATCTTGGGACCCTTCCAAATAATACAATTTTTTTTAAGTCTCGTTGTCCTACAATACCAATTTCTCTTGCATATTTAGGAAATTGAGGTTTTTCTTCTAAAATATGCTGATATAGTGGGAAGTAGGATGCAAAATTTCCTTGAATGTTTAAGACAAAGTTGGGGGCTTCCAAGAGATTTTATGCTGGGGTGGCTGCTTATTACAAGCTCTCAAAGCTCTGAGTGGACAAAGCATTTGTCCTCCCTTGGTGGAGGCTGTGAGGCAAGAAGCTTTGGAGAACCCAAGCCTTGGACTTTTAGCATAGAGCGTTCAGGTTTTTATAGTTTGGGCCCATGGCACAGGCAGGTCATGGGTCTGTGGCTCCCTGTGACCTTTACCCTCCTTGCCAAGGGAAAATGTGACCCTCCAAAGCAAGAAACTTGAGGGCATTTGTCACCCTAGCCCTGGAATCTGCCCAGAGCCTGACAAGGAAGGAACAGTGATCTTTCAGCTTCATCATAGGGCTGGCACAGATGGTCACTGCCCTGTGGATCACCCAGCTGTCAGGCAACCTGGACCCCATCTGTGGGGATGTGAGGAGGAAAATACAAAAGGCTGTATGTGGGCAATGAGAAGGTAGATGCAGGAGAAACCTCCAGGCCTTAACTACCCAGTCTTGGACCTAGGGTGGAGAGAGAACGTAGTTGGTGATCATGTGCATGTACACTCTAGCATCACCAGGTGGCACTGTAGCCTCGTGTGTGGCTCTGAAAATGAAGATTTGGAAGGAGATCATCACAATATTTAAAAAACTCCTACTATGTGCCAAATCAATTTATTGCACAACCTAATAAGCTAGGGATTCTTATTATATATAGTTTATAAAGAAGGACACAGAGACATAAAGAGGTGAATTAACTTGCCCAGATCACACAGCTAATAAGTGGTAAAGGCAGAATAGAATCTAAACAGTCTGGCTTTGGAGCACACATCCATTGATTCAGCAAGTGTTTATTGAGCACCTGCCAGGTACGAAGCCTTGTGCGATTAACTAGGGCTATAATTAATGATGTAAAAATTACAAATCACTAACACTTTCTAGAGTTAACATTCTCTTGTTTTGTAGGTTTCAGGCACAGAACTGTGTAGACAATTATAGTGAAACTGATCCCACTACTGATTATGACAGGAATAACCATACATTTAAATGAGCTGGATGTTTTATATGTATTATCTCATGAAATATTGACAGAAACTGAATAAAGAATGAAACTTTATTGTTCCCATTTCACACGGAAGGA
Organism: Saguinus oedipus; assembly: GCA_031835075.1. Classification (NCBI taxonomy): domain Eukaryota; kingdom Metazoa; phylum Chordata; class Mammalia; order Primates; family Cebidae; genus Saguinus; species Saguinus oedipus. The sequence continues at coordinate 100,605,969 of CM063179.1, read as the reverse complement.
AATTGAGGTTAAGAGGGGTAAAGTAATTTTGCATGGCATGAAGTAGAAATTTGAAGTACAGGGATTTGAAGTTGGTCCTGTCCTTTTCTGAAGCCTCCGTGCTCTTGACCACTGTAGACTCAAACATCACCTTGTTTTACACTCATCCAACAAACATTTTCTTGAGGTTGCACTCATTATGCACGTCTGTTCCCATTCTGCAGGTGGTGAAGCCCTCTACTGACCCCACAGTTCCTGTCCCATCACCAGGGTCAGCTTGCCAAGGAGCTACAGCAGCACATAGTCAGTGACAGCCCCATGAAAGTACCTGAGTAAGGTGAGTGAGCACAGACAGATGGGCCTGGTGCCCTTGCGCAGTTTCTGGCTTTTGGCTGCCCTACGTCTTATAGGGTGGCCATGCTGAGGGAAGCTTAGGCAGTCACAATACTGGCCTTTCCCTCTTTTTGCCCTTCCATCTGAGTGGATTAGGGATGGGGTAAAGTAGTTGACTTATTTGGATGAAAACCACTGTCTGTGTCAGAAACCCAAAAGGAATCATTTCTGAAATGTTAACCTAAAGAAAAACAACCACACAAATGCCCAATGATACTTAAAAAGGTTATTTATAATCCTGCAAAATTTGAAAAGGAAATCTAAATCAACAGCTTCTAAACTATTTAATATTACTTACAATAAAAAATACATTCCATATTGCATATATATGTGTTATATATATGAATACTAGAATTAACACATTTATTTTATAACATATAATGCATTCTTGTCTTTAATTGTCTTTCATTTATTTTAAATGCTGTGTGCAGTCTACAAAAAGTTCAATAGTAATAATTAAATTATTCATTAAATTGAACATTACTTGTAATTTATTTTTTTATTATTTTTTGAGATTGAGTCTTGCTCTGTTACCCAGGCTGGAGTGCAGTGGCATGATCTCAGCTCGCTGCAACCTCCATCTCCTGGGTTCAAGTGATTCTCCTGCCTCAGCCTCCGGAGTAGCTGTGACTACAGGTACCCACCACGACGCCTGGCTAATTTTTATGTTTTTAGTAGAGAGGGGTTTTCCCATGTTGGCCAGGATGGTCTTTATCTCCTGACCTTGTGATCCACCTGTCTAGGCCTCCCAAAGTGCTGAGATTACAGGCATGAGCCACCATACCTGGCCGCATTACTTGTAATTTAAAATGGTAATGTGAAAAACAGTCTTTTATTTTTGAGATTAAAAATATTTTAACAATATACTATTAAAACACTGGCTATGAAACAGCATGCATAGTTTCATCCTATCTGTTTGAAAATAAAGCTTGGAAGAATACATGTGAAAAATAGTTAACATTTCCTTTTTGGATGAGTTCATGTCCTTTGCAGGGACATGGTTAAAGCTGGAAACCATCATTCTCAGCAAATTGACACAAAAACAGAAAACCAAACACTGTATGCTCTGACTCATAAGTAGGTGTTGAACAATGAGAACACATGGACACAGGGAGGGGAACATCACACACTGGGGCCCGTTGGGGGTGGGGAGTGCCAGGGGAGGGATAGCAGGCAGTGAGGGTATTGTGGAGGGATAACATCAGGAGAAATACCTAATGTAGATGACAAGGGGATGGATGCAGCACCAAGGCATGCTCATACCTATGTAACAAACCTTCACATTCTGCACATGTACCCCAGAACTTAAAGCATAATAAAAAAATAAAATATTTTCTTTTTTGTAATACTTTGTTGCATTGTCTGAATATTGACAGTCAATACACATTATGAAGCTACATGGTTAACATTGATTGAGTACTCACTGTGTGTGCCAGGCCCTGGGCTCAATGCTGTATGTGCATTTTTATTTTATTTAATCCTTTCCACAACCTGAGATAGCTAACCCATGTTACAGAGATAAAACAGGCTCAGAGGCTAACAGTTAAATGCCTGAGGTTGCAGTTAATAAGAGGAAGAACTGTAACTGAAACCTATGTGTGTCTGACAACCAATTCAAGTTCTGATGTTAGGCTAGTCTCCTTAATAGAGCATAGGATAGATGGTGCATGCCAGCTAAGATGGGCTAGATATCACTGTAGGTGACAAACAGCCTTAAACAGTGGAGGTTGACAACAATGAAGGTTCTTTAACTCCCCATACTGCATGTCCACAATGGCTCTCCTGGGCCCTGGGCTCTACATCTTCTCATTCTGCCACCAGGATGAAGGAGCAGCCTTTGTATAGTCCTTGTCAACTGCTCTAAGAGATGAAGGAGAGGGTGGCTAGTCTCAGTGGCTCCCAACTCTTCTGCCTCAAGGTGACATGCTTCGCTTGCATTTATTTTGGGTCAGAGCAAATTGCATGGCTCTACCCACCTTCAAGGGCTCACGCAGAGAACCTGAAATACTTGGTGGACTCCATTAAGGCCATGATATGGTGTCAGCCTGTGTAGGAGACTGTGGAGGGGCAGAGGAGGAGAGTGGGGAATTGGTAGGAAATGACAGCAGGACTAAGGCACTGCAGATTTGCTTTATCTTCAGCCAGGTGGAGTTTGTCCCAGAGCTGCCAAAAACCATCACCGGCAAGATTAAACGAGGCGAACTTCAAAAAATGGAGATTGGTCAGATGTAATCAGCAGTGAACTCAGAATTGACTGAGTGACATTGAGTCAGTAAATCCCTTGACTGCCTCAGTGACCCCATATGCTGCCTCAGTTACCCCATATGATAGTGGTGAGGATGGGAGCATTCAAAGAGTTGATTTGGAAGGATATCAGGAGTGTGAAAATTCCCACATTTTAGTTCCTTTAAGTTAAATCCAGGTACTATCTTTCCTGCAAGTCCCCTGTTCCTTTCAGATTGCACAGATGTGAGTGCTCAGATTAGGGCTGGAGGTCATTAAATATTGGCTTGTACACTAACAGTGCCCCCTGTGTCTTGCATGTATTCTCTGCATGTTTTTGTGCTAAACACTTTCGTAAAACACCCTGGGGCCTGATTCTTTCTCCTTGCTCTGTTGTCTCTGGGTGACTCAAGTGTCCATTTAATGACCAGGACACAGAGGTCTCAGAGGGATGCTCCATGAGGCCCCAGATGCTAGCCTCTGCCCTGCTGAAGTGTGATACAAGGGACAGGGCATCTTTTGTGGGGGGCAGTGGTCAGCCAGGCTTGGTGACTCTGTTTGCTCATCAGACCATCCCATACCTGCCACCTCCAATGAATCTACTGCCTCTGTGCCTGCCTGTACTGCTGAAGCTCCAGTGGCTGCCTCAGCATCTTAGTTTAGGTCCAATTCCACTGAAGAGGGACCTGCCTCCTGGGGACCCAAGAGTTGTACAGGACTCATTCAGCTGTCCCCAGGAGTGCCCAGACTTTCATTCCTATCCAGGACCTAGGAGTCCTACCCCCTGGCCCTCTGTCATCAGCAGTAAATGATGATTTACTGCTGTTATCATTATGACTGCCTCTAGTGGCTGAGAACTTTCCAGGGTGCCAGCTCTGGAAGGAAAGATGCTTTTGGGAGATGATGACATCCAGGTACACAGGTGCTCAACAGATTGCTTCCTCCTATCCTCATATAGTCTTTTTATGCAGCCTTTGGCATTCTCATTGTATGAAAGGAAACCAGCCCAGGGTACACAACTGGTCAGCAGCACAGCTGGTCTCAAATCCAAGGTGCCTGGACCTACCTCCATGAGGGACCTGCCTGCAAGGGAGGTTCACAGTGGCTTGGGGAGTCTTTTGTGGGCTGCATAAATAAGCTACCCTGTTTGAGGCCCCAAATCCTGCTCACATTGTCTTCCTTTCCCTGTCTCTGCTTGGGCTGTAATCAAGGTGACCCCTGTAACCTGTCTTGGACATCATGGTAATCTCTGCCATTCCCTTTTGGGCTAATCTGGTCTCTCCTTTTACAACACCCTCTTGGTCTCTCCTTTTACAACCAAGGCAGCCCAAACTGGGAGTCTTTATGCGGGCAACAGTATACAAATATAATTTAATTTCATTGTTTTGTTATCTCTCTCTTTTTTTTTTTTTTTTTTTTTGTCATGCTTGTTCTTTAGGATTTCTTTCTATTTATGGTAAAGGCATTGGCTTTCTCTTTGTGGCATCAATTAAATATTTCCTCTTTCCAATAACTTTAGGTAATAATAAATGGTAAAGGGATTTAAAGAAGTGGTTTTTAAGTTGCCAGAAGCCTGGGTGAGTTTGGGCACACTCTGTACAATCAGGCAGAAGTCCTTTGAGAAGTTTAGCTGAAGACAGGACCAGGAAATGTGATGGCCAGTGGGGGTCTGTCCTGGTCACTGGGCCCCTGGGTCCTGCCCAACTTCTTGGCACTCGCCACTCATCACTCCTGGTGCTGCCTAGCCCTCTGGGTATTGTGGCCAAGTTTCCCAGGAGAGAAGTTGATGAACTTTGTCTCTTGAAATGCACAGATTCCTTGGACATACATGGGAAGTCAATCATGAGAGTCAACTTGGTTTTCCTTCTCTCATTAGGGTTCAAAATTTAGAGCCCATGCTCACAGGCAGTAAGATGATATAGATAAGTGACATCATCATCCCATTTCAGATGTTAAAATGTCTAGATGAACTGGTTAGGAATGCTTTAGGACCACACAGCCTTATGCCACAGTGGAATCCCAGGCCAAAGGGACACATTTTATTGCCATATTATGATTCTATCATAGAGTGCAAAGGCAGTCTTGTTTCATTTTGGATTCTTTCTTATGTTTATATCTCACTTATAAAGGCACTTTGAATTTCCGAGCATATAAGAATTTTTGTTTAGGTTTTTATCATTGACTTCTAGCCCAATTATATGATCAGAAACATGTGATTTGATTCCTCTGAAATATATTGAGATTTGCTTGTTGAATAGAATAAATCAGGTTGATTTTTGTAAATGTACCACGTGTGCTCAAAGTGAATGTATCTCAACATTTATTCCCAAGATACAAGGATGATGGACGGATGGCTACGTGAATGTGATGGAGATGGTTTACTATGTGTACCTTCTACATCCTACTGGTGTTTTGTTGCTTAGTATATGAATTGCTGAGAGGGGGCTGCAGAGCCTCCCACTCTGATTGTGCATGAGGTTCTTCCTGCCATCTGCCATCATTTGTTTTTGTGTTTTGCAGCCAAGACTGACCATGAGTAACCCTTGGACCTCAGGAAGGAAGGAGTGGCCCAGAAGCAGGGACAGGGAGCTGGTTGGGGAGGACCAGAAATCAGAAGTTCTGTGAAGGTTCTAGAGAGGACCTGTCTCTGGAATGGCACATGGGGGTGGGGAAGGGGGCATTGGAAGAATGTGGGTGTCATGTGGAATGTCCACTGTGAGGCACTATGTATGGGGCTGAAGATTGATGGAGAGGGTATATAAAGCCCCATGGTTGCTAAGGCAATGCCCAGACAGGAAAAGGCTTGGTAGAAACCAGAGCCTTGGTCTCCCTCCAACTGTTCCTGAGCCTCCTGCTCTCCTGCCCCATTCATTCTGCTGTTTTGATGATCGACGTTTTCACTGACCTGTAGTTGAACCTCCCACTAGTGCTTGAGGATTTAGTTTTAACTGGGTTCTTTCCCATGGTTCCTTCTTTTTCCTCCTCCTCCTTCTCTTCCTGCCCCAACTCCAGATGCCCCCCAACCCACCTTGCCTTCCCTTCCCTCCTCGTCGCTAACTGCAGTCCCACCCCCATCCCCATCCTCTTTTCTCCCCCAGCCCTAAACCACCCCTACCTCTGTCCTGGCTGCTTCAGGGTGCCCTGAGAAAACCAGGACATGTGGGTGCAGTGGCTGCTGTTTTGGCTCCTCCTGCTGGGGTTTCCCAGCCATCAATTCACCCATGTGAGTAGACCCTGGACGCACAGGGTTTCTTCCTTTTCATTGGGCTGTATCACCTGATGTGAAATTACATAGTTCATGCCTGTAATCCAAGCACTTTGCGGGGCTGAGGTGGGCAGATTGCTTGAGTCTAGGAGTTCAAGACCAGCCTGGACATCATGATGAAACCCCATCTCTACAAAAAATTTTTATGAAGAAATTAGGCCTGGTGGCATTTGCCTGTAGTTGTAGATACTGGAGAGACTGAGGTGGGAGGATTGCTTGGGCCCAGGAGTTGGAGTTTGCAGTGAGCTGAGATTGTCCCACTGCACTCCAGCCTGGGTGACAGAGTGAGACCTTGTCTCAAACAAAACAAATAAAAAACAAAGTGAAATGTCCTTTGAGTTTTGTGTCATTTGGTTTGATGACTTTTTAGGAACTTCTGAGTCATCCATGTCTTCTGATCTTGGGAGTTGCCTCCAGGGAGTCTGTGTTCAGTTAGTGTGATGGGAGCTGGAGAAGCCATTCAGATGGGAAAATAAAGGGCAGCACTCTGCTGGAATGTTTGGAATGCAGGAGTCACTAGGAGTGACATGACCAGGATGTGAATGAGGATTGTATTGTCCTTTGTTTTGTAAAATCTGTCTTATGCAGATCATTGATTTACTCAAAGCAGAAAGGATCTTAAAATCCTTATGATTGTCCAAATATAAATAAATGACAGGTTTCCACTTTGAAAGTTTTTACCCTCACATTATAAAACCTCACCACTACCCACAGGAGAGAGAGAGAGAGAGAGAAGCTAAAAACACACCTTATACAGATAAGGGTATTTGTTCTGACAGGCATGCACCAGATTCTTAGGGATCTGGAAAAGTCTAGTGAAAGGGAGCCACCACTGCTTTGGGCCAGAATCACCCCACATAAATACCTCCAATCAAAGAAGAATCTGTTGTTTCTTTTGAGTCTATGAAGGAGGAAATGTCTTGATAATCTTTATTGGATTTTTTTCCCTTTACCTGGATGCATTTTCATAGATCATTTAAACCGTCTTTTCTTAACTCATTTTTGAATACTTGGATAAATCTTCCTCATTACATTTTCTGCCTTCACCTTTGCTCATGGCCATCAACTGTCAGAACTTAAGCTTTTACTGGGCCTATTGAACCTAATCTAGGTAGGAGTCCACTGCTGATAACCTGCATCCAGGTAGTTGTCAGATGAGTGCTGAAGATGGGGGATGTTGTATTGGTCAATGACAAGATGGCCTTTGTCCTTCTTGTGTATTTGATCCACATCTTTATCCAATGTGCCCAGAGCTCCTACTCCCTTTCAGACAGAGACTACTCAGGGACAGTGCATCCCTCCCAGGAGCCCAGGCTGCACTCATCTTCACTGTGAGGCTGAGGATGAAAATGCTACAGAGCTCAGAAACAACTTTCTAGAGAGGTTTCATTTGCACAAAACTGAGTCGTGGCATATGGATTGGTCTGAATTACATTTTGAGTATATTTTCTCCCCCAATACTTGTATATCTAACCTTCATAAAATAATATGTGTGCCTTTTCTGGTGGTGGCCATACATTCCAGATAGTTTGTATTGCTTTCCTTATGGATTTCCAAGGTTGCCACTGATTGCTTTAGGTGCGGTGCTCTAAAATGCGATGGTGAACTGTTGTTACTGTGCTTTTAACTAACTTCAGTTCTCACAGTTTTAATCATAAGTCCAAGAAGACTATGTTATGCAAATCTTTATGGACTTTGAAAATCTGACATGAAGTGCCCTGCCCTGTGTCAGCAGCAAAGTGAACATGATTTTCAAAAGTTAATGCTTTTAGAAACTTCGATTAAACAATAATCGGATTATTTTTGTTAGGGTATAACCCAGATATTATTGTAGCAGCTATCCACTCTCAGTTTTATGTATATATAAACATATATTTATGTAATATTTTCATCTGTAATTTTATGACTTTTCCCTATATTTTTCTCATTCTTTTGCATACAGTGTGGATGTATTTTTGGCTATATTACAAGTAATACAAATGTTTAAATATTTAGAAGAAAACCTTGGCTTCCTGAGCATTGTAGGTTTGTGTTTTCTTATCTCCATTTTAAATTGAATTCTAAAATTTTAGGTAGAGTTTTGTAATTATTTAAAAAAATTTTGCAATACTTTTGTCTGATAAATGGCAAGTAATAATAGTTTGTGTTTCAGATTTTCTTCCTACAGTTGAAGTGTTATAAATGCCTGTATAGTAAATAGCATCTTTTTAAAGAATACAATTTGCTGACTTTTACATATGAATACAGCAATTAAAGTTTCACCATATTCTAGATTCAAGATAATAAACACAATTCCCCCTCTCTAAAGTTTTCTCCTCCTCCTTTTTAATCCATCTGTCCTTCTCCCTCCATCTTACTGTCTTCCCCCTGAACTGCCATTTCATGTAATGGAGTCATACGGGACAGGTATTATTCTTGTTCTGGATTCTGTGAAGTCAGCAGAATTATTTTCCCATTAATCCATATTGTTTTAAATATTAATAGTTTGCTGTTGTTTTTTTAAATTGCAGAGTAAAATTCCTTTGTATGGACATATGACAGCGTGTCTATCCTGTCCCTTGGAAAGAGATATGAGGCTTGATTTTTCTACTTGGTCTTTGTCCCCTAAACCAAAACTCAGAAAGCAGTACCTCTGCAAGATTTCCCTGTGTATCCTTGCATTTTGCAACTGCATGATCAATTGACAGAGAAAACATCCAGTTGATATTGTGTCTAAAATTGTTCAAACATATAGAATATGAATATTAATTATTTTGGAACTCTTCAAAGAAAAAATCACTGACAGGAGACAAGTGATTTTGGCAATTACCATCAACATTTTATTATAAAAATGTTCAATGTTCATATACACAGCATTGGTCTGTTAACATTTTAATGAACATGAATTAACACATATCTACGCATCTTTTCATCCATATATCCATTCATTATCCCATCTTTTGATTTCCAAATGAATTTGAGACATGAACCTCCTTTCTGCTGAATAATTAAGCAAGATTAACATGAACTAGAATTCAGTATTTCTTTATAAAGTCCTTTTCTAAAGAAGAGCAACATAGAAGAAAATATACAAATCTTAAATGTAAGTTTACTAACTTTGAAAAGTAGATACACTAGCATAACCCAATCGCCTTTCAAGATCTGCAATATTCTGTCACTCCAGAAAGTGAACTCTTCCTCTTCCCAGTCATTCCCTTTCTCATCATAGGTTAATTTTGCTTATTCTGAAATTTCATATATATAGATACATGCCATGGCATAGATATTTGTTTGTGTCTGTCTTATTCTGTTTAACACAATGTTTCTGAAATCATTTCCATTGTTGCACAGCTAATCCAGTTCTTTCCACTTCAGACTCAACATATGCTGAGTCCAACCTGTTCAATGGATATGTCTAATTTACCATCTTGAAAGAAACATTTAAAATTAATATTTTTTAAGAACATACAGTTAAATCCTGAGGAATCTATGTAGAAATGTTATCAGAAGCTGTCTCAACTTAGGGGAAGTCTTTGTCTTCATTAACATAACAGTCTAATGGAATTAATATCAAAAATCTTGGAGAAATTTCACACTGTTCATTAAGTTTTCATGATCTCCACCTTGGTTGCTTTTAAGTACTAAAATTTGATACTTATTTCTGAATGAAGTCATCTCTTCATTGTATTTTTTTTTCTTTTTTTGATTTATGGTGCTCCTTAAGTGGCAAAGATTCATGTAATTCAAGAGAGAAGTGTGATTCAGAGGGATTCTTTTATCATGTGATACATGATAAACACATACAAGGTTATATGTCAATTTAAAAAATAAGTAAAAAACTTTAAAGAAAAAAATAATTACTTTATGCCTAGCTTGTCCAACCCATGGGTGACAGGCTACATGTAGCCCAGAACAGCTTTGAATGCAGCCCAACACGAATTTGTAAACTTTCCTCAAACATTATGAGGTTTTTTTTTTTGGGGGGGGTGATTCTTTTTGTTTAGCTCATCAGTTGTTGTTAGCGTTAGTGTATTTTATTGGTGTATTTTAAAAGACAATTCTCCTTTTAATATAGCCCAGGGAAGCCAAAAGATTGGACATTCATGCTTTAAGAAACAAGACACCCCACATTCGCAGTGCCTAAAAACACTACTAGCCATGCAAGAAACCTGAGACTGGTAACTTCCATTCTTTCTTTAAGCAGTGGAATCCCATGGTGATATCTGAGGGGTGTGGTTACCTCTTGGAGGAGGTTAAGGGTTTCTAAGGAGAATTCTTTGTGACTGAAATACTGTAAATGTCATTGAACCGCCTCATTATTTCAGATTATCCTCCAGATTATTTAGATTATTCTCCAGATTATTTTAGATTATCAATCTTTTCTGCCTGACCGTTTTCATCCTGGGCCTGACGTTTTTGGAATTCCTTAGACATTTATTATTGTTGTGACCCTGGTTATTTCTACACTTGACCTTTACTTCTGGAAATCCAGCCTTGGTGTGACTGTGCTAACTTCCTGTACAGATAGACTTGTAATCATAAATAAGAAATTACTTATAACAATCTATAGTTCTGGATTTCACTATGAATGTTGGGTTTTACCAAACAGATTCAGGGAAATGATTTATTAGCATAAGAATTATGAAAATATCTGCCATTTACATTATGAAAATTAAATAGGTTGGTGTTTGTTTAATAGAATGTCAACAGAGCTTTTGGTCAAAAATAAGTTTTTTTAAATTTATTTTTATTTTTATTTTATCTTTGTACTCCTTATCAGAAATGGAATATGAAGTTTCAGCCCTTAAATAGGCAATTCTTTGTAATAATTTCTGATTTATAATTCTATTGTATGGGTGGAAGAAAAGTTTCCACTCTCCTCTCTAAGAGTTCCTTGCAGAAACGAACTGACAACAGGCAGCTTCACAGGAGAAGAAAAACCAGAACCTTACTAGCAGGCATAAACATGGGAGCCAGCTAAGAAAATGAGACTGCAAGAAGGGCCAGATGGTTGATACTTAAAGAACACCCTTGAGGAGAGAGGATTTCCAAGATGGCGCAGTAGGAACAACTCAGGATTGCAGCTCTCAGTGAAGGCGCAGAGGGTGAGTCCTAGCCGCATTTTAGGATGGATCTTTCTTGCCCACAGAACGGGGAAATTCCCAGGTGTAGGAGAGACACGGGACACCAGCGCAGCCCTTTTGGCTTGCGTGGCTGTTTTGGCCGGTGCTGCAGCGCAGCAGCACCCCGCACAAAACACACTGGTCTGGGTGCCCTGTTAAACTGGCAACCTGAGTTTTGGGAGGGCAGATTAACATATCCATCTGATTAAATGGGACTTTGACAGTGAGCCACACCAGGAGATTCCTGGGAAGCATCATTTGAACCGGTGCAGTGGGTTGCTGCATGGAAAAATCACACAGATCCTGGTGCCCTGTCAGAAGGCAACTGAAACACCTGTGAGGGAGTCAACCATTCAACTTAAAAAAAAAAAAAAAGAGAAAGGGCTCTGAGGCAGAGAGCTAGGTGATCAGGCTCAGTGGGTCCCACCCCCACAGGGACAAACAAAATGGTGATTCAAAACACTCTGGGTTGAGAGTTTCACTGTGGGCTCAGCTGAATCCAGGATGGTGAAGCTCAGTGGGGGAGGAGCATCTGCCACTACAGAGGCATTCCGCCCCTATGAGGAACACTCCCATTGCTGACACAGCCTACTGTTGCTGAGGCAACCTGCCATAACAGAGAGACTCTACCAACAGGGCAGAGCCCACAACAGGGCAGAGCCCATGGCAACAGGGCAGAGCCCATGACAGTAGGGCAGAGCCCACAGCAACAGGGCAGAGCCCATGACAGCAGGGCAGAGCCCATGACAGCAGGGCAGAGCCTCATCAGGCAAATAGTGACTAGACTGCCTCCTAGCTGGGCAGGACAGTGCAATGGATACTCATAAAGAAAGCCTTAACTCCCCGAGACAGAGCATCTGAGGGAAAAAAAGGGTTTTATAAGTTCTCCTGCAGCAGACCTAAACGCACCTGCCTAACCACCCTGAATGAACAATGGAGCTCACAGCTCAGCACTTGAGCTCCTATAAAGTACAGACCATCTGCTCAAGCAGCTCCCTGACCCCTGTATTCCAAAGAGTCACCTCAAAAAAAAAACTAATCGACTGACATTTGGCAGGCATCATTCTGGGACAAAGATAGCAGAAGAAGAAGCTGGTATGATCCCTCACTGTTCCGCAGCTGCTACAGGTGTACCCCAGACAAGCAGGGACTGGAGTGGACCTCAGCAGTTGTACAGCAGAGGGGCTAGGCTGTTAAAAGGAAAACTAAGTAACAGAAATACTTCATCATCAACAATCTGGGCGTCCACTCAGAGACCCAATTGAAAAGTCAGCAACTACTCAGATGACAGGTGGATAAATCCACAAAGATGGGAAGAAACCAGTGCAAAAAGGAGGAAAACACCCAAAACAAAAACACCTTGCCTCCTACAAAGGACCAAAACTCCTCACCAGCAAGGGAACAAAGCTGGATGGAGAATGAGTGTGATGAAATGATGGAATCAGACTTCAGAAGGTGGATAATGAGAAACTTCAATGAGGTAAAAGAACATGTTCTAAATCAGTGCAAAGAAACTAAGAACCTTGAAAAAAGATTTGAAAAAACCTTTCAGGAAATAATAACAAGACCGGACAACTTAGAGAGGAAGATGAATGAATTGAAGGAGCTCAAAAACACAACATGAGAACTTCACGAAGCATGCACAAGTTTGAACAGCCAAATTAACCAAGCAGAAGAAAGAATATCAGAAGTCGAAGATCAACTCAATGAAATAAAAAGAGAAACCAAGATTAGAAAAAAAAGCACAAAAAGGAATGAACAAAATCTCCAAGAAACATGGGACTATGTGAAGAGACCTAACCTACGTTTGATAGGTGTACCAGAATGTGAAGAAGAGAATGAATCCAAGCTGGAAAATACTCTACAGGATATTATCCGGGAAAATTTCCCCAACCTAGCAAGGCAGGCCAATACTCAAGTCCAGGAAATATAGAGAACACCACAAAGATATTCTGCAAGAAGAGCAACCCCAAGGCACATAATCATCAGATTCACCAGGGTTGAAATGAAGGAGAAAATACTAAGGGCAGCCAGAGAGAAAGGTCAGATCACCCACAAAGGGAAGCCCATCAGACTCACAGCAGATCTCTCAGCAGAAACTCTACAAGCCAGAAGAGAGTGGGGGCCAATATTCAACATCCTTAAAGAAAAGAACTTTCAACCCAGATTTTCATATCCAGCCAAACTGAGCTTCATAAGTGAAGGAAGAATAAAATCTCTTGCCAACAAGCAAGTACTCAGAGATTTTGTCACCACCAGGCCTGCTTTACAAGAGCTCCTGAAAGAGGCACTACACATAGAAAGGAACAACCAGTACCAGCCACTCGAAAAACATACCAAATGTTAAAGAGCATCAACAAAATGAAGAATCTGCATCAACTAAAGGGCAAAAAAGCCAGCTAGCATCAAAATGGCAGTATCAAATCCACACATAATAATATTAACCCTAAATGTAAATGGGCTAAATGCACCAATCCAAAGACACAGACTGGCAAATTGGATATAAAACCAAAACCCATCCATGTGCTGTATCCAGGAAACCCATCTCACATGCAAGGATACACAAAGGCTCAAAATAAAGGGATGGAGGAAGATTTACCAAGCAAATGGAGAACAAACAAAAGCAGGAGTTGCAGTTCTCGTCTCTGATAAAATAGACTTTAAAGTAACAAAGATCAAAAGAGACAAAAAGGTCATTACATAATGGTAAAAGGATGGATACAATGAGAAGAGCTAACGATTTTAAATATATATGGACCCAATACAGGAAAGATATATAAGGCAAGTTCTTAATGACTTACAAAGAGACTTAGACTCCCACACAATAATAGTGGGAGATTTTAACACTCCACTGTCAATATCAGACAGATCAACCAGACAGAAAATTAACAAGGATATCCAGGGCTTGAACTCAGACCTGGAACAAGCAAACCTGATAGACATTTACAGAACTCTCCACCCCAAATCCACAGAATATACATTCTTCTCAGCACCACATCACACCTACTCCAAAATTGACCACATAATTGGAAGTAAAGCACTCCTCAGCAAATGCAAAACAACTGAAATCACAACAGTCTCTCAGACCATAGTGCAATCAAGTTAGAACTCAGAATTCAGAAACTAACTCAGAACTGCACAGCTTTACAGAAACTGAACAACTGGCTCTTGAATGTTGATTGGATAAACAATGAAATGAAGGCAGAAATAAAGAAGTTTTTTGAAACCAATGAGAGTGAAGACACAACGTACCAGAATCTCTGGGACACATTTAAAGCAGTCTCCAGAGGAAAATATATAGCAATAAGTGCCCACATGAGAAGAGTGGAGAGATCCAAAATTGACACCCTATCATCAAAATTGAAAGAGCTGGAGGAGCAAGATCAAAAGAACTCAAAACCTAGCAGAAGACAAGAAATAACTAAGATCAGAGCAGAGCTGAAGGAGATAGAGACACGAGAAACCCTTCAAAAAATCAATAAATCCAAGAGCTGGTTTTTTGAAAAGATCAACAAAATAGACAGACCACTAGCCAGACTGATAAAAAAGAAAAGAGAGAACAACCAAATAGATGCAATAAAAAATGATAAAGGGGATATCACCATAGATTTCACATAAATTCAAACCATCATCAGAGAATACTACAAACAACTCTATGCACATAAACTAGTAAACCTGGAAGAAATGGATAAATTCCTGGACATCTGCATCCTCCCAAGCCTAAACCAGGAGGAAGCTGAAACTATGAATAGACCAATAACAAGGTCTGAAGTCGAGGCAGCAATTAAGAGTGTACCACACACAAAAAGCCCAGGTCCAGATGGGTTCACAGTCGAATTCTACCAGACACACAAAGAGGAGCTGGTACCATTCCTTCTGAAACTATTCCAAAGAATCCAAAAAGAGGGAATCCTTCCCAAATTATTTTATGAGACCAACATCATCCTGATACCAAAATGCGGCAGAGACTCAACAAGAAAAGAAAACTTCAGGCCAATATCCATGATGAACATAGATGCAAAAATCTTGAATAAAATACTGGCAAACTGATCGCAACAGCACATTAAAATCTTATCCATCATGATCAAGTAGGATTCATCCTGGGGATGCAAGGCTGGTTCAACATATGCAAGTCTATAAACGTCATTCACCACATAAACAGAACCAAAAACAAAAACCACGTGATTATCTCAATTAATGCAGAGAAGGCATTTGACAAAATTCAACAGCCCTTTATGCTAAAAACCCTCAATAAACTCGGTATTGATGGAACGTATCTCAAAGTAATAAAAGCTATTTATGACAAACCAACAGCCAATATCATACTGAATGGGCAAAAACTGAAAGCATTCCCTTTGAAATATGGCACTAGACAAGGATGCCCTCTCTCACCACTCCTATTCAATATAGTACTGGAAGTTCTAGCCAGAGCAATCAGGCAAGAAAAAGAAATAAAGGGTATTAAGATAAGAAAAGTGGAAGCCAAATTGTCTCTATTTGCAGACAACATGATACTATACCTAGAAGACCTCATCGCCTCAGCCCAAAAACTCCTGAAATTGATAAGCAACTTCAGCAAAGTCTCAGGATATAAAATCAATGTGCAATAATCACAAGCATTCCTATACACCAATAACAGACTTAAAGAGAACCAAATCAAGAATGAACTGCCATTCACAATTGTTACAAAGAGAATAAAATACCTAGGAATACAACTTACAAGGAATGTAAGGGACCTATTCAAGGAAAACTACAAATGACTGCTCAATGAAATAAGAGAGGACACAAACAGATGGAGAAACATTCCATGTTCATAGTTAGGAAGAGTCAATATTGTGAAAGTGGCTATACTGCCCAAAGTAATTTACAGAATCAAAGCTATCCCCATGAAGCTACCATGGAATTTCTTCACAGAACTGGAAAAAACCACCATGAACTTCACATGGAACCAAAAGAGAGCCTGCATAGCCAAGTCAATTCTAAGCAAAAAGAACAAAGCTGGAGGCATCACACTACCAGACTTCAAACTATACTACAAGGCTACAGTAATCAAAACCGCATGCTACTGGTACCAAAACAGAGATATAGACCAACGGAACAGAACAGAGGCATCGGAGGCAACACAACATATCTACAACCATACAATCTTTAATAAACCTGACAAAAACAAACAATGGGGAAAGGATTTTCTGTTTAATAAATGGTGTTGGGAAAACTGGCTAGCCTTGTGCAGAAAGCAGAAACTGGACCCCTTCCTGACACCTTACACTAAAATTAACTCCAGATGGATTAAAGACTTAAACATAAGACCTGGCACCATAAAAACCCTAGAAGAAAATCTAGGCAAAACCATTCAGGACATAGGAGTAGGCAAGGACTTCATGACCAAAACACCAAAAGCATTGGCAACAAAAGCCAAAATAGACAAATGGAACCTAATCAAACACAGCTTTTGCACAGCAAAAGAAACAGTCACTAGAGTGAATCGGCCACCAACAGAATGGGAAAAAATCTTTCAGTTTATCCATCTGACAAAGGTCTGATATCCAGAATCTACAAAGAACTCAAACAGATTTACAGGAAAAAACAAGCCCATTCAAAAATGGGCAAAGGATATGAACAGACACTTTACAAAAGAAGACATACATGAGGCCAACAAACATATGAAAAAATGCTCATCATCACTGGTCATTAGAGAGATGCAAATCAAAACCACATTGAGATACCATCTCCCGCCAGTTAGAATGGCGATCATTAAAAAATCTGGAGACAACAGATGCTGGAGAGGATGTGGAGAAATAGGAACACTCTTACATTGTTGGTGGGAGTGTCAATTAGTTCAACCATTGTGGAAGACAGTGTGGCCATTCCTTAAGGCCTTAGAAATAGAAATTCCATTTAACCCAGTAGTCCCATTACTGGGTATATATCCAAAGGACTATAAATCTTTCTACCATAAGGACACATGCACACAAATGTTCATTGCAGTACTGTTTACAATAGCAAAGACCTGGAACCAACCCAAATGCCCATTGATGATAGACTGGACTGGGAAAATGTGGCACATCTACACCATGGAATATTATGCAGCAATCAAAATTGATGATTTCATGTCCTTTATAAGGACATGGATGAATCTGGAGGACATCATTCTCAGCAAACTGACACAAGAACAGAAAATGAAATACCACATATTCTCACTCATAGGCGGGTGAGGAAAAATGAGAACACATGGACACAGGGAAGGGGGTACTACACACTGGGGTCTATTGGGGGGAATAGGGGAGGGACTGCGGTGGGGGAGTTGGGGAGGGATAGCCTGGGGAGAAATGCCAAATGTGGGTTAAGGTGCGGAAGGCAGCAAAACACACTGCCATGTGTGTACCTATGCAACTATCTTGCATGTTCTGCACATGTACCCCAAAACCTAAAATGCAATAAAAAAAACCCTCTTTTCAGGGGAGAGGGAGATGGAGATATAGGCAATTTAGAAGGGCAGCAAATAATTTTTAGGGGAAATGAAGAAGCCCAAGGAACAAACAGTTGGCCTGAGAGAATGTTTCTCTGATATCACAGGGAAGAGGTGACAAACTGTGGGAAGATGAAAGGTGGAATCACACTGCATCTCATGATGCAGAGAAAGCCCCAGAGAATCTCTTGGAACAGCCTTCTGAAGAATAAATGAAAAATTTGTCTGGGCAGGGTGATGAATGGTAATTTCAAATGACATCATTCAAAGTACATGTTTCTGGTTGCAACTTGAGAGAGATCAATATGTCAAAAGTCTATACTTGGTATGAAATTGGCTGCTAAGTTTTGTTGTAATTGGCTTTTGAGCCTTTTTGTCCATTGAGTAAATTGAGCTCTACATTTTCTCTTGCTGTTCATTACAGTAAAAGTGTGGGTGTTTGGGGACTGAACCATCTTCTGAACAATGATCCAAGAAAAAAGTACTAATACCACAATGCTTTTTTATATTCAAGGGAAAAGGAAGTATGTTTTATTTTTACAACCTAGATAATTACACATCATTTGGCACTGCCCTTCAAGATATGTAGAAAACAGAAAATATGTGAGTTATGATGATATTTAGGCCCATTGCACAGTGCCTACACCACTTAGTCCTGAACAGAAAATTTTCAATGTGAATTGGGGAAGTTTTTTAATGGACCACTTAAAAATCTTCCACTAAGAAAAGTTTAGTTGAACTGTTTGACTTGGACAACTTTGTGCCTTCTCATTTTCTTGCCCTCTGGTTATCTGTCCCATTATCTCCTAAGCAGGGACATTGTGGGTGCCATGAAACATTCATGCCTCATGGTGTTTCTTTGCTTATCATTTCTTCATGTGTTTCTCCTAGGTCCAAACTGTGCCAGCTCCTTTCCTCATAAAATCTAGCAGTAGCTATAGGATAGATGTGGTTGCTCTTTCATCTTTTTAGATCATCCATTGCTTCTATTGAAATCCTAGTGCATATTTTGTTTCTAACTTATGTACAGAAATCAGAAAAAAATAATTTTACAGAGAACTTGAAAGATGTTATTTCAATGAATACTCAGGCATTTCAGAGGTATATGATCCACATCTATGACAGAATTTGCATTGCATCTTAGCTATAATGAGAACAAATATTTCATGTTTTAGAAGATTAAAGTCATATGTTGTCTATATGAAATTCTTCCTGGGTATTCATTCATTAGGGGAATGTTTTACATTGGGTTCAACCAGCCTCAGTGAAGCTGGTATCAGGAAAGGGAAAATAGCTCTGAGGAGAGCAGGGACAGTTGGAAGATGTTCCCCTGCAGATCAGGAAGGAGCAGTGGGTGAAATGTTACAAATTCTAGAACTCAGAGAACTGAAGGCAATTACTTTCTTTTCAAATTGTGAAACATTTTAACCTGTGGTATCTGCACATGTACCCCAAAACCTAAAATGCAATAAAAAAATTCATAACATGATAATTACCATCTTAACTGTTAAAGTGTACAATTCAGTTGTGTAAAGTATATTCACATAATTGTTCAAGGATTATTTCCTAGATACCTCTCCTCAAGTCTATCTTAAAGGTATGAAATGTAAATGATGGATCCATGGATTTACAGCTGAGAGCCTGGAGGCCCAATAGCCAAGCCAGGAAGGTATGTTATCTGTTGGAGTCCACAGAGTGTAGATATGAATTTGCCTTGGAATAGGAAAGAACAGCTTCTTGCCCTCAGGTTTCTCACCTTATCCTCTCTCCACCCTAACCAAGGGCTCAGGTCCACTTGTAGGCACACAGAGAAAAGGCTTTTATCATTTCCAGGAATTAAAATTGACCTGGAAGACCTCTTTACTTCTTGGAGATCTATGGAAGCCAAAGTGTGAGCTGTAGTACAAAAGGTGACAATGAAGGTAGACAGTCATTATGAAACCAGCCGAAGAAAGACTTGAGGAAGAGTCAGATGCTCATTGACACAAATACTGTTGTATGAACATGTGCCAACCAAAGTAGACAACTGCAATGTCCTTGAGAATATTTCCTGCAATATTTCTGGCAAATTCAGTGGGTACAAAATTGAGTTTGTCCTTCTTGCTTGATTAGTGTGATCTGTGTATTTCCTTTTCCTTCTTACACTCTTGTTTGTAATTTATTTTAGGGGTAAGAGGTAGTACTGGTACTGGCATTGTTAAATTCAATGCTTGGGTCACTTCTGGATTTATTTTCACAGTCTTTTAGGTTTTGGTCATATTACATTGTATTTTCCTGCCATATGACTCGTCTTAAAATTAAAAGTGAGACACTGGTTTAAAAATATTTAGCAATGAATTGAGGCCTACTAGCATGTTGTCTTGCTATAGAAAAGTTGGGAGTCTACTTCTGGGTATGGTCAGGGGTCCTAGCACACTTGGATACCCTTTATTTATTCAGTTGAGGTCATTAGTGCAGGTTCAGTCCCAACAAAGGGCAGGGTATTTCCTGTCCACTGCTATTCCTGGGGTATGACTCTTCTGGGTCTCCACCAAAGCCAGTGGACTTTAGTAGGGGTCACCTTCATTGGCAAACCCTCAGTCCACTTGTCTTCCATTGAACCCCATGCATGCGTACAAAAGCTGCTCTGCTTTTTTGCATCTCAGTAGTCCCTTCTGGTAGTCAGTGATGAAACTCAGGGAAATTGGCCCCAGATGTGAGGCTGACCATTGTTCTGGGTTTCCTTCTTCATCTTGGCTTCATGTCTCTTTACTGCCATGTTAGCAATTCAATGCATTAAATCATAGATTTTATATTCTGTCTGATGTCCTCCATTGTTCTCATGGGGCATCAGAAGCTTCAGTTGCACTTGTGTATCTTTTACTCAAGAGCATGATGCACTTCTACTTAAGAGCAGAATGCTTCCTTAGCTTCCCTCCGGATTTAGGTTTTGTGTTTCTAAGTTCTTAAGTGCACAGCAGGAGTAGTGATATCCTCATTGGCTTCTTATTTGCATTAAACTGTGAGCTCCTTTAGGGTGGGGATGGGACCTTGCTCGTATTGCATCTTCAGCACCTCACAACACACTCCTTGCTCCAGGTCACTCCAGACAGCATGTGCAGGAGGATGGCCTGGGTGGTCAGAAACAAGTGCATTCACTTTCTCTTTGAAATGTTTTTGTCCTTGTTTCCTAGAGTTCGTGGCATTTTACATGTCTGTCATATAAAATCAAGTATCAAGCGAGATCCTTAAATCCATAAATCAAGTAATGTGAGGGCAACACAGCAAACCTACCTTTTTAGGCCATTTCCTTTTCCTGCCCTCTTTCTCTATGTACTGAACCTTGTTAAAGTCAATCAACATGAGGGTGGATTGTTTGCAGATGCCACCTATTTTCATGACATATCACCTTGACTAAGAAGACATTCAGATCATTTCTAATTCAGTAGATATACCCAGCACTCGGATTGACCTTTTCCCTCAACCAGAACCTTTAAAATCCTTGATAAGAATTTTAGTCCTGAATCATGGAAATGTGTAGTAGTGAACTGCAGGGTTAATGACAGCATGTCCTGGAAGGATCTTTCTATGGCTGATTGTGGGTTCTGGCATCAGCCTCTGACAGAAAATCAGGTCTCCCGATGGGAGGAGTCAGATGACAAGCAATCCCCTGCTCCATCCTGATGGAGTTAGATGTGACAAGTTGGTGAGGTCTGGTTTTCCACCCTGAACTAAAATGAGCTTTTGCTGTGTCAAGCACAACACTGACCCCAGAAGTACACATAATGTGTCTCATAGAAGCTTTTAATAGTCCTTCTTTATTAAAGAATAGGAATATAGAGCTATGAAGATGAGCTGGAAATGACAGGTGACTTGCCAGCAGGCCAGAGTATGATTTTGTCCCTCAATGAGAGGTGTAAATTCTCCCTCTGGTTGTGAGGATCAGTTGGTTCATTTATGGGAAGGTTGGCAGAGGACCTTGGAATCACAGCTTTCAGGTGCTGGGAGGGAGGAAAGAATTCCACACAGAGTGGAGGATCATGTGCATGCATTTCTCCTTCTCATCTCAGGAAGCTGAGAATGAAAGAACATGAGCGAGCAGAAAAGGAGAGGTAGCTGTCGGAGGTAGAGGAAAATGTGAAAGTAGTTATTTAAAAAATATACACATACAAGTGAGTTCAGAAACTGAACAGCAGTCTCTTGATAAACACCCACTGGAGTGTCTTGTTTTTAACCTTTGTACAATGTTAGACCCAGATAACACAGAAACAGGAAGAAATGGTCAGAAGATATATCTAGAGAGGGAGAGAATTCACACAAGAGAAAACAAAGTACCTTAAGATTTACCAGTGACCAAAACGTGAAGTAGCAAAACATCTCCTGACCCCAAGATAGGCCAGACTATGTGGATTGTAGAAACTCGGTTTATACCAGTCGTTCTAGGGATGGTGTGAGGTTTCATCATCCTTAGGAAAGCATGTTGCTATAGAATCAACTACATCTTTCAAAAGGACTGTGCCTGTTTATAAGCCCAGGTATTTGTGCGCTGTGAAATATGGCAAGGATATTAATAAAAGGAGAATAGAACTTTATGATAAAAGATGCCCATTGAAGGATGAATTAGGGTTATACTGAGAATGGGTAAGGAAATTGTCCACTCAGAAGCCAGCAGGCATTAAGTAAAAGAGGAGGAATAATTATAGCAACAGTATTGATCATACTATACTTTTATAACCATGTGAACTGTTTTCTATGTATAGCTTGTGTAAGGGTAAGTTGTGAGGATAATGGGAACATGGCAGATTATTTAAAATCATACTGAAAATGGCAGTTTATCTGACAAAAGTGATTCTAAACCACAGGAAAATGATTCAAGACACAGAAGAGCTGTGGCTGTGGGTAGAGGACTCCTATAGATGCAACGTAAGGCGCCTTTCTCCCTGCAGTTGCAGGATCCTTCAGTGCTGATGCAGATGATGCCACAGTCCTTAAATTCTCTTAACATACAATTTCTCATATGCTGGCTTTTTCAGATCACCCCTTCTGCAAGAATGGCTCTCGACAGCTGGGTAAGTTTGATTTTGTTTTTGTTTTCCTTGCTATTGCACATAGTCTGCCAGGTCAGGACATGGATGTGTTTTTTTCTCCCACAGTTCTATGCTCAAGCCTTGCAGAGGGAGATGGCAGAGAAGAAGGCTGCCTGCAAGCAGTGCAGGTAGGTAATTGTGATGGATATTTCAAAGAATATTTCTGTTTTAAGATGAAGTTTTAAGTGTCTAGTAAAGACCTTGGTGTTTTAATTCTTCTTCAAGTCAATTCTTTCTCTGTCTTCAAGATGGAAATGATGGAAAAACAGTGTGCCAGAGAGACACATGAGTCAGGAGCCAGCCCAAAGACAACGGGGCCTAGAAAACCCTTTCTGGAGAGGTAGGAGCTCACAGTGACGGCAGCTGCTTAACTTCTGCTGCACAATCCACACACCGTGCTTCTCCTTTTGGAGGTGAGGACTTGGGTGGGGCAATTGTTGTGTTTCCTGGAAACAGTTCCAAACACTTAACTAAAGAGAACTGTTGTCCCTCTGGGTGGCAGGACCCTATTTTTGTCAGGTGCCCCAGCTGAATGGCTCTTGGCTGGTCCCCTGTGAATGGTGGAGCTCAGGCCCCCCACCCTGATGTCTTGGTTACTTTTAACTGAGGAGATGATCCTAGAAGGCAAATAGGCCAGTTCCCCTTCCCACTTTGAGTCAAAGTGAAGGCTTTGTTTTTCTTTCATTTGAGAAAAGTAACACCAATAACATTTTAGCATGGGAGCCATATGTGCTGATGAGAGCAGAAATTTCCTGGCTATGTCTTCATGGATCGATATTGTACCATGAGATCTGCTTTAAAAGAAGCATTTATTTACACTTTTTGGAGCTTCATTTATTCTTTCTTTTTATTTAAATTGTTTATTGTGAACTATATAACTCCATTAGTAAATTAAATGTCTATGTATTCTTACTCCTCTAACATTTTAAGTGTAACCCTAAAGCTTTCCAGTTAATTTCTGTAGCTTTTAACTTTTCTCATTACTGTTAGTCTCTTTATGTCCATCTCTGTTCAGAAATATTGATAATATCTGGTCAGATATGGAAGTTAGATTAACTACAAATCCACAGAATTTCGAATGCCCCCATGGCTTGAGGAAAAGAAACAGTGCTCCTATTCAGGGTTTATTGATATTCTTCCCATCCATGGCTGTTCCTATTTTAATTTTGAGTCTGTGTTTATATGATGAGTGATTTCCTCTGATACATACTGGGAACCTCTGATTTGGACCCATTTCCATCTGGTTAGAGCCCTACCTGTCCACAGCCTGTTGATAGTTAAGAAAGCCCCTGGACCAGGGCTCTGTGGTGTCTTCCTCAAGGATGAGTACCCAGAGGGATCCAGGATCCTCTGAGGTATCTGGTCAATAAACCCTGTGTCAGGTAAGGGACCTGAGTGTGGCAAAGAGAGTGAGATGGCAGCAGAGGGCACAGATGTTTCTCATTCTGAACAGAACATGCAAGCCAGATTAAGCCTTGTTCACTTCTCTGGCCCTTAGCAGATTCAGGACCTCATTCGGCTCCCAAGAGGAACAGCAGCTGTGTCCCAACTGAAAACACAGAGAAGACAAAGTAAATGCTGGGGTCATTTTCATGCTATTTCAGTACACTTTTGTCTTCCTACAGTACCATTTTCCTGGCCTTGCCTTTGCTTTGTGGGTTCTATGGTGACTTTTCTGTCTTGACATTTTCAAGAGCAAAGCCTTTCCCATGAGCTTTCAGGCTTCTCCATTCTTAGCTGGCCATCTTTGGTGGTACCTCCAGAAGCCATAAATGCTTAGGGGCCAAGGGCTGAAGGGCTTTCACTGTTCTGTTTACAGAAATAACATGAAGTGCCACTTAAGTCCACTGCTGTAAGTCTCATGGCCCAGTGGACCCTGACTGATTCCCTTTACTCAAGATATTGTGGGATTCCCTTTCCAAAGTATGTGCAGTTTTCTTTTTTTTGCTGTGATTTTATTTCTTTTCTGCTATAAGGTAGGTGATTAACCTTTAGAATATCTGCTGTAAAAAGTGAAAACTCATTAATCCAACATTAATATGTGCTTTGTGCAATTTTGAATGTTCTTTGACAAAGGTAATTCCATAATTCATCACAGTCCCATCTATGTCAGTAAGTGTGTTGAACAAAACCGCCCCCACCTCCACCCAGTGGTGCCCTTGATCAAATATTCTAAGTGTCAGAGATTCCATTTTTATAATAGTAGATGTGCCCTGGCTGTGAGGTAGGGAAGAGTGAACGTCACTCATTGCTTACAGGGATACTTCCCAATGAAGGCCTTAAATGATGCTCAGCTGAGCTGGTTCTTGTGTGGCCTCTGTAGCTTCAACAGCTGCTGAGTCCTCTGATCCCATATGATGGGACTTGTACACTTGGAATCAAACACATTTTTAAAACTTCTGTTTAGAATTCGCACCTCATTTTTCCATGGACAGAATTATTCTTTAGGTAATAGTGCACTTAAAATTTGGTATTACCTGGGAGTTAAAAGAAATATAGCCGTGACAAACTAACATCTGTATGTAGGGTTGTTCTGTCAGAAAACCCTCTCCCAGGTCCTTTGCAGGTCTTCAGGAATCCATATCTCCCCAGAGCTCTTTGTGCCCACAGGTGGCACCTCCAGAGTGGAGAAGACTCTTCCTCAAGAAGAAGCAGAGTGGGGATAAGAGGGTCCTGCAGGCAGAGCTGGAGTCAACTTCCACTCTGCCTTTTGTAAGGTGTGTTACCCTGGGTGAATTTTCTCCTTTCTCTGGGAGCCTCTGTTTTCTTAGATTTGGAGCAGGGTGGATACGTTGTCCTTGCAGAGTTCTTTTTTTTTTTTTAGATGAGGTCTTGCTCTGTTGCTCAGGTTGGAGTGCAGTGGCGCCGTCTCGGCTTGCTGCAACCTCCATCTCTTGTGTTCAAGACATTCTTGTGCCTCAACCTCCTGAGTAGCTGGGATTATAGGCATGTGCCACCACGCCTGGCTGATTTTTGTTTTTTTTTTGTTTTTTTTTTGTTTTTCAGTAGAGACAGGATTTTGCCATGCTTGACCAGGTTGGTATCAAACTCCTGACCTCAGGTGATCTGCCTGCCTCGGCCTCCCTAAGTACTGGGGTTACAGGCATAAGCCAGCATTCCTGGCCTTTCCTTGCAGAGTTCTGAGAATCAGAGACAGAACATGAAAAGCCTGGAGAACATTCTTTTAAGAGTAGCTCTGACTTCTGTGGACAAGGAGCTTTTCATGCTTCTCTTTCTCTCTGCTTATTTAATGGAAGAAATATGCTCAGTGATAGTGGTGAGAGAGGAATGAGGATAGATATAGACACCCCTGTGTCAGAAACATGCTTCTTTATTACTGCATTATGACTCTGCCTTCCCTGGGACAGGCCTCCAGCCTGCCTGCATTTGCAGACAGGTACAATGGTGTGTGGGGACAGTAGTTTGTCCCCATGACTTTTCTTCACTCCCCTGCTGTTGGCAGGATTCAGTGGAAGGGAGACTTTATGGTACTGATACTGCTATTTTGAAACCTGGAGCGGGGGAAGGTACAACGGACTATCAACTGTGGCATAAGGTACAGCTTGTGCTGGTGTTAGTGTTTTTGTCCAGCATATTAATATATTTCAAAACATTTCCTTTTTCTGCCTTGCAGGTCAATATGGCTGCAGGGGAACCTCATCCTTTCTCAGAATGGCCCTACTTGCCCTACCTCATGGATGGCCCTTCAGGACCATTGATAGGTTGCTGGCCACCTCCTTCACCTGAGTGTCTCTGGGACCTCAACCACCCCCTCCACCTGAAGGTTTTCTGGGACCTCCCAACACCTCCTCCACTCGAGTGTCCTTTGAGACCTCAACCCTTCCACTCAAGTGTCCCCTGGGACCTCAGCCACCTCCTCTGCTCCAATGTCCTTTGGGACTCCAACCACCTTTTCCTCTTGTGCGTCCTCTGGTACTTCAACCACATTCTCTCTTCAAGTGTCCCCTGGGACTTCAACCACCTCCTCCACTTGAGTGTCCTCTGGAACCTCAACCACCTCCTCCACTCAAGTGTCCTGGGACCTCAACCACCTTCTCCACTTGAGTATCCCTTGGGACTTCAACAACCTCCTCTACTTGAGTGTCCCCTGGGACCTCAACCACCTTCTCCACCTGAAGCTTTTCTGTGACTTCAGTGACCACCTCCACTTGAATGTCCTCTGGGACCTCAGCTGCCTTGTCTAGGTGAAGATTTTCTGGGATATTGGACACGTCCTCCACTCCAGTGTCTTCTGGAACCTCAAGTACCTCATCTAATTGAAACTTTACTGGGACCTCAGACACCTCCTGTAATTGAGTGTTTTCTGGAACCTCAGCCAGTGCCTGCAGCTGATTGAATTGTGGGAATTCTGTTATATCTACACACATGTCCTCCGGAACCTCTACTTCTTCCTCCAGGTAAGGGTATTTGGGAACCTGAAACTCCTCCTCCACTTCTGTGTCCTCTCAAACCTCAGACACCTTCACCAGAAGATTCTCTAGAACATCATATACCTTCTTTATGTGAGTGTGCTCTGGGACCTCAGCCATCTTCTCCAGCTGAAGATTTTCTGGAACCTCAGTCACCTCTTTCACTTAAGGTTCCTCAGGGACTTCAACCACCTTCTCCAGCTCTCTGTACTATAGGACTTCATCCATCTGCTGCAGCTGTCTGTCCTGTGAGACCTTATCCACCTGCTGCAGCTCTCTCCCCTGTGGGACCTCATCCATCTGCTGCGGCTGTCTGTCCTTCAGGACCTCATCCATCTGCTGCAGCTGTCTGTCCTTCAGGACCTCATCCACCTGCTGTGGCGGTCTGTCCTTCAGGACCTCATCCACCTGCTGCAGCTGTCTGTCCTTCAGGACCTCATCCACCTGCTGCGGCGGTCTGTCCTTCAGGACCTCATCCACCTGCTGCAGCTGTCTGTCCTTCAGGACCTCATCCATCTGCTGCGGCTGTCTGTCCTTCAGGACCTCATCCACCTGCTGCAGCTGTCTGTCCTTCAGGACCTCATCCATCTGCTGCGGCGGTCTGTCCTTCAGGACCTCATCCATCTGCTGCGGCTGTCTGTCCTTCAGGACCTCATCCACCTGCTGTGGCTGTCTGTCCTGTGGGACCTCATCCATCTGTTGCAGCTGTCTGTCTGTGAGACCTTATCCACCTGCTGCAGCTATCTGTCCTTCAGGACCTCATCCATATGCTGCAGCTGTCTGTCCTGTGGGACCTATCCATCTGCTGCAGCTGTCTGTCCTCTGGGACCTCATCCATCTGTTGCAGCTGTCTGTCCTGTGAGACCTTATCCACCTGCTGCAGCTCTCTCCCCTGTGGGAACTTATCCATCTGCTGCGGCAGTCTGTCCTTCAGGACCTCATCCATCTGCTGCAGCTGTCTGTCCTCCAGGACCTCATTCATCTGCTGCTGCTCTCTGTCCTGTGAGACCTTATCCACCTGCTGCAGCTCTCTCCCCTGTGGGACCTCATCCATCTTCTGTAGCTATCTGTCCTCCAGGACCTCATCCATCTGCTGCTGTCTGTCCTTCGGGTCCTTATCCACCTGCTGCAGCTGTCTGTCCTCCAAGACCTCATCAGCTTGCTGCAGCTGTTTGTCCTCTGGGACTTTCTTGTGCTGTGAGGCCTCTGGGACCTCAGCCTACTCCTCTTAGTATCCTCTGGTTCCTCAGCCACCATCTCTAGCTGGGTGGTCTCCGGCCCCTCAACTACCACCTTAACATAAGTCTCCTCTGGTACTTCAATAATTTCTACTCATGGCCTCTGGGACTTCAGTCACCACCTCTATCCAGGTCTCTTGTACATCAGCCACATCCTACAGTTGGCTGTTCTGTGCTATCTCAACCAGTTCCTTCATTTCACTGTCCTCTGGAACATCAGCTGCTTCCTCTATCCATGTGGCCTCTGGGACCTCAACCACCACCTCCACATGTGCCACTTGGTATGCTTATCTAAACAGTATGAGCTGACTTGCAAAAGGTTTCATCTTTCCTTTTTGTGAATGGATAAAAATGTTACAGATGATACTGCAGGCCTTTGCAATATAAGGGTAGCACTGGCTGAGGACATGGTCACAGTTCTCTAGTTTCTGAGGGTATGATTCCATTGCATTTTTCCTCATCATGACCTTGGCAGCAGGTATCTCTTGTAGATGAAGAAAGAGTTTTAAAATTTTTCTTGGTGGGGGACAGAGAATCTTTCTGTCATGCAGGCTTGAGTGCAGTGGCACAATTGTGGCTCACTACAACCTCCACCTCTAGGGCTCAGGTGATCCTTCTACCTCAGCTTCCACTGTATCTGGGGCCACAGCCATGTACCACCCTGCTTGGCTATTTTTTTTTTTTTTTGCCTTTTGTAGAGACCATGTTTCATCATGTTGCTCAGCCCTGTCTCAAACTCCTGGGTTCATGCTATCTGTCCATTTTGGCCTCCCAAAGTGCTGAGATTACAAGTGTGAGCCACTGTGCCTGGCCAGAGATTATTTATGGAAGCCAGAAATACCAGTTTTGCAGGCATGTAAGGAACCTGGGCCATATGGCCAGCTCTGTGAGGAATGAGACTAGTCCCTGACTTTCAGGGCATCCTGTGTCCTGCAGCAGAGAGACCCACACTGAATGACACAGAGATTCTGACCATCCCTAATGGAAGCGCAAGTGAAAGGACCCAGGGTGCAGAAGGAGGAGACAGAATCTCCTGGGAATAAACAGGATGCTTTGGAAGAGAAGGATAAAGCAGGGAGGTATCACATGGCAGAGAAGCTGAAGGTTGCTCCTGGCCAGGAAAGCAGTATGAGCAGGAGTGTGGAGTCTGTGTGAGGGTCACACACAGCTGCTGTGGGAGAGCTCAGATGGCACAGTGTGCACAGGGAATTATCCTCCCCAGCACTTTCTCATTGCCCTACAGCCTTTAGTCCATTATCTGTAGGAAAGATGATTCTTTCCCTGGATGTGTGAAAGCTCTGGATCAGGGTGAGTGAATGCCTAGAGGTCTGGGAAATTTAACTTGGTTCTGTTAGGAGACCCTGTCTCCCTGAGTTTTATGGGCCAAGGAGACAATGAGGATGGGTCTGGTTCAGTGGAGCTGCAGCCTCCTTGGTTTTTAGAATGAGGCCAACTCTGGCAGGGAACTCAAGGCCAATCCTGAGTTGCTCTGGCATTATCTCATCCTCAGCATCCTCTCCTTCCCACTCATGACTCCCAGCTTTGCATCTCCCAACATTGGCATGCAAAATCTTTCCCCTTTCCTGTGTCTTTGCTGCCTGAGCCCAGATACCAACTCTCAGTAGGGTTCAGAGCCCCAGCTTTCTTATAAATGAGTCAAGAATGATGTGGTTATGAGGTCATTGTGAAGACAGAGAACAAGCCCATAAAGAAAGCATTTTGCAAAATAGCTGGTAGGTATTAGACCCTCACCTCTCACTGGTTAAGTGAAAATATTCCAACTCAGGAGATAAGCAAAAGATGTTCATTGACATTCATTAAATAAACCTTAGGGTGTAACAGCTCAGGCATCAGGATTTCCAATCTCTGTTTCAAAAGATAAGGGAAAGTCTCTGTCTCTAAGGTTAAATTCAGATCCTTATCAGGTGAAATTAAAGGAATGCATACACAGGTAAACTCTGAGATCTGTATCTGCGATCTGTAGATACTCTTCATGACATACAGACACAGATGTGACCACACACAAAAGTATTCAGCAAGGGCACAGATTTTCATAGAAGACAAAATATATATTGGGCAAAAGAAGATCACCTGGAAAGCAAAATCTTTTTACCTTACAGGACAATTTTGAAATTGGAGGACTCATGAGCTGTGATATCTTGGAAAAGTATCTAACATTTTATTTATTTATTTATTTTTAAAATTTTTTAAATTTTTATTGCATTATAGGTTTTGGGGTACATGTGCAGAGTGTGCAAGATAGTTGCATAGGTACACACATGTCAGTGTGCTTTACTGCCTTCCTCCCCTTTACCCACACTTGGCATTTATCCCCAGGATATCCCTCCCCAGGCCCCCCCACTGTCCCTCCCCCTTCCCCCCAATAGACCCCAGTGTGTAGTAGACCCCCTCCCTGTGTCCATGTGTTCTCATTTTTCTCACCCGCCTATGAGTGAGTATATGTGGTATTTCTTTTTCTGTTCTTGTGTCAGTTTGCTGAGAATGATGTTCTCCAGATTCATCCATGTCCTTACAAAGGACATGAACTCATCATTTTTGATTGCTGCATAATATTCCATGGTGTATATGTGACACATTTTCCCAGTCCAGTCTATCATCAATGGGCATTTGGGTTGGTTCCAGGTCTTTGCTATTGTAAACAGTGCTGCAATGAACATTCATGTGCATGTGTCCTTATAGTAGAACGATTTATAGTCCTTTGGATATATACCCAGTAATGGGATTGCTGGGTCAAATGGAGTTTCTATTTCTAGGTCCTTGAGGAATCACCACACTGTCTTCCACAATGGTTGAACTAATTTACACTCCCACCAACAGTGTAAGAGTGTTCCTATTTCTCCACATCCTCTCCAGCATCTGCTGTCTCCAAATTTTTTAATGATCGCCATTATAACTGGCGTGAGATGGTATCTCAATGTGGTTTTGATTTGCATCTCTCTAATGACCAATGATGATGAGCATTTTTTCATGTGTTTGTTGGCCTCATGTATGTCTTCTTTTCTAAAGTGTCTGTTCATATCCTTTGCCCATTTTTGAATGGGCTTGTTTGTTTTTTTCCTGTCAATCTGTTTGAGTTCTTTGTAAATTCTGGATATCAGACCTTTGTCAGATGCGTAAACTGCAAAGATTTTTTCCCATTCTGATGGTTGCTGATTCACTCTAGTGACTGTTTCTTTTGCCGTGCAGAAGCTGTGGAGTTTGATTAGGTCCCATTTGTCTATTTTGGCTTTTGTTGCCAAAGCTTTTGGTGTTTTGTTCATGAAGTCCTTGCCTACTCCTATGTCCTGAATGGTTTTGCCTAGATTTTCTTCTAGGGTTTTTATGGTGTCAGGTCTTATGTTTAAGTCTTTAATCCATCTGGAGTTAATTTTAGTGTAAGGTGTCAGGAAGGGGTCCAGTTTCTGCTTTCTGCACATGGCTAGCCAGTTTTCCCAACACCATTTATTAAACAGGGAATCCTTTCCCCATTGCTTGTTTTTGTCTGGTTTATCAAAGATTATATGGTTGTAGATATGTTGTGTTGCCTCCGATGCCTCTGTTCTGTTCCATTGGTCTATATCTCTGTTTTGGTACCAGTACCATGCTGTTTTGATTACTGTAGCCTTGTAGTATAGTTTGAAGTCTGGTAGTGTGATGCCTCCCGCTGTGTTCTTTTTGCTTAGAATTGACTTGGCTATGCAGGCTCTCTTTTGGTTCCATATGAAGTTCATGGTGGTTTTCTCCAGTTCTGTGAAGAAATTCAATGGTAGTTTGATGGGGATAGCGTTGATTGTGTAAATTACTTTGGGCAGTATAGCCATTTACATGATACTGATTCTTCCTAACCACAAACATGGAACGTTTGTCCATCTGTTTGTGTCCTCTCTTATTTCGTTGAGCAGGGATTTGTAGTTTTCCTTGAATAGGTCCCTTACTTTCCTTGTGAGTTGTATTCCTAGGTATTTTATTTTCTTTGTAGCAATTGTGAATGGCAGTTTGTTCTTTATTTGGTTCTCTTTTAGTCTGTTATTGGTGTATAGGAATGCTTGTGATTTTTGCACATTGATTTTATATCCTGAGACTTTGCTGAAGTTGTTTATCAGTTTCAGGAGCTTTTGGGCTGAGGTGATGGGGTCTTCTAGGTATACTATCATGTCGTCTGCAAATAGAGACAATTTGGCTTCCACCTTTCCTATCTGAATACCCTTTATTTCTTTTTCTTGCCTGATTGCTCTGGCTAGAACTTCCAGTACTATGTTGAATAGGAGTGGTGAGAGAGGGCATCCTTGTCTAGTGCTGGATTTCAAAGGGAATGCTTCCAGTTGTTTCCCATTAAGTATGATATTAGCTGTTGGTTTGTCATAAACAGCTTTTATCACTTTGAGATATGTTCCATCAATACAAAGTTTATTGAGGGTTTTTAGCATAAAGGGCTGTTGAATTTTGTCAAATGCCTTCTCTGTGTCGATTTAGATAATCATGTGATTTTTGTTTTTGGTTCTGTTTATGTAGTGAATTACATTTATAGACTTGCGTATGTTGAACCAGCCTTGCATCCCCGGGATGAATCCTACTTGATCATGATGGATAAGTTTTTTAATGTGCTGTTGCAATCTGTTTGCCAGTATTTTATTGAAGATTTTTGCATCTATGTTCATCATGGATATTGGCCTGAAGTTTTCATTTCTTGTTGAGTCTCTGCCAGGTTTCGGTATCAGGATGATGTTGGTCTCATAAAATGATTTGGGAAGGGTTCCCTCTTTTGGGATTATTTGAAATAGTTTCAGAAGGAAGGGTACTAGATCCTTTTTGTGTGTCTGGTAGAATTCGGCTGTGAACCCATCTGGACCTGGGCTTTTTTTATGTGGTAGGCTCTTAACTGCTGCCTCTACTTCAGACCTTGTTATTGGTCTATTCATAGTTTCAGCTTCCTCCTGGTTTAGGCTTGGGAGGACACAGGCGTCCAGGAATTTATCCATTTCTTCCTGGTTTACCAGTTTATGTGCATAGAGTTGTTTGTAGTATTCTCTGATGATGGTTTGAATTTCTGTGGAATCTGTGGTGATTTCCCCTTTATCATTTTTTATTGCATCTATTTGGTTGTTCTCTCTTTTCTTTTTTATCAGTCTGGCTAGTGGTCTGTCTATTTTGTTGATCTTTTTGAAAAACCAGCTCTTGGATTTATTGATTTTTTTGAAGGGTTTTTCTTGTCTCTATCTCCTTCAGTTCTACTCTGATCTTAGTTATTTCTTGTCTTCAGCTAGGTTTTGAGCTTTGTTGATCTTGCTCCTCTAGCTCTTTCAATTTTGACGATAGGGTGTCCATTTTGAATCTCTCCACTCTTCTCATGTTGGCACTTGTTATTATATATTTTCCTCTACAGACTGCTTTAAATGTGTCCCAGAGATTCTGGTACGTTGTGTCTTCATTCTCGTTGGTTTTGAAGAACTTCTTTATTTCTGCCTTCATTTCATTGTTTATCCAATCAACATTGAAGAGCCAGTTGTTCAGTTTCCATGAAGCTGTGTGGTTCTGTGTTATTTTCTGAATTCTGAGTTCTAACTTGATTGCACTATGGTCTGAGAGACTGTTTGTTATGATTTCAGTTGTTTTGCATTTGCTGAGGAGTGCTTTACTTCCAATTATGTGGTCAATTTTGGAGTAGGTGTGATATGGTGCTGAGAAGAATGTATATTCTGTGGATTTGGGGTGGAGAGTTCTGTAAATATCTATCAGGTTTGCTTGTTCCAGGTCTGAGTTCAAGCCCTGGATATCCTTGTTAATTTTCTTTCTGGTTGATCTGTCTGATATTGACAGTGGAGTGTTAAAGTCTCCCACTATTACTGTGTGGGAGTCTAAGTCTCTTTGTAAGTCATTAAGAACTTGCCTTATATATCTGGGTGCTCCTGCATTGGGTCCATATATATTTAGAATCGTTAGCTCTTCTTGTTGTATGGATCATTTTACCATTATGTAATGACCTTCTTTGTCCCTTTTGATCTTTGTTGCTTTAAAGTCTATTTTATCAGAGATGAGAATTGCAACTCCTGCTTTTTTTTTGCTCTCCATTTGCTTGGTAAATCTTCCTCCATCCCTTTATTTTGAGCCTTTGTGTATCCTTGCATGTGCAGTGGGTTTCCTGGATACAGCACACCGACGGGCTTTGGCTTTTTATCCAATTTGCCAGTGTGGGTCTTTTGATTGGTGCATTTAGCCCATTTACATTTAGGGTTAATATTGTTATGTTTGAATTTGATACTGCCATTTTCATGCTAGCTGGCTGTTTTGCCCATTAGTTCATGTAGCTTCTTCATTTTGTTGATGCTCTTTAGCATTTGGTATGCTTTTAGGATGGCTGGTACTGGTTGTTTCTTTCTATGTGTAGTGTCTCTTTCAGAAGCTCTTGTAAAGCAGGCCTAGTGGTGACAAAATATCTGAGTACTTTCTTGTTCATGAAGAATTTTATTTTTCCTTCACTTATGAAGCTCAGTTTGGCTGGATATAAAATTCTGGGTTGAAAGTTCTTTTCTTTAAGGATGTTGAATATTAGCCCCCACTCTCTTCTGGCTTGTAGAGTCTCTGCTGAGAGATATGCTGTGAGCCTGATGGGCTTCCCTTTGTGGGTGACCCGACCCTTCTCTCTGGCTGCCCTTAGTATTTTCTCCTTCATTTCAACCCTGGTGAATCTATTATGTGCCTTGGGGTTGCTCTTCTTGCAGAATATTTTTGTGCTGTTCTCTGTATTTCCTGGAGTTGAGTATTGACTTGTCTTGCTAGGTTGGGGAAATATTCCTGGATAATATCCTGAAGAGTGTTTTCCAGCTTGGATTCATTCTCTTCATCACATTCTGGTACACCTATCAAACGTAGGTTGGGTCTCTTTGCATAGTCCCACATTTCTTGGAGATTTTGTTCATTCCTTTTTGTGCTTTTTTCTTTGATCTTGGTTTCTCTTTTTATTTCATTGAGTTGATCTTCGAATTCTGATATTCTTTCTTCTGCTTGGTCAATTTGGCTGTTGAAACTTGTTCATGCTTTGTGAAGTTCTCGTGTTGTGTTTTTCAGCTCCTTCAATTCATTCATATTCCTCTCTAAGTTGTCCATTCTTGTTATTTCCTCGAATCATTTTTCAAGGTTCTTAGTTTCTTTGCACTGATTTAGAACATGTTCTTTTAGCTCACTGAAATTTCTCATTATGCACTTTCTGAAGTCTGATTCCGTCATTTCATCACACTCATTCTCCATCCAGCTTTGTTCCCTTGCTGATGCGGAGTTTTGGTCCTTTGTAGGAGGTGAAGTGTTTTGGTTTCGGGTGTTTTCCTCCTTTTTGTGCTGTTTTTTCCCCATCTTTATGGATTTATCCACCTGTCATGTTAGTAGTTGCTGATTTTTCAGTTGGGTCTTTGTGTGGACACCCAGATTGTTGATGATGAGATATTTCTGTTACTTAGTTTTCCTTCTAATGGTCTAGCCCCTCTGCTGTATGAGTGCTGAGGTCCACTCCAGGCCCTACTTGTCTGGGGTACACCTGTAGCAGCTGTGGAACAGTGAGGGATGCTACTGGTGTCTTCTTCTGCTATCTTTGTTTCAGAATGATGCCTGCCAAATGTCAGTCTGATTAGTCCTTTTTTGGGGTGATGGCTCTTTCAATATACAGGGGTCAGGGAGCTGCTTGAGGAGATGGTCTGTGCTTTATAGGAGCTCCAGTGCTGAGCTGTGAGCTCTGTTGTTCATTCAGCATTGTTGGGAGGATGTGTTTATGTCTGCTGCAACAGAACTCATAAACCCCCCCCTTTTTTCCCCCTTAGATGCTCTGTCTCAGGGAGTTGGGGTTTTCTTTATGAGTATCTGTTGCACTGTCCTGCCCAGCTAGGAGGCAGTCTATTCACTATTTTCCTGCTGGGGCTCTGCCCTGCTAGTGTGGGTCTGCCCTGTTGCTGTGGGGCTCCATTTTGCTGTGGCTTGCTCCACCCTGCTGTGGCTTGCTCTGCCCTGCTGGCAGAGTCTCTCTGTTATGGCAAGGTGCCTGGCAACAGCAGGCTGTGTCAGCCCCTGGCGGTACTTCAGTAGTGGGGGATTGTGTCAGTAGTGGCAGATGCCCCTCCCGCACTGGGCTGCACCGTCCTAGATGCTGGCAGCAAAACTCTCAGCCCTGAGCACCTCCAATCACTGCCCTGCTTGTCCCCATCAGGGTGCGGCCAACCAAGCCTGATCACCCAGCTCCCTGCCTCAGAGTCTGTCCTCTCTCTCTCTCTCTCTCTTCCTCTTCCCAAGCTGAATGGTTGACTCTCTCACTGGTGCCCCAGTAGCCTGCTGATAGGGCACTGGGATCTGTGTGATCTCCTGTGCCGCTGCCCACTGCACCGTCTCAGATCACGTTTCCCAGGAATCTCCTGGTCTGGCTCATTGTCCAAGTCCCATTCAATCAGATGGACATGCCAATCTGCCCTTCCAAATCTCAGATTGCCGGTTTAACAGGGCACCCAGACCAGTGAGTTTTGTGCCTGGTGCCGCTGCACTGCGGAACCAGCCAAAGCAGCCGTGTGAGCCGGCTGTGCTAGCATCCCATGTCTCTCCCACACCTGGGACTTTCAACGTTCTGTGGGCAAAAAAGATCTGTCCGAGAATGCGGCTAGGACTCACCCTCTGCGCCTTCACTGAGAGCTGCAATCCGGAGTCGCCTGTATGACGCCATCTTGGAAGTCCCCCCAGTATCTAACATATTTTATGCTCCATGCCCAGTTCTGCCTCCCCTCCTTCTCATTTCCATAGTGTTTCCCTTAATAAACATTCGCAGTCCTGTCTATCTGGGCATCTGCTTCCTGGAAGACCAGCTCATACTCCAGGGTGTACCAGCTTTGACTTCTCAGACGTTGTTCAAACCCAGGCAGATACTGCCTTGTTGGCCACAGAAGCAGGGTTACCCTTAGGTAGTGTTGACTGGGAGGGGCCCAAGGGGCCCTCGTGGGGTGGGGAACATCCTATATGAAGCCATGGGCAGAGGTTTTGCTTATTCATTCTAGAAACAGTTACTGTGTGCCTACTGGCTGCTAGCAGTGCCTTGTGAGCAGATAGGAAGATACCCCTTTGAGGTATCCAATATTTCATGATAGGGAATAGAAGGGGGCCCAGCAGCAGCTGTGGAGCCAGTGAGGAGTCTCACAGAGCCTCAGGATTTGTCAGAGCCCATTCCTCACTGAGCCAGCTGCCCTCAGTAGCACCAACTCAGGTGGCTCTCGGGGAAGCTTACCTGGGAACAGATATTTCTCAGTAAGTCCTGTGATCCCCACCATCTTTCTGTAATAAATTGTGTGATAGGCAGAGGTCGATGGTGAGAGCCTCACTGAGCATGACTAGAAAGGAGTAGAGAACATAGGAGGTGAAGTCAGTCAGAGAAAGGGACAGAAAGAGAGAAGGTAAGAGAAGGGATGAGATATGGAGGGGAAGAACAGAGAGAGGAGGTGAAAGACAAAGAGGGTAGAGAGAAAGGGGTTGTAACAGTGAGAGAAATAGGAGACAGAAGGTGGGGGAGAGCAGGGAAGTGAGAGGGAGATGGGAGGATGGAGTCATGGAGAGATGTTGATATGGGCCCACGGGGAGAAAAGGAGATGGAAGAGTCAAAGAGAAGGACCTACAGTGAGAACCAAGGGAGCTGGAGGGAGGGAGATGTCCAGAGAGCTGGACAGTGATCAACACACAGAGGGAAAGGCAGAGAGAAAAAGAGAAGAGAGGAAATGAGATGGAGAGGTCTGAGATGGGAAGAGGGGTGCAGGGAATCACAGAGAAACAGCACAATAGAGGAAGGGAAAGAGTTGTTGAGGGCAGGGTTGCAGAAAAAGAGGGAGAGAGGAAGGACAAAGAGAGGCAGAGAGAAGCAGAGAAAGAGAAAGCAGGGAACAAAGAGGTGATCCTGCAGGAGGTGGAGGGGGACAAATGGCCCAGGTGAGGGGAAGAAAAGGCAGGTAGTCCTAGGACTCAGGAGCTGGAAGAAGTTCTTGCATTCCAAGGCTGTGACCTCCTTGGGGCCCAGCTCCATGAAAGCCCATCATGCAGGACTCCTTTTTGGTTGGGTTGCTGCATGGAGACTTTGGGTCTGTCCCTGAAGCAGGGACCTCCAGGGGAGAAGGCTGTCCTGCCTCCGGTTTTCCACCTCTGTTGGGCCGGGATCCTGAGCAACCTCCCTCACTGCCCTGGTCCCTGCTGCATTTCCCATCTTGGCCTGCTAGGTGGCCATCAAGTCCCATACCACAGCTCTGGCAAACAGTCCATGCATGCTGGCTATTACCAGATCCATGCATCCCTAGTGAACTCCTGCCCTGCTCCCACAGGACAGCCCTCAACCAATAGAGACAGGAACATGGAGTTAAATGCTTCTCCCTTTTTCACTGAGAGAGAGATGCACAAGCTGATGTACTTTTTTTTTTTTTTTTTTTAATTTTAAGACGGTGTCTCACTCTTGTCACTGAAGTTGGAAGGCAGCAGCGTGATCTTGGCTCACTGCCACCTCTGCCTCCTGGGTTCAAGTGATTCTTCCACCTCAGCCTCCTGAGTAGCTGGGATTCCAGGCACCTGCTACCATGCCTGGCTAATTTTTGTATTTTTAGTAGAGACAGGGTTTCACCATGTTGCTCAGGCTGGTCTCAAACTCCTGACCTCAGGTGATCTGCCTGCCTCAGCTTCCTAAAGTGCTGGGATTACAGGCATGAGCCACTGCACTCAGCCATGATGTACTTTCTAGATGCTGTCTTAGAGATTACTCTGAGTTAAGCCTGACTTGCCCTCAGTGTGGTCCTCTCTATGGTACACCCTTAGCTTTTCTCTGTTACTTTCCCAGACCCTCACTCTGCTCCTTGGATTTACATTTCCAAATA
This sequence comes from Saguinus oedipus, assembly GCA_031835075.1. NCBI lineage: Eukaryota > Metazoa > Chordata > Mammalia > Primates > Cebidae > Saguinus > Saguinus oedipus. The sequence goes on along the minus strand of CM063179.1, from coordinate 100,566,933 downwards.
ATCCTGCTGCAAAGTCTTGGGCATGGGCCCTACTTTCAGCATTTGAAGTGGGGTCCAGACTAAGACCAAGAGGCCCCACTGTGGGTGCTCATGGTCCCATTCCTCCCTCTACTCCCACCCTGATCACATCCTCCTGTCCCTCAGTGCTTACTTGCCTTTCCCTCCAGCCCAATGTAAGATCCTAGGGTCACTATATAATGAGAAAGAGGTCAATTTGGTAAGTAAATGGACCTATGAGATATTACAGAATATTTCATGCAAGGGCTGCAGAATACACATTATTTTCCTTACCACATAATTAGTCTCAATGATACACCATATGCTAGGTCACAAAACAAGTCTTAAAACATTTTTTTTGATTGAAATAATATCAAGTATCTTCTCTGATCACAATGGGATCAAAGTAGAAATTGATAATGAGGGATTTTGGAAACTATGAATACATGGAAACTTAAAAAAGCTCCTAAAGACAAGTGGATCAATGGGGAAATTAAGAAGGAACTGTGCCAGCTCTGAATTTTGCAGGGTTTAGGAACACCCAGCCTCATATGCCCATCTTGTGAATGAGAAAATTGGTTCTCATACACAAAATTCAGAGCTCGCACAGTTGGTACCTTTCTCTAAGAGTAAAGAGGAGGCCTGGCATAGTAAATGTTTTAATAATAATAATGTTTACTACACTGTTTTAATTAAAGCTTCATAACTGAATTGACTTTAATAAATGGAATCAGCTTCAATACAAATTATAGCAGAAAGAGTGGTCTCCTGTATTAGATATTTGAGAGCAAAATGGATGTTCTGGGTACTTGAGCTGAACGAGTTTCTTTCCCTGTGCCAGGCCTTCTCTTTACTCTTAGAGAAAGGTGCCCCATTTTACAGAACAGAAAATGAGGTGAAGTCAAGGAAGGTCAGTCACCAACTGTGCCAGCTCTGAATTTTGCAGGGTTTAGGAACACCCAGCCACATATGCCCATTTTGTGGATGAGAATACTGGTTCTGGTTAGAGATAAAGATGTGGAAAAGACAAATCTGACAATGCATTATCACTCAACCATTCACTCATTCACCACTTCACCCCAGTATGGACTAACCACGTGCTGGGGCCAAGCCCTGCTCTAAGGCACAGAAGGAGCTGCTTTTTCCGCTTGTATTTTGTTTATGTGTGTCTTTAGAAAGGAAGTGTGTTTCTTGTAGTGAACAGAACACTGGGTCTTTTATTTTTATTCCATTCAGCTACTCCATGTCTTTTTAATAGAGTTTAAGTCATTTACATTCATTGTTATTACTGATAAGTATGGACTAACTCCTACCATTTTGTTATTGCTTTCTGATTGTTTTGTGGTCTTTTCTTCTTTTATTTTTCCTCCTGTCTTCCTTTCAGTGAAGGTGATTTTCTCTGGTGATATACTTTTATTTCTTGTATTTTATTTTTTGTTGATGTTGTTTGGTTCAAGGTTACCATGATGGTTGCAAATGCTATCTTATAACTAATTTTTTAATTGACCACACTTAATGCTGTTTTCATAAACAAACAAGCAAAGGAAACATAGTATCCTATGGCTTAACTTTATCTCTCCACATTATAACTTTTTGTTGTTACTATGTATATCTTATTGTACTATTACTTGAAAAGTTATTGTAGTTACTATTTTTGATTGGTTTATCATTTAGTCTTTCTAGTCAGGATAAGAGTAGTTCACATACCACACTTACATCATTATAACGTTCTCTGTTTTGCTGTGTACCTACTATTACCAGTAAGTTTTCTACCTTCAGATGATTTCTTACTGCTCATCAATGTTCTTTTCTTTCTGACTGAAGTAATCTCTTCAGCATTTCTTATAGGGTAGGTCTAATGTTCATCAACTTCCTCCATTTTTGTTTTGCCTGGCAAAGTCTTTATTTCTCCTTCATGTTTGAATGATATTTTTGCTGGATATACTATTTTAGGGTAAAAGTTTCCCCTGCCCCAACAGCTCCACTTTATCTATGTCATGCTACTCCATGCTTTTAGAACTCTTTCTTTATCCTTAAGTTTGGGGAGTTTGATTATGAAATTACTTGAGGTAGACTTTTTAGCTTAGTGTTCTATAACATTATTATACTTGGATATTTATCTTTCTCTAGGTTTGGAAAGTTTCCTTTTAATATCCCTTTGAGTAAACTTTCTAGTCCTATCTCTTTCTCTACCTTTTCTTTAAGGCCAATAGCTCTTAGATTTGCCTTTTTGAGGCTATTTTTTACATTCTTTAGATTTTCTTTCTTTTATCCACTCTGTCTGTATATTTTCAAGTAGCCTATCTTCAAGTTCACTATTTTTTCTTCTTCTGCTTGATCAGTAGATGTTGAATAGGAGTAGTGAGAAAAGGCATCCTTTTCTTGTGCTGGTTTTCAAGGGCTATGCTTTCAGCTTTTGCCCATTCAGTACAATGTTGGCTGTGGGTTTGCTATAGTTGGCTCTTATAATTTGAATTATATTCCTTCAGTACCTACTTTATTGACAATTTTTTAAAATGAAGAGATGTTGAATTTTATCAAAGGCCTTTTCTGCATCTATTGAGATAATCATGTGTTTTATGTCTTTAGTCTGTATGATGAATCACATTTGTTGATTTGTGTATGTTGAATCATGCTTGCATCCCAGGAAGAAAGCCTATTTGATTGTGGTGTATAAGCTATTTCATGTGCTGCTGGATTCAGTTTGCCAGTATTTTGTTGAGGATTTTAGCATCAATTGTTTATCAAAGGTGTTAGCCTGAAGTTTCCTTTTTTTTTTTTTTAAATTTTAGATTCGGGGGTACATGTGCATGCTTATTTCTTGGGTATATTGTATAATAATGTGAATTGGGCTTCTGACATACCTGTTACCCAAATAATGACCACCGTATCGATTTTTAGTCTTTTTACCCTTTCTTCCTTTTCCTTTCTGGAGTCCTCAGTGTCTATTTTTCCATCTTTATTTTCATGGATGCTCATTGTTTAGCTTCTGCTTATAAATGACAACATGAAACACTTTACTTTTAGATTATGAAAGAGTTTTTCTAAGATAATGGCCTTAAGCTTCTTCTATATGGCTACAGATGATATAATTTAATTCTTTTTAATGACTGCATAGTATTCTGTGGTTTATATATACCACATTTTCTTTATCTGATCAACTGTTGATGGACCTAGGCTGGTTCCATGACTTTACTATTGTGAATAGTGCTGCAATAAATATACAACTGCAGGTATCTTTTTTTTTATTGCATTTTAGGTTTTAGGGTACATGTGCAGAACATGCAAGATAGTTGCATAGGTACACACATGGCAGTGTGTTTTGCTGCCTTCCTCCCTTTCACCCACATTTGGCATTTCTCCCCCCCACTGTCCCTCCCTTAGTCCCCCCACTAGACCCCAGTGTGTAGTACTCCCTTCCCTGTGTACATGTATTCTCATTATTCATCACCCACCTACGAGTGAGAATATGAGGTATTTCATTTTCTGTTCTTGTGTCAGTTTGCTGAGAATGATGTTCTCCAGATTCATCCATGTCCCCACAAAGGACACGAACTCATCATTTTTGATTGCTGCATAATATTCCATGGTGTATATGTACCACATTTTCCCAGTCCAGTCTATCATCGATGGGCATTTGGGTTGGTTCCAGGTCTTTGCTATTGTAAACAGTGCTGTAATGAACATTCGTGTGCATGTGTCCTTATAGTAGAACGATTTATAGTCCTTTGGATATATACCCAGTAATGGGATTGCTGGGTCAAATGGAATTTCTATTTCTAAGGCCTTGAGGAATCACCACACTGTCTTCCACAATGGTTGAACTAATTGACACTCCCACCAACAGTGTAAAAGTGTTCTTATTTCTCCATATCCTCTCCAGCATCTGTTTTCTCCAGATTTTTTAATGATCACCATTCTAACTGGCATGAGATGGTATCTCAATGTGGTTTTGATTTGCATCTCTCTAATGACCAGTGATGATGAGCATTTTTTCATGTTTGTTGGTCTCATGTATGTCTTCTTTTGTAAAGTGTTCATATCCTTTGCCCATTTTTAAATGGGCTTGTTTGTTTTTTTCTTGTAAATCTGTTTGAGTTCTTTGTAAATTCTGGATATCAGCCCTTTGTCAGATGGGTAAACTGCAAAAACTTTTTCCTATTCTGTTGGTTGCTGATTCACTCTAATGACTGTTTCTTTTGCCATGCAGAAGCTGTGGAGTTTGATTAGGTCTCATTTGTCTATTTTGGCTTTTGTTGCCAATGCTTTTGGTGTTTTGGTCATGAAGTCCTTGCCTACTCCTATGTCCTGAATGGTTTTGCCTAGATTTTCTTCTAGGGTTTTTATGATGCCAGGTCTTATGTTTAAGTCTTTAATCCATCTGGAGTTAATTTTAGTGTAAGGTGTCAGGAAGGGGTCGAGTTTCTGCTCTCTGCACATGGCTAGCCAGTTTTCCCAACACCATTTATTAAACAGGGAATCCTTTCCCCATTGCTTGTTTTCATCTGGTTTATCAAAGATTGTATGGTTGTAGATAGGTTGTGTTGCCTCCGATGCCTCTGTTCTGTTCCATTGGTCTATATCTCTGTTTTGGTACCAGTACCCTGCTGTTTTGATTACTGTAGCCTTGTGGTATAGTTTGAAGTCTGGTAGTGTGATGCCTCCCACTGTGTTCTTTTTGCTTAGAATTGACTTGACTATGCGGGCTCTCTTTTGGTTCCATATGAAGTTCATGGTGGTTTTTTCCAGTTCTGTGAAGAAAGTCAATGGTAGCTTGATGGGGATAGCATTGATTGTGTAAATTACTTTGGGCAATATAGCCATTTTCACGATATTGATTCTTCCTAACCATGAACATGGGATGTTTCTCCATCTGTTTGTGTCCTCTCTTATTTCATTGAGCAGTGGTTTGTAGTTTTCCTTGAAGAGGTCACTTACATTCCTTGTAAGTTGTATTCCTAGGTATTTTATTCTTCTTGTTGCAATTGTGAATGGCAGTTCATTCTTCATTTGGCTCTCTTTAGTTAAAGTATGTTATTGGTGTATAGGAATGCTTGTGATTTTTGCATATGGATTTTATATCCTGAGACTTTGCTGAAGTTGCTTATTAATTTCAGGAGTTTTTGGGCTGAGGTGATGGGGTCTTCTAGGTGTACTATCATGTTGTCTGCAAATAGAGACAATTTGGCTTCCACCTTTCCTATTTGAATACCCTTTATTTCTTTTTCTTGCCTCATTGCTCTGTCTAGAACTTCCAGTACTATATTCAATAGGAGTGGTGAGAGAGGACATCCTTGTCTAGTGCCAGATTTCAAAGGGAATGCTTCCAGTTTTTTCCCATTCAGTATGATATTGGCTGTTGGTTTGTCATGAGTAGCTTTTATTACTTTGAGATACATTCCGTCAATACCGAGTTTATTGAGGGTTTTTAGCATAAAGGGCTGTTGAATTTTGTCAAATGTCTTCTCTGCATCAATTGAGATAATCATGTGGTTTTTGTTTTTGGTTCTGTTTATGTGGTGAATTACGTTTATAGACTTGCATATGTTGAAACAGCCTTGCATCCCCGGGATGAATCCTACTTGATCATGATGGATACGTTTTTTGATGTGCTGTTGCAATCAGCTTGCCAGTATTTTATTGCAGATTTTTGCATCTATGTTCATCATGGGTATTGGCCCGAAGTTTTTTTCTTGTTAAGTCTCTGCTGGGTTTTGGTATCAGGATGATGTTGGTCTCATAAAATGATTTGAGAAGGGTTCCCTCATTTTGGATTATTTGGAATAGTTTCAGAAGGAATGGTACCAGCTCCTCTTTGTGTGTCTGGTAGAATTCAGCTGTGAACCCATCTGGACCTGGGCTTTTTTTGTGTCGTAGGCTCTCAGTTGCTGCCTTGACTTCAGACCTTGTTATTGGTCTATTCATAGTTTCAGCTTCCTCCTGGTTTAGGCTTGGGAGGACACAGGTGTCCAGGAATTTATCCATTTCTTCCTGGTTTACCAGTTTATGTGCATAGAGTTGTTTGTAGTATTCTCTGATGATGGTTTGAATTTCTGTGGAATCTGTGGTGATTTCCCCTTTATCATTTTTTATTGCATCTATTTGGTTGTTCTCTCTTTTCTTTTTTATCAGTCTGGCTAGTGGTCTATTTTGTTGATCTTTTTGAAAAACCAGCTCTTGGATTTATTGATTTTTTGAAGGGTTTTTCTTGTCTCTATCTCCTTCAGTTCTGCTCTGATTTTAGTTATTTCTTGTCTTCTGCTAGGTTTTGAGTTTTTTTGATCTTGCTCCTTTAGCACTTTCAATTTTGATGATAGAGTGTCAATTTTGGATCTCTCCACTCTTTTCATATGGGCACCTATTGCTACAAATTTTCCTCTACAGACTGCTTTAAATTTTTCAAGAGATTCTGGTATGTTTGTGTCTTCATTCTCATTGGTTTCAAAGAACATCTTTATTTCTGCCTTCATTGCATTGTTTATCCAATCAGCATTCAACAGCCAGTTGTTCAGTTTTCATGAAGCTGTGTGGTTCTGAGTTAGTTTCTGAATTCTAACTTGATTGCACTATGGTCTGAGAGATTGTTTGTTATGATTTCAGTTGTTTTGCATTTGCTGAGGAGTGCTTTACTTCCAATTATGTGGTCAGTTTTACAGTAGGTGTGATGTGGTGCTGAGAAGAATGTATATTCTGTGGATTTGGAGTTGAGAGTTCTGTAAATGTCTATCAGGTTTGCTTGTTCCAGGTCTGAGTTCAAGCCCTGGATATCCTTGCTAATTTTCTGTCTGGTTGATCTGTCTAATATTGACAGTGGAGTGTTAAAGTCTCTCATTATTATTGTGTGGGAGTCTACGTCTCTTTTAAGTCATTAAGAACTTGCCTTATATACCTGGGTGCTCCTGTATTGGGTCCATATATATTTAGGATTGTTAGCTCTTCTTGTTGTATCCATCCTTTTACCATTATATAATGACCTTCTTTGTCTCTTTTGATCTTTGTTGCTTTAAAGTCCATTTTATCAGAGATGAGAATTGCAACTCCTGCTTTTTTTTTCTTGGTAAATCTTCCTCCATCCCTTTATTTTGAGCCTCTGTGTATCCTTGCATGTGAGATGGGTTTCCCGGATACAGCACACCAATGGGTTTTGGCTTTTTATCCAATTTGCCAGTCTGTGTGTCTTGATTGGTGCATTTAGCCCATTTACATTTAGGGTTAATATTGTTACATGTGAATTTGATACTGCCATTTTGATGCTAGCTGGCTGTTTTGCCCGTTAGTTGATGCAGATTCTTCATTTTGCTTATGCTCTTTATCCTTTGGTATGTTTTGGAGTGGCTCATACTGGTTGTTCCTTTCTATATGTAGTGCCTCTTTCAGGAGCTCTTGTAAAGCAGGCCTGGTGGTGACAAAATCTCTGAGTACTTGCCTGTTTGCAAAGGATTTTATTTTTCCTTCACTTATGAAGGTTAGTTTGGCTGGATATGAAATTCTGGGTAGAAAGTTCTTTTCTTTAAGGATGTTGAATATTGGTCCCCACTCTCTTCTGGCTTGTAGGGTTTCTGTGGAGAGATCTGCTGTGAGTCTGATGGGTTTCCCTTTGTGAGTAACCCTCCCTTTCTCTCTGGCTGTTCTTAGCATTTTCTCCCTCATTTCAACCCTGGTGAATCTGATTATTATTTGCCTTCGGGTTGCTCTTGTTGAGGAATATCTTTGTGGTGTTCTCTGTATTTCCTGGACTTGGATATTGGCCTCCCTTGCTAGGTTGGGGAAATTTTCCTGGATAATATCCTGAAAAGTATTTTCTAGCTTGGATTCATTCTCTTTGTCACATTCAGGTACACCTATCAAACGTACAGTAGGTCTCTTCACATAGTCCCACATTTCTTGGAGACTTTGTTCATTCCTTTTTATGCTTTTTTCCCCTCCAATCTTGCCTTCTCTTTTTATTTTATTGAGTTGATCTTTGACCTCTGATATCTTTTTTTCTGCTTGGTCAATTCGGCTATTGAAACTTGTGCATGCTTTGCGAAGTTCTCATGTTGTGTTTTTCAGCTCCTTCAATTCATTCATATTCCTCTCTAAGTTGTCCATTCTTGTTATCATTTTTTCAAATGTTTTTCTCAAGTTTCTTAGTTTCTTTGCATTGATTTAGAACATGTTTTTTTAGCTCACAGAAGTTTCTCATTACCCACCTTCTGAAGTCTGATTCTGTCATTTAATCACACTCATTCTCCATCCAGCTTTGTTCCCTTGCTGGTGAGGAGTTGTGATCCCTTCTATGAGGAGAGGTGTTCTGGTTTTGGGTGTTTTCCTCCTTTTTGCACTGGTTTCTTCCCATCTTTGTGGATTTATCCACCTGTCATCTGTGTATTTGTTGATTTTCAGAATGGTTTTCTGATTGGATGTCCAGATTGTTGATGAAGTTATTTGTGTTTCTTAGTTTTTCTTCTAACAGTCTGGCCCTTCTTCTGTAGGACTGCTGGGGTCCACTCCAGGCTCTGCTTGCCTGGGAAACACCTGCAGCAGCTGCAGAATAGTAAAGGTTGCTACCAGTTTCTTCTGCTATCTTTGTCCCAGAATGATGCCTGCAAAATGTCAGTCTGCTCAGTCCTTTGTGAGGTGACTCTTTGGATATATGGGGGTCAGGGAGCTGCTTGAGGAGACAGTCTGTCCTTTATAGGAGCTCAAGTGCTGAGCTGTGTGGTCCATTGTTCATTCAGAGCTGCTAGGCAGGTATGTTTAAGTCTGCTGCAGTTGAACTCACAAATCCCTTTTTTTTTTCCAGGTGCTCTGTCCCGGGGTGTTAGGACTTTATTTATGAGTATCCATTGTGCTGCTGCCTTTTTATTTCATGGCTGCTCTGTCCAGCAAGTAGGCAGCCTAGTCACTGTCTGCCTGCAGAGGCTTTGTTAAGCTGCTGTGGGCTCTGCCCTGCTGCCCTGTGAACTTTTCTGCAGTCCCGTTTATATGGGTGTGGTTAGAACTGCCTCGGCAATGATGGCTGACCTCTGTTATGGTGGACTCTCTCTGTTATGGTGGGTTTCCTCAGCAATGGCAGATTACCTTACTAATGGCAGGCTGCTTCAGCAATGGTGGACTACCTCCATAGGGGTGGAGTTCCTCTGTAATGGCGGATGCCTCTCCCCCACAGAGCTGGGCCATCCCAGGTTCAGCTGTGCTTGCCATGAAACCCAACCCCAAGCATTTCCAATTGCTGTTTTTTTTTTTTTTTTTCTGGGGGTGGGACTCACCATGCCTGATCACCTGGCTCCCTGCTTCAGAGCCTTTTTTTTTTTTTAAGTTGAATGGTTTAGTCTTTCCCAAGTGTTCCAGTCACCTGCTGAAAGGGTGCCAGGATCTGTTTGATTTTCCGTGTTGTGACCCACTGCGCCAGCTTAAACAGTGGTGCTGCCCGGGAGGCTTTTAGGCTGGCTCTCTTTTTAATCAGATGAATGGGCAAATGTGCCTTCTCAGAGCTCCAATTGCCAGCTTAAAAGGGTAACCAGACCAGTGTATTTTGTACAGAGAATTGCCGCACTGGGGCACCGGCAAGAGAGGTGCACCAGCCAAAACAGCCATGCTGTCCCAAACAGCCGCTCTGGTGACCCGTGGGGCTCCTCCACCTGGGAATCTTCTGGTCTGTGGGCAATAAAGATCCATCTGGAAATGTGGCATCCACTCACCCTTTGTGCTTTCACTGGGAGCTGCAATTCTGAGCTGCTTCTAAGGGGCCATCTTGGATCTTCGCTGGAGTTGCGTCTAATCGGCCATCTTGGATCTTCTCATCTGCAGGTATCTTTTTTATATAATAGTTTCTTTTCCTATGGATAAATACTCAGTGGTCTGATTACTGGATTGAATGGTAGCTCTATTTTATTTGTTTTTGAAATATATTCATACTGTTTTCCATAGAGGTTGAAGCAATTTATATTCTTACCAACAGTGTATAAGTGTCATCTTTTTTCTGCATCTATATTAACACCTGTTTTTTTTTTAAATTTTTTCAAATATTTTAATAGTAGCCATTCTGACTGGTGTAAAATGTTGTCAATGTGAATTTAATTTGTATTTCTCTCAAATTAGCAATGTTGAACATTTTTTCATGTGTTTTTTGTCTGCTTGTATTTCTTCTTTTGGGAAATACCTGTTCATGTGTTTTGTACAATCTGTAATGGGGTTCTGTGTTTCTTGTTTAGTTGTTTGTGTCCCTTGTGGATTCTAGATTTTATTACTTGGTCAGATAAATAATTTACAGTTAGTTTTTCCCATGCTATAGGTTGTCCATTTACTCTGTTGATAGTTTCTTTTGCCGTGCAGAACAATATTTTTAGCTTAAGTAGATTCCATTTGTCTAGTTTTGTTTTTGTTGCAGTTGTTTTGTGGTTTTCATCATAAATTATTTGCCTCTGCCTATGCGTAGAAGAGCTTTTCTCAGATTTACTTCTAGCGGTCTTACAGTTTCAAGTTATATGTTTGTTTGTTTGTTTATTTATTTATTTTTTTGAGATGGAGTTTCACTGTTGTTACCCAGACTGGAGTGCAATGGCATGATCTCGGCTCACTGCAACCTCCGCCTTCTACATTCAAGCAATTCTCCTGCCTTAGCCTCTCAAGTAGCTGGGACTACAGGCATGCACCACCATGCCCAGCTAATTTTTGTATTTTTAGTAGAGAAAGGGTTTCACCTTGTTGACCAGGATGGTCTTGATCTCTTGACCTCGTGATCCACCCGTCTTGGCCTCCCAAAGTGCTGGAATTATAGGCATGAGCCATCATGCCCGGCCTCAAGTTATATGTTTAAATTCAACCTTCTTGAGTTAATTTTTTTATAGAGTGATAGAGATGGATGCACATTCATGTTTTTGCTACATTATTAGCCAGTTTTCTGAGCATCATTATTAGACTTGAGTGTTTTTTCCCCACTGTTTATTTTTGTCAACTTTGTCAAATAGCACTTGGTTGTAGGTATGTGGCTTCACTTCTGAGTTTTCTATTGATCTCCATTCATCTATGTTTTTGTTTTTATACCAATATCATGCTGTTTATTGATTATAGTACTATAATTTGAACTCAGAAAATGTGATGCCTCCAAATTTATCTTTGCATAGAATTGCATTGGCTATATGGGCTCTTTTTTGATTTTATAAATTTAAGATTTTTTTTTTTCTAATTCTGTATAAAACAACATTGGTAACTTTATAGAAATTGTAATCAATCTGTAGTTCAGTAATATGGTCACTTTAACCATATGCATTATTCTGAACCAATGGCATGGGACATTTTTTTCTGTTTGATTGGGTAATCTCTGATTTTTTTAAAATCAGAGTTTTTTATTTCTCTCTGTAGAGATCTTTCACCTACTTTGTGAAGTATTTTCCTAGGTATTTTATTTTTTGTGTGGCTATTGTGAATTGGAGTGTGTGTGTGTGTGTGTGTGTGTGTGTGTTTTTGTTTGTTCACAGCTTAAATGTTACTTGTACATTAAAATGTTACTGATATTTTTTATTGCATTTTAGGTTTTGGGGTACATGTGCAGAATGTGCAAGATAGTTGCATAGGTACACACATGGCAGTGTGTTTTGCTACCTTCCTCCCCATAACCCACCTTTGGCATTTCTCCCCAGGTTATCCCTCCCCAGCACCCCCCCACTTTCCCTCCCCTATTCCCCCCAATAGACCCCAGTGTGTAGTACCCCCATCCCTGTGTCCATGTGTTCTCATTTTTCTCACCCGCCTATGAGTGAGAATATGTGGTATTTCATTTTCTGTTCTTGTGTCAGTTTGCTGAGAATGATGTTCTCCAGATTCATCCATGTCCTTAAAAAGGGCATAAACTCATCATTTTTGATTGCTGCATAATATTCCATGGTGTATATGTGCCAAAATTTCCCTGTCCAGTCTATCATTGATGGGCATTTGGGTTGGTTCCAGGTCTTTGCTATTGTAAACAGTGCTGCAATGAACATTCGTGTGCATGTGTCCTTATAGTAGAATGATTTATATTCCTTTGGATATATACCCAGTAATGGGATTGCTGGGTAAAATGGAATTTCTATTTCTAGGTCCTTGAGGAATTGCCACACTGTCTTCCACAATGGTTGAACTAATTTACACTCCCACCAACAGTGTAAGAGTGTTCCTCTTTCTCCACATCCTCTCCAGCATCTGTTGTCTCCAGATTTTTTAATGATTGCCATTCTAACTGGCATGAGATGGTATCTCAATGTGGTTTTGATTTGCATCTCTCTAATGACCAGTGATGATGAGCATTTTTTCATGTGTTTGTTGGCCTCATGTATGTCTTTTTTCATAAGGTGTCTGTTCATGTCCTTTGCCCATTTTAAAATGGGCTTGTTTTTTTTCTGTAAATCTGTTTGAGTTCTTTGTAAATTCTGGATATCAGCCCTTTGTCAGTTGGGTAAACTGCAAAGATTTTTTCCCATTCTGATGGTTGCCGATTCACTCTAGTGACTGTTTCTTTTGCTGTGCAAAAGCTGTGGCATTTGATTAGGTCCCATTTGTCTATTTTGGCTTTTGTTGCCAATGCTTTTGGTGTTTTGGTCATGAAGTCCTTGCCTACTCCTATGTCCTGAATGGTCCTGCCTAGATTTTCTACTAGGGTTTTTATGGTGCCAGGTCTTATGTTTAAGTCTTTAATCCATCTGGAGTTAATTTTAGTGTAAAGTGTCAGGAAGGGGTCCAGTTTCTGCTTTCTGCACATGGCTAACCAGTTTTTCCAACACCATTTATTAAACAGGAAATCCTTTCCCCATTGCTTGTTTTTGTCTGGTTTATCAAAGATTATATGGTTGTAGATTAGTTGTATTGCCTCCGATGCCTCTGTTCTGTTCCATTGGTCTATATCTCTGTTTTGGTACCAGTACCATGCTGTTTTGATTACTGTAGCCTTGTAGTATAGTTTGAAGTCTGGTAGTGTGACGCCTCCTGCTGTGTTCTTATTGCTTAAAATTGACTTGGCTATGTGGTCTCTCTTTTGGTTCCATATGAAGTTCATGGTGGTTTTTCCAGTTCTGTGAGGAAATTCAGTGGTAGCTTGATGGGGATAGCATTGATTGTGTAAATTACTTTGGGCAGCATAGCCATTTTCACGGTATTGTTTTTTCCTAACCATGAACATGGAATGTTTCATCATCTGTTTGTGTCCTTTCTTATTTCGTTGAGCAGTGGTTTGTAGTTTTCCTTGAAGAGGTCCCTTATGTTCCTTGTAAGTTGTATTCCTAGGTATTTTATTCTCTTTGTAGCAATTGTGAATGGCAGTTCATTCTTGATTTGGTTCTCTTTAAGTCTGTTATTGGTGTATAGGAATGCTTGTGATTTTTGCACATTGATTTTATATCCTGAGACTTTGCTGAAGTTGCTCATCAGTTTCAGGAGTTTTTGGGCTGAGGTGATGGGTTTTTCTAGGTATACTATCATGTCATCTGTGAATAGAGACAGTTTGGCTTCCTCCTTTCCTATTCAAATACCCTTTATTTCTTTTTCTTGCCTGATTGCTCTGGCTAAAACTTCCAGTACTATGTTGAATAGGAGTGGTGAGAGAGGGCATCCTTGTCTCATGCCAGATTTCAAAGGGAATGCTTCCAGCTTTTGCCCATTAAGTATGATATTGGCTGTTGGTTTGTCATAAATAGCTTTTATTACTTTGAGATATTTTCCATCAATACCGAGTTTATTGAGAGTTTTTAGCATAAAGGGCTGTTGAATTTTGTCAAAGCTCTTCTCTGCATTAGTTGAGATAATCATGTGGTTTTTGTTTCGGGTTCTGTTAATGTGGTGAATGACATTTATAGACTTGCGTATGTTGAACCAGCCTTGCATGCCCGAAATGAATCCTACTTGATCATGATGGATAAGTTTTTTAATGTGCTGTTGCAATCGGTTTGCCAGTATTTTATTGAAGATTTTTGCATCTATGTTCATCATGGATATTGGCCTGAAGTTTTCTTTTCCTTTTGAGTCTCTGCCAGGTTTTGGTATCAGGATGATGTTGGTCTCATAAAATGATTTGGGAAAGGTTCCCTCTTATTGGATTATTTGGAATAGTTTCAGAAGGAATGGTATCAGCTTCTCTTTGTGTGTCTGGTAGAATTCAGCTGTGAACCCATCTGTACCAGGGCTTTTTTTGTGTGGTAGGCTCTTAATTGCTCCCTCGACTTCAGACCTTGTTATTGGTCTATTCAGTTTTGGCTTCCTCGTGGTTTAGGCTTGGGAGGACACAGGTGTCCAGGAATTTATCCATTTCTCCCTGGTTTACCAGTTTATGTGCATAGAGTTGTTTGTAGTATTCTCTGATGATGGTTTGAATTTCTGTGGAATCTGTGGTGATTTCCCCTTTATCGTTTTTTATTGCATCTATTTGGTTGTTCTCTCTCTTCTTTTTTATCAGTCTGGCTAGTGGTCTGTCTATTTTGTTGATCTTTTCGAAAAACCAGCTCTTGGATTTATAGATTTTTTTGAAGGGTTTTTCTTGTCTCTATCTCCTTCAGTTCTGCTCTAATCTTAGTTATTTCTTGTCTTTGGCTAGGTTTTGAGTTTTTTTGATCTTGCTCCTCTAGCTCTTTCAGTTTTGATAATAGGGTGTCCATTTTGGATCTCTCCACTCTTCTCATGTGGGCACTTATTGCTATATATTTTCCTCTGGAGACTGCTTTAAATGTGTCCCAGAGATTCTGGTATGTTGTGTCTTCGTTCTCATTGGTTTCGAAGAACTTCTTTATTTCTGCCTTCATTTCATTGTTTATCCAATCAACATTCAAGAGCCAGTTGTTCAGTTTCCATGAAGCTGTGCGGTTCTGAGTTAGTTTCTGAATTCTAAGTTCTAACTTGATTGCACTATGGTGTGAGAGACTGTTTGTTATGATTTCAGTTGTTTTGCATTTGCTGAGGAGTGCTTTACTTCCAATTATGTGGTCAATTTTGGAGTAGGTGTGATATGGTGCTGAGAAGAATGTATATTCTGTGGATTTTGGGTGGAGAGTTCTGTAAATGTCTATCAGGTTTGCTTGTTCCAGGTCTGAGTTCAAGCCCTGGATATCCTTGTTAATTTTCTTTCTGGTTGATCTGTCTGATATTGACAGTGGAGTGTTAAAGTCTCCCACTATTATTGTGTGGGAGTCTAAGTCTCTTTGTAAGTCATTAAGAACTTGCCTTATATACCTGGGTGCTCCTGTATTGGGTCGATATATATTTAGCATCATTAGCTCTTCCTTTTACCATTATGTAATGACCTTCTTTGTCTCTTTTGATCTTTGTTGGTGTAAAGTCTATTTTATCAGAGATGAGAATTGCAACTCCTGCTTTTTCTTTTTTACTTTCCATTTGCTTGGTAAATCTTCCTCTTTCCCTTTTTTTTTGAGGCTTTGTGAATCTTTGCATGTGAGATGGGTTCCCTGGATACAGCACAGCAATGGGTTTTGGTTTTTTATCCAATTTGCCTGTCTGTGTCTTTTGATTGGTGCATTTAGCCCATTTACATTTAGGGTTAATATTGTTATGTGTGAGTTTGATGCTGTCATTTTGATAGTAGCTGGCTGTATTGTCCCTTGGTTGATGCAGATTCTTCATTTTGTTGATGCTCTTTAGCATTTGGTATGTTTTTAGAATGGTTGGTACTGGTTGTTCCTTTCTATGTGTAATGCCTCTTTCAGGAGCTCTTGTAAAGCAGGCCTGGTGGTGACAAAATCTCTGAGTTCTTGCTTGTTGGCAAAAGATTTTATTCTTCCATCACTTAGGAAGCTCAGTTTGGGTTGAAACTTTTTTTCTTTAAGGATGTTGAATATTGGCCCCCACTCTCTTCTGGCTTGTAGAGTTTCTGATGAGAGATCTGCTGTGAGTCTGATGGGTTTCCCTTTGTGGGTGACCCAACCCTTCTCTCTGGCTGCCCTTAATATTTTCTTCTTCATTTCAACCCTGGTGAATCTGACGATTATGTGCCTTGGGGTTGCTCTTTTTGCAGAATATCTTTGTGGTGTTCTCTGTATTTCCTGGAGTTGAGTATTGGCCTGCCTTGCTAGGTTGGGGAAATTTTTGTGGATAATATCCTGAAGAGTGTTTTCCAGCTTGGATTCATTCTCTTCGTCACATTCAGGTACACCTATCAAACGTAGGTTAGGTCCCTTCACATAGTTTCACATTTCTTCGAGATTTTGTTTATTCCTCTTTGTGCTTTTTTCTCTAATCTTGGTTTCTCTTTTTATTTCATTGAGTTGATCTTTGACTTCTGATATTCTTTCTTCTGCCTGGTCAATTCGGCTGTTGAAACTTGTGCATGCTTCACGAAGTTCTCGTGTTGTGTTTTTCAGCTCCTTCAATTCATTCATATTCCTCTCTAAGTTGTCCATTCTTGTTATCATTTCCTCAAATCTTTTTTCAAGGTTCTTAGTTTCTTTGCATTGATTTAGAACATGTTCTTTTAGCTCAATGAAGTTTCTCATTATCCACTTTCTGAAGTCTGATTTCACCATTTTGTCACTCTCATTCTCTGTCCAGCTTTGTTACCTTGCTGGTGAGGAGTTTTAATCCTTTGTAGGAGGCAAGGTGTTTTGGTTTCGGGTGTTTTCCTTCTTTTTGCGCTGGTTTCTTCACATCTTTGTTGATTTATCCACCTGTCATCTTAGTAGTTGCTGACTTTTTGATTGGGTCTCTGAGTGGACACCCAGATTGTTGATGATGAAGTATTTCTGTTACTTAGTTTTCCTTCTAATGGTCTAGCCCCTCTGCTGTACGAGTGCTGAGGTCCACTTTAGGCCCTGCTTCTCTGGGGTACACCTGTAGCAGCTACGGAACAGTGAGGGATGGTACCAGTTTCTTCTTCTGCTATCTTTGTCCCAGAATGATGCCTGTGAAATGTCAGTCTGATTGGTCCTTTTTTGAGGTGGCTCTTTGGATATATAGGGGTCAGGGAGCTGCTTGAGGAGATGGTCTGTACTTTATAGGAGCTCCAGTGCTGAGCTGTGAGCTCCATTGTTCATTCAGGGTTGCTGGGCAGATGTTTTTATGTCTCCTGCAGGAGAACTTATAAACCCCCCCCTTTTTTTTTCTCAGATGGTCTGTCTCAGGGAGTTGTGGCTTTCTTTTGAGTATCTGTTGCACTGTTCTGCCCAGCTAGGATGCAGTCTATTCACTGTTTGCCTGCCAGGGCTCTGCCCTGCTAGCATGGGTCCACCCTGCTGCTGGTGGGGGGCTCCCTTCTACTGTGGTGTGCTCTGCCCTGTTGGTGGCATCTCTCTGTTATGGCTGGTTGCCTCAGAAATGGCAGGCTGCATCAGCAGTGGGTGGCACCTCAGTAGGAGTGGATTGCCTCCGTAGTGGCGGTCACCTCTCCCCCATCGAGCTGCACCATCCTGGTTTCAGCTGACCCCCACAGTAAAACTCTCAACCCCGAGCACCTTTAATTGCCATGCTGCTTGTCCCTGTGAGGGTGTGGCCCGCCAAGTTCAAACAACTGGCTCCCTGCCTCAGAGTTTCTTCTCTCTCTCTCTTTTTCTTTCCAAATTGAATGGTTGACTCTCTCACAGGTGCCCCAGTCACCTGCTGATTGGCCACTGGGATCCATGCGTTCTCCCCTGTGGTGGCCCACTGCACTGGCACAAATCGCTCTTCCCAGGAATCTCCTGGTCTGGCTCATCATCCAAGTCCCCTTCAATCAAATGGACATGTCAATCTGCCCTCCCAAAACTCAGATTGCCAGCTTAACAGGGCACCCAGACCAGTGAGCTTTGTGTGGGCTGCCACTGCACCATGGTGCAGCGCTGGCCAAAATGGCCATGCAAGCGGGCTTCCCTGCTCTCCTGTGTCTCTCCTACACCTGGGAATTTGCCAGTTCTGTGGGCAACAAAACTCCATCTGAAAATGCAGCTAGGACTCACCCTCTGCGCCTTCACTGAGAGCTGCAATCCTGAGTTGCTTCTATGTCGCCATTTTGGAACCTCCTTGTTACTGATTTTTTTTTTTTTTTTTTTTGAGACAGAGTTTTGCTGTTGTTACACAGGCTGGAGTGCAATGGCGCAATCTCGGCTCACTGCAACCTCTGCCTCCTGGGTTCAGGCAATTCTCCTGCCTCAGCCTCCCAAGTAGCTGGAATTACAGGCACGTGCCACCATGCCCAGCTAATTTTCTGTATTTTTAGTAGAGATGGGGTTTCACCATGTTGACCAGGATGGTCTCGAGCTCTTGACCTTGTGATCCACCCACCTTGGCCTCCCAAAGTGCTGGGACTACAGGCTTGAGCCACCGTGCCCGGCCGTTACTGATTTTTGTACCTTAATTTTTGTATCCTGAAATGTCACTAAAGTCATTCATCAAGTCTAGGAGACTTTTGGATGGGTCTGTAGAGTTTTTAGGTTTACAGTTATGTGGTCAGTGAACAGAGATAATTTGATTTCCATTTTTTTCAATTTTGATGGCTTATATTTATTTTTCTTACCTGATTGTTCTGGCCAAGACTTCCAGTACTATGTTGAATAGGAGTGATAATCATAGACTTCCTTGTCTTGTTTTACTTCTTGGATTAATTCAATATGAAGTTGGCCGTGGGTTTATCATATATGGCTGTATTATTTGAAGGCATTCTATTGATTCCTAGTTTGTTGAGGGCTTTTATCATAAAGGGGCATTAGATTTTATTGAATGCTTTTTCTGCATCTATTGAGAATATCATATAATTTTGTTATTTGTTCTGTTTATGTAGTAAATCATGTTTACTTATGTACATATATTGAACCATCCTTCCATTCCTGAAATAGAGCCCAGCTGATCATGATGCATTCACTTGTTCATGTGCCATTGAATTCAGTTTGCTGGTATTTCATTGCGGATTTTTATATGCATGTGCATTAGGGACATTGACCTGTAGTTTTCTTATTTTGTTTTTCCTTTCCTGATTTGGGTATCATGGTGATACTGAATTTGTAGAATTAGTTAGAAAGGATGCCTCCTCTTCCCTTTTTTTTTCCAGTTATTTCCATGAGATTTTCAAGAGTTTTTCTTTTCTTTTTTCTTTTTTCTTTTTTTTTTTTTTTTTGCCAATCAATGAGAGCTTGTAAGGTTGCTGAGGTTGGTTGGCCTTGAACTCTTGGCCTCGCCTTCGCAAGCGCCACGACATCCGGCTGGAGCCATTTTGGGCCCCAAGAGTTTTTCTTTATACACCTGGTAAAATTTGGCCATGAATCCATCTGGTCTTGGGCCTCTTTTGTTGAAAGAATTACATTTTCTAATTCACATGCATTTTTAGTTATTGTTCTATTCAAGATTTTTATTTCATCCTGGTTCAGTTTTGTGATGTTGTATGTTTACTGAAATGTATCTATTTCCTCTAGATTGTGTCCACAGAAGTTTTCATAGTAGTCTCTGATGATCTTTTATATTTCTGTGGTATCAATTGTAATGTCAGTTTTATTATTTTTGATTGGTCTAATTTGAATCTTCTGTTTTCTTGGTTAATCTACCGAAGGATCTCTCCATTTTGTTATTCTTTCGAAGAGCCAACTTTTAATTTTATTGATATTTTGTATTATTTTCTTCTGGTCTCAGTCTCATTTAGTTCTGCTCTGATCTTTGTTATCTCTTTTCTTTTTCTAACTTTGGGATATGTGTGTGTGTGTGTGTGTGTGTGTGTGTGTGTGTGTTTCTATAGGCTTGATGTGTAAACTTAAATTGTCAATTTCAGATATTTCTTTTTGGTTTAGGTATTTAATGCTATAGTCTTTTCTATTAATCTTTTTTCTTAGGTCTAGTAGTGTTTGTTTTATGAATCTTGGTGCTCCAGTGTTGTGTGCATATTTATTTAGGATAGATTTTTTTTGGTTGTACACTTTTTCAATTTATAATGCCCTCTGTGTCTTTGTAAACAGACCACAGTTTACAAAGAATGACTACTGCTCGCTTTTGCTTACCATTTGCATGATATATCTTTTTCCACTCTTTTCCTTTGATTCTGATGGTGTCTTTAGCCAATAGATGGGTCTCTTGTAGTCATTAGATAATTCTGTGTTATTTTCATTAATCTTACCACTCTGCATTTTTTAGATGGGACATTTAGGGTATGTACATTTAAGATTAATATTTATGTATGAGATTTTGTTCCTGTCATAGTGTTGTTAGCTAGCTGTTTGGAGTTTCAATTGTCTAATTGTTTTATAGCACCTGTGAACTTTATGTGTCCTTTTCAGATGAGTATTATTATTTTTTTCTTGAATTCCTTTGAACATTTCTTATAGGCCCAGGATAGCAGTTGATGAATTCCCATAGTATTTGCCTGTCTGGGCAAAACATAATTTCCCCTTAATTTATGAAGCTAAGTTTGGCAGGATATAAAGTTCTTGGCTGGCATTTTTTTTTTTTTTTTTTGAGGGGGTTAAAAATAGGACCCCACTGTCTTCTGGCTTGGACAGTTTCTAATGTAAAATCTACTTGTAGTCTCATGGATCTTCTTTAATGTGACACTTTTCTCTAGATGATTTGACCCCTTTGTCTGACTTTCCTTAAGATAGTTTTCTTTGGCATTGAGCTTAGATAGCCTGATGAGTATATGCCTTGGTGATTTTCATCTTGTATAGCATCTCACAGATATTTCCTGAGTTTCTTTTATCTGGTTGGATGTCCACCTCTCTAGAGATTGGAAATGTTTTCTTAAATGTATCCCTCAATTGTATTTTCTAGGTTGTTTATTTCTTCTTCTCTCTTAGGAATGTCTGCTTCTTACAGGTTTTATCACTTTACATAATTCCATATATCTCAAACTTTTTTATTTTTGTAAATTAATGTTTTAAAATGTTTTTCTTCCTTGTTTAATTTGAAAGACTGCTCTCCAAGCTGTGAAATTATTTCTTCTGCTTGGTTGAGTCTATTATTAAAGATTTTTCTCCAGTAATTTTTTCAGAATTATTTTCCAGGTTATAAGATGACTGAATGTTCAAGTGTCCAAAAGTGTCTATATTTCAACTTTATATTTAAATTCAAGAGTATCTGGCACTCTATGTTTTTTTTTTTTTGGAAAAATAAAACTTATAAAGACTTTACTCCATCATATTTACATTTAAAATCTCTCTCTATGAAAATATAAACTAAGTCTTAGGCTTTGTAAATTTTTTTTCCACTTTAGAACTTTTTAGATTTTATGTTTTCATTTTTATCTTTGATCTCAGTTTTCACAAAAAAAGTGGTAGTATAGGTATTTCTACCTTATTTACTTGTTTAACGTTTATGTATTTGCTTATTTTTTGAATTGTCCCATTGCAATTGTACATATTTGTGGGATATGATTTGATGTTTTGATACATATCTATGTTTTATTATAATCTTGTACAATAATTGTTTTTGTGATTAGAATATTCAGAAACTTCTTTCTTAAAGCTGTTTTGTAATATATAATGTTTTACTGTTAGCTGCAGTCATCTTACTGTGAAAAAAAATACCAGAATGCATTCCTCCCATTTCATTTTAACTTTTCAGCCATTGACCAACTTCTTTCCATCTTCTATTTACCTGCCCTTACATTACCTCCAGTAATCACTCTTAGATTCTGTGCTTCTATGACATCAAGTTAAAAAATTATTTTCATATCACGTATTAGTAAAATCATGTGTTTTTTTTGTGTGTCTAGGTTATCTCACTGTGATAAACTTCAGGTTTATCCATGTTACAGCAGATGACAGAATTTCATTCTATTTATGGCTGATTAGTATTTCATTTTATCCATCTGCCACATTTTTTATTATCTGTTAACCTAATGTTAAACAGTTAGGTTGTTTTTACATCTTTGTTACTGTAAACAGTGCTGCAATAGACATGAAAGTTGAAAATCTTTTGACCTTCTGATTTCATTTCCTTAGGATATATATACTGTAGTGGCAATGCTGGATAATGTAGTATTTCTAATTTTATTTTTTAAAGGAACCTCGGTACTCTTTTTCATAGTGGCCATAGAAGCTTACAGTCCCACCAACAGTGTGTAATTGTTCCCTTTTTCTACATTCTTGCTATTATTGGTTTTCTTTTGTCTTTTTAATAACAGCCATTTTAATTTAAATGAGATGGTATTTCACTATGTTTTGAGTTGCATTTCCCTAATGATTAGTGACATTGAAGTGACATATGTCTTCTTCTGGAAAATGTCTAATCAGGTGTTTTGCCTATTTTAAATCAGGTTATTTAATTTTTAGCTGTTGAAATATTTAAGATCTTTATATATTCTGGATATAAATACCTGGTCGGATATATAATTTGTGTATATATTCTCTTATTCTGCAAGTTCTTTTTTCACTTTTTTAATAGTTTCTTTGGCTGTGCAAGAGCCTTTTAATTTGATATAATCTCATTTGTTTACTTTTGTTTTTGTTACCTGTGCTTTTGATATCTTAATTAAAAAATTACTGCACAATCCTTTGTTGTGAAGTTCTTCTCCAATGCTTTACTCTTATTTTTTGCGTTCAAGTATTTAATCCATTTTGGGTTGATTTTTACATATGATCATAAAGGATCTAGACACATTCTTCTGCATGTAAATATCTAATTGTCCCACCACTTCTTGAAGAGACTTCCCCCCACCCAGTGTATGTTCTTGGAATTTTTGTCTTAAATTGGTTGGCTGTAGATACGTAAATTTATTTCTGGGCACTCTATTTTGTTCCATTGATCTATTCACATGTTTTTATGCCAGTATCATGGCGTTTTGTTTACTGTAACCTTGTAGTATATTTTGAGGTCAGATTGTGTGATGTCTCTAACTTTGATCTTTTTGGTAAGATTGTTTGACTATTTGGGGTATTTTGTGATTCTATGTAAACTTTAGGATTGTTTTAGCTATTTCTGTGAAGAATGTAATTTGTATTTTGACAGGGATTGTATTATATCTACAGATCAGTTTAGGTTTTTTGGGCATTTAATAATATTCTTGAAGTCCAGAAATATGAGATATTTTTGTCATTTATTTGTCTTCTCTTCAATTTCTTTCATCTATGTTTTATAGTTTTTAGTATGGAGATATTTCACCTTCTTGGTTAAATTTATTGATGGGCATCTTAATTGTATTTATTATACATTAATTTTTTTCTTTATTTCTTTTTTAGATAATTCAGTATTATCATATAGAAACAGTACTGATTTTGGTTTATTGATTTGTATCTTGCATAGTTGTTGAAAAATTATTATTTCAAATTTGGCTCAGTTTACTTTTTAAAAAAAATGTACTTTAGATTCTGGGGTACATATGCAGATCATGCAAGACTGTTGGGTAGTTACATTCATGGCAAGTGGTTGGCTGCCTCCATTTCCCCATCACCTATACCTGATATTTCTCCCCATGTTATCTCTCCCCACCCTCCCTCCCACTGTTCCTGCCCCCAATGGACCCTAGTGTATGATGCTCCCCTCTCTGTGTCCATGTGTTCTCATTTTTTAACACTTGCCTGGGAGTGAGAACATGTGTTTGCTTTTCTGTTCTTGTGTCAGTTTGCTGAGAATGATTTCCAGCTTCATCCTTGTCCCTACAAAGGACACAAAGTCATTGCTTTTTATGGCTGCATAGTATTCCATGGTGTATATGTGCCATATTTTCTTTGTCCAGTCTATCATTGATGGGCATTTGGGTTGGTTCCAGGTCTTTGCTGTTGTAAACAGTGCCACAATGAACATATGTGTGCATGTGTTTTTATAATAGAAAAATTTATAGTCCTTTGGGTATATACCCAGTAATGGGATTGCTGGGTCAAATGGAATTTCTATTTCTAGATCCTTGAGGAATTGCCACAATGTCTTCCACAATGGTTGAACAAATTTACACTTCCACCTACAGTGTAAAAGTGTTCCTGTTTCTCCACATCCTCTCCAGCATATGTTGTCTCCAGATGTTTTAATGATGGTCATTATAACTGGCATGAGATGGTATCTCATTGTGGTTTTGATTTGCATTTCTCTAACGACCAGTGATGATGAGCCTTTTTTTTTTTTTTTTAACATGTTGGCTTCATATATGTCTTCTTTTGAAAAGTGTCTGTAAATATCCTTCGCCTGCTTTTGGATGGGTTTATTTGTTTGTTTGTTTGTTTTTCTTGTGAATCTGTTTTAGTTCTTTGTAGATTCTGGATATTAGCCCTTTGTCAGAGGGGTATATTGCAAAACTTTTTTTCCATTCTGTTGTTTGCTGATTTGCCCTAATGATTGTTCCTTTTGCTCTACAGAAGCTCTTAAGTTTAATTATATCCCATTTGTCTATTTTGGCTTTTATTGCCATTGCTTTTGGTGTTTTAGTCATGAAGTCCTTGCCTATGCCTATGTCCTGGATGGTTTTCCCTAGGTTTTCTTCTAGAGTTTTTATGATATTAGGTCTTATGTTTAAATCCTTAATCCATCTGTAGTTAATTTTAGTGTAAGGTGTCAGGAAGGGGTCCAGTTTCTTCTTTCTCAACATTGCTAGCCAGTTTTCCCAACACCATTTATTAAACAGGGAGTCCTTTCCCCCTTGATTGTTTTTGTCAGGTTTGTCAAAGATCAGATGGTTGTAGATGGGTGGTGTTGCTTCTGAGGCCTCTGTTCTTTTCCATTGGTCTATGTCTCTGTTTTGATACCAGTACCATGCTGTTTTGATTACTGTAGCCTTGTAGTATAGTTTGAAGTCAGGTAGCATGATGCCTCCAGCTTTGTTCTTTTTGCTTGGGGTTGTCTTGGCTATGCAGGCTCTTTTTTGGTTCCATATGAAGTTTAAGGTGGTTTTTTCCAGTTCTGTGAAGAAGCTGATTGGTAGTTTGATGGGGATAGCATTGAATCTGTAAATTACTTTGGGCAGTGTGGCCATTTTCACAATATTGATTGTTTCTAACCATGAGTATGGAATATTTTTCCATCTGTTCATGTCTTCTCTTATTTCCTTGAGCAGTAGTTGAAGAGGTCCCTTACCTCCTTTGTTAGTTGTATTCCTAGGTATTTTATTCTCTTTGTAGCAATTGTGAATGGGATTTCCCTCTTGATTTGGCTCTCTGTCTATTATTAGTGTATAGGAATGCTTGTGATTTTTGCCCATTGATTTTGTATCCTGAGACTTTGCTGAAGTTGCTTATCAACCTAAGGAGATTTTGGGCTGAGATGATGGGGTCTTAATATACAATCATGTCATCTGCAAATGGAGACAATTTGACTTCCCCCTTTCCTAATTCAATGCCATTTATTTGTTTTTCTTGCCTGATTGCTCTGGCTAAAACTTCCAATACTATATTGAATAAGAGTGGTGAGAGAGGGTATCCTTGTCTAGTGCCAGATTTCAAAAGGAAATGCTTCCAATTTTGGCCATTCAGTATATTGGCATTGGGTTTCTGGTAAATAGCTATTACTGTTTTGTGTTATATTCCATGGATACTGAGTTCACTGAGAGTTTTTAGCACAAAGCACTGTTGAATTTTGTCAAAGTCCTTCTCTGCATCTGTTGAGATAGTCATCTGGTTTTTGTCTTTGGTTCTATTTATGTGATAGATTATGTTTATAGATTTGCGTATGTTGAACCAGCTTTGCATCCTCAGGATGAAGCCTACTTGATCATAATGGATAAGCTTTTTGATGTGCTGTTGCAGTCAGTTTGCCAATATTTTATAGAAGATTTTTGCATCTACGTTCATCAGGGAGATTAGCCTGAAGTTTTCTTTCTTTTTTTTTTTTTTGTTGAGTCTTTGCCAGGTTTTGGTATTAGTATGATGTTGGTCTCATAAAATGAGTGGGAGTGGATTCCCTCTTTTTGTATGATTTGGAATAGTTTCAGAAGGAATGATACCAGCTCCTCTTTGTACATCTGTTAGAATTCATGGTAGAATTCAGCTGTGAACCCATCAGGACCTGGACTTTTCTTGGTTGGTAGGCTATTAATTGCTGCCTCAATTTCAGCCCTTGTTGTTGGCCTATTCAGGGTTTCAACTTCTTCCTGGTTTAGTCTTAGAGTTTGAAAGTTTCCAGGGATTTATCCTTTTCTTCCAGCTTTATTGATTTATGTGCATAGAGTTGTTTATAGTAATCTCTGATGGTAGTTTGTATTTCTGTGGGATTGGTGCTGATACCCCTTCTATCATTTTTTATTGCAACTATTTGATTCTTCTGTCTTTTCTTTTTTATTAATCTGACTAGCAGTCTATTTTGTTGATCTTTCCAAAACACCAGCTTCTGGATTTATTGATTTTTTGAAGGGTGTGTGTGTGTGTGTGTGTGTGTGTGTGTGTGTGTGTGTATCTTTAGTAGAGATGAGGTTTCACCATGTTGGCCAGGCTGGTCTCAAATTCCTGACCCCATGATCTGCCCACCTTGGTGTCCTGAAGTGCTGGGATTACAGGCATGAGCCACTGTGCCTGGCCTTGAGTGCCATTCTTTTTCTTTTTAAAGAAAGAAAGAAAAGGAAAGAAAGAAAAAATAGAGAAAGAAAAAATGAATGAGAGAGAGAGAGAGAGAGAGAGAGAGAGAGAGAGAGAGAGAGAGAGAGAGAGAGAATGGGAATCTTGCTCTATTGCCCAGGCTAGAATGCAGTCTAAAAATGGATATTAAAAACCTCTTTTATGTCAATAATTGTGCTTAACAATAGAGACAGGAAGGAATAAGGGAGGAAAATACCAAACAAGCAGCCAACCAATATTTCATTTAAATCTGTCAAATGCTATGCAATTACTGAGGAGTGATTTACTTCCAATTATGTAGTCACTTTTAGAGTAGGTGTGATATGGTACTGAGAAGAATGTATGTTTTGTGGATTTGGGGTGGAGAGTTCTGTAGATGTTTATTAAGTTTACTTGTTCCAGGTCTGAGTTCAAGTCCTGGATATCCGTGTTAATTTTCTGTCTTGTTGATCTGTCTAATATTGACAATGTGATGTTAAATTCTCCCACTATTGTTGTGTGGGAGTCTAAGTCTCTTTGTAAGTCATTAAGAACTTGCCTTATGTATCTGGGTGCTCCTGTATTGGGTGCATATATATTTAGGATTGTTAGCTTTTGTTGTTGCTTTGATCCTTTTACCATTATGTAATGTCCTTCTTTGCCTCTTTTGATCTTTGTTGCTTTAAAGTCTATTTTATCAGAGGCAAGAATTGCAACTCCTGCTTTTTTTTTCTCTCTCCATTTGGTTGGTAAATCTTCCTCCATTTCTTTTTCTTAAGTCTCTGTGTATCCTTGCATGTAAGATGGGTCTGGATGCAGCATACTGATGGGTTTTGGCTTTTCATCCAGTTTGCCTGTCTGTTTTGAAGGGTGTTTTTGTGTCTCTATCTCTTTTGTTTCTGCTCTGATCTGTTATTTCTTGTTTTCCTCTAGCTTTTGAGTTTTTTTGATCTTGCTCCCCTGGCTCTTTGAATTTTGATGAAAGAGTGTCAATTTTAGATCTTTCCTCATTTTTCATGTGGGCATTTATTGCTATAAATTTTCCTATAGACACTGCTTTGTATGTGCCAGAGATTCTGGTACATTTTGTCTTTGTTCTCATTGGTTTTGAAGAACATCTTTATATTTACCTTCATTTCATTGTTTATCCAGTTGACATTCAGGAGCAAGTTGTTTGGTTTCCATGAAGTTGTGTGGTTTTGAGTTAGTTTCTTACTCCTGAGATCTAATTTGATTGCACTGTGGTCTGAGAGACTGTTTGTTATTATTTCTGTTTTTTTGCATTTGCTGAGGAGTTACTTACTTTCAAGTACATAGTCAATTTTAGAGTAAGTGCAATGTGGTACTGAGAAGAATGTATATTCTGTGGCTCTGGGGTGGAGAGTTCTGTAGATGTCTATTAGGTCCACTTTTTCCAGTTCTGCATTCAAGTCCTGGATATCCTTGTTGATTTTCTGTCTCATTGATCTGTCTAATATTGACAGTGGAGTGTTTAAGTCTCCCACTGTTATTTTGTAGGACTCTTATCTGTTTGTAGGTCATTAAGAACTTGCTTTATGTATCTGGGTGCACCTGTATTGGGTGCATATATATTTAGTATAGTTAACTCTTCTTGTTGTATTGATCCTTTCATTATGTAATGCCCTTCTTTGTCTCTTTTGATCTTTGTTGGTTTGAAGTCCATTTTATCAGAGACTAGGATTGCAACCCCTGCTTTTTTTTCCTCTCCATTTGCTTGGTAGTTCTTCCATCCCTTTATTTTGACTGTCTCTGTGTCTTTGCATGTGAGATGGGTCTCCTGAATACAGCACACCAGTGGATATTGACTTTTTACCCAGTTTGCCAGTCTGTGTCTTTTGATTGGGGCATTTAGGCCATTTACATTTAACATTAATATTGTTATGTGTGAATTTGATCCTGCCATTTTGTTACTGATTGTTTTGCCCATTGGTTGATGCAGTTCCCTCATTGCATTATTGGTCTTTACCATTTGGTTTGTTTTTGCAGTGGCTGGTACTAGATTTCTTTTTTCCTGTGTTTAGTGCTTCCTTCAGGAGCTCTTGGAAGGCAGGTCTGGTGGCAATAAAATCTCTCAGTAATTGCTTGTCCATAAAGGATTTTATTTCTTCTTCACTTATGAAGCTTAGTTTGGCTGGATGTAAAATTCTGGGTTGAAAGTTCTTTAAGGCTGTTGAATATTGGCCTGAACTCTCTTCTGGCTTGTAGGGTTTCTGAAAAGAGATCCATTGAGTCTGATGGGTTTTCCTTCATTGGTGACCCAACCTTTCTCTCTAGCTGCCCTTAGCATATTTTCCTTCATTTCAACCCTAGTGAGTATGATGATTATGTGCCTTGGGGTTCCTCTTCTTGAGGAGTTTCTTTGTGTTATTGTTTATATTTCCTGTATTTGAATGTTGGCCTGCTTTGCTTAGTTGGGGAGGTTTTCCTGGATAACTTCCAGAAGAGTGTTTTCCAGCTTAGATTCATTTTCCTTGTCCTCTTCAGGTACACCAATCAAGCATAGATTAGGTCTTTTCACATAATCCCATATTTCTTGGAGGCATTGTTTATTTCTTTTCACTCTTTTCTTGCTTTCTCTTTTTATTTCACTGAGTTGATCTTCAATATCTGATATTCTTTCTTCTGCTTGATTGATTTGGCTATTGAAATTTGTGTATGCTTCACAAAGTTTTTGTGCTGTGTTTTCATCTCCATCAAGTCTTTTATGTTTTTCTCTAGGCTGGGTTATTCTAGTTAGCATTTTGTCCAGCTTTTTTTTTTCAAGGTTCTTAGTTTTTTTGCATTGGGTTAGAACATGTTCTTTTAGCTCAGAGAAGTTTGTTATTACCCATCTTCTGAAGCCTACTTCTGTCAGCTCATCCAAATCATTCTCTGACCAGTTTTGTTACCTTGCTGGTAAGGCATTGTGATCTCTCTGGGGAGGAGAGGTGTTCTGGAGTTTGATGTTTTCTTCCTTTTTGCACTGGTTTCTTCCCATCTCCATGGATTTATCTATCTTTGATCTTCAAAGTTGGTGATTTTGGGTGGGATCTCTGAGTGGACGTCCTATCTTGTTTGGAGACATAGATATCACTCTGTTTCTGTGTCTCACTAGCTGGGAAGTGTACTCTGGAGAAGCTCCCTTTCAGCCATCTTGGTCCCCTCTTCCCACTGGTCTCTGCCCAGGAGGTCTTCCTGAGGGTTCCCTGGGACTTCAGGCCACTTGAGGCTGTTGGAGAGACTTGCATACCCTGGCTTCTTTCTCCCAATCACATGGCTTCTCTGGCTGTGGCTGTTTGCCCAGAAAGCACTTCATTCATTTGTTCATTCAAGATTCCCCTCCAAACCCCTAGAGGGCAGTGGCTAGAACACCCCAATCTACCTGGAGTCTTCCTGGGGAGCCCCACTCTGTCCTGAGCTCCCTGCTGGCAGCTGGGGCTTCCCTGAATGGTACAGGGACAGAATTCAGCCACAGAAACAGCTGGAGGGAGGAGAGCAGGAGGGAGGGGCAGGAAACTGGTCTGACCAAGGGTGGAAATGGCTGGCTTTGCTGGGGAGGGGGCTGTGAGGGGAGGGTGCCCCTACCAACTGGAGACTGGGCCTGCTGAAATATTTTATGTGTTTCAACAGTATTTGGTAGAATCTTTAGGAGTTTCTATATATAATGTTATGTCATCTGCAAACAGGGACAATTAAAAATTCTCCTTTCCAATTTGGATGTGTTTTGTATTTTTTTCTTGTCTAATTGCTCTGGCAAGGACTTTCAGCACTGCATTTCATATAAGTAGTAAACATGAGGATTCTTGTCTTTTTCCTGATACTGGAGGAAAAGCTTCCAGCTTTTCTTCATATAGTATGATGTCAGCTGTGGGCTGTGATATACGGCCTTTACTGTGTTGAGGTTTAAGCCTTCTATACCTAGCTTGTTGAAAGTTTTCATAACAACAGGATATTGAATTTTGTCAAATTTAGTTTCTGCACATATTGGCTTGATTGTATGGTTTTTGTCATTTTTTCTTTTAATATGATGTATCATATGTGTTTTTTTTCCTATGATAAGCCATCATGGCATCTGTGGCATGAATCAAACTTGATCATAGTGAATAATCTTTTCAGTGTGCTGTTGGATTTGGTTTGCTAGTATCCTTCTAGGATTTTTGTATCTAAGTTCATTAGTGCTGTTAGTCTGTAGTTTGTGTGTATGCGTGTGTCCTTGTTCTGTTTTGGATTCAGGTTATGCTAACCTTGTAAAATTAGTGTAAAAATATTTTTTCTTTTAGTTTCTGAAATAGTTTCAGAAGAGTTTGTATTAGTTCTTTTTTAAATGTTTGGCAGAATTCTGTAGTTAAGCTATCATGTACTTGGGTTTCCTTTGATGGAATACCTTTGAGTACTGATTTAATTTTCTCACTCTATATTTATCTGTTATATTTTCTGTTTCCTCATAATTTAACATTAGAAGGCTGCATTTCTCCAGAAATTCATTTAATCTGTTGTTAAATTTATTGACATATAGCTACGGCTCATAATAGCTTCTTATGATCCTTTGTATTTCTTTAATATCATCTGAAATGTCTCTTTTTTTATCTCAGATTTTATGTATTTGAGTCTTCCTCTCATTTTTACTTAGGTATTCTAGCTAAAATTCATTGATTTTCTTCATCTTTTCAAATACCAACTCTTTTTTTTTGATGTTTTGAATTACTTCTCAGTTTCTATTACATTTACTTTTGTGCTGAGGTTTATTATTTTCTTCTTTCTGTTAATTTTGATTTTATTTCTTCTTTTTTTCCAGAAGTGAGAGTTAACATTTAGTTATAATTTTAGGTGAAACTTAAAAACTAATCAATACTAAACTGAATTTTTGTTTTTACTTCTCCTATCAGTTCAGTGTGTACTAAAGTTAAAAAAAGATCAATCCTCTGAAGTTCAAAGTCTTAGTAAATAATTGATGAGAAGTATACACTTTGTGTTTACGGAATCTTTAGATTCTTAGCTTTCAGCTGCATTTTCACAGAGCACATCAATGGATTTCTTCATCATCCTGCTGATTTGTCTTTCTTGTGTAATGTTTTTTTCTCTGTGGAATGGAAACTGTACCAAAGGGAAGCTCCCACCTGGCCCAACTCCTCTCCCCATTGTTGAGAAATATTCTACAGTTAAATAGTAAGAACATCTGCAAATCCATAAGCATGTAAATATGACTAATTTTCTTTTAGTTTTCTGCAATGAGTAAGTCAGATAGCCTGATAGCCAAGCCACATATGGTGCCAGATACCAAGTTTTAAAGAGATGCCTTTACAGAGAGGTGTTCATTACACACACAGATATGACTTTAGAATGTAGACAGATAGAAGAAAATGAGATAGGTAAATCTAAAAGAAATGAAGAAATTTGCAAGTCAGAAGCAAATAAGTGTTTACTGCAGAATGGAGTTTTCCACTGGAAAGCAGTTATAGACTATACCATCTAGGAGGAATATTGGGACTTTCATTTACAAAGGAATTAATTTAGATTATATAAATTGTTTGTCAGATTACTTCACTGGTGGATTAAACAAACAATGCACCATCAGTCATTAGTACAAGAGTGCATTTGTATCAGTGAATCAGAAACAACTTATATCCAAAGTATTCTCAAAGATTAGGACCAGTTTCCTTGTATTGTATATGTTGAGAGCCCAGTTGTTTGTGAAGAAAATGTTTTTCACAATTCCTTATTGATCTCAAAGTTTATCAGCAGTTCAACAAGGCAGCAATTACCCAAGATGGGAGTCATTCCTGCCACCACTGGAACATTGCAAAGATTATTGACCCATGTTATGATTGTCAGGAGCAGAAATTCTCTGTTGATGTTGTAATCCAGGTTGATTTTTGTGTGACTATTTTTTGGTAAATGCTAGTGAAAATGGAACAGCTTTCAGTTTTTTAAATAAGCACTGATTTACAGAGCCACAACACTAAGTTTTCCTAAAGTACAGATGAATTGAAATCAAGGACATTACTAAGACTTCAGATCTTTCATATTTCAATAAATGAGTCAAGAACTTGTCTACTCCAAGTTGTTTACATAGCAGTTGCTCTCTAAATCATGAAGGAATGATCTGGAATCTGTCTTTTCCTTGAGAAAGCCAGTTACCAGACACTGTCCCTGGAAGTTCATTCTTCCTCTGCTTTGGCTTTGGATTTAAAGAGATTGTGTCAGCACTTCAGCTTATCCATTTGTTAATTTACATATTTAAGCAGGATTTAAACCTCTGTAAGCTTTAGATTCCATTTCTTTAATATGTAAATAAGAAATATTTTGCACAGGTTACTTAAGTTTTTTCCAACTTCAGACATTTCCTAATGAATTTCCAAACATTCTTTACAGCTTAGACCATGCTCAGTCTCCAAGGAGCCTCATCATTGACAAATAATGTGGAGAAACAGGAGTTGAATGCGCTCCTAAAACAGTCTATCTTTCCTGGCTTTGCAGAAAATTCTGGAGTCTGAGGAAAAAGAAAATCAGCCCCACTTGCAGTCAGAGTTTAAAGGTCAGGCGTAAGAATCAGTCACTATGGAAGCACAGGTGAACACAGCCTGGAGTAGGTGGAAAGAGCACAGTGTGATTTGGAGGGCATTGGCTTTGAAAATGAAGAAGTAGAGAGGCAGAGAGAGAGAGAGGGAGAACTGATCACACCTTCCCACCTGGGTCTTTCCTTGGCCATTTGTTTGGTTTGAGCTCACAAACCACACTCCAGTGGTGGCTGAGGAGTAGGAGTGGGTGAAGTCCATGATTGACGAGAAGCACCATGAGATTGTATCAGTGCCTAGGGAAGACAAGTGCCAACTTTCTCCTGGGGCAATGTCTTTGCTTTTGCTCTGGGGAGAATGTCCTCTTCAGAGCCTAAGAGTCCTAGTGTGGCCATGTTCTTACCATGTAACTTTAAGCAAACCTCTGAATGTTCTGGGGCCTGTTTTCTCATCTGTCCATCAGAATAAAATCCTTTCTTCTACAATTTTCATGGACATCAAATGCCATAAGTTGTGTACAACATCCCTCACCGTGACCAACTGTGTGCTTCAGTATTATTGTAACTGCCAGTATAGTTGAGTATCCTCTTATTTCTGGGGAGTCCCTGGGAGTCCTCAGAGGATGGGGAGAGGCCTATGGTACAGGATCTCATATGGGGAATATCCAGTTTTCTTAGAAAGGGTACATCTAATTTTAAACAAAACTATAGGGAGGGCCTGTACCCATTTTGGCCCTCTTTTCTGATGCACTTTCCCCAAGCTGTTTTTAATAGTCAGGTTCATTCACTCCACTTTGCCTGAATTCTGAGGCTGGTAGGTGGCTTATAGCTTCCAACTGATTCCTAGCATTCTTGCTGTGCTCTATACCAAGTCAGCTACAAATGCAGGTTCATTGTCTGAGCCCACTTGCAAAGGCAGTCCAAATCTAGGGATGATGT
This sequence comes from Saguinus oedipus, assembly GCA_031835075.1. Lineage (NCBI taxonomy): Eukaryota > Metazoa > Chordata > Mammalia > Primates > Cebidae > Saguinus > Saguinus oedipus. Next base: position 100,533,120 of record CM063179.1, on the reverse strand, counting down.
CTCTCTTTTTTTTTTAAATACATATTTTGTTGCATTTTAGGTTTTGGGGTACATGTGAAGAACATGCAATATTGTTGTATAGGTACATACATGGCAATGTGGTTTGCTGACTTCCTCCCCATCACCTATATCTGGCATTTCTCCCCATGTTATCCCTCCCCAATCCCCCACCCCCCACTTTCCCTCCCCTAGTTCACCCACACAGACCCCAGTGTGTGATGCTCCCCTCCCTGTGTACATGTGTTCTCATTGTTCAACACCCACCTATGAGTGAGAACATGTGGTACTTGCTTTTCTGTTCTTGTGTCAGTTTGCTGAGAATGATGGTTTCCAGATTCATTCATGTCCCTACAAAGAATATGAACTCATCATTTTTTATGGCTGCGTAGTATTCCATGGTGTATATGTGCCACATTTTTTTTGTCTAGTCTATAATCAACAGGCATTTGGGTTGGTTCCAAGTCTTTGCTATTGTAAACAGTGCTGCAGTGAACATAAGCGTGCATGTGTCTTCATAATAGAATGGTTTATAATCCTTTGGATATATACCCAGTAATGGGATTGCTGGGTCAAATGGAATTTCTATACCCAGGTCCTTGAGGAATCACCACACTGTCTTTCACAATGGTTGAACTAATTTACACTCCCACCAACAGGGTAGAAGTGTTCCTGTTTCTCCACATCCTCTCCAGCATCTGTTGTCTTCAGATTTTTTTAGTGATCACCATTCTAACTGGTGTGAGATAGTATCTCAATGTAGTTTTGATTTACATTTCTCTAATGACCAGTGATGATGAGCAGTTTCATATGTTTGTTGGCCTCGTATGTCTTATTTTGTAAAGTATTTGTTCATATCCTTTGCCCACTTTTGAATGGGCTTGTTTGTTTGTTTTTCTTATAAATCTGTTTTAGTTCTTTGTAGGTTCTGGATATTAGCCCTTTGTGAGATGGGTAGATTGCAAGAATTTTTTCCCATTCTGTTGGTTGCCAATTCACTCTAATGACTGTTTCTTTTGCTATGCAGAAGTTGTGGAGTTTGATTAGGTCCCATTTGTCTATTTTGGCTTTAGTTGCCAATGCTTCTGGTGTTTCAGTCATAAAGTCCTTGACTATACCTATGTCTTGAATGGTTTTGTGTAGATTTTCTTCTAGTGTTTTTATGGTATTAGGTCTTACGTGTAAGTCTTTAATCTATCTGGAGTTAATTTTAGTGTAAGGTGTCAGGAAGGGGTTCAGTTTCTGCTTTGTGCACATAGCTAGCCAGTTTTCCCAACACCATTTATTAATCATGGAATCCTTTCCCCCTTGATTGTTTTTTGTCATGTTTGTCAAAGATCAGATGGCTATAGATGTGTGGCATTGTCTCTGAGGCCTCTGTTCTGTTCCATTTGTCTATATCTCTGTTTTGTAGATATAGACTATATCTATATCTATATCTCTTTGTACCAGTACCATGCTGTTTTGATTACTGTACCTTGTACTGTAGTTTGAAGTCAGGTACTGTGATGCCTCCAGCTTTGTTCTTTTTGCTTAGAATTGACTTGGCTATGCAGGCTCTCTTTTGGTTCCATGTGAAATTTAAGGTGTTTTTTTCCAGTTTTTTGAAGAGGGTGATTGGTAGCTTGATGGGGATAGTGTTGAATTTGTAAATTTTACTTTGGGCAATATAATTATTTTCATAATATTGATTATTCCTAATCATAGGCATGGAATGTTTCTCCATCTGTTTGTGTCCTCTCTTATTTTTTTGAGCAGTGGTTTGTATTTCTCCTTGAAGAGGTCCTTTACATCCTTTGTTAGTTGTATTCCTAGGTATTTTATTCTCTTTGTAGCAATTGTGAATGGCAGTTCGTTCTTGACTTGACTCTCTTTAAGTCTGTTATTAGTGTATAGGAATGCATGTGATTTTTGCACATTGATTTTGTATCCTGTTGTTGAAGTTGCTTATCAGTTTCAGGAGATTTTCGGGCTGAGGTGATGGGGTCCTCTAAATATACAGTCATGCCATCTGCAAATAGAGACAGTTTGACTTCCTTCTTTCCTAATTAAATACTCTATTTCTTTTTCTTGCCTGATTGCTCTGGCTAGAACTTCCAATGCTATATTGAATAGGAGTGGTGCAAGAGGGCATCCTTGTCTAGTGCCAGATTTCAAAGGGAATGCTTCCAGTGTTTGCCCATTCAGTATGATATTGGCTGTGGGTTTGTCATAAATAGCTTTTATTATTTTGAGATATGTTCTGTTGATACCTAGTTTATTGAGAGTTTTTAGCATAAAGGGCTGTTGAATTTTGTCAAAGGCCTTCTCTGCATGTATTGAGATAATCATGTGGTTTTTGTCTTTGGTTCTATTTATGTGGTGAATTATGTTTATAGACTTGTGTATGTTGAACCAACCTTGCATCCCTGTTGAGGCCTACTTGATCATGGTGGATAAGCTTTCTGATGTGCTGTTGCAGTCAGTTTGCCAGTATTTTATTGAAGATTTTTGCATCTATGTTCATCATGGATATTGGCCTGAAGTTTTCTTTTCTTGTTGAGTCTCTGCTGGGTTTTAGTATCAGGATGACGTTGGTCTCATATAATGATTTGGGAAGGGTTCCCTCTTTTTGGATTGTTTGGAACAGTTTCAGAAGGAGTGATAGCAGCTCTGGGATGATGTCTCTTAAGAGAACATGAGTCACATCATGGTCCTTTTAAGACTCTGTCAGGTAGGCTACTACTTACTCAGAGTAAATACATACCAGAAGCAGCAGATATTGATTACCTCCACATTTGGGCATCTTGGTGAAGTTCACTTGCAGATTTCCAAAGGGAGCACTTCCATAAGCCTGGATTCCTAGTGGGACCATAGGGCCTTGTCTGGCATTGTGCTGCTTGCATGTTCCACACTGCTGCATCACTGTTTTGGCTAGTGCAGATAAATCAGAGATGTAAAAATATCAGCCCAACAATTTTTCAAGGGATTCTTGACTGAAATGGGAGGTCACTGCTACCAGTCCATCTTGCAGGCATATCCATCCTCCCTCCATCTCCTTTATGCCTTTAGTTTGGAGGAAGCCTCTTTCTCCTCTGAGTAAACTGGCACCAAGTCTGGAATTTCAGGCAGTAGGGGGACCACAAATGAGGCCCAGTGTGGGATGGATTTGGTCTTCTGGGCTTCCATATCTGTGTGGGCATTTCCCTTAGCTATTGTGGTAGAAGTTCATTGATGTCCCTGGCAATGCATGACTGCCACCTTTTGGGGCTTCCATACCACTTCCAGTAGCTGCAAGGTTTCCTGTTGGTATTTTATTTCTTTTCCTTCAGAGTTAAGTAGACCTTTCTTTTTATACCATGCTCCATGTGCTTGGAGAATGAGGAATGCATACTGAGAGTCAGTAAAGATGTTAACAGCTTTTCCTTCACTCAATTCTAAGGTGTGAGTTAGAGCTATTAGCTCTGCTTGCTGTGCTGAGGTGCCTTGGGGTAATGGTTTTGCTTCTATGGTTGAGTCCAGAGTAATCACCACATTCTTAGCACACCTCTCCCCTAGAGGGTTGACAAAGCTGTTTCCATCCATGTACAGTTCCCAGTCAGCCAGAGCCCATGACATGTCCCACTGATCTAGCTGACTGGAGTAAACTGAGTCTAGTACTTTAGGCAACAATATGTTACCAGGTCCTCTGACAGTGGGAGCAAGGTGGCTAGGTTTAGGGTGTTGCAGACTTCTGTCATTATGTGTGGAATTTCACACAGCAAGCCCTGATACTTAGTTAATTGGGTATTGGTGAGCCAGAGACAGACTTTTGCATTCATTAGTGTGACCACAGCATGAGGGGATTTTATCTTTAAACTCTGTCACAGAGTTAACTTGTTTGCATCCTGTGTCAGTAGGGCAGTAGCTGCTAGTGCCTGGAGGCACAGAGGGCATCTCTTGGAGACTCTGTCCAGTTGTTTAGACATGTATGCCACTGGTTGGGGCCATGGGCCCATGGCTTGCATGAGGACTCTCACTGACATTTTCTCCCTCTCAGACACATAAAAAGCAAAAGGCTTTGTCAAGTCCAGCAGCCCAAGAACTGGGGCAGACATTAGCTTTTCCTTAACTGAGAAAAGGCCTGTTGTTCTGAGCTCCATTCAAATAGTTCATCTCCCTGCTTTGTGGCCGTATACAGAGGTTTTGCTAGGATTGCAAAGTTAGGAATCCACAGCCTGCAGAATTTTACATCCCCTAAGAACTCTCATACCTGTCTTCAAGTCTTTGGCACTGGCAGGTTACTGATAACCTGCTTCTTTTCTATTTCTAGGCTTCACTACCCCTGTTGGATAGTAAATCCCAGATGTTGTACCTGTTGTTGACAAATCTGGGACTTTTTCTTGGAAGCCTTGTATTTACAGGTCTCCTAATGTCTGAGCAGTGAGTCAGTTCCCTGGGCACATCCAGCTGACACCGGGTGTCCCAGCAAAAGATTATCCATGTTACTGAAGTAGCACACAACCTAGGTTCTTGGTGGAAAATGTCTGGAGGTCCTGGCTAGTGCCTCTCCAAAAATGGTTGGGGAGTTTTTAAACCCCTGTGGAAGCTGAGTCTAGGTGTGCTTTATGGTTACACCTGACTATGGATCTTCCCACTGGAAGGCAAATAGTTTCTGGCTTTCAGGGGCTAACCGGATGCTGAAGAAAGCATTTTTTAAGCCTAAACAAGTGAACCAGCTGGCCTCAGCTGGCAATAGCCCTAGGAACATATAAAAATTGGGCACCATGGGGTGCAAAGTCACCATTGCTTGGTTGACCAGGTGCAATTTCTGCACCACCTGATAGTCCTTGATGCTCAGCTTAGGAATGGGTAAGAGAGGAGTGTTCCCAGGAGACTGGCAAGGAACTATGATTTCAAAGGCTCTTAAATGCCTGAGATGGACCTGGATTCCCTCCAAGGCCTCTCTTGGGACTGGGTGCTGTCTCTGTCTGACTGGTAGTGCCCCTAGCTTTACTTCATTAACCACTGGGGCCTGGTTTATGCCAACCCTGGGGGGTTGTCTTCTGCCCAGACTCGTGGCCATCTCTTCGCCAGCACAGGGGTTAAATCTCAGCCTGGCTCTTTTATTTTTTGGTTCTTTATTTAGTCTTTCATTGACCCACTACATTTCCAGTCTCATGCCATTGTTCTGGGCATTACAGATGCTGTGTTGAACAAGATGGGCACCATCCTTTCTTTGATGGAGTTAGTCACTAGGGAAAGCAGGCACTGAAGTAATTGATTATAACATTGATTAACTGCAAACGTGATTCACTACTCAGTAGCAGTGTAGAGGCTGCAGGCAAGGACACCAGTTAGGGCTTATTACAGTAGCCCAGGAGGGGAAATTAGGGCCCCTGGACCTGGGTAATAGCAGATAAGATGGAGATAAAAAGACAGCATTGCAAATATTATGGAAAGTGATAACTGGTTGAATGAGGTGGGGAAGGAGAATGAGCAAATCATCAATGATGTTTTAGCCTGAGTGTCTGGGGGGAGCAGTGGTGCCACACTTTGTGAAGGACAGTAATGTCTTCTAAGTCCTTTCTATTTCTTGCATTTATGGTCCTCAAAATTGTTCAGCATCTAGGGTCCTTGTGTTTTCTGCAGAACATAATGAAATAATGATATTTGTACTTTGCAAATATAATATATAATTTTTGATAAGTCAGGCATCATGTTATATTAATTTCTATCATAAGAAAGTAAAAATAGGTCCTTGCAAGTAAAAATAGTTGCTTTTACTTCAACTTACAGGTTGAAGTAAAATTCCAGGAGAGTTAAAATTAGAAAATTTAGTCATTATTTTCTCTGAAAGACTAGGAAATGACTTTAGACGTATACTACTTTAGCTGCAGAAAACCTTGATCTGGCTTGAGGATTCCAGGATTCTTTTTTTTTTTTTTTTTTGAGATGGAGTCTCGCTCTGTCACCCAGGCTGGAGTACAGTGGTGACACCTCAGCTCACTACAACCTCTGCCTCCTGGGTTCAAGCAATTCTCCTGCCTTAGCCTCCTGAGTAGCTGGGATTACAGGCATGCACCACCAGCCCAGCCAATTTTTGTATTTTTAGTAGATACAGGATTTCACTATGTTGGTCAGGCTGGTCTTGAACTCCTGACCTCATGATCCACCTGCCTTGGCCTCTCAAAGTGCTGGGATTACAGGCATGAGCCACTGTGCCCAGCCAATGCCAGTATTCTTTAAGAACACCATTGGAGGACCTCTATCCTGTATGGTGAATCAGGGCCCTTCCTGGAAATACTTACAGAATGTGTCATAGGTATCCTAGTTTTCCTTCCTAGTATCAGGGAAAGGAGTAATAGAGGGAGAAGGAATAGCCCTACCAGGGGGATTTTTGATGCTGATGCTGGTAGAGAGAGTATCTGTCCTATCCTGAAGCTTCTGGTGATACTAGCATTGGAAGAATTTTCAGTCAAGAATGGGGCTTTAAAATAAAGTGAAAAAAGGCAAATAACCCAATTTTTTAAATGGGCAAAAGATTTGAACAGACATTTGTCCATTATCAATGCCAATAAGCCCATGAAAAGTGGTCAACATCATTAATTGTTGGGAAAATGCAAATCATAATGAGATGCCACATTACACTTCCTATTTTGGCTATAATCAAACAGACAGACAGACATGGAATGTGGAAAGCAAAACTCTGTGAAATAATTTTTTTTTTGAAATGGGATCTCACTCTGTTGCCCATGCTGGAATTCAGGGCACAATTATTTCTTACTGTGGCCTCAAACTCCTGGGCAATCCTTTAGCCTCAGTCTCTGGAGGGATTACAGGCATGTGCCACTGCTCCCAACTTTGTCTTCAGTTTTCAAACAAAATTTCCAAAGCACAAATTATTAGGCAAAAGAAACCCCTGAGAAAACCAACACAAACATTAAATGCAAAAGACTAAAGAGCATATAAGTAGCCAAATAAATGGTACTCGGACAAGCAAATTAAAAGACTAATTTCTGGAAAATACATTTTAGCTGTTAGACTTGGAAAAAATTAAACATCTAGACAGTGCCAGGTGGTGTTGGGGATGGGGGCTTTAGGAATTGTCATGTGCCACTGGTGGGCATATAGGTTGATGCAGTCATTCTGAAAACTTTGCCTTTCTGTATCTGGCTAGGTATCCCCCCAGAATTCTCATTTACATAGGGGGTTGCTTTGGCAGTTGACAGTTGGAAACAATCTGTTTTTCCATCTCTTAAGAACTGGATTAGTAAAATGTGTCAGATACATCTGAAGCAGTTAAAAGCAATAATCCAGACATACAAATAGCAAGATGGCTAGATCTTAAATGCTGAGAAAAGCAGAAACTGAATTAAATATATACAATTTTAAAACACATGTCCAAAAAAATGGACATTATACCCAAAAGCATACAAAGGAAGGATACATATCTAAAATATCAAAATAATTGCCTGTGGGGGAAGGGGAATGGAGCTAAGCAATGGAAAGAAAAGTGCACCAATAAAGGGATGAATGGATGGATAGAGGGATGGATGGAGAGATGGATGGGGGATGAATGGAGGGATAGTAGAGAGATGGGGTGGAGCATGGGTAGATTAATGAGTGATGTGTGGGTTTCTCAAACAAGAGGGGGACCTTACAAGAACTTCCAATGACAGTATGCCTCAACTGAGGAGAACAATAACGTCGACCCTCTGCATGAGAAGGGCCATCTCAAAAACAAAACAAATCCCTAAATATCAAAGTGATCTCTAGAAACACTGATGAATTTTCATCAAGAAAGCATTTTCAGGGCAAGTTCTATTAAGACCTTTGCCTTCTTGATTAGCTTTTTATGCAGCACTAAAGATCTTTTTGAATATTACTTGTGCCAGACACTGTTCTAGATGCTGGAGGTGCATCCATGAAAAAAAACAAAAGATCTCTGTCCTCAAGAAGCTTATATCTGATGATGAAGAAAGACAATAAACATAAACATAGTAAATATATCAATTATATAATATTATTACAAGTGTCTTTAAAAAAAAAAAACAAGAAAATTGGGGTAAAATAGATCAGGAAGGTCAGAGGCAGATGTTTAAACAATAATTATTAAATAGAGAAGTCACTTTGGACCTCACTGAAAAGGTGACTTGAAGAAACCAAGGGAGGAAGCTAAGCAGATATGAGACAAGAGTTTCCAGGAAGATGAATGAGATGTGAGCAAAGGCCCCGAGGCAGAAGCGTGCTAGGAGAGGAGTGTGGCTGGAGCCATGTGAGGAAGAGGGGAGCAATGGAAATCACAGAAGCAAGGATGGGGCTGCATTTGGGCAGCCAATCATGTGGGACCCCAGGGGAAATTGTCAGGACTTTGGCTTTTGCTCTGAGTGAAAAGGAGAGCCATTGCAGGGTTTTGAGCATTCTGATCACTGTGATGAGATCAGACTGTGGAGGGCAGGTGTAGAATCAGTGAGAACAGTTAAAAGGCCAGTGTAGGAATCCAGGTGAGAGACAGTGGCAGCTTGCAGCACAACGGAGGGAATGGAAGTGGGTAGAAGCCATTAGATCTTGGATGCTTTGTTTATTTTCTTTTGAAATTTAAAAATATATAATAGATTTACTGTCATTTTTATTTTATAGAAATTGCATCATATTAGATACATCTTGCTTTTCTCACTTATCAGTAAGTTATGGAAACTTCACCAAATCATCTAATATAAAGTTAATTCTTTTAGTGGTAGTGAGATGCCCCACAGTGTATATTCAGAAATGTATTCAACTACTGTCTAGGCATACCTACAGCTATTGTAGGTTCAGTTCCAGACCATCTTCATAAAGTGGCTATTGCAATAAAGCAAGTCACACATATTTTCTGGTTTCCCAGTGCATATAAAAGTTATATTATACTGTAGTTTATTAAGAGTGCAATAGCACATATCTACAAAACGTATGTTCCTTACTATAAAATTCTTGGCCAGGCACAGTGGCTCATGCCTATAATCCTAGCACTTTGGGAGGTTGAGGTGGGTGGATCACAAGATCAGGAGTTCAATACCAGCCTGTGTGGCATGGTGAAACCCCATCTCAACTAAAAATACAAAAATTAGCCAGGGATGGTGGTGCATGCCTGTAGTCCCAGCTACCTGGGAGGCTGAGGCAGGGGAATTGCTTGAACCAGGGAGGTGGAGGTTGCAGTGAGCCGTGAAAGCACCATTGCACTCCAGCCTGGGCAACAGAGTCAGCCTGGCTCTTTCAAAAAGAATCTTTACTCCTTCTCCTGCATGATTGTGAGGGCCATGATAACCCCTGCCTGAAGCAGTTTGAGCTTTAGGGGGCCCTTATCATTAAAAGTGACAGTAGCTCTTAGTGTGCTTAACAAGTCTCTCCCCAAAAGGGGTAAAGGTAAGTCTGGCAGGTACAAAAACTGATGCATGATCTCATGGCCTCCTACCAAAAAGGTTCATGGTAGGCAAAAAGTCTGTTTCTCTGAGACTCTGGTTGTTCCAATTATATTTATTGTCATGCTGGACAATGGGATTACAGGCTGGGTTACCACCGAGTGCTCTGCTCCTGTGTTGATAAGGAAATTAATGTTCTTCATCCCCCATTGTTATCCTGACCATAGGCTCTTTGTGGGTGGCTGAGCCTGGTCCCCTTCAGTCCAGTATTCCTTCAGCTAGGGTGAATAGGGTTCCTTCTCCCTCTGCAGTGGCTCCTGACTCCTCACCTTCCTGTTTTTTTCTTTGAGGATGATTACTTTTCCAGTGCCCCATCTCCTTACAATAACCACATTGTTTTTTTCAGTAGAGGCTGGCTCCCAGGCTGGGCCCATCTGTTCAGACCCCCACTTCCCTCGCTTCCTGAGGAAATTTTTCCCCATGGCTGTTTCTATTATCTCAGGATTGGCTGTGGCTAGTAGGTGAGCATTCTGCTTGGCCCATCATTAATCCTCTCTGTGAGCTGTTCTGTGGTTAGTGAAAACCTGATGTGCTACTTCCAGCAGCTGAGCAGTACTCATAGTCACAAACCCAACCTGTTTCTGGAGCTTTTTCCTAATGTCTTCAGCACTTTGCATAACCAGGTTATATTAACCATTGTCTGGTGTTTAGGGCTCTCTGGGTCAAATTGGGTGTGCATCTGAAAAGCCTCACCTAGCCTTTCATAGAACCACCCAGGGCTCTCATCCTTTTCCTGCTTAACTTCTAACACCTTGTGAAGATTGGTTGTTTTTTGAGACCCTCTCCTCAGTCCCTCCATGAGGGCCTTTCTATATTAGAGTATGTTCTCCATACTCTCATGCTCTTTGGGGTCCCAATGGGGGTTGATGGTGGGCAAATGTATCTTAGCATACTCCTGAGGGTTCTGAAAATTGCTTGGGGCACTCTCAAGTGAATTGGTCGCTTCCTGGGGCACTCTCCACCTCTGGTCTGTGTTGAAGAAGGTTCATAAGCAGTTGATGACAATCAGCCCAAGTGGGGTTATGTGTTTGGATAATAGTTTGCATTAAATCTATCATGGCTTGTGGCCTCTTTGTATATGTGGGAGTGTTCTGTTTCCAATTAAATATGTCAGTAATGGTAAAGGGCTGGTACACCTATGTCCGTCTCTCCCTCATGTGTCCCTCCTCTTCCACTCCAGTGTAACACTGCTCTCTCAAAGGCATCTGTACTCCAGGTTTAGGCCACATATGGGCCACCAGGGGAGGAGTTTCTTCTGGTGGGCACTAAATTTTTCTTCCCTTTTGGGTGGCCTGGGGTTCTGGGACTCAGTGGTCATTCTGGTGCTGTGGGCTCTAGCTCCTCTTCCCTATAGGGGGGAGTTTCCAGTGGAGCTGGAGGCACCCTAGGGACAGTTGTTGCTTCTTCCAGCCAATTATTTTCTGATTCTGGGTCCACTAAAGCCTTAGGCTTCTGCTTCTTCTGGCAAGTGGAGCGTGAATCTCCTTTTCCTAACTGTCCCTTTGCTACAAGCACCACTGTAGCCTGTCCTCTTAGCTACTGTGAGGGGTTCAGCACTAGTTGAAGCCAGATATCTGTAGGGGAACTTGTCTGGATGTCCCAGCCCACCTGTAACCTGATGCCATACTCACTTTGCCTGTTGCTGGCCACCCCCTCATGGCAGTTTCAAAGCCTTTTGGGTTAAAGTTGGTACAAAACAGCAACACGGTCTGCAACTTAGTCATATGAGGTGTACTATGGAACCACGGATCAAAGCACACTTTTGCTTTGGACTGAGAGGGGGAGCCAGAGCTCTCCACTTGATGCTTGTCTCAATCTTGCACTTGCTCACACTTGCACACTCCTCCCACCAGCCAAATCAGAAACAGAAACAAACTTAAGTTGCCAGAACTAGCTTACAAGGAAACAAAATTGAGTAAGAATCTAAGTATCAAAGTCAGCACTCCATGGGTGATCAGGCCACACTTCCACTCAGAGGGCATGGGCAAAGTTTCAAGCAAGCTTTCAGGGTCAACCTTACTGTGTTTCAGTTGTCTAGTTGCCACCTGGTGTCGGTTCCTTCCTGGTGTTCAACTGCTGTGCTGATCACTGCAGGGGTCTGCCTGGTCTCACCTCAGTAAGGTTGTCCACTGAGAAAGTGAGAATGCTCTCTCAGAGGTGCCCTTAGAACTTGTGTCACCTGAGCTAAACAGAGCCTCCCACAGGGATGCTCTGCAGGGCAGGCCAAAACTGCCTAAGAGGCTGTCCCAGTTGTCGATCAAAGCAGCTTTTGCTTCCTGGTCAGGGAACCAGAAATGTAGCAGGACAAGCAATAAACAAAGCCACTCAGACACTGGAGTGAGATGGCAAGAGACGTTTAATTGGCTGTGGAGTCTTGGTGGGCTTACATCCCAAGTACTGAGCTCCCTGAAAAGCAGCTTCTTTCCCTTTTTATAGGCTTACAACTCTAAAGGAGAAACTGAGGTGAAACTGTGTCATTGTCCATTGGCTGAACAATTGACCTTACAGTTTTTGGCTTCATTGATTTGCTAGTTTATATGTGGCACACATGGGAGGGGTCAGGAAAGGAGGCTTACAGAGACAAGACAAAGGCAGTAAATCATTAGTTGGCACAATTATTTTAAGGAGGGAGTCTGGATCATGTAAACATGGAGAAGTACTGGGCTCTGGCCAGTGGGGATAACATTCTTTGCAACACTTTTAAGGTTTATAGATAGGATAGATGCTGGGAACTGAAAAGGGAGTTATCTTCCCAGTCCCTGGGCCTCATTATGGCCTGGTCAGTGGCATCGGCAAGTCTCCTGACCACTGATTCTAACTTCTTGGTATGTTATCTCTCTTTCCCTCTCTTCCATCAGGAGGGTACAAGGCTGAGAAATGGGGGCCTCCTCTTTTACTGTCTTTTAGAAAGACCTCTGATTCAGAAAGCAGCACTTTAGGGTAGAAAGGTCACTGGCATCCAGAAAATCTCTTTACATAGCCAACTTCTTTTGGAGAATGTTTTCATTAAGTATATAATTTTGTGTAATTAAAAATAATTTCTGAAAGTTTTCTACATTATTTTTTTCCAGCATTTTCTTTGCTCCATTCTGCTTCTCTTCTCCTTTAGAGATTCCAATTAGATACATAGTACCTGCTTTAATATGACACCATATATCACTAATGTCCTTTTTTGTTCTTTCTTTTTTTATTTATTGCATTTTAGGTTTTGGGGTACATGTGAAGAACATGCAAGATAGTTGCACAGGTACACACGTGGCAGTGTGATTTGCTGCCTTCCTCCCCTTCACCTATGTCTGGCATTTCTCCCCATGCTATCTCTCCCCAACTCCCCACCCCCTACTGTCCCTCCACTATTCCCCCAAACCCCAGTGTGTAGTGCTCCCACCCCTGGGTCCATGTGTTCTCATTGTTCAACACCCGCCTCTGTGTGAGAACATGTGGTACTTCATTTTCTGTTCTTGTGTCAGTTGGCTGACAATGATGTTCTCCAGGTTCATCCATGTCCCTACAAAGTACATGAACTCATTGTTTTTGATTGCTGCATAATGTTCCATGGTGTATATGTGCCACATTTTCCCTGTCCAGTCTATCATCAATGGGTACTTGGATTGGTTCCACGTCTTTGCTATTGCAAACAGTGCTGGAATGAACATTCATGTGCATGTGTCCTTACAATGGAATGATTTATAATCCTTTGGATATATACCCAGTAATGGGATTGCTGGGTCAAATGGAATTTCTATTTCTAGGTCCTTGAGGAATTGCCACACTGTCTTCCACAATGGTTGAACTAATTTACACTCCCACCAGCATGTAAAAGTGTTCCTATTTCTCCACATCCTCTCCAACATCTGTTGTCTTTAGATTTTTTAATGATCACCATTCTAACTGGTGTGAGATGGTATCTCAATGTGATTTTGATTTGCATTTCTCTGATGACCAGTGATGATGATCATTTTTTCAGGTTTGTTGGCCTCATGTATGTCGTCTTTTGTAAAGTGTCTGTTCATATCCTTTGCCAGCTTTTGAATGAGCTTCTTTGTCTTTTCCTTGTAAATCTGTTTTAGTTCTTTGTAAATTCTGGATATCAGCCCTTTGTCAGATGGGTAAACTGCAAAGATTTTTTCCCATTCTGTTGGTTGCCAATTCACTCTAGTGACTGTTTCTTTTGCCGTGCAGAAGCTGTGGAGTTTGATTAGGTCTCATTTGTCTATTTTGGCTTTTGTTGCCAATGCTTTGGGTGTTTTGGTCATGAAGTCCTTGCCTACTCCTATGTCCTGAATGGTTTTGCCTAGATTTTCTTCTAGGGATTTTATGGTGTCAGGTCTTATGTTTAAGTCTTTAATCCATCTGGAGTTAGTTTTAGTGTAAGGTGTCAGGAAGGGGTCCAGTTTCTGCTTTCTGCACATAGCTAGCCAGTTTTTCCAACACCATTTATTAAATAGGGAATCCTTTCCCCATTGCTTGTTTTTGTCAGGTATCAAAGATCGTATGGTTATAGATATGTTGTGTTGCCTCTAATGCTTCTGTTCTGTTCCATTGGTCTATATCTCTGTTTTGGTACCAGTACCATGCTGTTTTGATTACTGTAGCCTTGTAGTATAGTTTGAAGTCCGGTAGTGTGATGCCTCCCACTGTGTTCTTTTTACTTAGAATTGACTTGGCTATGTGGGCTCTCTTTTGGTTCCATATGAAGTTTAAGATGGCTTTTTCCAGTTCTGTGAAGAAGGTCATTGGTAGCTGATGGGGATAGCATTCAATCTGTAAATTACTTTGGACAGTATGGCCATTTTCACAATATTGATTCTTCCTAACCATGAACATGGAATGTTTCTCCATCTGTTTGTGTCCTCACTTATTTCATTGAGAAGTGGTTTGTATTTCTTTTTTTTTTATTGCATTTTAGGTTTTGGAGTACATGTGCAGAACATGCAAGATAGTTGCATAGGTACACACATGGCAGTCTGTTTTGCTGCCTTTCTCCCCTTCACCCACATTTGGCATTTCTCCCCAGGCAATCCCTCCCCAGCTCCCCCACAGATGACCTTCCCCTATTCCCCCAATACACCCCAGTGTGTAGTACCCCCTTCCCTGTGTCCATGCATTCTCATTTTTCCTCAACTGCCTATGAGTGAGAATATGTGGTATTTCATTTTCTGTTCTTGTGTCAGTTTGCTGAGAATGATGTTCTCCAGATTCATCCATGTCCTTACAAAGGACACAAACTCATCATTTTTGATTGCTGCATAATATTCCATGGTGTATATGTGACACATTTTCCCAGTCCAGTCTATCATTGATGAGCATTTGGGTTGGTTCCAGGTCTTTGCTATTGTAAACAGTGCTGCAATGAACATTCGTGTGCATGTGTCCTTACAGTAGAATGATTTATAATCCTTTGGATATACACCCAGTAATGGGATTGCTGGGTCAAATGGAATTTCTATACCCAGGTCCTTGAGGAATCGCCACACTGTCTTCCACAATGGTTGGACTAATTTACACTCCAACCAACAGTGTAAGAGTGTTCCTATTTCTCCACATCCTCTCCAGCATCTGTTGTCTCCAGATTTTTTAGTGATCACCATTCTAACTGGCGTGAGATGGTATCTCAATGTGGTTTTGATTTGCATCTCTCTAATGACCAGTGATGATGAGCACTTTTTCATGTGTTTGTTGGCCTCATGTCTGTCTTCTTTTGTACAGTGTCTGTTCATATCCTTTGCCCATTTTTGAATGGGTTTGTTTTTCTAGTAAATCTGTTTGAGTTCTTTGTAAATTCTGGATATCAGCCCTTTGTCAGATGGGTAAACTGCAAAGATTTTTTCCCATTCTGTTGGTGGCCGATTCACTCTAGTGACTGTTTCATTTGCTGTGCAAAAGCTGTGGAGTTTGATTAGGTACCCTTTTGTCTATTTTGGCTTTAGTTGCCAATGCTTTTGGTGTTTTGTTCATGAAGTCCTTGCCTACTCCTATGTCCTGAATGGTTTTGCCTAGATTTTCTTTGAGGGTTTTTATGGTGGCAAGTCTTATGTTTAATTCTTTAATCCATCTGGAGTTAATTTTAGTGTAAGGTGTCAGAAAGGGGTCCAGTTTCTGCTTTCTGCACATGCTTAACCAGTTTTCCCAACACCATTTATTAAACAGGGAATCCTTTCCCCATTGCTTGTTTTTGTCTGGTTTATCAAAGATTATATGGTTATAGATATGTTGTGTCACCTCCGATGCCTCTGTTCTGTTCCATTGGTCTATATCTCTGTTTTGGGACCAGTACCATGCTGTTTTGATTACTGTAGCCTTGTAGTATAGTTTGAAGTCTGGTAGTGTGATGCCTCCCACTGTGTTCTCTTTGCTTAGTATTGACTTGGCTATGCGGGCTCTCGTTTGGTTCCATATGTAGTTCATGATGGTTTTTTTCCAGTTCTGTGAAGAAATTCACTGGTAGCTTGATGGGGATAGCATTGATTCTGTAAATTACTTTGGGCAGTATAGCCATTTTCACGATATTCATTCTTCCTCACCATGAACATGGAGTGTTTCTCCATCTGTTTGTGTCCTTCCTTATTTTGTTGAGCAGTGGTTTGTAGTTTTCCTTGAAGAGGTCCCTTACATTCCTTGTAAGTTGTATTCCTAGGTATTTTATTCTCTTTGCAGCAATTGTGAATGGCAGTTTGTTCTTGATTTGGTTCTCTTTAAGTCTGTTATTGGTGTATAGGAATGCTTGTGATTTTTGCACCTTTATATTATATCCTGACACTTTGCTGAATTTGCTTATCAATTTCAGGAGTTTTTGGGCTGAGGCGATGGGGTCTTCTAGGTATACTATCATGTCATCTGCAAATAGAGACAATTTGGCTTCCACCTTTTTTATCTGAATGCACTTTATTTTTTTTTCTTGCCTGAATGCTCTGGCTAGAACTTCCAGTACTATGTTGAATAGGAGTGGTGAGAGAGGGCATCCTTGTCTAGTGCTGGATTTCAAAGGGAATGCTTTCAGTTTTTGCTCATTAAGTATGATATTGGCTGTTGGTTTGTCATAAATAGCTTTTATTACTTTGAGATATGTTCCATCGATACCGAGTTTATTGAGGGTTTTTAGCGTAAAGGGCTGTTGAGTTTTGTCAAAGGTCTTCCTGCGTCAATTGAGATAATCATGTGGTTTTTGTTTTTGGTTCTGTTTATGCAGTGAATTACGTTTATAGACTTCCGTATGTTGAAACAGCCTTGCATCCCCGGGATGAATGTTTCTTGATCATGATGGATAAATTTCTTAATGTGCTGTTGCAATCTGTTTGCCAGTATTTTATTGAAGATTTTTGCACCTATGTTCATCATGGATATTGGCCTGAAGTTTTCTTTTCTTGTTGAGTCTCTGCTGGATTTTGGTATCAGGATGATGTTGGTCTCATAAAATGATGTGGGAAGGGTTCCCTCTTTTTGGATTATTTGGAATAGTTTCAGAAGGAATGGTAGCAGCTCCTCTTTGTGTGTCTGGTAGAATTTGGCTATGAACCCATCTGGACCTGGGCTTTTTTTGTGTGGTAGGCTCTTAATTGCTGCCTTGACTTCAGACCTTGTTATTGGTCTATTCATAGTTTCAGCTTCCTTGTGGTTTAGGCTTGGGAGGACACAGGTGTTCAGGAATTTATCCATTTCTTCCTGGTTTACTAGTTTATGTGCATAGAGTTGTTTGTAGTATTATCTGATGATGGTTTCAATTTCTGTGGAATCTGTGGTGATTTCCCCATTATCGTTTTTTATTGCATCTATTTGTTTGTTCTCTCTTTTCTTTTTTTATCAGTCTGGCTAGTGGTCTGTCTATTTTGTTGATCTTTTTGAAAAACCAGCTTTTGGATTTATTGTTTTTTTGAAGGGTTTTTTGTGTCTCAGTCTCCTTCAGTTCTTCTCCGATCTTAGTTATTTCTTGTCTTCTGCTAGGTTTTGAGTTTTTTTGATCTTGCTCCTCTAGCTCTTTCAATTTTGACAATAGGGTGTCAATTTTGAATCTCTTCACTATTCTCATGTGGGCACTTATTGCTATATATTTTCCTCTACAGACCGCTTTAAGTGTGTCCCAGAGATTCTGGTATGTTGTGTCTTCATTCTCATTGGTTTTGAAGAACTTCTCTATTTCTGCCTTCATTTCATTGTTTATCCAATCAACATTCAGAAGCCAGTTGTTCAGTTTCCATGAAGCTGTGCGGTTCTGAGTTAGTTTCTAAATTCTGAGTTCTAACTTGATTGCACTATGGTCTGAGAGACTGTTTGTTATTATTTCAGTTGTTTTACATTTGCTGAGGAGTGCTTTACTTCCAATTATGTGGTCAATTTTGGAGTAGGTGTGATGTGGTGCTGAGAAGAAAGTATATTCTGTGGATTTTGGGTGGAGAGTTCTGTAAATGTCTATCAGGTTTTCTTGTTCCAGGTCTGAGTTCAAGCCCTGGATATCCTTGTTAATTTTCTTTCTGGTTGATCTGTCTAATGTTGACAGTGGAGTGTTAAGGTCTCCCACTATTATTGTGTGGGATTCTAAGTCTTTTTGTAAATTGTTAAGAACTTGCTTTATATATCTGGGTGTTCCTGTATTGGGTCCATATATATTTAGGATTGTTAGCTCTTCTTGTTGTATCGATTTTTTTACCATTATGTAATGACCTTCTTCGTCTCTTTTGATCTTTGTTGCTTTAAAGTCTATTTTATCAGAGATGAGAATTGCAACTCCTGCTTTTTTTTGCTCTCCATTTGCTTGGTAAATCTTCCTCCATCCCTTTATTTTGAGCCTTTGTGTATCCTTGCATGTGACATGGGTTTCCTGGATACAATACAGCGATGGGTTTTGGTTTTTTATCCAATTTGCCAGGCTGTGTCTTTTTATTGGTGCATTTAGCCCATTTACATTTAGGGTTAATATTGTTATGTGTGAATTTGATACTGCCATTTTGATGCTAGCTGGCTGTTTTGCTCATTAGTTGATGCAGATTCTTCATTTTGTTGATGCTCTTTAGCATTTGGTATGTTTTTAGAATGGCCGGTACTGGTTCTTCCTTTCTATGTGTAGTGCCTCTTTCAGGAGCTCTTGTAAAGCAGGCCTGATGGTGACAGATTCTCTGAGTACTTGCTTGTTTGTGAAGGATTTTATTTTTCCTTCACTTATGAAGCTCAGTTTGGCTGGATATGAAATTCTGGGTTGAAAGTTCTTTTCTTTAAGGATGTTGAATATTGGCCCCCACTCTCTTCTGGCTTGTAGAGTTTCTGCCGAGATATCTGCTGTGAGTCTGTTGAGCTTCCCTTTGTGGGTGGCCTGACCTTTCTCTCTGGCTGCCCTTAGTATTTTCTCCTTCATTTCAACCCTGGTGAATCTGACGACTATGTGCTTTGGGGTTGCTCTTCTTAAGGAATATTTTTGTGGTGTTCTCTGTATTTCCTGGACTTGAGTATTGGCCTGCCTTGCTAGGTTGGGGAAATTTTCCTGGATAATATCCTGAAGAGTATTTTCCAGCTTGGATTCATTCTCTTCATCACATTCTGGTACACCTATCAAACATAGGTTAGGTCTCTTCACATAGTCCCACATTTCTTGGAGATTTTGTTCATTCCTTTTTGCACTTTTTTCTCTAATCTTGGTTTCTTATTTTATTTTATTAAGTTGATCTTTGACTTCTGATATTCTTTCTTCTGCTTGGTCAATTCGGCTGTTGAAACTTGTGCATGCTTCATGAAGTTCTCGTGTTTTTCAGCTCCTTCAATTCATTCATATTCCTCTCTAAATTGTCCATTCTTGTTATCATTTCCTCGAATCTTTTTTCAAGGTTCTTAGTTTCTTTGCATTGATTTAGAACATGTTCTTTTAGCTCACTGAAGTTTCTTATTATCCACCTTCTGACGTCTGATTCCGTCATTTTGTCACACTCATTCTCCGTCCAGCTTTGTTACCTTGCTGGTGAGGAGTTTTGGACCTTTGTAGGAGGTGAGGTGTTTTGGTTTTGGGTGTTTTCCTCCTTTTTGTGCTGGTTTCTTCCCATCTTTATGGATTTATCCACCTGTCATCTGAGTATTTTCTGACTTATTGACTGGGTCTCTGAGTGGACACCCAGATTGTTGATGATGAAGTATTTCTGTTAGTTTTTTTTCTAACAGTCTAGCCCCTCTGCTGTATGACAGCTGAGATCCATCAATGCCCTGCTTGTCTGGGGTACACCTGTAGCAGCTACAGAACAGTGAGGGATGCTACCAGTTTCTTCTTCTGCTATCTTTGTCCCAGAATGATGCCTGCCAAATGTCAGTCTGATTAGTTCTTTTATGAGGTGACTCTTTGGATATACAGGGGTCAGGGAGCTTCTGGAGGAGATGGTCTGCACTTTATAGGAGTTCCAGTGCTGAGCTGTGACCTCCATTGTTCATTCAGGGTTGTTGGGTGGGTCTCCTCCAGAGACTGCTTTAAATGTGTCCCAGAGATTCTGGTATGTTGTGTCTTTGTTCTCATTGGTTTTGAAGAAATTCTTTATTTCTGCCTTCATTTAATTGTTTATCCAGTCAACATTCAAGAGCCAGTTGTTCAGTTTCCATGAAACTGTGGGGTTCTGAGTTAGTTTCTGAATTCTGAGTTCTAACTTGATTGCACTGTGATCTGAGAGACTGTTTGTTATGATTTCTGTGCTTTTGCATTTGTTGAGGAGTGATTTACTTCCATTTATGTGGTCAGTTTTAGAGTAGGTGTGATGTGGTGCTGAGAAGAATGTATATTGTGTGGATTTGGGGTGGAGAGTTCTGTAAATATCTATCAGGTTTGCTTGTTCCAGGTCTGAGTTCAAGTCCTGGATATCCTTGTTAATTTTCTGTCTGGTTGATCTAAAATTGACAGTGTAGTGTTAAAGTCTCCCACTATTATTGTGTGGGAGTCTAAGTCTCTTTGTGAGTCATTAAGAACTTGCCTTATGTATCTCAGTGCTCTTGTTTTGGGTGTGTATATATTTAGGATTGTTAGCTCTTCTTGTCATATTGATCTTTTTACCATTATGTAATGTCCTTCTTTGTCTGTTTTGATTTTTGTTGCTTTAAAGTCTATTTTATCAGAGATGAGAACTGCAACTCCTGCTTCTTTTTGTTCTCCATTTGCTTGGTAAATCTTCCTCCTCCCTTGATTTTGAGCCTTCTGTATCCTTGCTTGTGAGATGGGTTTCCTGGATATAGCACACCTATGGGATTTGACTTTTTATCCAATTTGCCAGTCTGTGTCTTTTGATTGGTGCATTTAGACTGTTTACATTTAGGGTTAATATTGTTACATGTGAATTTGATACTGCCATTTTGATGCTAGCTGGCTGTTTTGCCTGTTAGTTGATGCAGATTCTTAATTTTGTTGATGCTCTTTACCACTTGGTAGGTTTTTGGAGTGGCTGGTACTGGTTGTTTCTTTCTATGTGTAGTGCCTCTTTCTGGAGCTCTTGTAATGCAGGCCTGGTGGTGACAAAATCTCTGAGTGCCTGCTTGTTTGCAAAGGATTTTATTTTTCCTTCACTTATGAAGCTTAGTTTGGCTGGATATGAAATTCTGGGTAGAAAGTTCTTTTCTTTAAAGATGTTGAATATTAGGCCCCACTCTCTTCTGGCTTGCAGGGTTTCTGCCAAGAGATCTGCTGTGAGTCTGATGGGTTTCCTTTTGTGGTATCCCTACCTTTCTCTCTGGCTGCCCTTAGCATTTTCTTTTTTTAAAAAAAAATTTTTATTGCATTCTAGGTTTTGGGGTACATGTGCAGAACGTACAAGACAGTTGTATAGGTACACACATGGCAGTGTGTTTTGCTGCTTTCCTCCCCTTCACCCACACTTGGCATTTCTCCCCAGGCTATCCCTCCCCAGCTCCCACCCACTATCCCTCCCCCATTCCCCCCCATAGATCCCAGTGTGTAGTGGACCCCCTCCCTGTATCCATGTGTTCTCATTTTTCTCACCCGCCTATGAGTGAGAATATGTGGTGTTTCCTTTTCTGTTCTTGTGTCAGTTTGCTGAGAATGATGTTCTCCAGATTCATCGATGTCCTTACAAAGGACACAAACTCATCATTTTTGATTGCTGCATAATATTCCAATGGGTATATGTGCCACATTTTCCCAGTCCAGTCTATCATCAATGGGCATTTGGGTTGGTTCCAGGTCTTTGCTATTGTAAACAGTGCTGCAATGAACATTCATGTGCATGTGTCCTTATAGTAGAACAATTTATAGTCCTTTGGATATATACCCAGTAAAGGGATTGCTGGGTCAAATGGAATTTCTATTTCTAGATCCTTGAGGAATCACCACACTGTTTTCCACAATGGTTGAACTAATTTACACTCCCACCAATAGTGTAAAAGTGTTCCTATTTCTCTACATCCTCTCCAGCATCTGCTGTCTCCAGATTTTTTAATGATCGCCATTCTAACTGGTGTGAGATGGTATCTCAATGTGGTTTTCATTTGCATCTCTCTAATGACCAGTGATGATGAGCATTTTTTCATGTGTTTGTTGGCCTCATGTATGTCTTCTTTTGTAAAGTGTCTGTTCATATCCTTTGCCCATTTTTGAATGGGCTTGTTTGTTTTTTTCCTGTAAATCTGTTTGAGTTCTTTGTAAATTCTGGATATCAGCCCTTTGTCAGATGGGTAAACTGCAAAGATTTTTTTTTCATTCTGTTGGTTGCTGATTCACTCTAATGACTGTTTCCTTTGCCGTGCAGAAGCTGTGAAGTTTGATTAGGTCCCATTTGTCTATTTTGGCCTTTTTTGCCAATGCTTTTGGTGTTTTGGTCATGAAGTCCTTGCCTACTCCTATGTCCTGAATGGTTTTGCCTAGATTTTCTTCTAGGGTTTATATGGTGGCAGGTCTTATGTTTAAGTCTTTAATCCATCTGGAGTTAATTTTAGTGTAAGGTGTCAGGAAGGGGTCCAGTTTCTGCTTTCTGCACATGGCTAGCCAGTTTTCCCAACAGCATTTATTAAACAGGGAATCCTTTCCCCATTGCTTGTTTTTGTCTGGTTTATCAAAGATTTTA
The DNA here is from genome assembly GCA_031835075.1 of Saguinus oedipus. Taxonomy (NCBI): domain Eukaryota; kingdom Metazoa; phylum Chordata; class Mammalia; order Primates; family Cebidae; genus Saguinus; species Saguinus oedipus. The sequence goes on along the minus strand of CM063179.1, from coordinate 100,510,670 downwards.
TGGTTGTAGATATGTTGTTTTACCTCCATTGGCCTATATCTCTGTTTTGGTACCATTACCATGCTGTTTTGATTACTGTAGCCTTGTAGTATAGTTTGAAGTCTGATAGTGTGATGCCTCCTGCTATGTTCTTTTTGCTTAGAATTGACTTAGCTATGCAGGCTCTCTTTTGGTTCCATATGAAGTTCATGGTTTTTTTTTCCAGTTCTGTGAAGTAATTCAATGGTAGTGTGATGGGGATAGCATTGATTGTGTAAATTACTTTGGGCAGTATAGCCATTTTCACATTATTGATTCTTCCTAACCACGAACATGGAATGTTTCTCCATCTGTTTGTGTCCTCTCTTATTTCATTGAGCAGTTGTTTGTAGTTTTCCTTAAAGAGGTCCCTTACGTTCCTTGTGAGTTGTATTCCTAGGTATTTTATTTTCTTTGTAGCAATTGTGAATGGCAGTTCGTTCTTTATTTGGTTCTCTTTAAGTCTGTTATTGGTGTATAGGAATGCTTGTGATTTTTGCATATTGATTTTATATCCTGAGACTTTACTGAAGTTGCTTATCGGTTTCAGGACCTTTTCAGCTGAGTTGATGGGGTCTTCTACGTATACTATCATGTCGTCTGTGAATAGAGAAAATTTGGCTTCCACCTTTTTTATTTGAATACACTTTATTTCTTTGTCTTGCCTGATAGCTCTGGCTAGAACTTCCAGTACTATGTTGAATAGGAGTGGTGAGAGAGGGCATCCTTGTCTAGTGCCAGATTTCAAAGGGAATGCTTCCAGTTTTTGCCCATTCAGTATGATATTGGCTGTTGGTTTATCATAAATAGCTTTTATTACTTTGAGATATTTTCCATTAATACCGAGTTTATTGAGGGTTTTTAGCATAAAGGGCTGTTGAATTTTGTCAAGTGCCTTCTCTGTGTCAATTGAGATAATCATGTGGTTTTTGTTTTTGCATCTGGTTATGTGGTTAATTACATTTATAGAGTTGCATATGTTGAAGCAGCCTTGCATCCCTGGGATGAATCCTAGTTGATCATGATGGATAAGTTTTTTAATATGCTGTTGCAGTCAGTTTGCCAGTATTTTATGGAAGATTTTTGCATCTATGTTCATCATGGATATTGTCCTGAAGTTTTCTTTTCTTGTTGAGACTCTGCCGGGTTTTGGTATCAGGATGATGTTGGTCTCATAAAATGATTTGGGAAGGGTTCCCTCTTTTTGGATTCTTTGGAATAGTTTCAGAAGGAATGGTACCAGCTCCTCTTTGTGTGTCTGGTAAAATTCAGCTGTGAACCCATCTGGAACAGGGCTTTTTTGTGTGGTAGGCTCTTAATTGCTGCCTCAACTTCAGACGTTCTTATTGGTCTATTCATAGTTTTGGCTTTCTCCTGGTTTAGGCTTAGGAGGACACAGGCGTGCAGGAATTTATCCATTTCTTCCTGGTTTACTAGTTTATGTGCATAGAGTTGTTTGTAGTATTCTCTGATGATGGTTTGAATTTCTGTGGAATCTGTGGTGATTTCCCCTTTATCGTTTTTTTATTGCATCTATTTGGTTGTTCTCTCTTTTCTTTTTTATCAGTCTGGCTAGTGGTTTGTCTATTTTGTTGATCTTTTCAAAAAACCAGCTCTTGGATTTATTGATTTTTTGAAGGGTTTTTCCTGTTTCTATCTCCTTCAGTTCTGCTCTGATCTTAGTTATTTCTTGTCTTCTTTCTGATCTTCTTTCTTTTCTAGGTTTTGAGCTTTTTTGATCTTGCTCCTCTAGCTCTTTCAATTTTGACTATAGGGTGTCAATTTTGGATTTATCCACTCTTCTCATGTGGGCACCTATTGCTATATATTTTGCTCTACAGACTGCTTTAAATGTGTCCCAGAGATTCTGTTCATTGTGTTTTCTTTCTCATTGATTTTGAAGAACTACTTTATTTCTGCCTTCATTTCATTGTTTATCCAATCAGCATTCAAGAGCCAGTTCAGTTTCCATGAAGCTGTGTGGTTCTGAGTTAGTTTCTGAATTCTGAGTTCCATCTTGTTTGCACTATGGTCTGAGAGACTGTTTGTTATGATTTCCGTTGTTTTGCATTTGCTGAGGAGTGCTTTACTTCTAATTATGTGGTCAATTTTGGAGTAGGTGTGATGTGGTGCTGAGAAGAATGTATATTCTGTGGATTTGTGGTAGAGAGTTCTGTAAATGTCTATTAGGTTTGGTTGTTCCAGGTCGGAGTTCAAGTCCTGGATATCCTTGTTAATTTTCTGTCAAGTTTATCTGTCTGACATTGACAGTGGAGTGTTAAAATCTCCCATGATTATTGTGTGGGAGTGTATGTCTCTTTGTAAGTCATTAAGAACTCACCTTATATATCTGGGTGCTCCTTCATTGGGTCCATATATATTTAGAATTGTTAGCTCTTCTTGTTGTTTCGATCATTTTACCATTATGCAAAGACCTTCTTTTTCCCTTTTGATCTTCGTTGCTTTAAAGTCTATTTTATCAGAGACGAGAATTGCAACTCCTGCTTTTTTTTGCTCTCCATTTGCTTGGTAAATCTTCCTCCATCCCTTTATTTTGAGCCTTTGTGTATCCTTGCATGTGAGGTGGGTTTCCTGGATACAGCACACTGATGGGTTTTGGTTTTTTATCCAATTTGCCAGTCTGTGTCTTTTGATTGGTGCATTTAGCCCATTTACATTTAGGGTTATTATTGTTATGTGTGAATTTGATACTGCCATTTTCATGCTAGCTGGCTGTTTTGCCCATTGGTTCATGTAGATTCTTCATTTTGTTGATGGTCTTTAGCATTTGGTATGCTTTTAGGATGGCTGGTACTGGTTGGTTGTTTTTATGTGTACTGCCTCTTTCAGGAGCTCTTGTAAAGCAGGCCTCGTGGTGACAAAATCTCTGAGTACTTGGTTGTTCATGAAGGATTTTATTTTTCCTTCTCTTATGAAGCTCAATTTGGCTGGATATGAAATTCTGGGTTGAAATTTATTTTCTTTAAGGGTGTTGAATATTGGCCCCCACTCTTTTCTGGCTTGTAGAGTCTCTGCCGAGAGATCTGCTGTGAGTCTGATGGGCTTCCCTTTGTGGGTGACTCGACCCTTCTCTCTGGCTGCCCTTAGTATTTTCTCCTTCATTTCAACCCTGGTGAATCTGATGATTATGTGCCTTAGGGTTGCTCTTTTTGTGGAGTATCTTTGTGGTGTTCTCTGTTTTTCCTGGAGTTGAGTATTGACCTGTCTTGCTAGGTTGGGGAAATTTTCCTGGATAATATCCTGAATAGTGTTTCCCAGCTTGGATTCATTCTCTTCATCACATTCTGGTACACCTATCAAAGGTAGGTTGTGTCTCTTCACATAGTCCCACATTTCTTGGAGATTTTGTTCATTCCTTTTTGTGCTTTTTTCTTTAATCTTGGTTTCTCATTTTATTTCATTGAATTGATCTTCGACTTCTGATATTCTTTCTTCTGCTTGGTCCATTTGGCTGTTGAAACTTGTGCATGCTTCACGAAGTTCTCATGTTGTGTTTTTCAGCTTCTTCAATTCATTCATATTCCTCTCTAAGTTGTCCATTCTTGTTATCATTTCCTCGAATCCTTTTTCAAATCTTTTTTTCAAGGTTCTTAGTTTCTTTGCACTGATTTAGAATATGTTCTTTTAGCTCACTGAAGTTTCTCATGATCCACTTTCTGAAGTCTGATTCCATCATTTTATCACACTCATTCTTCGTCCAGATTTGTTCCCTTGCTGGTGAGGAGTTTTGGTCCTTTGTAGGAGGTGAAGTGTTTTGGTTTCAGGTGTTTCCCTCCTTTTTGTGCTGGTTTCTTTTCATCTTTATGGATTTATCCACCTGTCATCTTAGTAGTTGCTGATTTTTCAATTGGGTCTCTGTGTGGATGCCCAGATCGTTGATGATGAGGTGTTTCTCTTACTTATTTTTCCTTCTAATGGTCTAGCCCCTCTGCTGTATGAGTGCTGAGGTCCACTCCAGGCCCTGCTTGTCTGGGGTACACCTATAGCAGGTGCGGAACAGTGACGGATGCTACCAGTTTCTTCTTCTGCTATCTTTGTTTCAGAATGATGCCCGCCAAATGTCATTCTGATTAGTCCTTTTTTGGGGTGACTCTTTGGATATACAGGGGTCAGGGAGCTGCTTGAGTAGATGGTCTGTGCTTTATAGGAGCTCCAGTGCTGAGCTGTGAGCTCTGTTGTTCATTCAGCATTGTTGGGAGGATGTGTTTATGTCTGCTGCAACAGAACTCATAAAACCCCTCTTTTTTTTCCCCCTTCTATGTTCTGTGTCAGGGAGTTGGGGCCTTCTTTATGAGTATCTGTTGCACTGTCCTGCCCGGCTAGGAGGTAGTCTATTCACTATTTGTCTGCCAGGGCTCTGCCCTGCTAGCATGGGTCCACCCTGTTGTGGCAGGGCTTTGTTCTGCTGTGGCATGCTCCACCCTCCTGGCGGAGTCTCTCTGTTATGACAGGTTGCCTTGGCAACAGCCGGTTGCATCTGCCATGGGCGGTACTTCTGTAGGGTCGGATTTCATCCATAGTGGCAGGCACCCCTCCCCCACTGAGCTGCACTGTCCTAGATGCCGGCAGCAAAACTCTCAGCCCCAAGATCCTCCAATTGCTGCCCTGCTTGTCCCCGTGAGGGTGGTACCCACTGAGCCCAATCACCCAGCTCCCTGCCTCAGATTTCATCTTCTCTCTCTCTCTCTCTTCCTCTCCCCAAGCTGAACAGTTGACTCTCTCACTGGTGCCCCAGTAGCCTGCTGATAGGGCACTGGGATCTGTGCGATCTCCCATGCGACTGCCCAGTGCACCAGCTCAGATCACATTTCCCAGGAATCTCCTGGTCTGGCTCATTGTCCAAGTCCCATTCAATCAGATGGAGATGCCAATCTTCCCTTCCATATCTCAGATTGCTGGTTTAACAGGGCATCTGGACCACTGAGTTTTGTGCCTGGTGCCACTGTGCTGCAGTACTGGCTGAACCAGCCACATGAGCCAGCTGCGCTAGCATCCCATATCTCTCCCACACCTGGGACTTTCAGCATTCTGTGGTCAAAAAAGGTCCTTCCAAGAATGCGGCTAGGACTCACCTTCTGTGCCTTCACTGAGAGCTGCAATCCTGAGTCACCTCTATGACACCATCTTGGACTCCAAGTTGAAATTTCTTATTATCCACCTTCTGAAGTCTGATTCTGTCATTTTGGCACACTCATTCTCCATCCAGCTTTGTTCCCTTGCTGGTGAGGAGGTTTGTTCCTTTGTAGGAGGTGAGGTGTTTTGGTTTTGGGTGTTTTCCTCCTTTTTGCACTATCAAATGTAGATAAGGGTTTTCACATAGTCCCATATTTCTTGGAGACCTTGTTTATTCATTTTTGTGCTTTTTTCTCTAATCTACCTTCTTGTTTTATTTCATTGAGTTGATCTTTGACCTCTGATATCAGAGATGACCACCTGTCATCTCTGATATGCTTTCTTCTACTTGGTCAATTCGGCTGTTGAAACTTGTGCGTGCTTTGCGAATTTCTCATGTTGTGTTTTTCAGCTCCATCAATTCACTCATATTTCTAAGTTGTCCATTCTTGTTATCATTTTTTCAAATCTTTTTTCGAGGTTCTTAGTTTCTTTGCATTGATTTAGAACATGTTCTTTTAGCTCACTTAAGTTTCTTATTACCCACCTTCTGAAGTCTGTGTCATTTCATCATACTCATTCTCCATCTAGCCTTGTTCTCTTGCTGGTGAGGAGTTGTGATTCCTTGTAGGAGGAGAGATGTTCTGGTTTTGGGTGTTTTCCTCCTTTTGGCACTGGTTTCTTCCCATCTTTGTGGATTTATCCACCTGTCATCTGTGTAGTTGCTGATTTTAAGATTGGGTCTCTGAGTAAACATTCAGATTGTTGATGATGAAGTTATTTGTGTTTCTTAGTTTTCCTTCTAACAGTCTGGCCCTCTGCTGTAGGCCTGCTGAGGTCCACTCCAGGCCCTGCTTGCCTGGGGATCACCTGCAGCAGCTACAGAACAGTAAGGGTTGCTACCAGTTTCTTCTGCTGCTATCTTTGTTCCAGAATGGTGCCTGTCAAATGTCAGTCTGAGTCCCTTATGAGGTGACTCTGGATATACGGGGGTCAGGGTGCTGCTTGAGGAGACAGTCTGTACTTTATAGGAGCTCAAGTGCTGAGCTGTGAGCTCCATTGTTCATTCAGAGCTGCTAGGGAGGTACGTTTATGTCTGCTGCAGCAGAACTCATAACCCCACCTTTTTTTCCCCAGGTGCTCTGTCTAGGGAGTTAGGGCTTTATTTATGAGTTTCCCTTGTGCTACTGCCTTTTTCTTCAGGGCTGCCCTGTCCAGCAAGGAGGTAGCCTAGTCACTGTCTGCCTGCAGAGGCTTTGCTGAGCTGCTGTGGGCTCCAGCCTGCTGTCATGTGAACTTCTCTGCAATCCTGTTTATATGGGTGTGGTTAGAACTGCCTGCACAATGGTGGCCTACCTCCTTAATGGCAGACTCTCTCTTGTTATGGCATGTTGCCTTGGCAATGGTATGCTGCCTCAGCAATGGTGGACTACCTCTGTAGGGGTGGATTGCTTCAGTAATGGTGGACACCCCTCCCCCACAGAGCTGGACTGTCACAGGTTCAGCTGTGCTTGCCGTGAGACTCTCAACCCCAGCGTTTCCAATTGCCATTTTTTTTTTGTGGGTCAGACCCGCTGAGGCTGATCACCTGGCTTCCTGCCTCAGAGCCTTTTTTTTTTTTTAAGTTGAACTGTTTACTCTCTCCCAAGTGTTCCAGTCGCCTGCTGAATGTGCACTGGGATCTGTTTGATTTCCCATGCAGCAACCCGCTGTACCAGCTGAAACAATGGTGCTGAGATTCGTGGTGCTTTTTTACCCAGGAATCTCCTGGCCTTGCTCACTGTTTCAGTCCCCTGTTTAATCAGACAAATGGGTGAATCTGCCTTCCCAGAGCTCCAGTTGCCATCTTAAAAGGGCAACCAGACCAGTGTATTTTGTATGAAGAACTGCCATGCCAGGGCACTGGCAAAATGGCTGCTCCAGCCAAAGCAGCCATGCTGGTGACCTGTGGGGCTCCTCCACCTGGGAATCTCCTGCTCTGTGGACAATAAAGATCCATCTGGAAATGCAGCATCCACTCACCCTCTGCACTTTCACTGGGCGGTGCAATCCTGACCTGTTCCTAAATGACCATCTTCCCTTTTTTGTTCTTTCAACTTTGTTTATTACTTTTGCACTCTGTGCTGCAATTTGTTTAATTTTTATTGACATCTATTTGGTTCAATTTGCTGTTATGTTCATCCAATGCATTCTTCACTTTGGATATTGCAATTTTAAATTCTAAAATGTCTATTTGGTCCATTTTAGGTTTTTTTTTCTGATAAATGTGTTAATACTTTTATTGATTATCTCCATTTCCATCTCTCAATTATTTAACATATTGTTGATAGATAATTTAATGTCCTTTCCTGCTAGTTTCAACATCTTGGTCATCTGTGGGTCTGACTCATTTTTATTTGAATAATGTGTTACATTTTTCTGCTCTGTTTCATACCTCATAAGTTTTGATTGTGTGCTAGAGACACTGGATACTTTGGTGTTACAATTCAGTTTTAATAAATTTCATTTAATTCACTTCATTGTCTTGACAGCATGATTGTGCCACTTTCTTCAGCAGGGCTTGAGATAAAAGCACATGAGCCTTTTTCTTTGCTTTCCAGCTGAGCTTCCAGCTTTTCATGCTAAGGAGAAATCTCTTTTTCCAGCCCAACCTCAGTGTGCTTTACCCTGCTGTATGTATGGTAAAAGTCCATTAGGGGAAAACTGACTGTCAGTGAGGAATTACCTTTGTCTAGGGCTCCTTTAGATTACTATTTGGTACTCTAGGCCACTCAGTCATTCAAAATTCAGCTGTTCCTTGTTACTCTCTAGGTGTAAAAATGGCCTATCTGGGAAGAACCTAACCCCCTCTGCAGTTGAGTTGCACCCTCAAGTCTCCATCAGATCAGTAAGAGTATGTTGCCTCTCCAGTGTGTTCTTGATGTTAGTATGGAAACAATGGTCTTTTGTGACCACCTACAATGTAAACAGAAGTGAAATTTTACTCTTTAGTCCTATTCTGACCCATGTATTTTTTGTCCCAAATAGGCTTTCTAAAAATTTAAATAGCATGTCATTAAGGTAAAATTATTTGAATAAATTTACACAATCAGTTACAGGACAATATTTTCTCACAGAATAATTGTGTGTTAGCTATCTGTGAATATATCATGTGTTATTGGAATTACATAATGTGTCTATGGAGCATAAAACAAGTATAGGCACATTTGTATTTGTCACTTAATATGACTGTATTTTTATTGCCAGACATAAATTTGACTCTTTCTTCGTGGGTCCATGTTTGTGGTGCTTTGATGCCATCAGATCAATTAAAAGACCTTTTAATGGATGTTGTTGTCTAAGTTCATTTTAGGGTTTCTGTTTAAATATATAGTACATTAAAATTAAATATATACATTTCCTCAATTACTAATAAATAGTTCATCAGAAACTCTTTAAGAAAGAGTAGACCACAGAACAATTATAAAATACACATGAATACCACCAAATAAATGAATATATTTAACAGTCACTGCTTCCTCTTTGCTCACTGTCAATGCTTTTGTTCCATTTTTAGCATTGCTTATCTTAAATAAGGTATATATTTTTAGTATTATATTTATATATAATTTTATATATATATATATATTTATATATAATTTTATATATAATTAATATATATAATTAATATATATATAATTATATATATATATATTATATATATAATTAATATATATATTATATATAATATATATAAAATTATATATATAATTAATATATATAATTAATATATATATAATTTTATATAATATATATATTTAATTATATATATTATATAATATATATATTTAATTATATATATAATATATATATATTTAAATTTTGTATTCTACCTGCTTTCATTGGAAAGAATGATAACGAGTTGCTATAAAGAAATTTCAGAGGCAGGTCATTGATTAGAAAAGAGATTTATTTGGCTTACAGTTCTGCAGATTGCACAAGAAGAATGACAGTAGCATCTGCATGGCATAAGTTCTTTAGGTTTCTTTCACTCATGCCGGAGGCAGAAAGGAGCCAGCTTGTGCGGAGATCACATGGTAAGAAAGGAAACAAGAGAGTGGAGGAAGTGCCAGGCTCTTTTTTTTTTTTTTGGCGTAAAATATATATTTTAATTTTCTGATGTTCCATAAGGTAATTTTGCTATTGTTTATTCTTCTTTAAAAAATTAATTTTAAGTTCCCGGATATCTGTGCAGGACATGCAAGTTTGTTAAATAGGTAAACATGTGCCATGTTGGTTTGCATTACCTAGGTATTAAGCCTAGCATGCATTAACTATTTATCCTGATGCTATCCCTCCCTTCATCCCCCCCATGACAAACCCTAGTGGGTGTTACTCCCTTCCCTGTGTCCATGTGTTGTCATTGTTTAGCTCTGACTTATAAGTGAGAACATGTAGTATTTGTTTTTCTGTTTCTGTGTTAGTTTGCTGAGGATAATGGCTTCCAGCTCCATCCACGTCCCTGCAAAGGACATGATCTTATTTTGTTTTATGACTGCATAGTATTCCATGGTGTGTGTGTGTGTGTGTGTGTGTGTGTGTGTGTGTTTGTGTGTGTGTAATATGTACATTTTCTTTTTCCAGTCTATAATTGATGGGCATTTGGGTTGATTCCATGTTTTTGCTATTGTGAATAGTGCTGCAGTGAACATAGACATGCATGTATCTTTATAACAGAATGATTTATATTTCTTTGGGTATATACCCAGTAATGGGGTTGCTGGGTCAAGTAATGTTTCTGGTTATAGGTCTTTGAGGAATTACCACACTGTCTTCCACAGTGGTTGAACTAATTTATGTTCCCACCAATAGTGTAAAAGCATTTCTATTTCTCCACAGCATCTGTTGTTTCTTGACTTTTTAATAATTGCCATTCTGACTGGCATGAGATAGTATCTCATTGTGGTTTTGACATCCATTTATCTAATGATCAGTGATGGCAAGCTTTTTTTCATGTTTATTGGCTGCATAAATGTCTTCTTTTGAGGAGTGTCTGTTCATGTTCTGTGGTGCCAGGCTCTTTTTAACAACCAGCTCTCCTAGGAGCAAATAGAGTGTGCATTCACTCACTCCCCTCCTTCCACAGGGTGGGCATTGATCTATTCATGATGAATTAACCCCCACCCCCAAACACCTTCACTAGGTTCCATGTCAGAACATTGCCGCAATGGGAATTAAATTTACCAACTTCTCTTCATTTTCTACTTACCTGCTCTTACTTCACCTCCAGTAACTACTCTTAGATTCTGTGCTTCTATGACATCAAGTTAAAAAATTTTGATCTTGCATATTAGTGAAATCATGTGGTATTTGTCTGTGTCTAGCTTATTTCACTTACTGTGATATCCCACAGGTTTACACCAGATGACAGAATTTCATTCTGTTTATGGCTAATTAGTATTTCATTATCTTTCAACCTAATGTTAAACAATTAGGTTATTTTCACATCTTTGTTATTATAAATAGTGCTGCAATAGACATGAAAGTTGAAAATCTCTTTGACATTCTAATTTCATTTCCTTGAAATACATATCTAGTAGTGGCATTGCTGGATAATATAGTAGTTCTAATTTTAATTTTTTGAGGAACCTCCATACTCTTTTTCATAACAGTTGTACTAGCTTTCTGTCCCATCAACAGTGTGTAATTGTTCCCTTTTTCTACATTCTTGCCAACATTGCTTTTCTTTTGTCTTTTTGATAATAGTCATTCTAATTTGAATGAGATGGTGTTTCATTATGCTTTGATTTGCATTTCCCTAATGATTAGCGATGTTGAACATTTTCATATGTCTTCTTTCAGGAAATGTTTATTCAGGTTTTTTGCCTATTTTAAATCAGGTTATTTAATTTTGGCTAGCAGATCCTAATTGCTCAGCTATTCCCTTGACAGAATCTTTAATACTATTGACAAACACTGTTGGTTGTAATAAATGAAATGTTATATGTAAATTTTCAGTGCCACAAAAGAAGTAGCACTTGAATGTAAATTTTCTTTCAGCAAGGCAACTTTACTTTTGGTAGAAAGTTACACTCACCAGAAGTTTGCCACAAAAGTAAAAAGAACAAAGGAAAGGTAGACATATTTATTCCTTACAAAATGATCCCTACTGCTGTGCCAAGTCTGCCTCCATTGGCTGGAGCTGGGCCTCACAATCTAAACTATACCAATTGACTAATAACCCAAAACTTTTTCTAAAAGGGTAAAGGCAAGAGAGGACAAAGGAAAAGAGGAGGTTATTTATGAAAGACTTAATGAAGCAATAACATTTCCAAATAAGGAAGGCAAATTAACTATGGGCTGAGGCATGCCTGGACTTATCCAGACATGTCAGGGCAAATATGTGGGCTATAGTATAAGAACTAGGAACACAGAATATACCTATTTCTTTATTATAACCAACAGCTACTTGAGATTATTAACAAAAGGCTTTCAAGTAAATCAACCTTTGAAGAAGTTATTATTCATCCTTAATAAACTAAGAATAAATCTTTGAAGAGGAACTTCTATTTACTTTTTTCTACAATGTCTCCCTCTTTTATTTTATAATTTATCTTCAAATTTGTTTAACAGGTCTTGTCTTAATTTTTCTGTTTGATTTCCTAAAAGAAGTAACTTTTCTCAGTAAGGTGGAGGAGGGGTTGAGGAGATTCTGGTAAGAGCTGTGTTTACTAATTTTTGTACTAGTCCTCAGATGCATGATATAACACAGCACCCAACTAGAAAGAGTGTACTCATTACAGTTGCTAAAGAAGTGAGAACTGAGACTATGGTCTCTTTCCATTGGCCCAACCATCTTTCTAACCAATTTGAGATGGGGTTATTGATTCCAGAATTCTTAGCTAATTCATTTGATAAAGCTGTAAGCCCTTGTAGGGCTCATGTCATGCTTCCTTTGGGAGCAGTGTTGTTTGGGATGAAAATACAGCACTGACTTTGAATCATAACACAAATACCACCATTTTCTGCTAATATCATGTCTATAGCTATTCTGTTTTCCTAGGTCATTTAGCTAGTAGATCCTAATTGTTCAGCTATTCCCTTGACAGCATCTTTAGTATAATTGACAAACCACTGTTGATTGTAATAAATGTAATTTATCCAATCTACATTTTATTAATTGTTACCCACCAGAATAATGTTTACTTAAATCCTGCAGCTATCTGATCTTGTGCTTTGAATTCCTCTGGTACTCCTCTGAGACCCCCAATTGCCTCTAAATAGATATGGGAATTGAAAGATCCATAATGGACTTCTCTTGTTTGTCAATGGCATATTTTTACCTTTTCTGGTTGATGAAATGCCAGGGTGAAAGGGATAACCAATTGGACTAGAGTGCAAGTACTGCTTGAATTGTTTGGCAGAGGGTCCAATAAGAGATTTCTGCAATACCACCATATTCACTTGGGGATGAATAAGGGTGGACTGATGGGGTCAGCTCTTGGAAGTACCTGATTTCACTGCATCCTGTTAAGTTTCCAAAGAATACTTAGTTTTCCTCCTGTCATGAAAGACATAAGGCAAGCTCTGCCTTGGAAGATGGAGGCTTGATGGCCCTCAGGGGCTGACCTACAGGGTATTGAACTTCCAGGTTATAGCAGAGAAAGAACTTGGCACAATTTGTTATTCTAGACCATGGGATTTTGAAAAAGAGCTACCATGCACTCCATGTCTGCTTGATGAGACAATCATCTAAGTGGAAAGGGAACAATCTGGCCTCTGGCCTACTGGGTGCACAAGTGTAACAGTCACTTTTATTTAGAGTGTGGATGGAATATTTAATCCATTCCAGCCAGGCATTTGCATCTTGGTATCTGTCTCAATTGCTAAAGTTTGTTTCAGATCATTTACTTTCACAATGGGTACCTTAGTCCTATCATTAGGTACAGGAATAACAGGTTTTTGGTTTAAAACTGAGAAGGGGTTTTAAATCAGTGCAAACCCCCCTTGTAGAGATCCAACCTTGGTATTGAGTGGCCCAAAAAACAGAGTTCCAGTTACTATGTGGTTGCCAGACTGTAGAAGTAAAGGGACAATGTCTTGGTTGTAGGTAATCACAACTGTGGGAACTAGGGGTAACTGTGGAGATTAGAGGGCTAGGGCAGAGATATTTATCTGAAGAAGCTAGTTGTCTTTGGTTCCTTGAATTCCCACAAGGTACAGCAAGATAAGCATCAAATATTATAACTTAGGGGAGTCTGATCTAGTCACAATAATAATAAAGTGAGAACTGGTAGAAGGAAGAAGAAGAAAAGAGAGGATAGATAAATTAAGCTTTTCTTAATTTTTTAGGGCTTGACCCTGAAACAATAGTCCATAATTCTGAAGGTGGTAGTACTTTTTTGACTGGAGTGTGATGTATCCATCCTTTCTCTGCTCTGTGGACAGCAGCCTCAGTGGTCAACAGCTCAAGGTAGGGTCCTTCTCAGTATGGCTCAGTGTGGCTCAGTATAGCTCCTTCTCATTATTTCCTCCTTCCATTCTTTGATGAGAACATACTTCCCAGACTTGTGTTGATGTACTGGAACCTCTAAAGGTGGTGTCTGTGCTAAAATACCTTTAGCTTTAAGAGAGGAGAAGGTAGAAGAGAGTCCAAGTATATAATTTCTAAGAAATTGGTCTTTTGTTTCAAATGTAGGAACATCAGCCAAGGAATGTAAGTAAGGCAACCTATATAACCTTCCATATGGGGATAATCCTACATCCTTCTGGGGAGCTGTTTTAATCCTTAATAAAGAAATAGGAGAACATTTGGTCCATGCCAATTGAGTTTCTAAGATTAGGTCAGTTAAATGATTTTAAGGGTTTCATTCATTCTTTCTACTTTTTCAGAGGAAGAGGGATACCAGGGAATATGATACTCTCATTTAATATCTAATACTTGAGCTAATTTCTTGATTATGAAGCAAAATGTGTTCTATCGTTGAATCAATATTTTCCATCAGTCTAAATCTATGTATAATATACTCAATTAATGACTTCACTACATTACTAGTAGTGGCTTTTGAAAAAGGAACAGCCTCTACCAATGGGGTAAAATAATCTACTATTATTAGCAAATATTTTAGCCGACTAATGGGGCATTTCAGTGTAATCAACTTGAACACTCTGGAAGTCTCAGCTTCAGAGTTCTTCCTCTGAGAAGTAGTTTTCTTAGTGCCTGTTTATTGGTTTTCCTGAAAGTTAAGCAACTATCTGTGACCTGTTTGGCTAAGGTATAAATTCCAATACACCCATAAACTCTCAGAGCTCCGATTCTTGCTAGTTTTTCTTACTCAGCTTGTGAGAAAATAGGAACTGTAGTAGAAGAAGGAAGACAAGAAGTTAAATGAAAAATAGGTGTGTCATTGATAGCCTTCTTGGCCACTTGATCTGCAAGATTATTTCCTCGACTTTCAAATGAAAAATCATGTAAATGTCCAGGAACATGAACAATAGCTATTTATTCTGGAAACTAGAGATTATTTAGAACATGGAAACTAATGTCTCCTGAGCAAGATCTTGGCCTCTACTGTTAATAAGGCTTTGCTTAGTCCAAATTTTCCCAAATGTGTGAGATACCCCAAAGGTGTAGTTAGAGTCAGTGTAGATGGTTCCTATCTGGTTTTCTAAATATTTTAAAGCCTGACTGAGTTCAAATAGTTCACAAGCCTGAAAAGATGAACTATTGGGTAACCTCCTGTTTCTACTTCCTTAAGAGTTTCGCCATCAATCACTGCTCTTTCCTGCACTAATTAAATGGCCTAAGTATTCAACTTCACGTTCCACCTGTTGGAGATTTCCTATATTTTATTTCTATGTTTTCTAAAGTTTTTACTTTAAATCCCTCTTCATTTACCCAAGAAACCAGCAATTCTGCTAGAGAGCAATTTACATCTGCTGGGGGAAAACAAAAAGATGAATGAGCTGCCTAAGGAGAAGGCGGGGCAGCTGCCTGAGGAGAAGGCGAGTTAGGATTGAGAAATGGGAAAACATGGTCTAAAATGCCCCACTTACATGCTGAGTTCTTGTTTGGTTCGAGGCAAGGGCAAAGAATCCAATTCCTTCAACCCATTCAGGCCCTATTCTTCAAATGAGTTAACCTCTGACTTTTTGTCACTGTTTTCTTCTTTAAATCATTTAAAGGGTAAAGGAGAATAGGCCCTTGTTGCCTACATAGGGCATAGTCTATCTCTTCCAGTGAGACAGGCCTCTTGTTGTTAACATACATTATTAAAAATTGACAGATCCAATTCTCATCTGACCCAAATTTTGGCCAGAAAACTGCAGGTTTAAGGATTGATTCTTGGGTCCAAATAAAACAGCAATATTTTATCATTTGCTGCATTTTCTTATGTTTAGTCCTTTCATTGTCCTTTCAATACTTTACTTTAGCATGAGCCCTAAAAAGCTGTTAGAGGGGATTCAATAAGCCTCACCCTCTTTCTTTTTTTCCTGTTTTACTTCCCATCCCCACTTTACTAGAAGCATTCCCCGTGTTGGGTATCAGATTGGCTCAGTCTCTCACACCAGAGATGTCTCACCTATCCTTTTTCCCTGGGAGGCTCAATCTCTCAGATCTCTCAGACCAGAGATGTCTCACCTATCCCTTCTCTAGAGGTTTGCCAAGACTCAATCTCTCAAACCAGAGATGTCTCACCTATCCTTTTTCCTGGGACACCAGCCTTCCTTCCCTTCCCTGGAGGTCTCCTACACTCCTCTTCATTCATGTCACCCTCTCTGGCTTCTCCCCCACAGAAGAATTAGGCTCCTCTTAGCATTGGTGTGCCAGTATAAGCCCCATGGCAGATCTGCCCTAAGCCATATGAGGTATCCAAGGAACTGCAGAGAGGACCTACTCACTCTGTCCAGCAGTAGGACTTGTTGCCATTCACACAAGCAACACTGCATGCTGTGATGCTTGCAACCATTCATGCACACACACAAACACACACACTCTCCAACTCCAGAATATCCTGACCGCCAAGTAAATACTTCATCACTCTTGTGACTTTTCTTACCTTGGTCTGTGCACAGAAGTTGCCTGGTTACCACAGTATAGCAAGCCATTCTTCCCCTGCATTGCTGAGAGTTCTGCTTTAATTCTTGTACCAGGTGGCTTGTGGCTCTTGACCCCTGAAGCCACCACAATGAGGCAGTAGGTGCCTCCTCATGAGAGAGAGCCAGAGACTACCCTAGAGGGGAGTAGGTCCCCATACAGGCCACTAGAATTGTTATATGTAAATTTCCGGTGCTGCAAAAAAAAAGTGGCATTCAAATATAAATTTTCTCTCACAAGACAACTTTACTTTCTGCAATAAAGTTACGCTCACCAGCAGTTTGCCATGAGAGTACAAAGAACAAGGGAAGGGCAGACATATTTATCCCTTATGGACTGGCCTCTACTGCTGTGCCAGGCCTATCTCCATTGGCTGGAGCTGGGCCTCACAATCTAAATTATACCAATTGGCTAATAACTCAAAATTTTTTCTAAAAGGGTAAAGGCAAGAGAGAACAAAGAAAAAGAGGAAGTCATTTATGAAAGACTTAAAGAAGCAATAACATTTCCAAATAAGGTAGGGGAATTAACTATGAGCTGAGGCATGCCTGGGTTTATCCAGACATGTCACAGAGAAAATATGTGGGCTACAGTATAAGAACTAGGAACACAGAATATACCTATTTCTTTATTATAACCAACAGCTACTTAGGATTATTAATAGAAGGCTTTCAAGTAAATCAACCTTTGAAGAAGTGATTATTCATCCTTAATAAGCTAAGAAGAAAGCTTTGAAGAGAAACTTTTATTCACTTTTATTTTCTACAGAGTCTTCTCACTTTTTACTTAGGTATTCTTGAGGAGGGAGACCCAGGCATTTGGAATTACCTCCCCCTCTGTCATCCACTGTGCATCTCAATAAAAAAGAGCAGGCCAGTTGGTGCCTCCTGAATCTCCTTCCTGAAAACAGCAGGCTAGGCCTTTGGGAAACTCTCCAGAAGGCACTATTTTTACTTAAAACAAGATCAAACCAGAAACCTTTTCAAATGTGAGTCCTAAAACTGTAAACTGGAACCCTTTCATATGTGATTCCTAAAACTATAAACTAAAACCTTTTCACATGTCAGTCCTAAAACTCTGAACCTAAGGTTCTTCCACATGTAACATCAAAAGTATAAGCCTATATAAAGGCTAAACCTCCCTTTGTTAAATGAGCTTGGCTGTTAGACACCATGCCACCTTGCTCCCAGCTGAAATAAATTTCTTCCTCCTGTATTTGGTGTCCAAGAGATCCTTTCCCATGGCTGCTCCTGCTACATTCTAGCTAAAAGTTCACCAATTTTCTGCATCATTTCAAACACCAACTTTTTTTTTTTGATGTTTTGAATTACTTCCCAGTCTCTATTGCATTTATTTCTGTGCAGAAGTTTATAATTTTCTTCTTTGTATTTTGATTTTATTTTTTCTTGTTTTTACAGAAGTGAGAGTTATTGTTCAATTATTGTTTTAGGAAAAACTTAAGAATGAATCAATACTGAACTGAATTTTTGTTTTTACTACCACTAAGGAGGGAGACCCAGGCATTTGGGATTCCCTTGTGCTCTGTCCACTGTGCATCTCAATAAAAGAGAGCAGGCTAGCTGGTACCTCCTGAATCTCCTTCCTGAAAACAACAGGCTAGGCCTTGGGGAAACTCTCCAGAAGGTACTATTTTTACTTAAAACAAAATCAAACCGGAACCCTTTCATATGTAATTCCTGAAACTGTAAAAAGAGACCTTTTCACATGTGAGTCCTAAAACTGTAAACCAGAACCCTTTCATATGTGATTCCTAAAACTGTAAACTAAAACCTTTTCACACATAAGTCCTAAAACTGTAAACTGGAACCCTTTCATATGTAATTCCTGAAACTGTAAACTAAAACCTTTTCACATGTGAGTCCTAAAACTATGAATCTAAGATTCTTCCACATGTAACATCTAAAGTATAAGCCTATATAAAGGCTTAACCTCACTTTGTTAAATGAGCTTGGCTATTAGGCACCTATGCCACCTTGCTCCCAGCTGAAATAAATTCCTTCCTCCTCTATTTGGTGTCTGAGAGATCCTTTCCCACAGCCACTCTTGCTACACAACCAGCAGTTCAAGGTGTACTAAAGATAAAAAAAATCAATATCCAAAGTTCAAAGTTTTAGTACATAATTGGTGAGAACCTTGTACTTTGTCGTTACAAAACCTTTAGACTCTTATCTGTCAGCTGCATTTTCACAGAGCACATCAATGGATCTCTTTATCATTTTAGCCACTTGTCTTTCTTGTCTGATTTTTCTTTTTCTGTGGAATAGAGGCAATGCCAAAGGGAAACTCCCACCTGGCCCAACTCCTCTACCCATTGTTGGAAATATTCGACAGTTAAATAGTAAGAATATCAGCAAATCCATAAGCATGGTAAGTATGACTAATTTTCTTTTAGTTTTCTGCAATGAGTAAGTCAGATAGCCTGATAGCCAAGCAACATGTGGTGCCAGATACCAAGTTTTAAAGAGATGCCTTTACAGAGTGGTGTTCATTAGACACACAGATATGACTTTAGAATGTAGACAGATAGAAGAAAATAAGATGGGTAAATCTAAAAGAAAAGAAGAAATATGCAAGTCAGAAGCAAATAAGTGTTTACTGCAGAATGGAGTTTTCCACTGGAAAACAGTTATAGACTATACCATCTAGGAGGAATATTGGGACTTTCATTTACAAAGGAATTCATTTAGATTATATAAATTATTTGTCAGATTACTTCACTGGTGGATTAAACAAACAACGCACCATCAGTCATTAGTACAAGAGTGCATTTGTATCAGTGAATCAGAAACAACTTATATCCAAAGTATTCTTGAAGATTAGGACCAGTTTCCTTGTATTGAATATGTCAAGAGCCCAGTTGTTTGTGAAGAAAATGTTTTTCACAATTCCTTATTGATCTCAAAGTTTATCAGCAGTTCAACAAGGCAGCAATTGCCCAAGATGGGAGTCATTCCTGCCACCACTGGAACATTGCAAAGATCATTGACCCATGTTATGATTGTTGACATTACCAGGAGTAGAAATTCTCTGTTGATGTTGTAATCCAGGTTGCTTTTTGTGTGACTATTTTTTGGTAAATGCTAGTGAAAATGGAACAGCTTTCAGTTTTTTAAATAAGCATTGATTTACAGAGCCACAACACTAAATTTTCCTAAAGTATGGATGAATTGAAATTAAAGACATTACTAAGGGTTCAGATCTTTCATATTTCATACTGTATTTCTCAATAAATGAGTCAAGAACTTGTCTACTCCAAGTTGTTTACATAGCAGTTGCTCTCTAAAGCCTGAAAGAATGATCTGGAATCTGTCTTTTCCTTGAGAAAGCCAGTTACCAGAACACTGTCTCTGGACATTCATTCTTTATATGCCTTGGCTTTGAATCTAAAGAGATTGTGTCAGCACCCCAGCTTGTCCATTTGTTAATTCACATATTTAAGCAGGATTAAAACCTCTGTAAGCTTTAAATTCCATTTCTTTAATATATAAATAAGAAATATTTTGCACAGGTTACTTAAATATATCATATATTGAAGAAGTAATTATGCACCACACTTTGTGTGGTGCATGCCAAAGATTTTCAATGGTGAAAGAAAATTTAAAAAGACCCTATCATTATGGAACTTACAGTTTAGAGGAGAATATATTTATGAAACAACAGTGCAAGTAAAGTTATGATTACAAACTATGTAACAGGGACGTGGTAGAAAGAGATCATGTAGTTTCAAGGGACTAACCAGTGAGAGGAGCAGTCAGCAAAGGCTTCTCTGAGGAAGTGAAGTTGGAGCTGATATGTAAAGAATGATTAGGAATTTTCCTTAAAGAGGTCCCTTATGTTTTTTGTGAGTTGTATTCCTAGGTATTTTATTTTCTTTGTAGCAATTGTGAATGGCAGTTCATTCTTTATTTGGTTCTCTTTAAGTCTGTTATTGGTGTATAGGAATGCTTGTGATTTTTGCACATTGATTTTATATCCTGAGACTTTGCTGAAGTTGCTTATCAGTTTCAGGAGCTTTTGGGCTGAGGTGATGGGGTCTTCTAGGTATACTATCATGTTGTCTGCAAATAGAGACAATTTGGCTTCCACCTTTCCTATTTGAATACCCTTTATTTCTTTTTCTTGCCTGATTGCTCTGGCTAGAACTTCCAGTACTGTGTTGAATAGGAGTGGTGAGAGAGGGCATCCTTGTCTAGTGCCAGATTTCAAAGGGAATGCTTCCAGTTTTTTCCCATTCAGTATGATATTGGCTGTTGGTTTGTCATAAATAGCTTTTATTACTTTGAGATATGTTCCATCACTACCAAGTTTATTGAGGGTTTTTAGCATAAAGGGCTGTTGAATTTTGTCAAATGCCTTCTCTGCGTCAATTGAGATAATCATGTGGTTTTTGTTTTTGGTTCTGTTTATGTGGTGAATTACATTTATAGACTTGCGTATATTGAACCAGCCTTGCATCCCCGGGATGAATCCTACTTGATCATGATGGATAAGTTTTTTAATGTACTGTTGCAATCGGTTTGCCAGTATTTTATTGAATTAAACAGATAAAATATCAACAAAACCCAATTTCATGTGTTTTCAATCTGGGGGAGAATTGCTTCTGTCAATGCAAACAGTCAAATTGCAAAGTATTTGAAGAGATTTTTTCTGAGCAAATATGAGTGACCATGGCCCATGACACAGCCCTCAGGAGACCCTGAGAACATGTGCCCATGGTGGTCAGGGCAGACTTGATTTTATACATTCATACATTTTAATATATACACAGGAGACACCAGTCAATACATTTAAGATATACATTGGTTTGTGCAGAAAGGTGGGACAACTTGAAGCAGTAAATTGCGGGAGTGCTTCCAGGATGTCGGTAGGTTTTAAAATTTTCTGATTGGCAATTGGTTGACAGAATTATTGTCAATAGAAAGGAATGTCTGGGTTATGATTAGAGGTTGTGGGGACCAAAGTGTTAACATGCAGATGAAACCTCCAGGCAGCACTCTTCAGAGAGAATAGGTTGTAAAAGTCTGTGTTGATGTTAAATGCTGGTCAGCTTTTCTTGAATTCCAAAAAGGAAAAGGGCAGAATAAGGCATGTTCAAGCCCCCTTCCTGTCATGGCCTGAATCAGTCTTTCAGGTTAAATTTGGAGGGACCTGGCATAGAGGAGGAAGTCCATTTAGATTGCTGGTGTTAAGAGTGGGCAGGCTCGGTTAGTGGGGAGGCTTTGAATCTTAATTTCAGTTTACACTTCTCTCCCCAAAACCCTGAAAAGAGGACCAATGTGTTTGTAGTCCAGAGAGTACATAAGAATATGGTACAAACTGAGAGCAGAGAGGGAAGCAGGGGTCAGAACATGCAGGCTTTGCATGGATGTAAAGAACACTTGTTTTTATCATAAGAGCAATGTGATGCCATAAGCATGCTTAAAGGACAGTCATGTTTACATCTGTCTTGTGAAAAGGTCACTATTATTTGTAGAATAAATTTTTAGGGCAGCAAAAATGTCCTACAATGAAGTTAAAAGAGTGTAAATCTTATATAATTTAGGATACCACATAAGGTGATATTACAGATAGATGATGCTAAAAGAAGATAGGAGTTTATTTCTGTCTCACATAAGGATCTCTAGGTGACTGCTGGTGACTTGCCTCTCCTCAATGTTGTTATTCAGATAACTAGTTTTTTTTTATTTTAATCTTTTTAGTTCTAGTATTGAAGCAGGAGAAGCAAGGAACAAACCTCTCGAACATCAAACTGAGGAAGGAAGTGGCTTTTTATTCAGCTGGGAGCTGCAGGGATCTACAGCCTCATTTACTGAACTTCTGGAGAAGCAGCTTCTTTCCCCTTTTATAGGCTTAAATTGCTAAAGGGGAAACTGAGGCAAAACTGTGTCTTTGTTCATTTGCTGGATGTCTGATCTTGCAATCTTTTGGCTTCATTGATTTGCTAATTTATATGCAGTATGAGCAGGAACAGACAGGGGAGAGGTCTTACAGAGACAAGACAAAGGCAGTAAATTATTATTTGACAGAGGTATTTCCAGGAAGGAGCCTGGATCATGCAAATGTTGGGGCATGACCCAGTGTTGGGCTCTGGCTGGTAATGATAATATTCATTTGCAACTCTTTCAAGGCTTATAGATAGCAGAGACACTAGGAACTGAAAAGGTGGAGTCATCTTCCCAGCTCCTTTTTTTTTTTTTCACCCTCCCCATCCAGAGGAGAAGAGGAGGTGGAGGATAAGAAGAGGGAAGAGGGGAGGGGGGTCTTCTATCTCATTTGTCAAATGAATTTTTAGGGCAGCAAAAACAGTTCTACAATAGGCAAGTTAAAAGAGTGTAAATCCTATATCATTTAGGATACCACATAAGCTGATATGACAGAAAGATGATGCTTAAAGAAGATAGGAGTTTATTTGTGTCTCACATAAGGGTCTCTAGGTGAGTGCTGGCAACTTGCCTCTCTTCCATGATGTCCTTCAGATAACTAGTTGTTTTTTTAATCTTTGTAGTTCTAGTACCTTGTGCCCCTAGACTGTTTTTCTCATTTGCATGGTCACAGTAGAGGCATCTCTGTTCTATTATTTCAACACATAGGTGGGGCAGAAATGAAGGGGAAGCAATTACCTTTTTTGCACCAAGGTAGAGTTTTAACACAACACTTGTCTTTACATCAGTTTATGGAAACTTAGTCATATGGCTGCATCTAGCTTCAAGTTAAGCTGGGAAATATCTATGACCACATTCCTATGTTATCATGCATTATAAAAACATGGCACTGTCTGGTGCTAAAAAGAAATTATAGAGAACAATGATGGACAGTTATTAGACTACACCTGAGGAAAGGAGATGGGCTTCCCTTAATCCAAAAAAGAAACACAGATTTACTCTAACTGTAAGAAAAAAGGGAGAAAGTTGGTATAATTATTAGTTTGGCATAAAAAATTAATAATATAATAGGAACAAAATGCATAATATGGCCCCTGTCATATAGTAGGGGCTTAATAAAAATAAATATTGAATCTGATATACTAATATCATTATTACTAATAAAATAATTACTATTCAAATACTTTTTTCTTATCAAATAATTTGTTCTAAAACATTACATTTTATATAATAGGTGGATGAATATTGAAACATCTTTTCAGCAAGATTAAAAATATTTCCCTCACTTACCTACATTTTTTTTTTGAAATTCACACTTCACTTGCATTTGCTATTATTTTTTCAGCTAGCAAAAGATTATGGCCCTGTGTTCACTGTTTATTTTGGCATGAAGCCCACTGTGGTGTTGCATGGATACAAAGCAATTAAGGAAGCACTGATTGATCATGGAGAAGAATTTTCTGGCCGAGGGAGTTTTCCAGTGATGGACAGAATTACCCAAGGATTAGGTATGCTTCACTTTGGGGTATGTGTGTGGGTTTGTAAATTGTAAAAACTTCAGAAATTCTAAGAAATTGACAAATCATAGGTATTTAGAAAAATTTGTGAAACACACTTTTCATATTTTCTACATGAGGCTAAGAATTTTTCTATAAAGTCTCATTAATCTATATTTAAAATTTGTGAAAGTGACACATTGATCCCATTAAACATTAAATTCAATGATAAAAAGCCATCTAAGCAGTAATTTTCTATGAATTCATTACAAAGACAAGTTCATTGTAAATTATGGTCAGTTAAAATAATGGAAAAGCAACAGAGAGATGAGAGAGAGAGGAGGAAAATTACTGAATTATCGTATTCACCAAATATTTTGCTTCCTGATCTTAGTCATGGATATGCAGAGATTAGTTTAGGAAACTTGAATTGTGTGCATGGAACCATGTGAGTTTGGAAGATTTTCATCTTTACCTTCAAATATGATTCTAAAAAATCATGAAAAATATTAGAATCCAAGAGAATACAATGCATAAAGCCAATATGTGTTCTGAAAAGATCATGGAAAAACATATAGTGAGCATGTAACAGAATTGATACTAGAAAAAGCTTATTTGATTAAGTGTTTCAACTTTCTTCTATTTGTTTTTAAAGCTTGCCTTAAACTGTCCAGTCTTCTGGTGGATCACAGGGTTCTGGCCAACAGAGATAGGACCTGAATGGGGTTCTGACCTCTTCTGCATTGTTCTCTAAGAGGCTTCCTGGAAAAAATTCATAGGAGCTTATTTTCCCCTTGATCTGGTCTTGACTCTGGCAGCCTAGTATTGAACTTCTTTGGTGTTTCCTTCCATATTTCATGGAAGAGAGTTAACAAATAGAGGGGGAATGTTAAATGGGTGAGTTATCTGTTTAGCCACTATACCCCTTATCTGAGGAATGGATTGTTAGGTGATTCCTTCCAAAGAAAAAGTACTGTCTTATATTATCCTGAGAATTCCCCCCTCTTGTTATTTCTCCTAAAATTCACTTACAGTCTGAAAAGCCAGCCCTGAAAATTAACATATGACTAGGACTCACCATGTTTATTGCTGCAGGATCATAGAGCATTTGCCTTTATGATTTTTAGCATCCTTGTAAAATGGGACAAAACATTCAGTTCATAGAGTTATTTTGAGCTTTAGTGAAGCTGGTGGATAAAGAATAGTTTAGCAATATGCAAAATTGAGAATCCTGAAAGTTAAATAGTAGTTTGGGTTAACAGAGGAGGCCAGTGAGGAAGGGCTCAATGGGAATTCCTGAAGCTGACGCCATTATATTTACATCCCTGCTGAAATGTCAGTATTGTTTCCTGAGATGAGAACTGTCAGCTCGTATTCATGACAATGAGGGATATTTTCTCTCTCTTTTTTCTTTTGTGTTGATAGGAGTTATTTTTAGCAATGGAGAAAGATGGAAGCAAACCCGACGTTTCTCTGTCATGGTTTTGAGGAATATGGGGATGGGGAAGAAAACAATTGAAGACCGAATTCAAGAGGAAGCCTTGTGTCTGGTGGCAGCATTAAAAAAAACCAATGGTGTTTATTTCTGCATATAATTAACACTAATTGTTTGGGTAAAATAAATGGTATTGTAAATAGACTACAAAATATTACAATGGCTGCAGTATCATAGTTCACTTTTTGCTTATATAACCGTAATTAAGAGGTGAAGTGTTAGGAATAACAGTCTTTTTAGGTACCAGGTTAATTGGGCTTTGATACCTTCAGTAAATGTCTTTGATACCTTCAGCAAGTGTCATCAATGGCTCATCCCTCTGTGTGGCAGAGGAAGGAGAAATGGGGAAGTTAAAGAGCAAATACTATTTAGGCCATGCATAGAAGTCACACACATAACTTCTCTTATATGTACCACTTAGTAATAGGGCTACACCTAACTGCAAGAGAAGCTGTAAAATGTGGTTTACTCTGTGCACACAAAGAGAACATGAATTTTGTCAGTCAGCTAACAGTCTTGGCCATGTAAGCTTAAAAAATTAGGTGACTTTTCTGGTAAATTATTTAAGAATGATGCAGGGGTTGCTAGCTAACTCCAAAGTGTAGGGCTGCAATTCACCTCTTATGAAGGAGTGTGGATATGAAGAAATAGAACCACAGCAGCACAGATTTCTGCAGCATCTAGATATGTGTGTGCACATGCAGGGCTGAGAGAGGAGGTAGGGAAGAAAGGAGCAGGCAGGGCAGGCAAGGGGTAGGATCAGCATCATAAGATATATGTGGTTTTATAATCTCATACCTTGAATGAATATTTTTGCGTGTTTAACTTGTCAATGTTTTTCAAGAACATTATTAGCTGGATAGTAGAGTAATCCATTACTTTGGACTTACTTGAGTTTATTTAACTAATCCTCTATTTTGTCCAGATAAGTTAATTCTAGTTTTTCCTGCTCTTAATATACAAAAGTGCAACCCATATTAATTGTTTTAAATGTCTGACTACTTTCTTTGAATAAAATTTGAAAATAGAACTGATCGAGCAATGAAAATTAGGTTTTGATACATATTATCTTTTAAATGATTTGTATCCTTAATTTGTATTGAAGCAGAACTTATTATTAACTA
Organism: Saguinus oedipus; assembly: GCA_031835075.1. Classification (NCBI taxonomy): domain Eukaryota; kingdom Metazoa; phylum Chordata; class Mammalia; order Primates; family Cebidae; genus Saguinus; species Saguinus oedipus. Next base: position 100,484,424 of record CM063179.1, on the reverse strand, counting down.
GTTCAACTTTTCCCATGGTGACTATTGCCTTATCTCAACTTCCTGACATATGATCATCCCAAATCTGCTTGATTCCATTTAGTTATTATCCCCTCACACTTTTGGGGAAGCCCATTTCATCACCAATAACCCTAACACTTGGAAATTATTTTCATATGTTGAGAAGAGCTAATTTTCCTTGAAACTTTTACTTTTGATCTCAGCTTGCATTTTCCTTCTAGAGCTGTAGTGTTGCGGTTGTCACCACAGGCAGAGGGACATTATTTCTCATCCAAAATCTGGTTTAGATGTTTACACTAATGATGCCACACAAATACCAATAGGATATGAAAGTTTTATTACTCAGTATAATGTTGCTTTCAATGAACAGCAGGATGATACCCATCCAGGTCCCAAAATAACATTGAAAGAGCAGGGAGAGGATAGTGGCATGGAGTTTTTGTGGCAATTAGGGGTTAGGGCTGGGTTGAAGATTCCTGTGTGCAGGCCAGGGTTTAAACTTCCTGTTTGTGCCAGAGGAGGGAATCCTTAGGCATTTTTTTTTCCAGGTTTTCCAGATGGGATTGAAGGGGAAGAGTTCAGTGTGAGTCTTCAAAACTTCTACCAATGCAACATCAAAAAATGAGGCCATGGTCTTTATTGCGTATAGGAAACCTATTTCTACCCACAATGTATTTTTCTATAATTCCAATTTCTCTCATTTTTATATTTTAAAAAAGACAACTGTATTTTTCAGCTGTGTTTTATAATATTCTATTTCAAGTTTCTTCAGTGTTTTGATTTTCTTTTTTTTAATTGCATTTTAGGTTTTGGGGTACATGTGAAGAACATGCAAGATAGTTTCATAGGTACACACGTAGCTGTGTGATTTGCTGCCTTCCTCCCCTTCATCCATATCTAGCATTTCTCCCCATGCTATCTCTTCTTAACCCCCCCCTCACACTGTCTCTCCCCTATTCCCCCAAATAGAGCCCAGTGTGTAGTGCTCCCCTCCCTGTGTCCATGTTTTCTCATTGTTCATCACCCGCCTATGAGTGAGAACATGCGGTATTTCATTTTCTGTTCTTGTGTCAGTTTGCTGAGAATGATGTTCTCAGGGTTCATCCATGTCCCTACAAAGGACACAAACTCATCATTTTTGATGGCTGCATAATATTCCATGGTGTATATGTGCCACATTTTCCCAGTCCAGTCTGTCATCAATGGGCATTTGGGTTGGTTCCAGGTCTTTGCTATTGTAAATAGTGCTGCAATGAACATTCATGTGCATGTGTTCTTATAGTAGAACAATTATAGTCCTTGGATATATACCCAGTAATGGGATTGCTGGGTCAAATGAAATTTCTATTTCTAGGTCCTTGAGGAATCGCCACACTGTCTTCCACAATGGTTTAACTAATTTACCCTCCCACCAGCAGTGTAAAAGTGTTCCTATTTCTCCACATCCTCTCCAGCATCTGTTGTCTCCAGATTTTTTTATGATCACCATTCTAACTGGCATGAGATGGTATCTCAATGTATTTTTGATTTGCATTTCTCTGATGACCAGTGATGATGAGCATTTTTTCATATGTTTGTTGGCCTCATGTATGTCTTTTTTGTAAAGTGTCTGTTCATATCCTTTGCCCATTTTTGATTGGGCTTGTTTTTTTCTTGTAAATCTGTTTGAGTTCTTTGTAAATTCTGGATATCAGCTCTTTGTCAGATGGGTAAATGCAAAAATTTTTTCCCATTCTGTTGGAGGCCAATTCACTCTAGTGACTGTTTCTTTTGCCGTGCAGAAGCTGTGGAGCTTGATTAGGTCCCATTTGTCTATTTTGGCTTTTGTTGCCAATGCTTTTAGTGTTTTGGTCATGAAGTCCTTGCCTACTCCTATGTCCTGAATGGTTTTGCCTAGATTTTCTTCTAGGGTTTTTATGGTGTTAGGTCTTATGTTTAAGTCTTTAATCCATCTGGAGTTAATTTTAGTGTAAGGTATCAGGAAGGGGTCCAGTTTCTGCTTTCTGCATATGGCTAGCCAGTTTTCCCAACAGCATTTATTAAACAGGGAATCCTTTCCCCATTGCTTGTTTTTGTCAGGTTTATCCAAGATTGTATGGTTGTAGATATGTTGTGTTGCCTCTGATGCCTCTGTTCTGTTCCATTGGTCTGTATCTCTGTTTTGGTACCGGTACCATGCTATTTTGATTACTGTAGCCTTGTAGTAGAGTTTTAACTCTGGTAGTGTGATGCCTCCTGCTGTGTTCTTTTTACTTAGAATTGACTTGGCTATGTGGGCTCTCTTTTGGTTCCATATGAAGTTTAAGGTGTTTTTTTCCAGTTCTGTGAAGAAGGTCATTGGTAGCTTGATGGGAATACCGTTGAATCTGTAAATTACTTTGGGCAGTATGGTCATTTTCATGATATTGACTCTTCCTAACCATGAACATGGAATGTTTCTCCATCTGTTTGTGTCCTCTCTTATTTCATTGAGCAGTGGTTTGTAGTTCTCCTTGAAGATGTCTTTTACATTCCTTGTTAGTTGTATTCCTAGGTATTTTATTCTCTTTGTAGCAATTGTGAATAGCAGTTTGTTCTTGATTTTGCTCTCTAAGTCTGTTAATAATGTATAGGAATACTTGTGATTTTTGCACATTGATTTTGTATCCTGAGACTTTGCTAAAGTTGTTTATCAGTTTCAGGAGATTTTGGGCTGAGACGATGGGGTCTTGTAGATATAGTATCATGTCGTCTGCAAATAGAGACAATTTGGCTTCCTCCTTTCCTATTTGAATACCCTTTATTTCTTTTTCTTGCCTGATTGCTCTGGCTAGAACTTCCAGTACTATATTGAATAGGAGTGGTGAGAGAGGGCATCATTGTCTAGTGCCATATTTCAAAGGGAATGCTTTCAGTTTTTGCCTTTTCAGTATAATATTTGCTGTTGGTTTGTCATAAATAGCTTTTATTATTTTGAGATATGTTCCATCCATATCTAGTTTATTGAGGGTTTTTAGCATAAAGGGCTGTTGAATTTTGTCAAAGCCCTTCTCTGCATCAATTGAGATAATCATGTGGTTTTGCCTTTGGTTCTGTTTATGTGGTGAATTATGTTTATAGACTTGTGTATGTTGAACCAGCCTTGCATCCCCAGAATGAAGCCTACTTGATCATGATGGATAAGCTTTTTGTTGTGCTGTTGCAATCTGTTTGCCAGTATTTTATTGAAGATTTTTGCATCTATGTTTATCATTGATATTGGCCTGAAGTTTTCTTTTCTTGTTGAGTCTTCTGGATTTTGGTATCAGGATGATGTTGGTCTCAAAAAATGATTTGGGAAAGACTCCCTCTTTTTGGGTTATTTGGAATAGTTTCAGAAGGAATGATTACAGTTCTTCTTTGTGTGTCTGGAAGAATTCAGCTGTGAATCCATCTGGACCTGGCCTTTTTTTGTGTGTGGTAGGCTCTTAATTGCTGCCTCAACTTCAGACTTTGTTATTGGTCTATTCATAGTTTCGACTTCTTCCTGGTTTAGGCTTGGGAGGATGCAAGTGTCCAGAAATTTATCCATTTCTTCCTGGTTTACTAGTTATGTGCATAGAGTTGTTTGTAATATTCTCTGATGATGGTTTGAATTTCTGTGGAATCTGTGGTGATTTCCCCTTTATCACTTTTTATTGCATCTATTTGGTTATTCTCTCTTTTCTTTTTTATCAATCTGGCTAGTGGTCTATTTTGTTGATCTTTTCAAAAAACCAGCTCCTGGATTTATTGATTTTTTGAAGGGTTTTTTGTGTCTCTATCTCCTTCAGTTCTATTCTGATCTTAGTTATTTCTTGTCTTCTGCTAGGTATTGAGTTTTTTAAATCTTGCTCTTCTAGCTCTTTCAATTTTGACAATAGAGTGTCAATCTTGGATCTCTTTTTTCTTGTCATGTGGGGACTTATTGCTATGTATTTTCCTCCAGAGACTGCTTTAAATGTGTCCCAGAGATTCTGGTATGTTGTTTCTTCATTCTCATTGGATTTGAAGAAATTCTTTATTTCTGCCTTCATTTCATTGTTTATCCAGGCAACATTCAAGAGCCAGTTTTTCAGTTTCCATGAAGCTGTGTGGTTCTGAGTTAGTTTCTGAATTCTGAGTTCTAACTTGATTTCACTATGGTCTGAGAGACTGTTTGTTATGTATTCAGTTCTTTTGCATTTGTTGAGGAGTGATTTACTTCGAATTATGTGGTCAATTTTAGAATAGATGTGATGTGGTGCTGAGAAGAATGTATATTCTGTGGATTTGGGGTGGAGAGTTCTGTAAATGTCTATCAGGTTTGCTTGTTCCAGGTCTGAGTTCAAGTCCTGGATATCCTTGTTAATTTTCTGTCTGGTTGATCTGTCTGATATTGACAGTGGAGTGTTAAAGTCTCCCACTATTATTGTGTGGGAGTCTAAGTCTCTTTATAAGTCATTAAGAACTTGCCTTATATATCTGGGTGCTCCTGTATTGGGTCCATATGTATTTAAGATCATTAGCTCTTCTCGTTGTATTGCTCCTTTTACCATTATGTAATGTCCTTCTTTGTCTCTTTTGATCTTTGTTGCTTTAAAGTCCGTTTTATCAGAGATGAGAATTGCTACTCCTGCTTTTTCTTGCTCTCCATTTGCTTGGTAAATCTTTCTCCATCCCTTTATGTTGAGCCTCTGTGTATCCTTGCATGTGAGATGGGTTTCCTGGATACAGCACACCAATGGGTTTTGGCTTTTTATCCAATTTGCCAGTCTGTGTCTTTTGATTGGTGCATTTAGCCCATTTACATTTAGGGTTAATATTGTTATGTGTGAATTTGATACTGCCATTTTGATGCTAGCTGACTGTTTTGCCCGTTCATTGATGCAGAGTCTTTTCTTTACCATTTGGTATGTTTTTGGAGTAGCTGGCACTGGTTATTCCTTTTTATGTGTAGTGACTCTTTCACAAGCTTTTGTAATGCTAGCCTGGTGGTAACAAAATCTGAGTACTTGCCTGTTTGCAAAGGATTTTATTTTTCCTTCACTTATGAAGCTTAGTTTGGCTAAATATGAAATTCTGGGATGAAAGTTCTTTTCTTTAAGGATGTTGAATATTGGCCCCCACTCTCTTCTGGCTTGTAGGGTTTCTGCCAAGAGATCTGCTGTGAGTCTGATGGGCTTCCCTTTGTGGGTGACCCTACCTTTCTGTCTGGCTGTTCTTAACACTTTCTCCTTCATTTCAACCCTGGTGAATCTGATGATTATGTGCCTTAGGGTTGCTCTTCTTGCAGAATATCTTTGTGGTGTTCTCTGTATTTTCTAGACTTGAATATTGGCCTGACTTGCTAGGTTGGGGAAGTTTTTCTGGATAATATCCTGAAGAGTATTTTCCAGCTTGGATTCATTCTCTTCATCACCTTCAGGTACACCTATCAAATGTAGATTAGGTATCTTCACATAGTCCCACATTTCTTGGAGACTTTGTTCATTCCTTTTTGTGCTTTTTTCTCCAATCTTGCCTTCTCGATTTATTTCATTGAGTTGATCTTTGACCTCTGATATCTTCTCTTCTGCTTGGTCAATTTGGCTGTTGAAACTTGTCCATGCTTTGTGAAGTTCTTGTGTTGTGTTTTTCAGTTCCATCAATTCACTCATATTCCTAAGTTGTTCATTCTTGTTATCATTTCATCAAATCTTTTTTCAAGGTTCTTAGTTTCTTTGCATTGAGTTAGAACATGTTCTTTTAGCTCATGGAAGTTTCTCATTACCCACCTTCTGAAGTCTGATTCTGTCATTTCATCACACTCATTCTCTGTCCAGTTTTGTTCCCTTGCTGGTGAGGAGTTGCGATCCCTTGTAGGAGGTGAGGCGTTCTGGTTTGGGTGTTTTCCTCCTTTTTTTGTTGGTTTCTTTCCATCTTTGTGGATTTATCCACCTGTCATCTGTGTAGTTGCTGATTTTCCAATTGGGTCTCTGAATGGACGTCCAGATTGTTGATGATGATGTTATTTCTGTTTCTTAGTTTTCCTTCTAACCATCTGGCCCCTTTGCTGTAGGCCTGCTGAGGTCCACTCCAGGCCCTGCTTGCCTGGGTATCACCCGCAGCAGCTGCCAAACAGTAAGGGTTGGTACCAGTTTATTCTTCTGCTATCTTTGCCCCAAAATGATGCCCACCAAATGTCAGTCTGATCAGTCCTTTGTGAGGTGACTGTTTGGACATATGGGGGTCAGGGAGCTGCTTGGGAGACAGTCTGTACTTTATAGGAACTCAAGTGCTGAGCTGTGCACTCCATTGTTCATTCAGAGCTGCTAGGCAGGTACGTTTAAGTCTGCTGCAGCAGAACTCATAAAGCCCCTTTTATCCTCAGGTGCTCTGTCCCGGGGAGTTAGGGCTTTATTTATGAGTATTTGTTGCACTGTCCTGCCCAGCAAGGAGGCAGCCTAGTCACTGCCTGCCTGAAGAGACTTTGGTGAGCTGCTCTGGGGTCTGCCCTGCTGCTGTGGGCTCCGCCCTGCTGCCGTGTGTATTTCCCTGCAGTCCTGGTTATATGGGTGTGATTAGAACTGCTGTGGTGACGGTGGCCCACCTCTGTAATGGCAGACTCTCTCTGTTTTGGTGGGTTGCCTCAGCAATGGCAGGTTTCCTCAGCAACAGCAGGTGCATCAGCAATGGCAGACTACCTCCATAGGGGTGGAGTGCCTTGGTAATGGCCAACACCCCTCCCCCACTGAGCTGCACCGTTTTGGGTTCAGCTGTGCTTGCCATGAAATTCTCAACCCTGAGCATTTCCAATTGCAGTTTTCTTTGTTTGTTTTTGTGGGGTTGGGACCCACTGAGCCTGATCACCTGGCTCCCTGCCTCAAAGCCCCTTTTTTTTTTTTAAGTTGAATGGTTGACTCTCTCCCAGGTGTTCCAGTTGCCTGCTGAAAGAGTGCCAGGATCTGTGTGATTTTCCCATGCGGCGACCCACTGCGCCAGCTGAAACGATGTCGCGGCCCAGGAATCTCCTGGCCTGGCTTTATATTTCAGTCCTGTTTAATCAGATGAATGTCCTAATCTGCCTTCTCAGATCTCCAATTGCCGGTTTAACAGGGCAACCAGACCAGTGTATTTTGTATGGAGAGCCACTGCTCTGCAGTGCCAGCCAAAACAGCCGTGCCAGCCAAAACAGCCACGCTGGCGACCTTTGGGGCTCCTCCACCTGGGAATCTCCTGGTCTGTGGGCAATAAAGATTCATCTGGATATGCGGCATCCACTCATCCTCTGTGCTTTCACTGGGAACTGCAATCCTGAGCTGCTGCTACAGCACCATCTTCTCTTCTTCCTCTGATTTTCTTTTACATTATTTAGTTTTCTATTGGCATTGCAAGGATGCATCAACACTGACAATTAAATCCCATACATTAAAAGATATCTTAAATGGCCTCTTTTTATTTTGTATACATTCTTGTGAATTAGAACATTTTCAAAAGTGATATGAGACCCCTTTGGTCAAATTTATATAAGTAAACTTGTCTGGATTAGACAATTTAACTTGGAGAAACACAACACTTTTTATTTTAGGCATTTGAAGTTTATAGCAATGGTGGCATGTTCAGGTAGTTTCTATTCCTAAAACATCTTAGAAGTCAATCATTTTGAACTATTTTAAATAGTCAATATTAGATTTATGTGAAAATTATGTACTAACTTCTGACTGGTATTGTTTATAGCATCTCCCTCTGATCCCACTTTTCTTCTGGGATGTGTTCCCTGCAATGTGATCAGTGCCATCATTTTTCAGAAACGTTTTGACTACAGTGATCAGAAATTTCAAACCTTGATCAAGTATTTCAATGAAAATTTTGAAAATGTGAGCTCCCCTTGGATACAGGTAAGCTCAAGTTTCTTTTTGAATGTGTAATAGTTTTTCTAGCTTATCTATGACTCATGCCTACCCCATCTCTCTGCCCTATTTAAAAATGTTCAAAGTAATGCTTATCAAATTCTCATTTGCAACCCATTAGTGAGTTATCAAATCAATCTAATGCAATAAAACTGAAAACACAAGATAGAATAGAAAAAATATATAATTGCAGAGTGCTTCATTTATAGCATGATTTGTTTTGTTAAAATTTTGTTTTTTTTTTTAGATTCTCAGATATAGAAGGTAGTGATTTAAGATGTATTTCTTATTAAAGTACACAGTCAGAAAATGTTAGTAACCTATGTTTTAAAATCATTAACAACTAAAATTCTATACTGATCATCAAGTTATGATGTGTCCTACCTTCAAAGGACCCTAGAGAATAAATAATCTAATGTCTCTCATTAACTGGAATGGGAAACGGACCCAGAGCTATTAGGTATATTTTCCAAAATAGCCTAGCTAAATCAATAAACAAGCAGAATCTAGAATCTAGATTTCCTGATTCCATATCAAGTTTGATTCAAGCTGCCAGCCTGATTATATAATGTTGATGCCTTCCAAGATTATTAGGTCATTTGGGTATTATCTAAAGCATGTTCTGTAAACCCTAGGACCAGCAAAAGGATGAATCTGGAAAATATGCACATTCTTCATGTTGGAATGCCTAAGTATTCTCTCTCTCTCTCTCTCTCTCTCTCTCTCTCTCTCTCTCTCTCTCTCTCACTTTACACACACACACACACACACACACACACACACACACACACACAAAGTTCCCAAGTCACTTAGCTTATATATATATATATAGATGTACTATTTCTTCATTATAACAAATGAGTATGAGTCTTCATAAATTTTTATACTATCCCCTGGTGAAACATATATTGGGTATACTGGTATGAACAGAGAGTATTAGCTCTGAGATCACTAGTTTGGTATGGTCAGATTGTTAATTAACTTTATGAACTTCAATATCCTCATCTGAAGAGAGGTGACAACAGGGGTAATTTCCTGACTTCCTTCAGAGAGTTATGGTAAGGAAAATAATGTGATTGACCTTGAAGTTGCTTTGTAACCAATGCATACCATTTCTACCTACCCTTTCAGTGCTCTGTCCTTCAAATTCTGAATGCTCTCTTGGGCAGGAACCATGTCTATTCACCTTTTTCTACTTAGCATATAGACAGTGTCTGATAAATAATAAGGGCCTTTGTTTAGTGAATAAATTAATGAAGGATTCTTCTTCCTTTCTTTCAGCTCTACAATGCTTTCCCCTTTTTACGGGTTCTTCCAGGAAGTCATAATGTGATATTTAAAAACTATGCCTTGCAAATAAATTTTATTTTGGAAAAAGTAAAAGAACATCAAGAATCTCTGGATATCAGTAATCCTCGAGACTTTATTGACTACTTTCTGATTAAAATGGAAAAGGTACAATGTGATGCTGATTTGCTACTTTATCATTGTGGGTGACATGACTCATGGATATGCTTTGGTTCTCCTGGTAAAACTGAGATATGAAAACAAATTCTCTGTTCTAAAGTGTACTCATTGTTCATCCTATTATCTGTGTAAGCCATTTCTAAGTTGAGTGTCTTGGGATATTTCTAAGTTCTCACTTTAAAAGACTTAAGTTTTATGTTTACCATGTTAAAGCTGGTTCTTCATCTGGGGGCAGATCAAAACACACAAACACACACAAGCACACATCCATTCAAGACTGGTGATAACATATCATGGTTCCATGAACAGAAGATGTAACTAATGAGGAAACATAGGAATGGATAGGAACCCAGAAAGACTGACTTTTGAAAATCTCTAAGAAATATTTATTCACAGATGAAGTAGATTTGAGGAAACTCTTAGATAAACAGGGAGGAGAAAATAGTTCCAGGAGATGCTGAGTGTAGTAATCAAGTTTGTGAAATTTTCAAAGAGGCTATCTTTATTGTAATTGAGAAACAGTGGTGGCTGTAATGACTGATGGAGTTGGACACAGTGCTGTAGTTTGATTCCAGAAGCTTTTGAATGAAAAATTAGACATGATGAATAGACAATAGATGCTAGATTTGACAGTGATTAGCAGTGATGACTTAATAAAAAGTATGTTTAAAAGAAATTACAAAGGAGCTGATTGGCTCCAGTGGGTAAGAAAGTGAAGAATGAGAAAGGACTTGAAATTTTATAACTCTAATTATATTTTAACAGAAATCCTAATAGTTCACCTCACATAATCTTTACCCATAGCACACCCTAATGTCTGGTTTAATTTGCCAGGTATTAATGTCATATGGAACAGTGTTGTGTTACTTGACAAGCTTATCATTTATTAAGTAATTTTACAATGTTGTTGCCAGGAAAAACACAATAAACAATCTGAATTTACTATGGACAACTTGGTTGCTACCATATGGGATATGTTTAATGCAGGGACAGAGTCAACGAGTACCACAATGAGATATGGACTCTTGCTCCTGCTGAAGCACCCTGAGATCTCAGGTATGATCAGAGATGATGGGCAGGATCAAATTTCAGGTACAAATGGACAGAGAACACTGATAACCATCCCACCATTTACCTGCCAACACAATGTACAAGAAATGTTCTCATTAGTGCATCTACCTACCATTGGGTGGGTTCAATTCAAGTTAGTTCATAGTATAAAAAGAGAATAAAATGTTTAATGACAGAGATTTGAAGGGCAGCGGTCATTATTCTCCCTGCTATGGTGCAGTATTCTTGATCTGGGTTGGAACAGTTGTAGTAACAGAGTTGTCTCAGGATCTGGAAAGAACTAGCCTCTCTCATTCCCTCAAAAGTTTTCACTTGATGTGCCTTCCATGTTTAAATAAATATGTTTTCATCAAAAGATATTTCTATTGAAATGCATCTGCAATGTAGGGATTCATTCAATAAAGTTAGAATCTTTCTCCACCAAACAACTCAATCTCAAGGGTTATACACCCTCTCCCACATTATTTTCTAGAAAACCCTTTTGGATAGACACATTTTTCCTCATAAACATAACTTCTCTTACAAATTTAACTTTTTCATTTTTCTACCTCTTTTTTACTGAGTCTTCATCTAAGATGATGTTTCTTTCACTACTGTATCATAGTTTTTGATTTGGTGCATTGAGACATATTTAGTATGATTAAACCTCATGAAGCTTATCTCCATGATATCAGCACCAAAATTTTCCTCTTTAAGGTTTTTTTGCCCTCCCATTATGAATAGGAGACGTTTTCTGAGTACTGAAATTTAGAAGCATATCTGCAAATTTATTTTGTAACATTGTGAGATATGGTGCTTCTCTTTTTCTTTTATTTGACCCAGTCTTTGTTAGCCAAATACTTCCCTTTTATAAGACCTATGTTGATTATGATCAGAACTTGTATATGACATTCCTCTCCAAATCTTTCAATCTTTTGCACATTGTAAATCCTCTGTGTCATATTCCTTATCACTCCCAGTTTCATTTTCCAGTTGGATGTTTTCTTAAGTCATGTCCACATATATTTTTCTTTCCTTTCTATCCTCATCTTTTACTATGCTATTCTATTGAGCATTTCAATTGTATTACTAGTTCCTGACCACTTTATGTCTCCCCTCTCTTCTGTATAAAACTCCAGCCTCTCAGCCTGAGAAGGGGATATTTAAAACATGCCTCAAATTTGTTTTATTTTTGATAGTTATCAAACTACAGAATTTGCACATGCTCTATTACAAAGACAGATTCTTCAGCTATTACATAAATAACATTTAACTAAAGCAGCAGTGTGGCATTGTTATTTTGAAAAATGAGTTATAGACTTTAATAGCGGTGGCTTTGAATTCCAATCCTACTAATAGATAGCTTGCTTGACCTGCAGACACATGACTACTCTCCATATCTCTGATTCCTTATCTGTTCAAAGGGGATAATACTGGAAAGACCTCATATTCTGTGAGCATTCCGAGGAAACTTTATTTACTTCTCTGGACTTTTTTCTTTGTAAAATATATAAAATAATACCTGACATATATAATTTCTTGAAGAATTATAAAGTAATACAATGAACAGTGCAGTACGTTCATCCTATATTAGTAATACTTTCTAAATAAATGTTAATTTCTTAATTTTCTGTGCTGAATCAAGTAAATATTTTATATTTTTCTATTTGTTAAGCATTTCCTGAACTACACTGTGTAGTTCTTGGATTATTGAAACTTAAATATTTAAGATAAAATTGGCATATATAAAGTGGTTGAACTACATGATCTTCAGTGATTCTTCAGGATCCCAGATCTTTGAATCTCTCAAGAAAATGTACACAGAGTAGGGAATCAGATTTGAGAACTGAATGTCATCATTCAATTGTACTTCATACCTGCATATATTTAAGTATCTAATGAACTTTCAGTTTGTCCAAGAAATGCAAACTGTTTTTTTTTTCATTCCTGTGGAGGTGGTAACATAATTTTCCATCTGTCAATTTCCAATGACAATGGGACAGTGATGAAAGGATCAGACAAGTGGTACTTCAAGTTTTTTTTCATTTCAAATAAATTCTGATTCCTGCCTTGCCAGCTAAAGTGCAGGAAGAAATTGGTCAAGTGGTTGGCAAAAACCGAAGCCCTTGCATGCAAGACAGGAGCCGCATGCCCTACACAGATGCCGTGGTGCATGAGATCCAGAGATACATTGACCTTGTCCCCACCAGCCTGCCCCATGAAGTGACTCAAGATACTCATTTTAGAGAATACTTTATTCCAAAGGTGAGAGATACTATGTCTATACCCTTCCTTAGGAGTCTTAGGCCATCAAATGTCATAGTGGTAGAACTTTAGATTGCCTAATCTTCTACAGGCATGGCACAGTCATAACTGGCATCCTATCCTGTGACCACATACTTCTTTCCATCAATTTTTTGATACACATTTCTAAATATGATAGTGCTTAGACTCCCACAGGATTTTCAGTGCTTTGATACCTCCACACTCTGCCTGTCCATTGGCCCAATGTGCTATCCCGTCCTTTGCTTTCAATTTTATGTTTTATTACTCCCACCAATTAATCAGTATCCTATATCCCCACCTCCTTCTCTACCTTCCTTATCACTTACTTGTGAAAAGTCCAATACAAAAGTCTCCTTTCTCCCTGATGAGTTTTGGCTACTGATCCCTGCTGGAAAAGACCAAGCAGCCCAGCAGGTTGATATTATTATCATCAATTCCAAATGTATTGGCTTAATTTTGATCAATGCCAAATGAATCTTACCCAATAATCCTGCTTTAATAATGGTAACTCAACTTGCTCCACAATGACTTTCAACCTAGAACTCTTTTCAATCTTTCATTATCTTCTTTTTATTAGGCAACCTTTCTTTTCCATCTCACAGTCATTGGAAGTGGACTCTTCTAATGCCTACTTGGCTACATTCATACCCTTTGATTCTCTCTCATGTCAGTTGCTGTGACAGAATGGTTGTCTTGTGATCTAATAGAAGCCGTTTTACCTGTGGCATGGATCCCTTCTATCTTACTTTTCCAATGATCCTCCTTCAATAATTATTTCTTCTTCCTTCCTCTTCATCATCTCCTTTCTTGCTGGCTCCTTTTTATTAGCCTGTGAGCATCATCAATTCTCTTTTAATAATTTATGATTGACACATAATAATTGTACATATTTATGGATAACAACATAATGTTTTGAAACATGTATGAGTTGTGTAATGACTATATCAGGATAATTAGTATCTTGATTACCTTGAACATTTATCATTTATTTGTGATGAGAGCATTCAAGAACCTCCCTTCTAGCTATTTTGAAATACATTTGTATTACTCCATTTTCATGCAGCTGATAAAGACATACCGGAGACTGGGCAATTTACTAAGGAAAGAGGTTTATTGGACTTACAGTTCCACGTGGCTGTGGAGGCTTCCCAATCATGGCGGAAGGCAAGGAGGAGCAAGCTGCATCTTACATGGATGGCAGCAGGCAAAGAGAGAGGTTATGCAGAGAAACTCTAATTTTTTTTCTTCTTTTTATTGCATTTTAGGTTTTGGGGTACTTGTGAAGAACATGCAAGATTGTTGCATAGGTACACACATGGCAGTGTGATTTGCTGCCTTCCTCCCCATCACCTATATCTGGCATTTCTCCCCATGCTATCTCTTTCCAACCCCACCCTCCACTGTCCCTCCCCTATTTCCTCCTGACAGACCCCAGTTTGTGATGCTCCCCTCTCTGTGTCCATGTGTTTTCATTGTTCAACACCCACCTATGAGTGAGAACATGCGGTGTTTGATTTTCTATTCTTGTGTCAGTTTGCTGAGAATGATGGTTTCCAGGTTCATCCATGTCCATACAAAGGACACGAACTCTTTGTTTTTTATGGCTGCATAGTATTTCATGGTGTACATGTGCCACATTTTCCCTGTCCAGTCTATCGATGGGCATTTGGGTTGGTTCCAAGTCTTGCTATTGTAAACAGTGCTGCTATGAACATTCATGTGCATGTGTCCTTATAGTAGAATGATTTCTAATTCTTTGGATATATACCCAGTAATGGGATTGCTGGATCAAATGGAATGTCTATTTCTAGGTCCTCAAGAAATCGCCACACTGTCTTCCACAATGGTTGAACTAATATACACTCCCACCAACAGTGTAAAAGTGTTCCTATTTCTCCACATCCTCTCCAGCATCTGTTGTCTCCAGATTTTTTAATGATCGCCATTCTAACTGGCGTGAGATGGTTTCTCAATGTAGTTTTGATTTGCATTTCTCTAATGACCAGTGATGATGAGCATTTTTTCGTATGTTTGTTGGCCTCATATATGTCATCTTTTGTAAAGTGTCTGGTCATATCCTTTGCCCACTATTGAATGGGCTTGTTTTTTTCTTGTAAATCTGTTTTAGTTCTTTGTAGATTCTGGATATTAGCCCTTTGTGAGGTGGGTAGATTGCAAAATTTTTTTCCCATTCTGTTGGTTGCCGATTCACTCTAATGACTGTTTCTTTTGCTGTGCAGAAGCTGTGGAGTTTGATTAGGTCCCATTTGTCTTTTTGGCTTTTGTTGCCAATGCTTTTGGTGTTTTAGTCATGAAGTCCTTGCCTATGCCTATGTCCTGAATGGTTTTACCTAGATTTTCTTCTAGAGTTTTTATGGTGCCAGGTCTTATGTTTAAGTCTTTAATCCATCCAGAGTTCATTTTAGTGTAAGGTGTCAGGAAGGGGTCCAGTTTCTGCTTTCTGCACATGGCTAGCCAATTTTCCCAATGCCATTTAATAAACAGGAAATCCTTTTCCCATTACTTGTTTTTGTCAGGTTTGTCAAAGATCAAATGGTTATAGATGTGTGGTATTGCCAGCGAGGCCTCTGTTCTGTTTCATTTGTTTATATCTCTGTTTTGGTACCAGTACCATGCTGTTTTGATTACTGTACCTTGTAGTATAGTTTGAAGTCAGGTAGCATGATGCCTCCAGCTTTGTTCTTTTTACTTAGAATTGACTTGGCTATGCAGGCTCTCTTTTGGTTCCACATGAAGTTTAAGGTTTTTTTTTAGTTCTGAGAAGGTCATTGGTAGCTTGATGGGGATAGCACTGAATCCGTAAATTACTTTGGGCAGTATGGCCATTTTCATATTGATTCTTCCTAACCATGAGCATGGAATGTTTCTCCATCTGTTTGTGTCCTCTCTTATTTTGTTGAGCAGTGATTTGTAGTTCTCCTTGAAGAAGTCCTTTACATTCTTTGATAGTTGTATTGCTAGGTATTTTATTCTCTTTGAAGCAATTGTGAATGGCAGTTTGTTCTTGATTTGGCTCTCTTTAAGTCTGTTATTGGTATATAGGAATGCTTGTGATTTTTGTACATTGATATTGTATCATGAGACTTTGCTGAAGTTGCTTATCAGTTTCAGGAGATTTTTGGGCTGAGGTAATGGGGTCTTCTAGATATATGATCATGTCATCTGCAAATAGAGACAATTTGACTTTTTCCTTTCCTAACTGAATACCCTTTATTTCTTTTTCTTGCCTGATTGCTCTGGCTAGAACTTCCAGTACTATATTGAATAGGAGTGGTGAGAGAGGGCATCATTGTCTAGTGCCATATTTCAAAGGGAATGCTTTTAGTTTTTGCCCATTCAGTATGATATTGGCTGTTGGTTTGTCGTAAATAGGTTTTATTATTTTGAGATATGTTCCATCCATATCTAGTTTATTGAGAGTTTTTAGCATAAAGGGCTGTTGAATTTTGTCAAAGGCCTTCTCTGCATCAATTGAGATAATCAAGTGGTTTTTGCCTTTGGTTCTGTTTATGTGGTGAATTATGTTTATAGACTTGTCTATAAACATAAGTTTATAGACTTATAAACATCCCCTGGGTGAAGCCTACTTGATCATGGAGGATAAGCTTTTTGATGTGCTGTTACAATCAGTTTGCCAGTATTTTATTGAAGATTTTTGCATCTATGTTCATCATTGATATTGGCCTGAAGTTTTCTTTTCTTGTTGAGTCTCTGCCAGGTTTTGGTATCAGGATGATGTTGGTCTCATAAAATGATTTTGGAAAGATTCCCCCATTTTGAATTGTTTGTAATAGTTTCAGAAGGAATGGTATCAGTTCCTCTTTGTATGTCTGGTAGAATTCAGTTGTGATCCCATCTGGACCTGGGCTTTTTTCATTGATAGGCTATTGATAGCTGCTCAACTTCAACGCTTGTTATTGGTGTGTTCAGGGTTTCATGTTCTTCCTGGTTTAGGCTTGGGAGTATGCAAGTGTCAAGGAATGTATTCATTTCTTCCAGGTTTACTAGTTTATGTTCATAAAGTTGTTTATAATAATCTCTGATGATTGTTTGTGTTTCTGTGGAATCTGTGGTGATATTCCCCTTTATTTTTATTTTTATTTTTTTTTGGCATCTATTTGATTGTTCTGTCTTTTCTTTTTTATTAATCTGGCTAGTGGTCTATTTTGTTGATCTTTTTGAAAAATCAGCTTCTGCATATATTGTTTTTTTGAAGGGTTTTTTTTATGTCTCTCTCTCCTTCATTTCTGCTCTGATCTTATTTCTTGACTTCTGCTAGCTTTTGAATTTTTTTTGATCTTACTCCTCTAGATGTTCAATTTTGATGATAGGGTGTCGATTTTAGATTTTTCCTTGCTTCTCATGTGGGCATTTTTTGCTATATATTTTCCTCTAGACACTGCTTTATATATGTCCCAGAGATTCTGGTATGTTGTGTCTTTATTCTTATTGGTTTTGAAGAAAATCTTTATTTTGACCTTTTTTTCATTGTTTATCCAGTCAACATTCAAGAGCCATTTGTTCTGTTTTTATGAAGCTGTGTGGTTCTGACTTACTTTCTCAATTCTGAGTTCTAACTTTATTGCACTGTGGTCTGAGAGACTGTTTGTTATGATTTTCATTCTTTTTCATTTGGTGAGGAGTGATTTACTTCCTATTAGGTGGTCAGTTTTAGGGTAGGTGTGATATGGTGCTGAGAAGAATGTATATTCTGTGGATTTGGGGCAGATAGTTCTATAAATGTCTATTAGGTTTGCTTGGTCCAGATCTCAGTTCAAGTCTTGGATATCCTTGTTAATTTTCTGTCTTGTTGATCTGTCTGTTATTGACAGTGGAGTCTTAAAGCCTCCCACTATTACTGTGTGGGAGTCTAAGTCTCTTTGTAAGTCATTAAGAACTTGCTTCATGTATGTGGGTGCTGCTGTATTGGGTGTGTATATATTTAGGATCATTAGCTCTTCTTGTTGCATTGATCCTTTTACCATTATGTAATGTCCTTCTTTGTCTCTTTTGATCTTTGTTGGTTTAAAGTCTATTTTATCAGAGACTAGGATTGCAACTCCTGCTTTTTTTTGCTCTCCATTTGCTTGGTAAATCTTCCTCCATCCCTTTATTTTGAGCTTTTGTGTATCCTTGCATGTGAGATGGGTTTCCTGGATACAGCACACCGATGGGTTTTGGCTTTTTATCCAATTTGCCAGTCTGTGTCTTTCAATTGGGGTGTTTAGCCCATTTATATTTAGGGTTAATATTGTTTTGTCTGGATTTGATCCATTTTGATGCTAGCTGGCTGTTTTGCCCATTAGTTGATGCAGTTTCTTCATTATATCAATGCTCTTTACCATCTGGTATGTTTTTGGAGTGGCTGGTACTGGTTGTTCCTTTCTGTGTTTAGTGCTTCTTTCAGGAGCTTTTGTAAAGTAGGCCTGGTGGTGATGAAATCTCTGATCAATTGCTTGTTTGTAAAGGATTTTATTTCTCCTTCACTTATGAAGCTTTGTTTGGCTGGATATAAAAATCTGGGTTGAAAGTTATTTTCTTTAAGGATGTTGAATATTGGTCCCCACTCTCTTCTGTTTTGTAGGGTTTCTGCTGAGAGATCTGCTGTGACTCTGATGGGCTTCCCTTCATGGGTAACCCGAGCTTTTTCTCTGTCTGCTGTTAGTGTTTTCTCCTTCATTTCAACCCTGGTGAATCTAATGATTATGTGCCTTGGGGTTGCTCTTCTTGAGGAATATCTTGTGGTGTTGTCTGCATTTCCTGGACTTGAATATTGGCCTACCTTGCTAGGTTGGTGAAGTTTTTCTGGATTTATCCTGAAGAATATTTTCCAGCTTGGATTCATTCTCTCCATCATATTCAGGTACACCTATCAAACATAGATTAGGTATTTTCACATAGTCACATATTTCTTGGACACTTTGTTCATTTCTTTCTGCCCTTTTTTCTCTAGTCTTGCCTTCTCCTTTTATTTCATCGAGTTGGTCTTTGACCTCTGATATCCTTTCTTCTGCTTGGTCAATTCTGCTGTTGAAACTTGTTTATGCTTCACGAAATTCTCATGTTTTGTTTCTCAGCTCCATCAAATCACATATATTCCTCTTAAGCTGTCTATTCTCGTTAGCATTTCATCAAACCTTTTTTCAAGGTTCTTAGTTTCTTTGCATTGAGTTAGAACATGTTCTTTTAGCTCAGAGAAGTTTCTTATTACCCACATTCTGAAGCCTGTTTCTGTCAATTCATCAGACTCATTCTCCATCCAGCCTTGTTCCCTCTCTGGTGAGGAGTTGTCATCACTTGGAGGAGGAGAGTCATTCTGGTTTTGGGTGTTTTCATCTTTTTTTTTTTGCACTGGTTTCTTCCCATCTTTGTGGGTTTATTTACCTGTTGTCTTTTTATTTGGCTACTCAAATGGGGCTCTGAGTGGACGTCCAGTTTGTTGATGATAAAGTTATTTCTTTCTGTTTCTTAGTTTTCCTTCTAACAGTCAGGCCTCTATGCTGTAGGACTGTTGAAGGTTCACTTCAGGCCCTGCTTGCCTGGGGATCACCTGCAGTGGCTGCAGAACAGTAAGGGTTGCTAACAATTTCTTCTACTATCTTTGTCCCAGAAGGATACCCTCCAGATGTCAGTCTGAGCTCTTCTTTATGAGGTGACTCTTTTGCTACAGGGGGATCAGGGAGCTGCTTGAGGAGACAGTGTTCTTTATAGGAGCTCAAGTGCTGAGCTGTGAGCTCTGTTGTTCCATTCAGAGCTGCTGGGCAGATACATTTAAGTCTGCTGCAGCAGAACTCATAAATGCCTTTTTTTCCTCCAGATGCTCTGTCCTAAGGAGGTAGGGCTTTATTTATAAGTTTCTGTCATGCTGCTGCCTTTTTTCAGGGCTGCCCTGTGCAGCAAGGAGGCAGCCTAGTCACAGTCTGCCTGTAGAGTATTTACTGAGCTGTTGTGGGCTCTTCCCAGCTGCTGTGTGAACTTCCCTGCAGTCCTGTTTATAGGGGTATATTTAGAACTGCCTCAGCAATGGTGGCCCGCCTCTGTAATGATGGATTCTCTCTGTAATGGTAGAGAGCCTTGGCAATGGTGGGCTGCCTTGGCAATGGCGGACTACCTCGGTACTGGTAGACTGTGTTGGTAATGGTGGATGCCCCTCCCCCACAAAGCTGGACCATCCTGGGTTCAGCTGTGCTTGCTGTGAAACTCTCAAACCACAGCATTTCAGATTGCTGATTTTTGTGGGGGTGGGACTGTCTGAGCCTAATCACGTGGCTCCCTGCCTTAGAACCCCTTTTTTTTCCAGTTGAATGGGCAACTCTCTCTCCCAGGTATCTCAGTCACCAGTTGAAATGGTGCCCTTGTTTGTGTGATTTCTTGTGTGTAGACCCACTGTACCAGCTCAAACAGCCACTGGAGACTCAGGGTGCTTTTTCACCAGTGAATCTCCTGTCCTAGCTCCCTGTTTCAGTCCGCATTTTTTCAGTTGAAAAGGTGACTCTCTCTCCCAGGAGTTCCAGTCACTAGTTGGAAAGGCACCTGGATTTGTGTGAGATTTTGTGTAGAGACCTGCTGCACTAGCTGAAACAGGCACACTGGGGGCTTGGGGCACTTTTTTGCCCCAGAATCTCCTGGCCTGGCTCCCTCTTTTAGTCCCTTTTTTTCAGTTGAACAGTTGACTCTGTCTCCCAGGTGTTTCAGTCATGTGTTGAAAAGGTGCCAGGATCTGTGTGATTTCCCATGCGGTGACCCACTGCTCTGGCTGAAACAGCCACACTGGAGATTCATGGCACTTTTTCACCTGGGAATCTCCTGGCCTGTCTCCCTGTCTCAGTCCCCTTTTTATCAGTTGAACGGGTAACTCTGTCTCCCAGGCGCTCCAATTGCCAGCTAAAACGGCACCCGGAGACCTGCCATGCCAGCCAAAACAGCTGCACTCATGACCCGTGAGGCTCCTCTGCCTGGGAATCTCCTGGTCTATAAGCAATAAAAATCTGTCTGTAAATGCAGCATACACTCACCCTCCATGCTCTGGCTGGGAGCTGCAATCCAGAGCTGCTCCTAATCAGCCATCTTGGATCCCTTCTCCTTTCTGGACTTTCTCATCTATTTTCTTCATCTGTGCCTTTCTTTTTATGTCAGTGCCATGTTGTTTTGGTACTTTGTTATATATGTGTATTTTGTTTTTGTTTTTTTTTTTTTTTTTTTTGAGATGTAGTTCTACTTTGTCACTCAGGCTGTAGTGCAGTGGTGCGATCTCAACTCACTGCAACTTCTGCCTCCCAGGTTCAAGTGATTCTCCTGTCTCAGCCTCCTGAGTAGCTGGGACTACAGACACCCACCACCACGCCTGGCTATTTTTTGTATTTTTAGTAGAGATGGTGTTTCACCATGTTCACCAGGCTGGTCTCCAAACTCCCGACCTCAAGTAATCTGCCTGCCTCAGCCTCCCAAAGTGCCGGGATTACAGGCCTGAGCCACCATGCCTGGTCTTTGTTATATATTTTGAAGTTAGATATAGGTAGTATGACCTCACTAGCTTTGTGTTTTTTTTTTTTTTTTTTTTTTTGCTCAAGATGACTTTGTCTACTCAGGGTCTTTTGTAGTTCCACACAAATATAAAGGTTGCTTTTTCTATTTCTGTGAAAAATGTCATGTTTATTTTTATAGGCAGTGCATTGAATCTGTAGATTTTTTTGGATAGTATGTATGAATATTTTAGGAATTCAGTCAGTGAACAAGGATATGTCCATTTATTTGAATCTTCCATTTTTTTTCAGTATTTTATAATTTTCATTGTATAGACTTTTCACCTCCTCAATTAAATTTATTCTTAGATATTTAACCTTTGTTTTCTTACTTGAACACCAGGACTTCTGGTACTATGTGGAATACATGTGGTAAAAATGAGTATCTTTGTCTTGTTTCAAGTGTTAGATAAAATGTTTTTTCAGTTTTTTCATGTTCAGTAAGATGTTAGTCGTGGATTTGTTCTACATGGCTTTTGTTACAGTGGAGTACATTACTTCAATACATGTTTTTGAATGTTTTTATTATGAAGGGAAGATAAATTAAATCAAATGCTTTTTCTATGTTTATTGAGATGTTCACATGGTTTTTATCTTTCCTTTTGTTTATATTATCTATCTCTTGTATTGATTCATGTATGTTGAACCACCTTTGCATCCCTGGGATGAATCCCACTTGATGATGTTGAAGAATCTCTTTGATTTGATGTTGAACTTAGTTTGCTTGTATACATATTTTTTTTTTTTTTGATGGAGTTTCACTCTTATTGTCAAGGCTGTTGTGCCGTTGTGCAATCTCAGCTTGCAGTAATCTCTGCCTGTTGGGATCAAGCAATTCTCCTGTCTCAGTCTTCCAAGTAACTGGGATTACAGGCATGTGCCACTGCACCTGGCTAATTTTTTATTTATAGTAGAGACAGAGTTTCTCCATGTTGGTCAGGCTGGTCTTGAACTCCTGACCTCAGGTGATCTGCCTGCCTTTGCCTCCCAAAGTGGTGGGATTAGAGGTGTGAACCACTGTATCTGGCCTACTTACATTTTGTTAAGATTTTTTACATCTATATTCTTCAGAGACATTGGACTGCAGTTTTCCTTTTTTTGTTGTGTCTTTGATATCAGAGGAATAATGGCCTCATAGAATGAGTTTGGAAGTATTTCCTCCATTTCAATTTTTGGAAAGAATTTGAAATAAACTTTTCTTGGTGTTTTTAAATTTGGTAGAATTCAGCAGTGAATATAAAAAAATAGTCTGGCTTTTCTGTGGTGGGAGATCTTTATTACTAATTTAATTTCATTACTCAATTATTAACTTATTCAGGTTTTTTTATTTGTTCATGATTCAATCTTGGTACATTATATGAGTCCAGAAATTTATCAGTTCCTTCTAGATTATCTAATTTGTAAGCACGTATTTGTTAATAATGGTCTCTAACGATATTTTGCATTTCTGTGGTCCAGTTGTAATGGCTCTTTTTTGTCTTTCATTTTACTTATTTTGATCTTCCCTCTTTCTTCATAGTCTAGCTGAAGGTTTGTCAGTTTTGCTTATCATTTCCAAAAACCCCCAAAACTCTCTTTCATTGACTTCTTTGTATCTTACCTAGTTCCTATATTCATTGTGTATTTTATTGAATATGCTATAATATTTACTATTTTTGTGCTTCTACTTATTTTGAATTTTTCTAGTTTCTTATGTTTTAGCATCAGATTGTTATTTTGAGATCATTCTCTTTTTGATTTAAGGGTTGTTTTAAACTCCATTCTTAGCACTGCTTCTACTGTATCTCATAGGTTTTGGTACATTGTACTTTCCTTATAATTAGTCAAGAATTCATAAAATATTTATCTTAATTTTTTAATTAACTCATTGGTTCTTTATAAACATGTTGATTAATTTTTAGGTATTTGTATACTTTCCGTTCTTGATTTCTAGTTTTATTGCACTGTTTTCAGGAAAAAAAATACTTGATTTTTTACTTAAAAAAAAAATTGTTGAAACTTGTTTTGTGGCTAGCATATGATTTATACTGGAGAATGTTTTATGCACTGTTTAGAATAGTGTATATTTTGTAGCTGTTGGGTAGAATGTACTGTGCGTACCTACTAAGTCAGGTCAAAGGAGCAATTTAACACCATTGTTTTTTGGTTGATTTTTATGTCTGAATGATATGTCTATTGCTGAAAATAGGGTGTTTTCTATTATTATTTTGGAGTCTGTCTCTCCCTTTATTAATATTTGCTTCATATATTTAAGTGCTTTGATGTTGAATGCATGTACATTTATAATTTTTATATCCACTTGATGAAATTCCCCTTAGTCATCATATTGATCACCTTCTTTGTCTCTTTTGACAGGTTTTAATTTAAAGTCTTCCCTTGGAATTCATCAGGAATTGGTTGCAGGACTCTTTGTAGATAGTAAAAACCACATAAACTCAAGTCCCATAGTCAGCCCTGCAGAATCCACACATACAAAATGTCGGCCTTTCTTATCTATGGCTTTTGCATCATATGAACACTGTATTTTGATCTGATTTATCTTTTTCTCTTTCATTCAGGGCACAACAATATTAACAGATCTGACTTCTGTCCTGTACGATGACAAGGAATTTCCTAATCCAGAGAAGTTTGACCCTGGCCACTTCCTGGATGAAAGTGGCAACTTTAAAAAGAGTGATTATTTCATGCCTTTTTCTACAGGCAAGCAAGCTTTCTTTTTTCTTTTTATGTGTACATTAGGAGTCAAGTGAGATAAGGAAGGGCTCTGGATGGAGGCTTCTTGAAATTGCCTGTCTATTTACGGAGTGGTGAATGATCAGTAATGACTCAGGTGATGGGAACTGGGTGGAAGACGTGGAAAGAAATGACTCCCTAAGAATTGCCTGTGGCCAGTTGGTGACATTTCTTTTTATAGCTGGCAATAATAAGCTCTCAACCACTTTTTTTTAAAAGCAGGTATGTGGCAGGATTGATTATCCTTTAGAATCCAGATAAGAATGAATAAATCTATTTATTTGTCAAGTCTAGGGTCAGAAGTATATGGAGAAGTAGATACAGTGTTGTGTATGATGCTAGTTGTGATGTGTGTGTGTGTGTGTGTGTGTGTGTGTGTGTTTGTGTAAAGGTGTCACTGGCAAGCTGCAGCACAGCAGTTCCAATGTGCATGTACAAAAAAGATTTTTCATGCAGTACCCACCCAGAAATGGCTGCTAAAGAAAATGAAACCAGGTTTGGGTGTAAGTAGAAAAAGCTGTACGTTCATTATTCATTTATTAATATATTTCTTCATTCCATATTAATTTAAACCTTTCTGTGTGCTAACTCAGCTGCGGAATTAAATGAGTAATGAACTTGTGTGTTAATTTTAGGAAAAAGAGCTTGTGCTGGAGAAGGCCTGGCCCGCATGGAGCTGTTTTTAATCCTGACCACCATTTTGCAGAATTTTACCTTGAAACCTCTGGTTGATCCAAAGGATATTGACACCACCCCAGTTCACAAAGGGCTTGGCTCTGTACCACCCTTCTATGAGCTTTGTTTTATTCCAGTCTGATGAAATGTCAGGCTGCTAGAGCAAGGCCCTTCAGTCTCATGTGAAAAAGCCAGCTGTTTCCTGGCCTGTGTGTCAACCATCATCTACTCCTTCCTTAAAAGCAGGAAGGCCATCTCTGAGCCCTGTCTCTTTTAATTTTACCCATCCTTCAAAATCCATTCCAATTGTCCCTGTATGAAAGGAAATTTATTTTTTAATCTCCAATAAAATTCTGCTTGTAACATAATCCTAAGATGATAAGCTACATTATATCTGTAGTGCATATGAAATGGAAAGCACTCTATAAATGACATATTTGGCTTTGCTACCACAAATGAAAAATCAGAAATTATCCTATGAGATTTTTAAAAAGTTAAAAGTATTAAAACATGAACTTTATTAATCTCTTACTCCTATGTGTCTATGGGAATGATGTCTTGACAGATTAACCTGTATACCTCTTTTTCCAGAGTTTATTAAAATATAATTACATGTGTATATGCATATGTGTTGGATATATATGCCGTGTATGTGTTTATTTTTGCCTGTATGTGTATGTGTATACATGTAGGGAAAAAAGAAAGGAAGCTCATTCCAGCCAAAGGGAATAATGTGAGATAAACTTGAATTAGCCAGTCTGTCCCAGGATATCTTTTCTTTTGTTCCCCTAGTGGTTAAATACACACATATGTGGACACACACAGATGTACAGACATATTAAGGCAAAGAAGAGGGGAATATGTATTTGAACATACACAAACAAAAATACATGTGTGTGTTTTTATGTGTGTATGTAGAATATAGCTGTGATTTGGAGGTGACATTTAATAACATTATAGATATTTTAAGAAGCAATATAAATAAACATAGCTCACAGTATCCTATTAGATGGCTATTCCATAGTTTAAGAATTATTTCCATCTTCAAGGATGTTTAGGTTATTTTTGAACTGTTGTTTAGTACAAATGCTACTAGATGCATACATCTTATACTGTTCTGATACTATTTCTTCAAGGCGGTTTTATAGATATGAATGGCTGTACTATCATGTATAGAATCTTTTAGTTTTCATAAATACTGGAAAATAGTTTACTAAAACTAACATGTGTTTACTTTTCTACCATGAATATAATAGAAAGACTATTTTCCCAAATTCTTGTAAATACTGAAGATTAAATTCTTTGGTAATTTTAGTAATTTTGGGTTATCTTTCATGGATTTTTCAAGTAGAAAATCCTGTCATCTACAAATAATGTTTCAGTGTGATGACCAGAAATTTTTAAGAAATAACTGGTACTGAATGTCTTTGCTTATATCTGTTGCTCTCTCTGTTGTTCCCTCTCAGTTACCCATCTCTCTCTCACATATACATGCAAGTATGTATTTTTGTGGAAAATAGTAAAATTGTAAAATTTGTAGAGATAGGATAACAGAGTTTAGAAAATTCATATTGGGAAACCTGATATTTTATGCAATTTAACTTGAAATAATTGCTGATTTGAAAACAGGAGCTGAGAGGCCGAAATGTTGAATAAAAAAATTCTTTTAGAAACTTTAGAATTGGGAAATAATTTTTGGCAAATTTCCAGAGTTAGAGGAAATTAAATGGAGTTCAGAGATGTTCAGGTAAGGAAGACCAAGTAAGCACTTTTACTTCAGTTGAAGCCTAAAGGCCATAGTGAAGGTTTGCAGACAAGGATTAGAATACACCTACAGTTGAAAATTCATAATAAGGCCATAGTTTTGCTTTAAATAATCTACCCCCTAAACATTTTCTTATCTGCAGACATTTTTGGCTAGAGAAAGGTAATGTCCTGCTCTCATAGACTCTCAAAGTTACTTAGAGGTGAGGGCTTAGGGCCTTCTCAGATCTTTCCTAAGCCTGTGTAGCCTTTTATGTTTCAGAAATGTGTCACTGCTCATCAGATGTTTCTGTGAGCATCTTATTTTTCAGTTTCTTTTTTTAAGGTTTTTAGTTAGCTAAGCAAATTTATAAAGTGCTGAGGTAGGTATGCCAGGCATTCTCCAACATGCACACAGATCCTCTTGCAAAGACTGGAAACTTTATTCGTTCCAGTTGTCTAAGGAAATTACTGTTCAATTGTTAGCAGAGCATTAAGCTAATTAAACAAAGTATTAAGGGGGCATAACAAAAGGAGACTTTACAGAATTATTTCAGAGATGCCACTAAAACACAAACTGAAGTAAAAATGCCTTACTTAAGTCTTCAGAATAAAAATTTGTAACTGAATAGAATTGCATTGCTGGTGATGAAGGAGAATGGACAGAGGAAATGAATACAATGTTTTATATATATATATATGTATATATATATAAAATTTATTTGTATTGCATTTTAGGTTTGGGGGTACATGTGAAGAACATGCAAGATTGTTGCATAGGTACACATGTGGCAGTGTGATTTGCTGCCTTCCTCCCCTTCACCTATATCTTGCATTTCTATACATACTATCTCTCTCCAACTCCCCACCCCCCCCCGCTGTCCCTCCCCTATTCCCCTCAACAGACGCCAGTGTGTAGTAGTGCTCCCCTCCCTGTGTCCATGTGTTGTCATTGCTCAACATCCGCCTATGAGTAAGAACATGCGGTATTTCATTTTCTGTTCTTGTGTCACTTTGCTGAGAATGATGTTTTCCAGTTTCATCCATGTCCCTACAAAGGATACAAACTCATTGTATTTTTATGGCTGCATAATATTCCATGGTGTATATGTGCCACATTTTCCCTGTCCAGTCTATCATTGATGGGCATTTGGGTTGATTCCAGGTCTTTGCTATTGTAAACAGTACTGCAATGAACATTTGTGTGCATGTATCCTTAAAGTAGAACAATTTCTAATCCTTTGGATATATACCCAGTAATGGGATTGCTGGGTCAAATGGAATTTCTATTTCTAGGTCCTTGAGGAATCGCCACACTGTCTTCCACAATGGTTGAACTAATTTACACTCCCAACAGCAGCGTAAAACTGTTCCTATTTCTCCACATCCTCTCCAGCATCTGTTGTCTCCAGATTTTTTAATGATCGCCATTCTAACTGGTGTGAGATGATATCTCAATGTAGTTTTGATTTGCATTTCTCTAATGACCAGTGATGATGAGCATTTTTTCAAATGTTTGTTGGCCTCATGTATGTCTTCTTTTGTAAAGCGTCTCTTCATATCCTTTATCCACTTTTGAATGGGCTTGTTTTTTTCTTGTAAATCTGTTTGAGTTCTTTGTAAATTCTGGATATCAGCCCTTTGTCAGATGGGAAAACTGCAAAAATTTTTTCCCATTCTGTTGGTTGCTGAATCACTCTAATGACTGTTTCTTTTGCCATGCAGAAGCTGTCGAGTTTGATTAGGTAACATTTGTCTATTTTGGCTTTTGTTGCCAATGCTTTTGGTGTTTTGGTCATGAAGTCCTTGCCTACGCCTATGTCCTGAATGGTTTTGCCTAGATTTTCTTCTAGGGTTTTTATGGTGCCAGGTCTTATGGTTAAGTCTTTAATCCATCTGGAGTTAATTTTAGTGTAAGGTGTCAGGAAGGGGTCCAGTTTCTGCTTTCTGCACATAGCCTGTTTTCCCAACACCATTTATTAAACAGGGAATCCTTTCCCCATTGCTTGTTTTTGTCAGGTTTATCCAAGATTGTATGGTTGTAGATATGTTGTGTTGCCTCTGATGCCTCTGTTCTGTTCCATTGGTCTATATCTCTGTTTTGGTACCAGTACCATGCTGTTTTGATTACTGTAGCCTTGTAGTATAGTTTGGAGTCCGGTAGTGTGATGCCTCCCACTGTGTTCTTTTTGCTTAGAATTGACTTGGCTATGTGGGCTCTCTTTTGGTTGCATATGAAGTTTAAGGTGGTTTTTTCCAGTTCTGTGAAGAAGGTCATTGGTAGCTTGATGGGGATAGCATTGAATCTGTTAATTACTTTGGGCAGTATGGCCATTTTCACAATATTGATTCTTCCTAACCATGAACATGGAATGTTTCTCCATCTGTTTGTGTCCTCTCTTATTTCATTGAGCAGTGGTTTGTAGTTCTCCTTGAAGAGGTCCCTTACATTCCTTGTAAGTTGTATTCCTAGGTATTTTATTCTCTTTGTAGCAATTGTGAATGGCAGTTCGTTCTTGATTTGGCTCTCTTTAAGTCTGTTATTGGTGTATAGGAATGCTTGTGATTTTTGCACATTGATTTTGTATCCTGAGACTGAAGTTGCTTATCAGTTTCAGGAGATTTTGGGCTGAGACGATGGGGTCTTCTAGATATGCTATCATGTCATCTGCAAATAGAGACAATTTGACTTCCTCCTTTCCTAATTGAATACCCTTTATTTCTTTTTCTTGCCTGATTGTTCTGGCTAGAACTTCCAGTACTATATTGAATAGGAGTGGTGAGAGAGGGCATCATTGTCTAGTGCCATATTTCAAAGGGAATGCTTTCAGTTTTTGCCCATTCAGTATGATATTGGCTGTTGGTTTGTTGTAAATAGCTTTTATTATTTTGAGATACGTTCTGTC
Organism: Saguinus oedipus; assembly: GCA_031835075.1. NCBI lineage: Eukaryota > Metazoa > Chordata > Mammalia > Primates > Cebidae > Saguinus > Saguinus oedipus. Next base: position 100,455,153 of record CM063179.1, on the reverse strand, counting down.
AATACTGAGTTTATTGAGAGTTTTTAGCATAAACAGCTATTTAATTCTGTCAAAGGGCAAAACCTGTTAGCATTCCCTTTGAATTCTGGCACTAGACAAGGATGCCCTCTCTCACCACTCCGATTCAATATAGTACTGGAAGTTCTAGCCAGAGCAGTCAGGCAAGAAAAAGAAATAAAGGGCATTTAATTAGGAAAGGAAGAAGTCAAATTGTCTCTTTTTGCAGACGACATGATTGTATCTTTAGAAGAGCCCATCATCTCAATCCAAAATCTCTTGAAACTGATAAGCAACTTCAGCAAAGTCTCAGGATATAAAATCAATGTGCAAAAATCACAAGCATTCCTATACACCAATAACAGACTTAAAGAGAGCCAAATCAAGAACGAACTGCCATTCACAATTGCTACAAAGTGAATAAAATACCTAGGAATACAACTAACAAAGAATGTAAAGGACATCTTCAAGGAGAACTACAAACCACTGCTCAACGAAATAAGAGAGGACACAAACAGATGGAGAAACATTCCATGCTCATGGTAAGATGAATCAATATTGTGAAAATGACCATAATGCCCTAAGTAATTTACAGATTCAATGCTATCTCCATCAAGCTACCAATGACCTTCTTCACAGAACTGGAAAAAAACCACCTTAAACTTCTTATGGAATCAAAAGAGAGCCCACATAGCCAAGTCAATTCTTTTTTTTTTTTTTTTAGATGGAGTGTTGCTCTTGTTACCCAGGCTGGAGTGCAATGGCAGGATCTCGGCTCACTGCAACCTCTGCCTCCTGAGTTCAGGCAATTCTCCTGCCTCAGCCTGCTGAGTAGCTGGGATTACAGGCACGCACCACCATGCCTAGCTAATTTTTTGTATTTTTAGTAGAGATGGGGTTTCACCATATTGATCAGGATGGTCTCAATCTCTTGACTTCGTGATCCACCAGCCTCAGCCTTTCAAAGTGCTGGGATTACAGGCATGAGCCACCACGCCCGGCCGTCAATTCTAAGCAAAAAGAACAATGCTGGAGGCCTCACACTACCTGACTTCAAAGTATACTACAAGGCTACAGTAATAAAACAGCATGGTACTGGTACCAAAACAGAGATACAGACCAATGAAACAGAACAGAGGCCTTAGAGGCAATGCCACACATCTACAGCCATCTGATCTTTGACAAATCTAACAAAAACAAGCAATGGGGAAATGATTCCCTGCCTAATACATGGTGTTGGGAAAACTGGCTAGCTGTGTGCAGAAAGCAGAAACTGGACCCCTTCCTGACATCGTACACTAAAATTAACTCCAGATGGATTAAAGACTTAAATATAAGACCTATCACCATAAAAACCCAAAAGAAAATCTAGGCAAAACCATTCGAGACATAGGTATAGTCAAGGACTTCATGACTAAAACACCAGAAGCACTGGCAACAAAAGCCAAAATAGAGAAATGGGATCTAATCAAACTCCATAGCTTCTGTACAGCAAAAGAAACAGTCATTAGAGTGAATAGGCAACCAACAGAATGGGAAAATTTTTTTGCAATCTACCCATCTGACAAAGGGCTAATATCCAGAATCTACAAAGAACTCAAACAGATTTACAAGAAAAAAACAAGCCCATTCAAAAGTGGGTAAAGGATATGAACAGACACTTTATAAAAGAAGACATATATGAGGCTAACAAACATATGAAAAAATACTCATCATCACTGGTCATTAGAGAAATGCAAATCAAAACTACATTGAGATACCATCTCACACCACTTAGCATGGCAATCATTAAAAAATCTGGAGACAACAGATGCTGGAGAGGATGTGGAGAAATAGGAACACTTTTACACTGTTGGTGGGAGTGTAAATTAGTTCAACCATTGTGGAAGACAGTGTGGTGATTCCTCAAGGACCTAGAAATAGAAATTCCATTTGACCCAGCAATCCCATTACTGGGTATATATCCAAAGGACTATAAATCATTCTACTATAAGGACACATGCACACGAATGTTCATCGCAGCACTGTTTACAATAGCAAAGACCTGGAACCAACCCAAATGCCCATCGATGATAGACTGGACTGGGAAAATATGGCACATATACACCATGGAATAATATGTAACCATAAAAAATGATGAGTTCATGTCCTTTCATGGATAGGGATGGACCTGGAAATCATCATTCTCAGCAAACTGACATAAGAACAGAAAATCAAACACTGCATTTCCTCATTCATAGGCAGGTGTTGAACAATGAGAACACATGGACACAAGGAGGGGAGCATCACAGTCTGGGGTCTCTGTGGGGGACCTAAGGGAGGGACAGCGAGGGGGGGTTGGGTAGGGATAACATGGGGAGAAATGCCAGATATATTTGATGTGGAGGAAGGCAGCGAATCACACTGCCATGTGTGTACCTATGCAACAATCTTGCATGTTCATCATATGTACCCCAAAACCTCAAATGCAATAAAATATATTAAAAAAAATTTGTGCCTCCATGTGGAACTGTAAGTCCAATTAAACTCTTTTTCCCCCCAGTCTCATGTCTTTATCAACTGTGTGAATATAACTAATACAATATCCTAAAAATTATGTGCCTATAGTAAAGAAAAGGCATAAGCAGAAATGTTCACAACAGTCTTCTTCAAAATAAGCCCAAACCAGTACCAACTCAATATTCATTAACATTACACTAAACATACCATGTCATATTTACAGAATGGTAAATAATACTACTGTCAATAATAATAAACTGTTGCTTGTGAACACTTGAATGAATCTCATAGATGTAAGGTTCAACAACGGGGCCCAGACATAAAAAATACATTCCGTAATATTCCATTTTTTTAAACATTACTTGAATATAACCTTCTTTGACACAATCAACCTTTATTGACAGAATTCAAAATAACACTGTATTCTCTGAGGCAAATGTACCTGAAACAGGCATAAGGGAGCATTTGGCATTTTATAAGTGTTCTAGATCTTGATGTGAATTGGGTTCATGAAGGTTTATACATGTGTAAAAATTTGTTAATGTTTATACTCAAATCCAGTTAAGAGCAATATTATTATTTTATATTTCAACAGAGCAAAAGAAAACATCAAAGAACTAGACATGATAAAATAAGACATACCAAGTGTAGCGGTTCATACCTGCAGCTCTAGCTTCTTGGGAAGCTGAGATGGGAGCATTGCTTGTGCTTAGGCATTTGCATTATGCCTGGATAACATAGGGAGGACCCATCTCTAAATAGAAACAAAAACAAGACACAGAGAAGTTTGAGAATAAAATATAGACAACAGAATAAAACCCACATTAATATGTATCTTAGAATTCTGTGAATGTAGTATAATAGTAAATATAATTACTATATATGTAGAAATAAATTCAAAGGTCCATAATATGAGCATAACAATAGAGAATATTTTAAAATATTAAATCAAAATTTTCCAACTAAAATTACACTAAAGTGAATTGCTTAATGAATGGTTTCAATAGCAAATATTTGATAGCTAAATAGTAAATTGAAAAATATATGAGAAAATAGCATACAATCTGAAGAAAAAATACAGAAAAAAGGCAATGAAGAAGCTTATAGAGCTTAAGGTGAAATTAGACTTCCCAACGAGAGAAAAGACAGAATAGAGAAGGAGCTACTGAAGAGATAAAGGCCTGTAATTTTTCAGGGCAGATTAAAGATATCAAGTTATATATTGGAGAAGAGCTATGAATCTGAAACAAGATATAAGAAAACATGTTTAGGCAGATAATAGTAAAAAGACTAAAAAACAAATATTAAAGAAAGGTCCTAAAAACTGAAAGAGAACAAAAAGCATTTCCTTTCAAAGTAGCAATACTATTTCTAACTTCTAAATAAAAGCAATAAAATTCCAACGAAATTAGAATAATATAATCTAAATGCTAAAAGGAAATTACTGCCAATCTATGCTACTGAGTCCAGCAAAAAATATTCTTTAGTAATGAAGAAAAGAAAACCAGACAGGACATCAATTAGAAAATACAGGACTTGAACAATACTATAATCAGTTGGACCTAACAGACACATGCAAAGCACTGCACCCAACGGTAATTAAAAAAACTTATTTTCTCAATTCATATGGAAACTTCTCTAAGATGCAACGTATATTAATAATATATGAGTTAAGAAGAAGTTGTTTAGGCAGATAGAATACAGGAGTCCTCAGTAAGGTTTTTCTTTTAATAAAAAGCAGCCCCAAAATAATTTTTTTCTGACAAATATCAGCCTGTATAATGGGCTTGCGACAGACAAGCAAGCTGGAAGCTTAAACAGGTGAATGCCATCAGTTGTGCCAATATGAAAAGACTACCTGAGACTAGGTATGTTCAAAATGGCAGCTACATCTTCCCTTCTCTTTGCCAGCCATGTGTACAGTAAGGAGCAGGCAACATGGTGTCAGTCAAACAACGACCCCACTTGCATAAGATTAGGTTGGGGTGGCCAGCTTCCCCACATACTATGTAAACCTCACACCTGGTCCAACCAATCTGTGGGCCCTGTGTAAATTAGGCACTGCCTCCTTAAGCCTGTCTACAAAATCTGTTGCACTCTGCCATTGGACAGAATTCTTACTTGGATGCTCTTCTCTCTCACGAGAGGGAGCCATTCTTCTTTCACTTTCTTTTGCAAATGAAACCTCTACTCCTAAACTCACTCTTTGTGTGTGTCCATGCCCTTAGACTTCTTGTTGCAATATGATGAACCTCAGGTATTTACCTTAGACAATAATGCAGTTTCATATTGGGGACTTGTTCAGGATCCCAAGGTACACTCATTGGAATGGAAAATACAGGAGTGGACATTTCAAAATCATTCTTTTGCCTTGGTCTGGAGAGCACATGGCACGTCAAAGTCATTCTGTGCCCTTAGTCAGGAGATCACAAAGCATTTCAAGGTCACCAGCACCCTCTAGTGGAATTGGAATCCTCTCCATAAGGCACATTGTTGGTCCTCTGCTGAAACACTCTTGCCTCCCAATTCTCCTCTTTTTGGGCCCCTCAACTAGAGACCAGGCTTCAAATTGTTTCTGTGAACAGAAAACTCTCCCTTCAACAATTAGGAGTAAAATGTCCTCCTAAACCAAATTTTAGTTTCAATACTGTCCCATCAGCTAGGAAACTGCCATTCAGGCCCTATGTTCTTTTAAGGCACCTATTCTGCTCCCTATTAAAATGTTACTTAAATAGTAATGGGATTTTAAGTCTGCAACTTAACCGAAACCATTCCTTAGGGGTAAATGCTTTACCATGGGCCATAATATCTAGACTAGAAAAGCAACTTCCAGGGTGTATTAGTCTGTTTTCACATTAGTGATAAAGACATATTCAAGACTAGGAAATTTACAAAAGAAAGATATTTAATTGGGCTCATAGTTTCAGGTGGCTAGGGAAGCTTCACAATCATGGCAGAAGGCAAGGAGAAGCAAATCACATCTTACATGGATGATGGCAGGCAAAAAGAAGAATTTGTGCAGGGAAATTCCTCTTTTAAAAACTATCAGATCTCATGAAACTTATTCACTATCGCAAGAACAGCATGAGAAAAACCTGCCCTCATGATTCAGTTACCTCCCACCAGGCCCCTCTCACAATACATGGCAATTCAAGATGTGATTTGGGTGGAGACACAGCCAAACCATATCATTCCACATGTTGGTCCCTCCCAAATCTCATGTTCTAACACTTCAAAACCAATTATGCCTTTCCAACAGTCCCTTAGAGTCTTAACTCATTTCAGCATTAACTCAAAAGTAGACAGTCCGAAGTCTTTTCTCATCCCAGACAAGGCAAGTCCCTTCTGCCCATGAGCTTGTAAAATTGAAACTAGTAACTTATTTCCTAGATACAATGGGGGTATTGGCATTGCATAAATACAGCCATTCTGAATGGGAAACATTGGCTAAAACAAAGGGGCTACAGGCCCCATGGAAGTCCAAAATCCAGTGGGCCAAATATTAAAGCTCCAGTGATCTCCTTTGACTTAAATGTCACACATCCAGGTCACACTGATACAAGAAGGTTCACAAGGTCTTGGTCAGACCCACCCTGTGGCTTCGCAGAGTACAATCTCCCTCCTGTCTTCATTCATAGGCTAACATTGAGTGTCTGTGACTTTTCCAGGTGCACAGTGCAAGATGTTGGTGAATCTACCACTCTGAGGTCTGGAAGACCAGGCCTTCTTCTCACAGCTCCACTAGGCAGTGCCCCAGTAGGGATTTGGTGTGGAGGCTCTAACCCCACATTTTTCTTTTCCTCTGACCTAGCAGAGGGTCTCCATGAGAGCCTCACCTCTGTAGCTAACTTCTGCCTGGACATCCAGGGATTCTCATTCCTCTTGTGAAATTTAGGTGAAGGTTCCCAAATCTGTGCTTGACTTCTGTGCACTGGCAGGCTCAACACCATGTGGAAGCTGCCAAGGCTTGAGGCTTATATCCTCTGAAGCCACAGCTTGAGCACTTTGTTGACCCCATTCAGCCATGGCTGGAGTGACTGGGATATAGGGCACCAGCTCCTAGGCTGCACACAGTGAGGGAACCCCAAGCCCAGCCCAGAAAACCACTTATTCTTTCTAGGCCTCTGAACTTGCGATGGGAGGGGTTGCCATGAAGACCTCTGACATGCCCTGGGGACGTTTGCCCCCTTGTCTTGAGGATTAACCTTTGGCTCCTTGTTACTTATGGAAATTTGTATAGCAGATTTAAATTTCTCCTCAGAAGATGGGATTTTCTTTTCTATTGTATTGTCAGACTGCAAATTTTCTGAACTTTTATGCTGTTTTTTTCTTTAAACTGAATGCCTTTAACAGCACCCAAGTCACATCCTGAATGCTTTGCTGCTTAGAAATTTCTTCTGCTGGATATCTTAAATATTTATCTCAAGTTCAAAGTTTCATAAATATCTAGGTCAGGGGCAAAAAGCTGCCAGTTTCTTTGCTAAAACATAACAAGCGTCACCTTTGTTCCAGTTCCCAACAGTTTTATCTCCATCTGAGATCACTTCAGTCTGGACCTTATTGTTCATATCACTATGAACACTTTTGTCAAAGTCCTTCAACAAGTCTCTGGAAGGTTCCAAATTTTCCACATTTTCCTGTCTTCTTCTGAGCCCCGTAAACTGTTATAACCTCTGTCTGTTACCCAGTGTCAAAGTTGATTCCACATTTTTGGTTATCTTTTCTGTAGCGCCCCACTCTACTGATGCCAGTTTACTCTATTAGTCCATTTTCACACTGCTGATACACACCTGAGACTGGGAAGTAAAAGAGGTTTTAATGGAATTACACTTCCATGTGGCTGGAAAGGCCTCACAATTATGGCAGAAGGCTAAAAGGAGCAACAGGCCAAAGAGGGTTGTGCAGGGAAACTCCAAATTTTAAAACCATCAGCTCTCATAAGACTTATTCATTATCATGAGAACAGCAAAGGAAATGACTGACCCCATGATTTAATTACCTTTCACCATATCCTGCTTATACCTGAGAATTCAAAATGAGATTTGGGTAGGGACACAGCCTAACCATATCATGGAACCATCTGAGGCAGCTACTGAGTGTTGTTCCAGCTCTTCCAACCCCCTTATCCGGGCCACCTCCCATTGTACCATCAGCTCCTCTACCCCCACCACCCCCAAAACTCTCCACTCCCTAGCTTTACATTTATGCCTACAGGAAATGCCCAACAGCGGTGATGCCACTATAAGCTCCCTTCTTATTGCAGGACCTTAAGCAAATAAAGGGAGACTTAGGCCAATTTTGTGATGACACTATAAGGTATATAGAAGCTTTCCAAAACTTAACTCAGTGTTTGACCTCTTGTGGAGGGTTGCTATGCTGCTCCTAAGCCAAACTCTAACCACAGCTGAAAAGCAAGAAGCTCTTCAGGCAGCAGAGAAATTTGGAGATAAGCAGTATGTCTTCTATGGTAGGCAAAAAAAAAAAAAAAAAAAAAGAAAAAGAAAAAGAAAGAAAAAGATAATATAGGGAAGGCGAAGAAATAGTGGAAACACCATTCCCAATAAGAAGAGAGGCAGTATCTTTTGACAACCCTAATTGGAACTTCAATGACACCACAGATGAATTTCAAAAGAAACGGTTTCTATGTACATATTGGAGGGCCTATGAAGACTTAGGGCCAAGCATCTTAATTACTCTAAACTTTTTGTGATAGACCAAAAGTCAGATGAGAATCCCATAGCCTTTACGGAAAGTTTGAGAGAGGCACTAATAAAGCACACCTCCTTATCCCCCAATTTAGTTGAGGGACAGCTCATCCCAAATGACAAGTGTATTACACAGGAAGCTCCTAATAATAGAATGGAACTATAGAGGCAGGCTATAGGATCACATAACACCTTGAAGAACCTCCTGAGGGTGGCCATCATAGTCTTCTTATAGGGACCAGGAGGAGGCCAAGGAGAAAGAAAGTAAAAGAGAACAGAGTCTCTAGTAACTGCTTTGCAAGCTTGCAAACTTCAGGATCCCTGAGGTGCATCCATTAGTTGCTATCAGTGCAGCCAGTCAGGGTAGTTTAAGGAGTGCCCAGGCAGCAAGAAGAAACCACCATGGCCCTGTCCAGAATGTACTGGGGACCACTGGAAATAAGGACTGCACCCAGAGATAAAGGTCACTGGGTTCAGAACCAGTCTCACAGATGATCCAACTAGACTGATGTGTCCTGGGGCTCAAACCTCTGGCTTCAGCAGCTCAAGCTGCCATTGCAGCACAGCAGCCCCAGGTGATTCTGAAAATTGAAAAAAGAAAGGTAGACCTCCTTCTGGACACTGGAGCAAGCATCTCTCTTCACCTTTCTAATCGAGGCTTCCTATCTTCCCATAAGTGTGAGGGGCATCTTAGAAAAATATGTGGTATTTTTCTCAAGCCCTTAGTTGCAGTTTGGGGGACCTATTATTTACACATGACTTTTCAATCATACCTGAAAGTCCCACTCCTTTATTAGGTAGAGGCATTTTGACTCACATGGGGGCCAACATCCTTATAGCTCCAGGACAAACTCTTTGTCTCCCCTCTGGTGGAACTAATATCAATCCAGAAGTGTGAGCAACCCAAGGAAGAGTAGGTCGAGCAGTAACCACTAGGCCAGTCCAGATCTATCTTAAGGGTCTCACTTCTTCTCTCAACCAAAAACAATACCCACAAAGACAGAGGTTAGGAAAGGACTAGAAGCCATTAATAATAAACTGAAGATCCAAGACCTCCTCAAACATTAAAAAAGCCCCTTCAACACCCCAATATTAGGAATGCAAAATCCCAATAGGGAATGGAGACTAGTTCAGGACCTCTACCTCATTAATGAGGCCATAGCCCCAGTCCGTCCAGTAATACTTAATCCCTATTCCGTGCTAACCCCAGTACCAGAGGGAACTAAATAATTCGCAGTCCCACATTTAAAAGATGCTTTTGTTCTATAAACCATCACATCCTGACTCTCAATACATTTTTGCCTTAGAAGATACCTCTGGCCAAATTGCCCAGTTAACATGGACAGTGCTGACTCAGGGATTTTGAGATACTCCTCATTTGTTTGGACAGGCACTGTCAAAAGACCTCTTTGAGGTTTTTCATCCTCGGGTCAGGGTCTTGCAATATGTGGATGATATACTGCTCTGTGCTTCAACTGAGGAAACTTCTCAGGAAAGCACTGAAGTTCTTAATGTATTACCTTATAGAGCCCAGCTTTTCAAAATCTCAGTGAAGTACTTGGGTGTAGGGCTGTCTGAAGGGACCAGAGCATTAGGGGAAGAAAGGATTAAGCTCATTTTCTCCTTTTCCCTCCTCAAAACCCTAAAACAACGAAGAAGATTTTTGGACATTAAAGGATTGTGCAGACTATGGATACCTGGGTATAGTGAGATAGCCTGTCCTCTATATAATCTCATAAAAGAAACACAAGTGTCTAAAACTCTTCTCTTAATCTAGGAATGTGAAGCTCAAAAGACCTTTAACCAGTTACAACAAGGCTTGCTTAAGGCACCAGCCCTCAGTCTTCTTGTAGGGAGGGGCTTCAATCTGTATCAGAAAGAAAGGGAATGGTCCTGGGAGTTTTAATGCATGCCTGAGGATAAGCTCAACAGCCAGAGGTTTATCTGAGTAAGAAACTTGATATGGTGGCTAAAGAACGGCCAGCATGCCTCTGAGAGATTGCCATGGCAGCCTGACTGGTCCCAGATGTCTCCAAATTAACCCTGGGAAATGATTTAGCTGTTTACACCCCACATAATGTGGCAGGATTACTGTCCTCTAGGGGGAGCCTTTGGCTAATAGACCGTCAGCTCCTTAAATATCAAGCTAAATATTAGAGGGTTCCACCATCCAGGTAAAAACTTGCTCTTGCCTAAACCCAGCCACTTTTCTCCCTGAGAACACAGTGGAACCTAAACATGACTTGAACAAGTTATGGTACAGACCTATGCAGCCAGGGAGGATCTCAGAGAAACTTTCTTAGAAAATCCATACTGGACCCTCTTTATGGATGGAAGCTCCTTTGTGGAGCAAGGAGTCCATAAGTGGGACATGCAATAGTCACTCTGAATTTTGTTACTGAAAGTGTATCTCTCTCTTCAGGCCCAAGCACTCAACTAGCTGAACTGATAGCTCTTACAAGAGCACTTGAATTAAGCAAGGAAAAGTTAGCTAACATCTACACTGACTTCAAGTATGCTTTCTTAGTTCCCCATGCTCATGTTGCCATTTGGAAGGAAGGACACTTTCATACTGTCAATGGACCCCTTATAAAATACCATCAGGGGGCCGGGTGCAGTGGCTCATGCCTGTAATCCCAGCACTTTGGGAGGCCGAGGTGGGTGGATCACAAGGTCAAGAGATTGAGATCATCCTGGTCAACATGGTGAAACCCCAGCTCTACTAAAAATACAAAAAATTAGCTGGGCATGGTGGCGCATGCCTGTAATCCCAGCTACTCAGGAGGCTGAGGCAGGAGAATTGCCTGAACCCAGAAGGTGGAGGTTGTGGTGAGCCGAGATCATGCCATTGCACTCCAGCCTGGGTAACAAGAGTGAAACTCCATCTCAATTAAAAATAAAAATAATAACAAAATAAAATACCATCAGGAGCAGATGATTTTAGAGGCATGGTGTTAATTCTGAGGCCTGTGTTCTATTTAATTAATCTCTTTCTCTGTTTTGGTACCAGTACCATGCTGTTTTGATTACTGTAGCTTTGTAATATAGTTTGAAGGTAGGTAGCTTGATGCCTCCAGCTTTGTTTTTTCTTGTTCAGGATTGTCTATTACACTGAATGGGCAAAAACTGGAAGCATTCCCTTTGAAAACTGGCAAAAGACAAGGATGCCCTCTCTTACCACTCCTATTCAACATAGTATTGAAAGTTCTGGCCAGGACAATCAGGCAAGAAAAAGAAATAAAGGATACACAATTAGGAAAAGAGAAAGTCAAATTGTCTCTATTTGCAGATGACATGATTGGATATTTAGAAGACCCCATGGTCTCAGCCCAAAATCTTCTTAAGCTGATAAGAAACTTCAGCAAAGTTTCAGTATACAACATCAATGTGCAAAAAGCATTCCTATACACCAAAACCAAAGAGATCCAAATGATGAATGAACTCTCATTCACAATTGCTACAAAGAGAATAAAATACCTAGGAATACAACTAACAAGAGATGTGAAGGACCTCTTCAAGGACAATGACAAACCACTGCTCAAGGAAATAAGGGAGGACACAAGCGGATGGAAAAAACATTCCATGCTCATGGTTAGGAGGAATCAGTATCATGAAAATGGCCATACTACTGAAAGTAATTTATAGATTCAATGATATTTCCATCAAGCTACATTGACTTTCTTCACAGAATTGAAAAAAAAAAAATACCTTAAACTTCAAATGGAACCAAAAGAGAGCCCACAACCATCTGATCTTTGACAAATCTGACAAAAACAAACAATGGGGAAAGGATTCTCTATTTAATAAATGGTGTTGAGAAAACTGGCTAGCCATATGCAGAAAGCTGAAACTGGATCTCTTCCTTACACTTTATACAAAAATTAACTCCAAATGGATTAAAGATTTAAACATAAGACCTAACACCATAAGAACCCTAGGAGAAAACCTAGGCAATACCATTCAGGACATAGGCATAGGCAAAGACTTCATGACTAAAACACCAAAAGCAATGGCAACAAAAGCCAAAATAGACAAATGGGATCTAATTAAACTTAAGAACTTCTGTACAGCAAAAGAAACTACCGTTAGAATGAACCAACAACAAAAGAATGGGAAAAAATTTTGCAATCTACCCATCTGACAAAGGGCTAATAACCAGAATACAAAGAACTTAAACAAATTTACAAAAAAAAAAAAAACCCCATCTGTGAGCATGGGATATGAACAGACACTTTTCAAAAGAAGACATTTATGCAGCCATCAAACATGAAAAAAAGTTCATCATCACTGGTCATTAGAGAAATCAAATGACAAATCAAAACCACCTTGAGATACAATCTCACACAGTTAGAATGGTGATCATTAAAAAGTCAGGAGACAACAGATGCTGGAGAGGATGTGGAGAAATAGGAACACTTTTACACTGTTCGTGGGAGTGTAAATTAGTTCAACCACTGTGGAAGACAGTGTGGTGATTCCTCACAGATCTAGAAATAGAAATATCATTTGTTCCAGCAATCCCATTACTGGGTATATACCTAAAGGATTATAAATCATTCTATTATAAAGACTTGCACACATATGTTTATTGCTTAACTGTTTACAATAGCAAAGACTGGGAACCAACCCAAATGCCCATCAATTATAGACTGAATAAGAAAATGTGGCACATATACACCATGGAATACTACGCAGCCATAAAAAGGATGATCTCATGTCCTTTGTAGGGACGTGGATGAGGCTGGAAACCATGATTCTCAGCAAACTGACACAAGAACAGAAAACCAAACACCATGTTTTCACTTATAAGTGGATGTTGAACAATGAGAACACATGAACACAGGGAAGGGAACATTACACACCAGGCCCTGTCCAGACATGGAGTGACTAGGGGAGGGATAGCAGGGGGTGGGGGTATTGGGGAGGGATAGCATTAGGAGAAATACCTAATATAGATGACAGGGGGATGGATGCAGCCAACCACCATGGCACGTGTATACCTATCAAATAAACCTGCACGATCTGCACATGTACCACAGAACTTAAAGTATAATAGAATAAAGAATAAATAAATACCATCAGGAAATTAAGTTATTATCCTCAATTTTCCTTACATAAGAGGTAGCAGTTAATCATTGTAAGGGACATCAGAATGGAGTAGGTAAAATAGCCAATGGAAACAAGTTAGCTGATCAGGCTGCCAAGTCAGCAGCAAGCAAGCCTCAGGACATCAGCGCACTTCAGCCTCTTTAATCTAGGAAGGCTTAGTAAGAAATTTAACCTCAGTACTCCCCTGCAGAAATGGAATGGGCCACTTCTTTAGGGTACACTATCCAGTCATCAGAATGTTTACAATCGGAGGATGGCAAGCTCCTCTTGCCAGCCTGCAGCCAATGGAAAGTCCTTAAAACTCTTCACCAAGTTTTCCACTTGGGGAAGGATAAAACTTACCAGTGTGTCCAGAGATTGTTTTCAGGAAAGAGCTTATTAAGAACAGTCAAACAGGATGTTACTGGTGGTAAAGTCTGTCTTAAAAATAATTCCCTTAACAAAGGGCTCCTTACTTTTCAAACCCAAAGGATGGGAAGCTATCCAGGGGAGGGCTGGCAAATAGACTTCACACACATTGCCAAAGATGAAGTCCATCCAATACCGCCTGGTATTGGTAGACATTTTCACTAGCTAGGTAGAAGCATTTCCATGCCATACAGAAAAAATCCTCTGAGGTAATAAAAGTGTTCATTAATGAAATTATTCCCTGTTTTGTCTACCTAAGTACCTACAAGTGACAACAGCTCCTCATTTAAGGCGGCAGTCACACAGGGCATCTCAAAGGCACTAGGCATACAGTATATACTCCATTGTGCTTAGAGACACCAGTCCTCAGGAAAGGTAGAGAAGACAACTAATATCATCAAAAGATACCTCAGGAAACTGTCCCATGAAACTCACCTTCTTTGGGTCACTATTCTTCTCATGGCTTTACTGTGAAAATTAACTCAACTAGAAGAAGCCCAAGCCCAAGAAATAGGACCATGTTTATTTAACCCAGGAGATTACATATTGGTAAAAGCTCTCCCTTCCCTCTCTGCTTCCCTATGCCTAATCTAGAAAGGGCCCTGCATTGTTCTTCTTTCAATCCCCTCAGCAGTAAAAGTTACAGGTATCAGTTCTCGGATACATCATACTCAAGTCAGAGTCTGAAAGCTGAGAGAGCAAACCCTAACAACCTAGAGAAATGCCCTGGTTGTCAATGTGAAGACAAGAGATTTCAAGCTGGAAATCATAAAGGATAAGTAAATGAGTAAGGGCTACTCATCCTACTTTGTCCCATCTTTACCTTACCAGATACATTTAGTCATTTCCACCTTTCCTCTCAAGATTCACTGCCAGGTATTAGAACCTTTTTTAATGCACACTGGCAGGCAGATTTTAATTATTTATGGGATTGCATTTGTAACTTCATAGACCCCCAAGGGAAATGTTATGTCTTAGCGAGTAAAGTTTTAAATGGAAATTATCTACTACACCACACTTTCAGGAATTGCTATACTCACTCTATGATTTGCCGTGGGATTATATACTGTAGCACCTTCAAACTGAAACATTAGACAGTTTCTATTGCTGTAGCATTTTACTTAATTATTATCCTTATAGCAGGGATAATAGTTACCAACAAAAAGGAAGCATAGAAGTTTTACTATCACTGAGTCTGCTAGAATGTTTTATTGAGTTTGGTAATACGTCACACCTTAGCTATGCAAAAATTATAAAGAAAAGAGATTTTATATAAGAAATAATCTTTTAGGGTAAATTCTTATCCTAAAGAGAGTAACTGGCGGTTTAAAAAGAGGGATGTTTGGGATAAGTCAGAAAGTTTAAGCATTTTCTTTTTCTATTATTATTATACTTTAAGTTCTGGGGTACATGTGCAGATTGTGCTGGTTTTTTACATAGGTATACACATGCCATGGTGGTCTGCTACATCCATCCCCCTGTTATCTACATTAGGTATTTCTCTTAATGTTATCCCTCCCCAATACCCTCACACCCCTCAACAGGCCCTGGTGTGTGATTTTCCCCTCCCTGTGTCCATGTGTTCTCATTGTTCAACACCACTTATGAGTGAGAACATGCAGTATTTTCTGTTCTTGTGGCAGTTTGCTAAGAATGATGGTTTCCAGATTCATCCATGTCCCTGCCAAGGACATGAACTCATCCTTTTTTATGGCTGCATAGTATTCCATGGTGTACATGTGCCACATTTTCTTTATCCAGTCTATCATTGATGGGCATTTGGGTTGGTTTCAGGTCTTTGCTATTGTAAACAGTGCTGTGACGAACATGCACTGCATGTGTCTTTATAATAAAATGATTTATAATTCTTTTTTTTTAAATTTATAATTCTTTGGGTATATACCCAGTAATGGGATTGCTGGGTTAAACGGTATTCCTATTTCTAGATCCCTGAGAAATCACCACACTGTCTTCCACAATGATTGAACTAATTTACACTCAGTGTAAAAGCATTCCTATTTCTCCACATCCTCTCCAGCATCTGTTGTCTCCAGTTTAAGCATTTTCTAGATAATCTGTGGCAGTCTTGAAAGAATTAATAATTCCAGGAGAGATTTAGCCAAGATTAACACTAAAGTTACTCTAGCCACATAATAATGTATTTCTCCCACTTATATCACAAGTTATAAAAGATGACCTAGACCTAAAATTATTCCTTGAATATAAGTCAAGGGGAGAATATTTGTTTTTCTAAAAAAAAATTGTTGCTTTTCTATCAGTGCTTCTGGTAAAATACAGTGACATCAGCTGGAGGCAAACTGGTATTTCAAAACATCGGAATGACTGACAGGTATCAAACTACTGCCATGGCTCTGGTCTATAGTACCCCTACTAATACTGGTAATTTTAATACTCATATTCAAACTAAAAGTAATCTCTTCTCACCTAGAAGCAATTGAACTCCAAATGGTGCTGCAGACAGAATACTCATACACACACCTTTCTTCTGAGTTTTCTTAGATCAATCCCAGGAGGAGCCCTAGCTGCTGCTCCCTATATAAGACCTCTTTTCAGCAGGAAGTAGCCAGAAAAAGTCATTGTTCAACACACCCTAACAGTAGTTAGGGTTACCACTCTTGAGGGAGGCACAATATAGGAGTTAAGAAGAAATTATTTAGGCAGATAGTTAGGGTATGGTAGTCCTCAGTAAGGTTTTCCTTTTAAAGAAAAACAGCCCCCAAATCATTTTCTTTTCCAACAAATAGCAGCCTATAAAATGGAGCTGCAGACATAGACAAGCTGGAAGCTTGTATGGATGAATGCCGTCAGTTGTGCCAATAAGAAAAGGCTACCTGGGATTAGGCATGTTCAAAATAGCAGCTTCATCTTGCCTTCTTTTCAGCCACATGTAGAGTAAGGAGCAGGCAATGTGGTGCTGGCCAAGCAAAGCCCCCATAGTAAGATTAGGATGGGGTGGCAAGCTTCCCTGCTTGAAATGTAAACCTCACACATAATCCAACCCATCTGTGGGCTCTATGGAAATCAGACATCACGTCCTGAAGCCTGCCTAGACAATTTGGTGCACTCTGCCTCAGAGAAGAATTCCCATTCAGGTGCCCCTCTCTCTTGCAAAGGGAGATTAGTTTTTCTTTTTCTTTTGCCTAGTATACCTCCACTTCTAAACTCACTTCTTGTGTGTGTCGGTATCCTTAATCTTCTTGGCATGAGATGAGAAACTTTGGGTATTTGCTGTAGACCATGATGCCACTTCATTAGGTCACAAAACAAGTCTTAATACATTTGAGAGATTTCACAGAAGTTATTGAAGAAGTCTGGCTACAAGCACCTAATGTGTGCTGCTCTCATGGATAAAATAAAAAGTGGCAAGTAAATGGTGGTTCTTCAACTGGAACATCTAAGTGGACACATTGGGATTCATCAAAAAATCAATTCAACTCAGAGAAAATGGAGAGGAGTGAGACTGGATGACCACCCATCTGACAGGGACATGAAGTCAGAGAAGGCTTCCCTACTATGGACAAATAGTGAGTGAGAGCCCCTGAGGCCCATACATCTGCCATGAAACTTTTCAACCCTTGGTTCAGGAGTACATGTGTATATGTGCCACATTTTCTTTATCCATTCTATCATTGATGGGCATTCGGGTTGGTTCCAGGTCTTTGCTATTGTAAACAGTGCTGTGATGAACATGCACTGCATGTGTCTTTATAATAGAATGATTTATAATCAGTCTCCTCATGAGCCCAATCTACTGGGGCCTTGACTTACATGCTCCCTACACTTGGCAGTAGCAGCTTTGTGCTTCTCTGGGATAAACTCCCAGAGGGAGAGGCAGGCCTCCATTTTTGCTGTCTCACAGCCCTCAAGACTGTTGCCTTCAGGCTCAGTGCACAGTGACTAAGGATTAGTGCAGACCCCTGACACAATGCAGGCAACCTATGGAAAAGCAGCCAGATTCTTTTCAATGCAAATCCCTAATTCCCCTTCTCATTGAGCAGGGCTTCCCAACCTGGGATTTCAACCACTCCATGCAGGGGCTCCTGTGCCAGTAGCATCTCTGTACTTTCCAGAGAAAGAGCTTCCAGAGAGTCAGATTGCTATGTATTCTGTCCTATGGCCCTTGCCAACTCTTGCCTTCAGGCTCTGGAAAGTGCCTAGCGATTAGAAACTCTCACAGACACTCAGCACAGCTTAGCCACCCCATGCAAAAGTGGCCAGACTATTCCCCACACAAGTTCTTGTCTCTGCTTTTCCTCATTGGGTGGATGAGGCATCTCAATCTAGGACTAGCAAAACTACCTTGCTACCACCTGAACACTTCAGTTGAGCTGGCTCTGCATTTCCCTGAAAAGGAAATTACAGAGACCACCCATAACCCTTCTGCCATTGCAGCTCCAGTGGTACCACCCTAATTGTTTCAGGCTGTGAAAAAAAAAATGCCCAGTTGCTATGCTGTACCTCCAGCATACTGCAGCCACCATATGGAGAGGAGTCAGTCTCATTTGTCTGTGAGCCTCCCGCAACAAGTCTTCAACAGGCAGAGCCCTGGCTCTGGATGAAGATTAGCTGTCCTATTTAATGGTATGGGTGAGCATACCTCCTCATAGTGGCTCTGAGATTCTGTGGGGAGGAGCTCCCAGAGGCAATTGACAGCCCCTCTGCCACAGCCACAGAAGAATTTCTACCCCTAATGCCCTTGGACAGGGGAAGAAACAGAGCCTGAATCTTTACCTGAATTTCAAGAATGCCACAATCACCATACGGAGAGGAGCCCGTTCTCTACTTTCTGTGAACTCCCAAGCTCTCCACCTCCACTGCCCACCCCTCAACAAGCAGAGTTCACAGCTCAGGCCAGCAGTGCAGCTGTCCCCACCCACTGACTAAACATATTAGTAGCAGAACCTCTGTGTTTCTCTGAGATGGAACTCTCAGAAGCAACAGAAATCTCCTCTACCACTGCCACTGCCATTGGTACAGCCCTTGCTTTTGTCAGACTGGGAAAGGAGCAAAGACCCTGAGTGCTTTAACCACACCTCCAGAAAGCTGCAGTTGGCCTAAGGAGAGGAGTCCAGTCTCTTTCACCCAGGACCCAGTTGCACCCCTGCTCATCAACAGGTAGAGCCCCTTCCCCAGCTTGGTTCCACAGTGCAGCTGCCCCATTCTAGGCTGATTTCATTGATTGGTAACAGCACTGCATTTCTCTGGGATGCAGCCCAAAGAAACAAGGGAAAGACCCTCTCCCACAACCACTGCTAAGGTTCTATGCCCTGCTGCCTTGAAGCTGGGTAGAAAACATAAGTCCTGAGGTTGCCCCAGAGCTTTGGTGTGGAGCTCAGCAGTCACAAGCTAAGATCTGCAGCCAACTCTCAATTGGGAGAGAAGACAACACTTTTAGAGCACTGAGAGGAAGCATGGCTGCAATCATGAGGAAATGCAGAGAAGCCATGTGGCCAAGCAAGAATCTAGTTACAGACCCTAACACTTAAGTTCCATCAAGGGATAATAGCCCAAAACTTCAACAACAAAAATACTTTGCTAATATAATCCATCAAACCAAGGACAAAATGTCAGTACAATTAAGACCCTGCAAAAAGCAGGCCCTCTTATAACATTCAGAATTTTTTTTTATTGCATGTTAGGTTTTGGAGTACATGTGAAGAACATGCAAGATAGCTGCATAGGTACACACATGGCAGTGTGATTTGCTGCCTTTCTCCCCTTCACCTATATCTGGTATTTCTCCCCATGCTAACTCTACCCAACTCCCCATCCCCTGCTGTCCCTCCCCTATTCCCCCCAACAGACCCATGTGTGGTGCTCCCCTCCCTGTGTCCATGTGTTCTCATTGTTCAACACCCGCCTATGAGTGAGAACATGCAGTATTTCATTCTGTTCTTGTGTCAGTTTAGAAATTAGGTCTACTGCCTGTGCTGAATTTACACTGCACTTAAATAAATACCAACCCACACAGATGAGAAAGAACCAGAGCAAAATCTCTAAAAACTCAGAAAGCCAGAGTGTCTTTTTTCTCCAAACAACCACACGAATTCCCAACAAGCGTTCTTAACCAGGCTAAAATGGCTGAAATGACACATATAGAATTTAGAATATGCATAGGAATGAAGATTATTGAGATTCAGGATAAACTCAACACTTAAAGAATATAAGGATTAAAATAAAATAATACAGAAGCTGGTAGACAAAATAGCCACTATAAAAAAAGAACCAACATGATCTAATAGAGCTGAAAAATACACTACACACATTTCATAATGTAATCACAAATATTAACAGGAGGCATAAAGGAGCTTCTGGGGTCCTGGAATTTCTTTTTTCTTGGTGTGTTAGTTGGCTACACTGATAGATTCACTTTGTGATAATTCATTGAGCAATATATTTAGGACATGTGCAACAATTGCTATGTATATAATTCTTCAATGGAAATGGTTATTTAAAAATTAACAACTTGACAGGGGGCAAGGTGAAGATCTCCAAATAGAAGCAGCTGCAGGCAGAGGCTCCCAGAGGCACAAAAACAGCATGAGAATTTTGTACCAGCAACCAAGGTGTCCAGGTTCTATCATCAGGACTGACTAAGTTGGCATAACCCATGGAGAACCAGGAAAAGCAGGGTGGTGGGTGGCCCACTTGACAGCTACATGGGGCAAGGGGAACCCCCACCCCCAGCCAAGGGAGGTAATGAAGGAGCATGCTACCCAGCCTGTGAAACAGTGCTTTTTCCATGGGTCTGTACAACCCACAGATCAGAGGACCCCATTTGTGATCCCATGCTACCAGGCCTTGGGTGTCAAGCACAGAGCGGCACAGATTCTCAACAGCCACTCAGCTGGAATGTTCCTAAGACTACCAAGTTCCTGGAAGAAGGGGCTGCCATCATCACTGCAGCTACCTGTTGTCTGAGCCATTTGAGCTCCCTGGGGGAGGGGTGGCAGCCATCACTGCAGCTGCTGACTGCCTAAGAAAACTGAGCTCCCCAGGGGAGACATGGTAGCCATCACTGTGGCTGATAGCTGCCTAAGACACTGAACTCCTGTGGGGGAAAATGCGGCAGCCATCGCTATAGCTCCAGGTCATGGTTTTTCTTTTTTTTTTTTCCCCCTGCTGGAGCTGGGGAGACTGGATGGCTTGGTTCCAAAAAGTATTCCCTCACAATGAAGCACACTAGCTGTGGCAAACTTGATCCAGACTTCCTCTTTAGGCTAACTCTGACTCATCCCTCTTTCAGTGGGCAGGGCCTCCCTGCAGGAACTCTAGCAACTTAAGCCAGGGGCTTAGGGACATAGCTCTGATATCCCTGGGACTGAATCTCTAAAGGGAGTAGTGGCTATAGTCTCTACAGACCAGCATACTGATTTTTTTCTCCTGCTAGTGCTGAAGAATCTGGACATGATGAGAAAGAACCAGACCAGATGAGTGGGTTTCCCCCAGCACAGCACACACCCCCCACCAAGGGACAAGCAAAGTGCTTCATTAAACAGGTCCTGGTTCCCGTTCAGCCCAACTGGATGAGACTCACCAACAGGGGTCACCAGAAACCCTATATAGGAGTATTTCTACTGACATCAGGTTGGTGCCCCTTGAGGTCAGACACACCAGAGGAAGGAGCAGGCACCCATATTTCCTGTTGTCCAGCCTCCTTGTTTCACATCTCCAGGTGCTGGACGGACCCAGATGAATATGGTAGGAAGTGAACCCCCAGCACACTGCTGCAGCTGTCCAGAAAATGGACCTAACTAATGAAAGAAAAACAAACAAAAAGAAAGCAACAACAACAGCATCAACAGAAAAGTCCCCACAAAAACCTCATCCAGAGATCAGCAGCCTCAAAGATGAAAACTAGACAAACTCATGAAGATGAGATAGAATTAATTTAAAAAATGCTGAAAACGCAAAAGGCCAAATCTTCTCCAAATGATTGAAACACTTCACCAGCAAAGGCACATGTCTGGATGGAGGATGAGATGGGCAAATTAACAGAAGTAGGCTTCGGAAGGTGAGTAGTAACAAAGTTTACTGAGGTAAAGGAGCATGTTCTAAACCAATGCAAAGAAGCTAAGTACCATAATAAAAGGTAATAGGAGCTGCTAACTAGAATAACCAGTTTAGAGAGGAACATAAATGACCTGATGGAGCTGAAAAATAAAGCACAAGAACTTCATAATATAAAAACAAGTATCAATAGCTGGATCAATCAAGTGGAAGAAAGAATATCAGGGCATGACGACTATCTTGCTGAATTAAGGCAGACAGACAAGATTAGAGAACAAAGAATGAAAAGGAATAAACAAAACCTCCAAGAACTATGGGACTATGTAAAAAGATTGAACCTATAACTGATTGAAGTACCTAAAAGAGACTGGGAGAATGAAACCAAGTTTAAAAACACACTTCGGGATATCACCCAGGAGAACTTCCCCAACTAGCAAGACAGGTAAGCATTCAAATTCAGGAAATACAGAAAACCACAGTATGTTACTCCATGAGAAGATCAACCCCAAGACACGTAATCATCAGATTCTCCAAGATAGAAATGAAGGAAAACAATGTTAAAGACATCCAGAGATAAAGGCCAGGTCACATACAAAGGGAAGCTCATCAGACTTCCTTTCAGTAGAAACCCTACAAAACACAGAAGAGTGAAAGCCAATATTCAACATTCTTAAAGAAGAACATTTTCAGCCCAGAATTTCATATGCAGTCAAACTAAGTTTTATAAGTTAAGGAGAAATAAAATTCTCTTCAGACAAGCAAATGCTGAGGGAATTCATCACCACTAGGCCTGCTTTGCAAGAGCTCCTGAAGGAAGCACTAAGTATGGAAAGCAAAAAACCAATACCAGCCACTGAAGAAAATACCAAATTGTAAAGACCATCAACACTATGAAGAAACTGCATCAACTAAGGTACAAAAGAACCAGCTAGCATCATAATGACAGGATCAAATTCACATATAACTATATTAACCTTAAATGTAAGCAGACTAAATGCCCCAATTTAAAGACACAGACTGACAAATTGGATAAAAAGTCAAGACTTAGGGTGCTGTATTGAGGAGACCCATCTCACGTGCAAAGACACACAGAGGCTCAAAATAAAAAGATGGGGAAAAATTTATCAAGCAAATGGAAAGCAGAAAAAAGCAGGGGTTGCAATCCTAGTTTCTGACAAAACAGATTTTAAATGAACAAAGATCAAAAAAAGACAAAGAAAAATATTACATAATTATAAACAGGTTAATTCAACAAGAAAAGATAACTATCTTAAATATATATGCACCCAATACAGGAGCACCCAGATTCATAAAACAAGTTTTTAGAGACCCACAAAGAGGCTTAGATTTCCACACAATAATAGTAGGAGACTTTAATACTCCACTGTCAATATTAGATCATCAAGGCAGAAAATTAAAAAGGATATTTAAGACTTGAACTCAGCTCTGAATCAAGTGGGCCTGATAGAGTTTTACAGAACTCTCTATCCCCAAACAACAGAATATACATTGTTCTCAGTGTCACATGGCACTTACTCTAAAATTGATCATATAATTGGAAGTAAAACACTACTGAGCAAATGCAAAAGAACTGAAATTCTAACAGTTTCTCATACCACAGTTCAATCAAATTAGTACCCAAGACCACACAACTATGTAGAAATTGAACAATCTGCTCCTTATGACTCAACCCAAAAGCTCCATAAGCTGATAAACAACTTCAGCAGCCTCAGGATGCAAAATCAATATGCAAAAATTGCAAGCATTCCCATTCACTAACAAGACAAGCAGAGAGCCAAATCATGAATGAACTCCCATTTACAATTGTTACAGAGAGAATAAAACATCTAGGAATAGAGTTAGCAGTGTATGTGAAGGATCTCTTCAAGGAGAACTAGAAACCACTGCTCAAGGAAATTAGAGAGGACAAAAGAAACAGATAAACATTCTATTTTCATGGATAGAAAGAATCAATGTCATTAAAATAGCCATACTGCCCAAAATGATTTATAGATTTAATGCTATTCCCATCAAACTATTGTTCACATTCTTCACAAATTAGAAAAATCTAACTTAAAATTCATATGGAACAAAAAAGAGGCTGTATAGCCAAGACAATCCTAAGCAAAAGGAACAAAGCTGGAGACATCACACTACCTGACTTCAAACTATATTACAAGGCTATAGTAACCAAAACAGCATGATATTGACACCAAAACAGACATATAGACAAATGGAACAGAATAGAAATCTCAGAAATGAGACCACACATCTACCACCATCTGATCTTCAACAAACCTGACAAAAGCAAGCAATGGGGAAAGGATTCCATATTTAACAAATGGTGCTGGGAGAACTGGCCAGCCATATGCAGAAAATTGAAACTTAATTTTTTTCTTCCACTTTATACAAAAATTCACCCAAAATGGATTAAGACTTATAGATAAAACCCAAAACTATAAAAAAAAATCCTAGAAAAAAATCTAGGCAACACCATTCAGGACATAGGTAGGGGGAAATATTTTATAATAAAATTACCAAAGGCAATTGCAAGAAAAGCAAAAATTGACAAATGGAATCTAATTAAAGAGCTTCTGCACAGCAAAAGAAACTATCATCAGTGTGAACAGGCAACCTACAGAATGGGAGAACATTTGTAATATACTGTCTGACAAAGGTCTAATATCCAGAATTTACAAGAAACTTTAAATAAATTTACAAGAAAAAAACCCAACAAACCTATGAAAATGTGGACAAAAAATATAAACAGACATTTCGCAAAAGAAGACATTTATGAACACATATGAAGAAAGCTCAACATCACTAATCATTAGAGAAATGCAAATAAAATCCACAATGAGGTACTATCTGATGCCATTCATACCAAGTTAAGAAACAACAGATGCTGGTGAGGCTGTGGAGAAATAGGAATGCTTTTACATGGTTGGTGTGAAGGTAAATTTGTTCAACTATTGTGGAAGACAGTGTGGCAATTCCTCAAGGATCGAGAACCATAAATACCATTTGACCCAGCAATCCCATTACTGGGCACATAACCAAAGGAATATAAATTATTCTATTATAAAGATACATGCACACATATGTTTCTTGCAGCACTATTCACAATAGCAAACACATGGAATCAACCCAAACGCCCATCAATAATAGACTGGATAAATAAAATGTGGTACATATACACCATGGAATACTTTGCAGTCATAAAAAGCAATGAGATTAGGTTCTTTTTAGGGACATGCATGAAGCTGGAAGCCATTATCCTCAGCATACTAACAGAGGAACAAAAAAAAAAAAACAAATACACATAAGTGGGAGCTGAACAGTGTGAACACACGGACACAGAGAGATGAATAACACACACTGAAGCATGCCAGGGGCAGTAGGGAGGGGAGAGCATCAGAATAAAACTAATGCATGTGGGGCTTAATACATAGGTGATGGGTTGGTAGGTGCAATAAACCACCATGGCACATTTTTACCTATGTAACACACATGCACTTTCTGCGCATATATCCCAGAACTTAAAATAAAATTTAAACAAACAAACAAACAACTCTTGCCAGGAAAGGTTTATGACTCTTTCTGTGGAGCACTTAATGCTGATGACATCTTGTCCATTCACTTACACAGAGATGGAAAATCTTATTGATGTGAAGTCACTAAACAGGGGATTGGAAACCTGTATTCAAAAACAATGTCTTCTTCTCATTCATAGGTAACATTCACCTCTCTGAGCCATCAGTTCCTTAGTCCTAAAGATAAAGTAGAGAATTAGGATTGTGGTTTGCTGAGTTTCCTTCTATCTCTAATTACCTGTAATTCTCTCATTTTATAAAATGATACAGGCAGGGGTCTCATGATAGGAAAAAGGAGGAGAGTAGAGACATACATCTCAGGGAATAAAGCAGATTATCTAAAGGGAGCGAGTGTTCATTTTAACCATAATAAGGGAGTGTGTTTATTTCAGAGTTTAGAGCAATGTGAATCAGGCATCAACTTACTGGTTTTCTTTGTTCTAGTATAAAAAGTTTACCATGACCTGGGATCATGCAGGTTCGAAAGGTTATCAAAACAAACTTTCCTAACCCCCATTTTGATCAACTGATGCTGCAATGATTAACTCAGTTGTTTATTTTGGAAGTCATTGATTAGAGGAAATAATGAAATGGTGTATCACCATACACATTCATGAATGTTGAACTGAATAATTCGCTTAGAGAGAAGATTTTGAAGTGCAAAGTTTACATGTACTAGCCTCTACAAATGCTATGTTCTTGGCCAAGATGATAAGTCTCTGAGTCTTGATTTCCTCATCTTTAAAATGGGGATGATCTTTATCATAGTGAAGGAAATTGAGAGAATCAAAAGTGATATAATGGGTGTGAACATTCTCTGTGAATTATCAGAGTCCCTGAAAACATGAGGGTTAAACATTGTGTAACTGGAGTATTGACAGAAACTATTTTTCTTTATAAAACAGCTTAGAAATAATTATACTGAGTGATTTAAAATAAATACAATAATATCTCTACAGGACATGCCTTTTCACAACATTGCCATTAGTTATCTAGCAATGTATATCATCCCATTGATATATAGGTCCGCATGCTCACTGAATTCCATCTCTCATTCAGGTTTGCATATTGTGGTTCTTATGTGTTATACATTTGTTTAATGAACTCTCCTCCTGTCATCCATCTTCAATACACATATCTGTATTGTTCTGCCCTCATTCTTACTTCTTGCTGTGCTATATTTTGCTTCATTATTTCTGACAATGTTACAGTAAAAAGGAACAGTAGCAGACTTATCTGGTGGTGAATGGCAATGGGAGAAACTATAATTTCTTAAGCATTACACACTAAGTTCTCTGAGATTGGCTAAGTTCTCAATTATACTGAGCAAGTTTCACCTCTGCAGTCACAGAAGGAGAGACCACTATGTTTCCTTCTCTTGCCTGATTGCTCTGGCAAAGACTCAGTGCTATGTTGAATACAAGTGGAAAAAGAGGGCATTCCTATCTTGTTCTATTTCTTAAGAAAAGGCATTTAGCTTTTCCCCATTCAATACAATGTTAGCTGTGGATTTGCCATATATGGGCTTTATGATGTCATGTTTCTTCTATGCCTAATTTGTTGAGAATTTTTATCATGAAAGGATGTTGAAATTTATCAAAAATGTTTTTCTGCATCCACTGGGATGATTTAAAATGGGGATGATTTTACCATAGGTGAAGGTAGTTAAGGGAATCAAAAGTGATATAATGGGTGTGAACATTCTCTATGAATTATCAGAGTCCCTGAAAACATGAGGGTTAAACACTGTGTAACTGGAGTCTTGACAAAAACATATTTTTTCATATAAACAGCTTAGAAATAATTATACTGGCCAATTTAAAATAAATATTGTAATATCTCTACAGGACATGCCTTTGCACAAGCATTGCCATTAGTTACCTATCACCCATTTGCTAAAATGGGGATTAGGAAAGGTTGATTTGGTAACCTTTTGAACTTGTGTGAACCCAGGTCTTCGTGAACTTTTTATACCAGAACAAAGAGAAACAGTAGTTTGATGCC
This sequence comes from Saguinus oedipus, assembly GCA_031835075.1. Taxonomy (NCBI): domain Eukaryota; kingdom Metazoa; phylum Chordata; class Mammalia; order Primates; family Cebidae; genus Saguinus; species Saguinus oedipus. The sequence continues at coordinate 100,427,807 of CM063179.1, read as the reverse complement.
TGATTCACATTGCTCTAAATTCTGAAAGAAACACACTCCCTTATCAAAGATGGGTTTTTGTCCTTCATTCTGTTGATCCAGTGTGTCACATTTATTGCTTTGTGTATGTTGAACAATCTAGCATCCCTGAGTAAAATCTCAGATGATTATTGTGTATGATATTTTCATGTGCTTTTGGATTCAACTTGCTAAAATTTTCTTATACATTTTTTCTGCAATGTTCATCAGGGATGAACAAACATTTTGGACTCTAGTTTTCTCTCTCTCTTTTTTTTTTTTTTTTTTTTGTTGTGTTCTTTGTTGGTTTTGGTATCAAGGTAATGGTAGCTTTGTAGTTTAAGAAGGATTGTTTCCTCTTTAATTGTTTTTTCTTTTTTTTATTATACTTTAAGTTCTGGGGTACATGTTCAGATCATGTAGGATTGTTACATAGGTATACGCATGCCATGGTGGTTTGCTGCATCCATCTCCCCATCACCTACATAAGGTATTTCTCCTAATGTTACCTCTCTCCAATCCCTCCACCCCCTACTATCGCCCCCACAGCCCCTCACCCCACAACAGGCCCCAGTGTGTGATGTTCTCTTCCCTGTGTTCAAGTGTTCTCATTGTCCAACACCCAGTTATGAGTGAGAACATGTGGTGTGTGGTTTTCTGTTCTTGTGTCAGTTTGCTGAGAATGATGGTTTCCAGATTCATCCATGTCCCTGACAAGGACATAAACTCATCTTTATCGTGGCTGCATGGTATACCATGGTGTATATGTGCCACATTTTCTTTATCCAGTCTATCAATGATAGGCATTTGGGTTGGTTCCAAGTCTTTGCTATTGTAAACAGTGCCGCAATGAACATATGTGTGCATGTGTCTATAATAGAATGATCCTTTGTATATATATACCCAGTAATGAGATTGCTGGGTCAAATGGAATTTCTATTTCTAGGTCCTTGAGGAATCACCACATTGACTTCCACAATGGTTGAACTAATTTACACTCCCACCAACAGTGTAAAAGTGTTCCTATTTCTCCACATCCTCTCCAGCATCTGTTGTCTCCAGATTTTTTAATGATCGCCATTCTAACTGGTGTGAGATGGTATCTTCCTTTGGGGCCATTTCCACATTCTCCATGTCCTACTATTTGTTGTTTTAAGAGCAAAAAGGATTCAGTTGGTGAGTATTAGTACCAAGTAAAATACAACATGTACATTTGGAAAAGAACTTCTGATTTTAATTTAGCAAGATAAATGGTGTTTTCCATATTCCTTTTAAGTTCTGAGTTAAGTCAAGTATGTTCCAGTGAAAAACTACAAGCATTAAAAAAATAGTGTCTGGAAAGAAAAATTATAAGGCTTTTCTGGAGCCTCATTTTGCAGCTCAGAGATGATGTAAGCTGGGAGAGAGGGGATGCCATCTTTCTTGGCATCAGTTTTTATTTTAGAATGCAAAAAGAACTAATGCCAGATGGTAATAATTCCATTAAAAAGCAATCTTCCAGAGAGGAATGCTCAGAATAAAACTGACAATTGTTTGTAATGAAATAAGTTCATTTCGAGCAGGAAACTAGTAGCTTTCATCTCTTAGATGACATAGTGAATGTTATACAATTTTGTGCCTGATTCTCTTAGAGGATAATTTCCTGTGAGTTTACAAGAAGGGATAAGGTAGAATGTTAAGAGTCATTTAGGAACTAAATAATGTTAACCAAAGATCACAGATGTGGTTTACCAGGAAAAAAACTACCTTGTCAAACTTAGGTTGTATAAGAGGACCAAGGAGTAAAAATAGAAAAGGTTTTTATCCTACTCCTAAAGAGCTTCCACAGTATCCTTCAGTTAGAAACCATAAATAGACAGGCTTGTCTAATGCTCTCTGATGAAAATTTTATATTGGATGATCAACAGGTATTTGTTAACCTGGTTAAATATTTTCTTTGTAAGGGTTCCTTTGCCTCCTGCAAATTTAACAGAATCTCTTGAACATGGTAAACAAGCCTAAATTAAAAATTTTAAAGACAGAAGTAAATCTATGTCCTTTCCAAAGGACTTGCTACAGCTGTTCTCTCTAATAAAATCTTGTGTTTTTAATGCTCCCTCCTGGAAAATTCTTGCTTTTAATTAACCTAGCACCTTCCTTGACTATGAGCATTCTCTGATATCTGAGCAGTTTGTTGGTTTTGGAACCAGCCTGCCCGAATTTAAATCCTGGCCCTGCTGGCTGTGAGAGTAAAATGGAACTGTTAAGGTTAAATCATTTAATATATGGAAAGAGTTTAGGACAGTGTTTGCTTAAACATAGGCTCCAATACATATTACCATCTTAAATATCGCTAATATTGTTGTCTGGCTTGCATTTACTTAGCATTGTAGAACGAAGACACCAATACAAATGGAGCTTCTCTGTAAAAAGGATATCCAAGTTTCAAGTTGGGATTTAAGTGAGAAACAAGCCTAAGGTGAATGCTGTGCAGGCAGTGGGAAAATGGCCTTCTTTGTCACAAATCACAGAAGCAAGATGGGTCTGAGGTGTTGGCCAAAGAAGCAGAAAGAGAGAAATACAGGATCCCAGGTATTCCCAGCAAAGCCGGGGAGTGAGACTGGGAAGGTCTGGGCTGGACTGAGGCAGCTGGGGCAGAAAAAGGGTGTTGTGAGTTGGGGGCTGGAAAGGCTGAGGCCTATCTGCATTTTTCCCAGTGAAGAATAACTGATTTCCTATCCTTTTATGATTTGGGGCATCCACATGCGTACTTGCGTACGTGCGGTTAATCCTGGTAACTATTATCTTTTCTCAGGTATTTTACTGTCTTATGCTTAGCTTTTTTTTCCCTATCCCTGTGGGGTTGGATTATCTTCCAGGCATGTCTTTAATGAGGCTACTGGGGATGAAGGACACAGAAAATAGCTCTTTGAAGTAAGAGAGAGGAGGATGACTGAGGGGTGCTTCTGAAATGCTGACTGCTGCCAAGAGTGTCCACACCTAAGTGCTGGAGCCGCCTGTATTAGTCTGTTTTCACACTCTTATGAAGAACTGCCTGAGACTGGGTAACTTATAAAGGAAAGGGGTTTAATTAACTCACAGTTCAGCATAGCTGGGGAGGCCTCAGGGAACTCACAATCACGGTGGATGGCGAAGGGAAAGCAAAGCACCTTATTCACAAGGTGGCAGGAAGGCAAATGAACAGAGGAGGAACTACCACCCACTTATAAAACCCTCAGATCTCAGGAGAACTCATCATGAGCCCAGCATGGGAGAAACCGCCCCTATGATTCAATTACCTCCACCTGGTCTCTCCCTTCACACCTGGGGATTATAATTCAAGATGAGATTTTGGTTGGAGGCACAGCCAAACCATATCACCCTCAGAGGCTCAGCTTGTCTTTTTAAGGGTGTGAGGCACACATTAATCACAATAGCCACCATTTATATTGGCACTTAGAAAGTGCTGTGCATTTTTCTTAATTTATATATATCTTTCACAAAATCCTCACAAAACCCTATCAAGTAGTATTGTCATTCCTTTTACAGATGACAAAACTGAGGCCTAGTAAGATTCAGCTACCTACCTCGGTGACAGAAATAGTAAGTGGTGGTGTCAAAATTCAGTCCCAGGCAATGTGACTGAAAGGTCTGAGTTCTTCATCAGCTCAAACAGCCTCTGTTCTCGGTTTCTGTCATTATCTATTTATATCTTTCTCCAAATGTACAGATCCTTCTTAAGGTGCAGCATGCCAAAGAGGGTCAACAATATTGAAAATGATGGCAGTAAGAACTTGCAGCTCTCTTATGACTCTATACTCTTCTCTATACACCTTAATACTCCTAATTTCTATTTCCAACAATGGTGCCACATGCTGCTTTTAGGTCTCCATGCCTTTGTTGAACACATACCTTTTTAAAAACATGCAGAGGCATAGCTTATTTATTCTTTATGTCAGCAAATAAAAAAAGTATTAATGAGCATTGTAATTCCTATGAAATGTAATTGAAATGCTTTCAGAATTCAGATGTTCCTAATCTTCAGGAGTTAGACATAAAGAGAGACTGAGCGTTAGCCCCTCTACAATCAAAAGAAATGCCTTAAACGTTGCAGGACAAAGGATCGTCCCCTGTGACTGAACACATGGTCAGGCTCATGACCCAGCGCTAATAGTAATTAGTTAGGCAAGTGGCTTCCGCTCACTGGGCACAACTTCATCTGTACAGAAGTTAGACAAGCCTACTTGAAGACCTCATTGACATTTCAAGATTTTCTCAACCCAATTCCCTTCCTGCCGACATCTTGAAGTTTTTTTGTCGTTGCTGTAGAGACGGGGTTTCACCATGTTGCCCGGGCTGCTCCTGAACTCCCTGGACTCAAGTGATCTGCCTGCCTTGGCCTCCCAAAGGGCTGGGATTGCAGTCATCAGCCACCGCTACCCAGCAAAAAGAAATCTCGAACTCTTTATAATCGCTTTTTGAGATTTCTATGAGTGTTTCTAGTGGTTTTCTGGCAGGAGTAGCTGTGAGGTTTGGGAAGAATTATGAGAGCACCCTGTAGGCGGGGTGAACCAAGGGACCTTGAGATTGTCCCTTCTTTCTTTGCTGTAGTTTTCACAGGGCTGGTGGTTGCCAAGTGAACAGGGGCTGGAGGTTGCTGTTTGTAGAGTCTCTGTTTCAGCCAGATCAACAAAGCATAATTCCTATGGGCCTTTCAATCTGCACATGTTTGGCACACATAACCCTGTGCTGGACATTTTAACACGGGGCTCTGAATCGGCAATGGATTCCCTTGTCCCCGCAGATGGCCACAGAAGTAGTGCTTGCTGATCTGGTTTCGGTGAATTCCGTGAAACAGTCCCACCACCGATGTTGTGTGTTGAGCTTCCTTTCAGAATAGCAGTCACTTGAGGTAAGGAAGCTATCACTGGTACGTAGGTACACAAATTTCAGTGAGGATTTCAATATGACTTCACAGGTTTTATAAAGGAAAGATTTGCATTTTTGTGTTTTTCTTCCCTTCTAAGATAAGAGTGCTTGCAGCAGGGTTTGGAAAATGGGCAGTGGAAGAGAAATGTTCTCAGGATGTAGTTGATAAGATCATTAGGAAGAAGACGAGAGACTAAGGAGAAAATTAGAAACAAAAATTTCATAACAGGTGATGAAATGATGCAAGAAATTTATCACTTGAAGGAACCTCCAGGGAAAGGAAAGGATAGTCTAGGGTCTGAGACTCAGTCAAAGTGGCAGTCCTGAAGGTATTTCAGAAAGTTGAATAACATACACACATGCACAAACACACACACAGCCCCAGATGAAGGTTATTGTAAAAAGAGCCACATGAAATTCATTATTTTATCTACTCCTATATGATGTATCCTAGAATTGATAGTAGGATTTAAGGAAGAAATTTCAGCCAGATCCCAGTATGAGGAAAAGGGATTCTTCTCCCAGACATCTGTTTAATTTTTCTTACAAATATTGTGAAACTTATAATGAATTGTGATTTCCTCTTTCCTTTGACTGTTAAGAATCTCAGAACAAAATTTAGTCACTGCGTAGACTACATAGTATACATATTTGTATGTTTTCTTTTCTCCTATCCTTATTTTTCTTTTCTTTAATATCCTCAGTTACTCATATTTATTCCTATAAGCATCTACAAAATCTTTTGTTGGAAGAAATAGATATATACCTAGATACTGAGAAAGAGACAGAGCAATTAAGAACTTAAATGGCTCTGAGAGGCTTCCTCTGCAGATGTGCTTATTTGTAGATGGTCTTCTCTCTATATACAGTTTGCCACTAATGTCAGCAACCTGCTAAGTGAAAATTCTTTGAAATAATCTCTGAGCAACTGGAAGGACTAAACAATTAAAAATCTGCGGATGCTTTGTGTGTTTAGGGTTAATTTTAACACACGTCACAGAGCAGTGTTTCTCAAAGTGACATCCTTAACTCTCAACTCAGAATCACCCAGAGGTTGTGAGAGCTAAAAATACTGATTTCTAGGTATCACCTAGACCTAATTAAATTAGTAGATTTGATTTTAAAACATCTTAATTCCCACCCTAGTACCCCACCTAAGAATTAATAAAACCCACTGTTAGAAAACTAGGAAATAAAAGATCACAGCTCTCCTCCTGAAATTTAATGTGTTGACTTCTTAGAAATGGCAGGATAGCTCTAGGTTTGTTTTTTTAAAAAAAGGGGTAATAGGTGGTAAGAAGTTAAATTATGAGCAGTAATTTTAGAGCAAAGCAGCAAAATAAGAAAGATAAATTCGAATTTGGAATTGGTAAGGTTTGATGATAAAGAAGTGTGGCTTAATGACAAAAGTGGCAGGTTTTGATGAGGTGTCATCTGAAACTAGGCTGAATTAGGAAACCACTTATCAACAGGAAAAAAGAAGACGTGGGCACTCCCCAATTCTAAAGTGTAAACCTTACTGCCATTAGGTTTTGTCCTTCAGGGAACTTTTCCTGGAGCTGTTCCCTTCACCGGGGCTGTCCTCCTCCTCGGTCTCCAGACTTCGACTGCAGCTCCGGATGACCTGAAAGATGCTGTTGACAGTGGACTCCTTCTCCGAATTCTTTAAGCCATTTTGTCCCACTCGTTGTAAGAAATTATCTTGTCCACTGCAATCTGCTACAAACTACAGAAAAATATATTGAGAATTTGCTATTGCAACTTAATATGCCTGGATAACCTACTAGGCTAGGGAAACTAAATCATAAAGTAATAAATAATAGCATTTGTGCCTATTTTATGGGAAAGAAAACAAGAGCCTCCAGGAAAAACATTTTTTCATTTCACCACATGAAATATCAAAACTCACCCTTGTTTCCACTGAGACAACTTTAATCCCTCTAGGAATCGACACTCCACTTCACATTTAAAACACCAAAAACAATATTATTTCAGGGTTCCCTAAGGAGAAGATTAGCCACTTCGCAGAGGAAGGGCATGGTTATTTTATCCTTGTAGTGAGAATTGAGAAAAACCATGAGTAAAGTATACTATTCTATGGAACCAGATAAAATGGCTGGGCCCAAGCAAAACGCTGAGAAGAGGTGATGTTATGCTTTATTGCTCGTGTCCTATAACAACACAGTGGCTTCTTCCTGGCTTTTAAGCTCTTATTATTTGTACAGTTGATCAGGAAGCTTCTTCCATCAGAGGTGAGAGCTCTGCCTGTGATAAGAGACATGGAGTGAGGGGTGTGGCCTGGGAGGCTTCCTTTAAGCTTCCTCCTCCATTTCTTGCCCTTTTATCCCAGCTCATAATCCAGAGAGATGCCGGTGGTGTTGCCTGTACCTGTCAGGGGCTCTTAAGTCTTCCTGATATCAGGTGATGCCTTTGCTCCCAGGTGACAAAGAAGAGGCTGAAGGTTGAGGAGAGTCTTCCCACTCCCATGGAGAAGGTGTGTGCATGACTCTCTCTCTCTCTCTCTCTCTCTCTCTCTCTCTCTCTCTCTCTCTCTCTCTCTCTCTATCTATCTGTGTGTGTGTGTGTGAGAGAGAGAGAGAGAGAGAGAGAAAGGTCAATAGTGGGTTCCATCATCATGGCATGAATGATATTAGATTTGGGTTTGGTCCCGGGTAAAGAACTTCCCAAAATCTCCATAAAATTCTTTCCATTTAGTCACTTCTTTCGTTTTAAAACACCTTAGAGAAAGGTTTCCTTATCTTTTCCCTCCAGTTTGTCAATCCCCCTTCTCTCCAATACCCAATGCCCTGGGTCAAAGCGCACACCATCCCTTCTGCTCTGGGAATCAGGAACAGGAGGCAACGGGCCTGGGAGGAACTAGGCCCCGGGGATCAGGAGCCTGGAGCTTGTCTCTAGATGAGGCTCCAGGCTCCCCAGCATCTTTCCACAAGGGATGGAAAGAAGGCAGTGTTGACTTCCCCTCTTTTTTCTTCCACTGATGTGGAAAACTTTATTGACTTCCTTTATTCCCTGCATCCAGACCTTCCCACCCAGTAAGAAAAACCTGTCAATCTTTGAAAAAAATCTAAAACAACAACCTTTTCAACTTGTACTTACACATTAAACCTAATACATTAAAATTAACTTCACAGGCCGGGTATGGTGGCTCATATCTGTAATCCCAGCTCTTTGGGAGGCCAAGGCGGGCAGATCACCTGAGGTCAGAAGTTCAAGACCAGCCTGACCAACATAGTGAAACCCTGTCTCTACTAAAAATACAAAATTAGCCAGGTGTGGTGGTGCATGCCTATAATCCCAGCTACTCGGGAGGCTGAGGCAGGAGAATTGCTTGAACCTGCGAGGCAGAGGTTGCAGTGAGCGGAGATCACGCCATTGCACTCCAGCCTGGGCAACAAGAGCAAACTCTGTCTCAAAACAAACAAAGAAAACAAACAAATAAAAAAACTGACTTCACAACACTGTGCCCCACTCAGTGCTAGCTGGCATTCTTTTCTTCAGAACATCCAAGGATCTATGTGCTACCCAGAAACAGTAATAACAACTGTTAACCCTGTGTCCAATCAGTGATCATTTCTTTAGTGAGCACAGGCGGGGCCTGATAAGACAGGTGGCAACAGTGGCTCCTCAGGCCACGATGATTCCGAAAGGCCTTACCTCTAAAGTTTCCTCTCGGGAATTGTACCGTGGGCAAAGCTTCACGAGGCCGGAGGCGCCGTCGAGCACTTCACAGAGCTCCTTCAGAAACACCCCACAGAACGGAACCACCTTACAGCCAGGGATGTGCAGGGCACGTGTCACCACCTTTCTGTACTCACAAGAGGACTCATGCTGGGCCATAGCATCCTTCAGGCTCCTCATGGTCTCAATATCAGACTGGTCCATAAACTGCCACATTTTTAAAACTTTTCTTGACCTATTGCAAATAAATGACATTTTTTAGACTGAAGGAGAAATAATACAGTTTACAGCAAGGAGCCTAAATTCCATACAAATTCATTCTTTTTGTTAATTTTTTTTAAGGTGGGGTCTCACTTTGTCACTCAGGCTGGAGTGCAGTGGTGCGATCTCAGCTCATTGCAACTTCTGCCTCTAAGGTTCAAGCAATTCTCCTGCCTCAGCCTCCCCAGTAGCTGGGACTACAGGTGTGTGTCACCATGACAGGCTAATTTTTGTAGTTTTAGTAGAGATGGGGTTTCGCCATGTTGGCCAGGCTGGTCTTGAACTCCTGACCTCAGGTGATCTACCCGCTTCGGCCTCTCAAAGTGCTGGGATTACAGGCATGAACCACCGCACCCGGCCCCAAGTGTTCTTTACTTGTTAATATTTACGTAGGGTTCCTACCCCCATCTACTTTCCCAGATAATATGAATAATAGTTTTGTAAATTGAAACTAAAAATTAAATAGGACGAATACAAACAAAAATAGGTATATCAGACACATTACTTATGGCAGCTGGGCACTGAATGTAGGTTTGAGTTTTTCTGGCAGCTATGGCCAAAAGGAGAAAGCAGAGGGTAATATGGTTTGTACAAATATTGACGGAGGAGGACTGCCTGGGGAACCTGGCCCATCTGGTCCTCTTGATCTTTTAAATATTACTCTTGGATTAAGCCAGTCCCTTAGTGATACACATAAGGCCATTGTTTTCACCTCTTCTGTATAATTGATTTTTACTGAATCAAGCTTTGACATGAAGCCCCACCAGCCCATTTGGGGGACCTTGTAAAGTATTCTTTGCATAACAGGACATTAAGTGGGACTTTCCCTATTCTGAAACTCCTGGTGAGAACCACACGTAACATTGCACCACACCTTCTAAAGAGAAGCTGTCACAAGGGTGCCTGAACTGCTCTGCCCACTCTCCTTCTGCCCATGCAGAAGAAGTGGATCTGAGCAGATAGGTTGCGAATATTTCTCCGGGAGGAATTGTGGGAGGGCTTACCTCTCTGTGAGAGGAGGAAGTCACCCCACGTACGGGGGTTGTTAAGTGAATTCCATGGGAACATTGAACTGTGTCCTGGGCAGTTTGTGGATCACATGGACTGGTACCTGACTCTTGCCTAAAGATTTGAGGCTAGATGGAGCTGCCTGATGGCAAAGGGAGAGAGAAGAATCCAGTGAATATGTCCTGTGCTTGCAGAGTTCCGAGGGCAAAGTGCCGAGTCTTTTCTGTGAGTCAGGAGGGGACACTGTAGAAAGAGGTGGGGCTTGAGCTGTCTTGAAGGGCTTGTCTGCCCAATGAGGTGACCTTAGCAGAAAGGGTCTGTGAGGACAGGACCCCCAGGGAGTGAGGACTAAAAGGTTGACCAGAGGGTACACTGCATTTCACTAGGTAATGGTGCAGTGGGGAGGTGGGGGAAATGAGTAGAGTAACTAGTAAGAAAACCTAAAAGCACCCTCCATTGGTCTCTGTGAGGGCACCAAGGCCAGATTTCAACTGCCCCATTAAGTAATACTCTGTGCTCCCTTTACCCCCATCCTTTCCCCTCTCCTCTCCTGTCTACTTTTTCTTCTGCAGAGACCCAGTTGAAGAGAAGAGGAAGAAAAAAGATAAACCCTATCTTTCCCATTGCTACAAGTCTCTGAGATTTGTTGGGCTGTGAAACATGGGGAAAGGGAAGAAAATATATATTGAATGAGAGATTAAAATTTTGATTTAGAGTTGGGCATGGTGGCTCAGGCCTGTAATCCCAGCACTTTGGGAGGCTGAGGCAGATGGATTGCTTGTGGTCAGGAATTTGAGACCAGCCTGGGCAACATGGTGAAAGCCTGTCTCTACTAAAATACAAAAAATTAGCTGGGTGTGGTGGTGCGCACCTGTAGTCCCAGCTACTCAGGAGGCTGAGGCAGGAGAATCGCTTGAACCTGGGAGGCAGAGGTTGCAGTGAGCCAAGATCACATCACTGCACTCCAGCCTGGACAACATAGTGAGACTGTGTCTCCAAATTTTTTTTTACTTAAGATTAAACTGGATTACAAAATCATTGTGTAAGATATAAGGCATCCAAAAGACATATAGAAGTACAACATGACAACGCCCATGAGCCAACCTCTCAGTTCAAAAAAATCAAAGATCAACAATGTGGTTGAGGCCCTAGTGTATTCCTCCAAGAGCACACGCTCTATTCTTCCCTCACCAGACTGGACCACCACTGGGACTTTGGGGTTCTCTTTTCCTTAAAATTCTTCATACTTTTCCAATATATGCATATATCACTAAGCAAGTTACAGAATTGTTTGTGCATTTTTAAACTTTATATAAATAGCATCACGTGGTAGATATTCTTAGACCGAGGTCCCTAGTCTCTGGGCCACAGACCAGTACTGGTTCATGGCCTGTCAGGAACTGGGCCCCACAGTGTGAGGTGAGTAGCAGATAAGGAAGAATTACAGCTTGAGCTATGGCAGCCATCAGATCAGCAGGTTCTCACGGGAGCACAAACTGTACTGTGAACTGTGCATGTGAGGGATCTAGGTTACATGCTTTTTGTGAGAATCTAATGCCTGATGATCTGAGGTGGAATACTTTCATCCAAAACCATCTGCACCCACCCCCACATCCCCAGTCTGTGGAAAAATTGTCTTCCATGAAACTGGTTTCTTTTGCCAAAAAGGCTGGAGATCTCTGTCTTGCTTTTTCTTTTTTCAGCACAGCCTTATTTGCAAGATTCATTCATGTTCAAGAGCGTAGGAGAATGAGATAGTGTGTTAACTGTGAAAGTGACTGGAAAAGATCTCTCAATGTAGCAGAACCTAAGGTTGCAGGAGGGAGAGCCAGCTGAAAGGTTTGAAAGGCAATCAAGTCATAAAAGTAAAAGGATTTTATAATTTCATCCCACTAAATCCAGCTTGTCCTATACCTGGATTCTTACAAGACAGTCAGAATTCCTTTTTGGGGAATGAAGGGGAGGTATAAGAAATGAAGTAAAGGAATGAATGAGACATGGTTCTCATTGGTCTTTTATTGTGTGAGTAATGGAGTAGTTATGGTTCACTTAGGGACAAAGGGCAAACTCCAGCAAAGATCAATTTTTTATTGTTGAATTGAGAACTGACACTCCTTTTAAAAGTTTTATTTATCTTTATGATTATAAAGGGACTAGATACTCATTGTAGAAAACCTGGAAAATATACAAAATGTAGTAAAACCACTTATAATGCTACCATACACAGATATTAGGTATATTTCCTTCCAGCATTTATCCTATTCTTGTCTACATGGGTATATAAATATTGCTGAGGTTATTAGGGATAGACAGTTTTGTTCCCAGATAGAATCACATATTATGTGTTACCTGTTTTCCAACTATATAAAAACTTCTTGGGCAGGTGCAGTGGCTTATGCCTATAATCCCAGCACTTTGGGACGCTGAGGTAGGGGAGATCACTTAAGGCCAGGAGTTCCAGATCAGCCTGGGCAACATAGAAAGATCCCATCTCTAAAAAAATGTTTAAAAATAGCCATTGTGCTGGTGCACTCCTGTAGTCCTAGCTGCTTGGAAGCCAAATTGAAAGGATTGCTTGAGCTCAGGGTAAGAGGTTACGGTGAGCTATGATCCTGCCACTGCACTCCAGCCTGGGCAATAGAGCAAGACCTTATCCCTTAAAATTTTGTTTTTTATCTCATGTCTGTAATCCTAGCAATTTAGGAGGCTGAGGAGGGTGGATCACTTGAGGTCAGGAGTTCGAGATCAGCCTGGCCAATATGTTGAAACCCCATCTCTACTAAAAATACAAAAAAAAAATCATCAGGGCATCATGGCAGTTGCCTGTAATCCCAGCTACTCGGGAGGCTGAGGCAGAAGAATTGCTCAAACCTGGGAGGTGGTGGTTGCAGTGAGCTGAGATCATACCATTGCATTCCAGCCTGGATGACAGAGTAAGACTGTGTTAAAAAAATTCTTTTTTTACAAATATCATTTTTGGTGGCTATATAATATTCCATTATCTGGATGTATTACATTATTTCCTTTAACTATTTTCCTATTGTTGTTCATTTGGGTTATTTTTAATTGGCACTATGACTGAGTAAATATTGATTATAAATCTTTGCACTTCTTACTAGAGGCTTAAAAGAGCTAAGAATTTAGTTAGAGGAAGCAAAATGTACAATGTCTATTAAAAATCAAAGTCACTTAATAACAAGTGTGCTTTCTCTTCCCATTTAATTGCTTAAAGAATAAAAAATCCCTATTATGTTGATAATAGTTAATTGCTTTCAAGTCTAAAACTGCACACATAAGCTCTGCCTCCATAATTATTGCATCATAAGAATATCTGGCCACTTATCTCCTGTGTACAGAATAGCTGTGAACAAAAGACCTATTATACCTAGTACTTTTGCCTATCTATCTGTAAAGATTGATTTAGTTGGGGGAGGCTTCCAAGATGGTGTTGTAGAGGTGACTCAGGATTGCAGCTCACAGTGAAGGCGCAGAGGGTGAGTCCTAGCCGCATTCTCAGACGGACCTTTTTGGCCCACAGAACGTTGAAAGTCCCAGGTGTGGGAGAGACACGGAACGCTAGCGCAGCCGGCTTGCACAGCCAGTTCAGCTGGCGCCGCAGCGCAGTGGCACCGGGCACAAAACTCACTGGTCTGGGTGCCCTGTTAAACTGGCAATCTGAGATTTGGAAGGGCAGATTGGCATGTCCATCTGATTGAACAGGACATGGACAATGAGCCAGACCAGGAGATTCCTGGGAAACGTGATCTGAGCCAGTGCAGTGGGCAGTGGCACGGGAGATCGCACAGATCCCAGTGCCCTATCAGCAGGCTACTGGGGCACCAGTGATAGAGTCAACAGTTCAGCTTGGGGAGAGGAAGAGAGAGAGCAAGAGGATGGACTCTGAGGCAGGGAGCTGGGTGATTGGGCTTGGCGGGTCCCACCCTCATGGGGACAAGCAGGGTGGCGATTGGAGGCGCTCGGGGCTGAGAGTTTTGCTGCCGGCATCTAGGACGGTGCAGCCCGGTGGGGGAGGGGCGTCCGCCACTATGGACGCAATCTGCCCCTACTGAAGTACCGCCCAGGGCTGACGCAGCCTGCTGTTGCCCAGGCAACCTGCCATAACAGAGAGACTCCACCAGCAGGGTGGAGCATGCCACAGCAGAACGGAGCCCCGCGGCAACAGGGCAGACCCCCGCTAGCAGGGTGGAGCCCCAGCAGGCAAATAGTGAATAGACTGCCTCCTAGCTGGGCAGGACAGTGCAACAGATACTCATAAAGAAAGCCCCAACTCCCTGAGACAGAACATCTAAGGGGGGAAAAAAGCAGGGGGTTTTATGAGTTCTGTTGCAGCAGACATAAACACATCCTCCCAACAACCCTGAATGAACAATGGAGCTCACAGCTCAGCACTGGAGCTCCTATAAAGCACAGACTGTCTCCTCAAGCAGCTCCCTGACCCCTGTATATCCAAAGAGTCACCCCAAAAAAGGACTAATCAGACTGACATTTGGCGGGCATCATTCTGAAACAAAGATAGCAGAAGAAGAAACTGGCAGCATCCGTCACTTTTCTGCAGCTGCTACAGGTGTACCCCAGACAAGCAGGGCCTGGAGTAGACCTCAGCACTCGTACAGCAGAGTGGCTAGACCATTAGAAGGAAAACTAAGTAACAGAAATACCTCATCATCAACAATTTGGGCATCCACACAGAGACCTAATTGAAAAATCAGCAACTACTAAGACAACAGGTGAATAAATCCATAAAGATGGGAAGTAACCAGCGCAAAAAGGAGGAAAACACCCGAAACCAAAACACTTCACCTCCTACAAAGGACAAATCTCCTCACCAGCAAGGTAACAAAGCTGGATGGAGAATGAGTGTGACGAAATGACGGAATCAGACTTCAGAAGGTGGATAATGAGAAGCTTCAGTAAGCTAAAAGGACATGTTCTAAATCAGTGCAAAGAAACTAAGAACCCTGAAAAAAGATTCAAGGAAATGATAACAAGAATGGACAACTTAGAGAGGAATATGAATGAATTAAAGGAGCAGAAAAACACAACATGAGAACTTCGCGAAGCATGCACAAGTTTCAACAGCCGAATTGACCAAGCAGAAGAAAGAATATCAGAAGTCAAAGATCAACTCAATGAAATAAAATGAGAAACTGAGATCAAAGAAAACAGCACAAAAAGAAATGAAGAAAAATCTCCAAGAAATGTGGGACTATGTGAAGAGACCCAACCTACGTTTGATAGGTGTACCAGAATGTGATGAAGAGAATGAATCCAAGCTGGAAAACACTCTTCAGGATATTATCCAGGAAAATTTCCCCAACCTAGCAAGAAAGGTCAATACTCAACTCCAGGAAATACAGAGAACACCACAAAGATACTCCACAAGAAGAGCAACCCCAAGGCACATAATCGTCAGATTCACCAGCGTTGAAATGAAGGAGAAAATACTAAGGGCAGCCAGAGAGAAAGGCCGGGTCACCCACAAAGGGAAGCCCATCAGACTCACAGCAGATCTCTCGGCAGAGACTCTACAAGCCAGAAGAAAGTGGGGACCAATATTCAACATCCATAAAGAAAAGAACTTTCAACCCAGAATTTCATATCCAGCCAAACTGAGTTTCATAAGTGAAGGAAAAATAAAATCCTTCAAGAACAAGCAAGTACTCAGAGATTTTGTCACCACTAGGCCTGCTTTACAAGAGCTCCTGAAAGGGGCACTACACATAGAAAGAAACAACCAGTACCAGCCATCCTAAAAGCATACCAAATGCTAAAGAGCATCAACAAAATGAAGAATCTGCATGAACCAATGGGCAAAACAGCCAGCTAGCATCAAAATGGCAGTATCAAATTCACACATAACAATATTAACCCTAAATGTAAATGGGCTAAATGCACCAATCAAAAGACACAGACTGGAAAATTGGCTAAAAAACCAAAACCCATCAGTGTGCTGTATCCAGGAAACCCATCTCACATGCAAGGATACACAAAGGCTCAAAATAAAGGGATGGAGGAAGATTTACCAAGCAAATGGAGAGCAAAAAAAAAAGCAGGAGTTGCAATTCTTGCCTCTGATAAAATAGACTTTAAAGCAACAAAGATAAAAAGGGACAAAGGAGGTCATTACGTAATGGTAAAATGATCGATACAACAAGAAGAGCTAACGATTCTAAATATATATGGACCCAATGCAGGAGCACCCAGATATATAAGGCATGTTCTTAATGACTTACAAAGAGACTTAGACTCCCACACAATAATAGTGGGAGACTTTAACACTCCACTGTCAATATCAGACAGATCGACCAGACAGAAAATTAACAAGGATATCCAGGACTTGAACTCAGACCTGGAACAAGCAAACCTGATCGACATTTACAGAACTCTCCACCCCATATCCACAGAATATACATTCTTCTCAGCACCACATCACACCTACTCCAAAATTGACCACATAATTGGAAGTAAAGCACTCCTCAGCAAATGCAAAACAACGGAAATCATAACAAACAGTCTCTCAGACCATAGTGCAATCAAGGTAGAACTCAGAATCCAGAAACTAACTCAGAACCACACAGCTTCATGGAAACTGAACAACTGGCTCTTGAATGTTGATCGGATAAACAATGAAATGAAGGCAGAAATAAAGAAGTTCTTCGAAACCAACGAGAACAAAGACACAACATACCAGAATCTCTGAGACACATTTAAAGCAGTCTGTAGAGGAAAATATATAGCAATAAGTGCCCAGATGAGAAAAGTGGAGAGATCCAAAATTGACACCCTATCATCAAAATTGAAAGAGCTAGAGGAGCAAGATCAACAAAGCTCAAAACCTAGCCGAAGACAAGAAATAACTAAGATCAGAGCAGAACTGAAGGAGATAGAGACAAGAAAAACCCTTCAAAAAAATCAATAAATCCAAGAGCTGGTTTTTCGAAAGGATCAACAAAATAGACAGACCACTAGCCAGATTGATAAAAAAGAAAAGAGAAAACAACCAAATAGATGCAATAAAAAATGATAATGGGGAAATCACCACATATTCCACAGAAATTCAAACCGTCATAAGAGAATACTACAAACAACTCTATGCACATAAACTAGTAAACCAGGAAGAAATGGATAAATTCCTGGATGCCTGTGTCCTCCAAAGCCTAAACCAGGAGGAAGCTGAAACTATGAATAGACCAATAAGAAGGTCTGAAGTTGAGGCAGCAATTAAGAGCCTACCACACAAAAAAAGCCCAGGTCCAGATGGGTTCACAGCCGAATTCTACCAGACACACAAAGAGGATCTGGTACCATTCCTTCTGAAACTATTCCAAATAATTCAAAAAGAGGGAACCCTTCCCAAATCATTTTATGAGACCAATATCATCCTGATACCTAAACCCGGCAGAGACTCAACAAGAAAAGAAAACTTCAGGCCAATATCCATGATGAACATAGATGCAAAAATCTTCAATAAAATACTGGCAAACAGATTGCAATAGCACATTAAAAAACTTATCCATCATGATCATGTAGGATTCATCCCGGGATGCAAGGCTGGTTCAACATACGCAAGTCTATAAATGTAATTCTCCACATAAACAGAAGCAAACCACATGATTATCTCAATTGACTCAGAGAAGGCATTTGACAAAATTCAACAGCCCTTTATGCTAAAAACCCTCAATAAACTTGGTATTGATGGAACATATCTCAAAGTTATAAAAGCTATTTTTGACAAACCAACAGCCAATATCATACTGAATGGGCAAAAACTGGAAGCATTCCCTTTGAAATCCGGCACTAGACAAGGATGCCCTCTCTCACCACTCCTATTCAACGTAGTACTGGAAGTTCTAGCCAGAGCAATCAGGCAAGAAAAAGAAATAAAGGGTATTCAAATAGGAAACGTGGAAGCCAAATTGTCTCTATTTGCAGACGACATGATAGTATACCTAGAAGACCCCATCACCTCAGCCCAAAAACTCCTGAAACTAATAAGCAACTTCAGCAAAGTCTCAGGATTTAAAATCAATGTGCAAAAATCACAAGCATTCCTATACACCAATAACAGACTTAAAGAGAACCAAATCAAGAATGAACTGCCATTCACAATTGCTACAAAGAAAATATAATACCTAGGAATACAACTCACAAGGAATGTAAGGGACCTCTTTAAGGAAAACTACAAACCACTGCTCAACAAAATAAGAGAGGACACAAACAGATGGAGAAACATTCCATGTTCGTGGTTAGGAAGAATCAATATCTTGAAAATGGCTATACTGCCCAAACTAATTTACACAATCAATGCTATCCCCATCAAACTACCATTGAATTTCTTCACAGAACTGGAAAAAACCACCATAAACTTCATATGGAACCAAAAGAGAGCCCGCATAGCCAAGTCAATTCTAAGCAAAAAGAACACAGCGGGAGGCATCACACTACCAGACTTCAAACTATACTACAAGGCTAGAGTAATCAAAACAGCATGGTACTGGTACCAAAACAGAGATATAGACCAATGGAACAGAACAGAGGCATCGGAGGTGACACAACATATCTACAACCATAAAATCTTTGATAAACCAGACAAAAACAAGCAATGGGGAAAGGATTCACTGTTTAATAAATGGTGTTGGGAAAACTGGCTAGCCATGTGCAGAAAGCAGAAACTGGACCCCTTCCTGACACCTTACACTAAAATTAACTCCAGATGGATTAAAGACTTAAACATAAGACCTGACACCATAAAAACCCTAGAAGAAAATCTAGGCAAAACCACTCAGGACATAGGAGTAGGCAAGGACTTCATAACCAAAACACCAAAAGCATTGGCAACAAAAGCCAAAATAGACAAATGGGACCTAATCAAACTCCACAGCTTCTGCAAGGCAAAAGAAACAGTCACTAGAGTGTATCAGCAACCATCAGAATGGGAAAAAATCTTTGCAGTTTACCCAACTGACAAAGGGTTGATATCCAGAATTTACAAAGAACTCAAACAGATTTACAGGAAAAAAACAAACAAGCCCATTCAAAAATGGGCAAAGGATATGAACAGACACTTTACAAAAGAAGACACATATGAGGCCAACAAGCACATGAAAAAATGCTCATCATCACTGGTCATTAGAGAGATGCAAATCAAGGCCACATTGAGATACCATCTCACGCCAGTTAGAATGGCGATCATTAAAAAATCTGGAGACAGCAGATGCTGGAGAGGATGTGGAGAAATAGGAACACTCTTACACTGTTGATGGAAGTGTAAATTAGTTCAACCATTGTGGAAGACAGTGTGGCGATTCCTCAAGGACCTAGAAATAGAAATTCTATTTGACCCAGCAATCCCATTACTGGGTATATATCCAAAGGACTATAAATCGTTCTACTATAAGGACACATGCACATGAATGTTCATTGCAGCACTGTTTACAATAGCAAAGACCTGGAACCAACCCAAATGCCCATTGATGATAGACTGGACTGGGAAAATGTGGCACATATACACCATGGAATATTATGCAGCAATCAAAAATGATGAGTTTGTGTCCTTTGTAGGGACATGGATGAATCTGGAGAACATCATTCTCAGCAAACTGACATAAGAACAGAAAAACAAATACCGCATATTCTCATTCATAGGCGGGTGAGAAAAATGAGAACACATGGACACAGGGAGGGGATCTACTACACACTGGGGTCTATTGGGGGGAATGGGGGAGGGACAGCGGGGGGGCTGGGGAGGAATAGCCTGGGGATAAATGCCAAGTGTGGGTGAAGGGGAGGAAGGCAGCAAAACACACTGCAATGTATGTACCTATGCAACTATCTTGCACGTTCTGCACATGTACCCCAAAACGTATAATGCAACAAAAATTTAAAAATTTTTTAAAAAAAGAACTGAATGTAAAACATAATACCATAAAACTCTGAGAAGATAACAGAGGAAAAATATAGAAGACCTTGGCAATGGTTTGTCAAATACAACAGCAAGCGTACAATACATGAAAGAAAAAATCAATAATCTGAACTTCGTTAAACAAAAACCTTTTACTCTGTAAAAGACACTATCAAGGGAAGAAGTCAAACTAGAAAAGGAAAAATAGTTCCAAAGGATACAGCTTATAAAACACTGTCATCCAAAATACTCAAAAAACTCTTAAGGCTCAATGATAAAAATTGGACACCCTTAATAGAAACATGAACAAAAGATTTGAACAGACGTCTCACCCAAGAAGATAAACAGATGTCAAATAAGCATGAAGACTGTTCAACATTATACATCACTAGGGACCTGCAAACAAAGACAACAATGACACACATCTTTACAATAATGAACATCTAAGGCCTTGATAATACCAAACATTGGCAAGGATTTGAAGCAATGGGAACTATTAGTTATTGATAGTATGAATGAAAAATGTTACAGACTACTCTGGAAGAGAGTTTGGTGGCTTCTTACAAAACTAAATTGTGCTTACCATATGATCCAGCAGTTGTGCTCCTTGATATTTGCCAAATTAGTTGAAAACTTATATCCACACACAAACTTGCACATAGACATTTATAGCAGATTTATTCATTATTGCCAAAATTGGATGCAACCAAGACATCCTTCACTAGATGAATAGATAAACTATGATACATCAATGCAAGGGAATATTATTGTATTACCACATAGTGGTAAGAAGAAGTGAGGTTTTGAGCCATGAGAAGACATAGAGAAACCTTCTGCATATTAGTGAGTGAAAGAAAACTTGTCTGAAAAGGCTACATAGTGTGTGATTCCAACTATATTACAATCTCTTATAGTAAAGGCAAAACTATGACAACACTAAAGTGAACTATGGTTCACTTGTTACCAAGGACTTGCAGGGAAAGGAGAGAATAGGCAGAACTCAGAAAATTTTTAGGACAGTGACTGTATTCTGTAAGATGCTACAATGTTGGATATATGGCATTATACATCAGTCAAATTTATAGACTGTACAAAACAAAGAGTGAACCCCATGTAAACTTTGAACTTTAGTTGATGAGTATGTCTCATTATTGGATTACTGACTATAAGTAATCAACCCTATTGATGGGGGTTGTTGACTATGCAAAAGACTATTTGTAGGTGCTAGGAAGGTGTTTGTGGGAACTGTGTTCTTTCCACTTAGTGTTGCTGGGAGCCCAAAATTGCTATAAAAAATAAATTATATTAACAAAAAAACCCAGTTTAACTCACAACTCTGGCCATATATTTTACTGAACCAGCAAGCAGGAATACTGGAATCCTAATACAAAATCTTTTACTGATGCATTAATAATGCTCTAAATCACTGAGTCACCAATTGCTCATTCCTGAAAAACAAAGCAAAATTTAGACTAGTAGATCCCATCTGTCTTTAAATTATCTATGTTCCTTTTATTCTATAAAAACAAAGGTCAAGGCAGGAGCCTCAACTCAAGAGAAGAAATCAGGAGCAGAGCAAGGATAGCTGTCTCTCAAGGAATAAAATTATTGCTCTAAAGAGAGAATGAGCTTATTTTAACCAATTAAACTAGCTTATACCTATGTGAGTGGGGCAGTAAATTACTGCCTCCCTTTGCCCTAAAGGGTTCATCAGGACTTGGACTCACTCACTTTTTAAAGGTTATGAAACCAAACACATGTGACCCACATTTTACTCAACTGGTGCTAGAATTATTAACTAAATTAATGTTTATTTTAAAAGTCACTGCTTAGATTAATCCACAATATTAAATTTTAGTAAGTCTTGGTGCCCCAGTTTACTGAAAGTTTTGCTTAGATGGAAGGCAGCACAATGCATGGGGTTATGGTTTCCAGCCCCAGCTTGGTAACATGCATTCTGTGTGTCCTTAGCTAAGGTTCTGAATCTCCATGATCTAACTTTCTCCTCTCTAAACTGGGAATAATTTTACAATGGGAAAAGATAATTGAAAGAATAAAAGAGATGTGATGAATATGAAAATTCTCTGTAAATTTGCCATAACCCCTGTAAGCATAATCCATAAAACATTGTGTAACTGGGTCTTAATATTTTCTTAATGAAAGGGCTGGAAATAACTGTACTGTCCAATTTAGAATAAATGTAATCTTTTCAGAGCATGCCTTTGTACACACATTTTGTCATTAGTGATCATGTAATGTTTATAAATCCAGTTGTATTTAGTTCTTCATGACCATTGACGATCAGTTACCATTCAGATTTGCACATTGCAGTTGTTCTGTGCCCTGAGTTCAGTCAATAATTGCCCTACATTCCATCTTCCATTGAATCCACAACTGTTGTTCTCTGTATAATTTCTCATTCTTGCTGCGTATGATTACATTCTATTATTTGTGACAATAACAGATGGAAAACAATAGAAGCAGTCATTTCTGAAGGTGACTGAGAGGTGAAGAAGCCATAGATTTTCAAGCCCTCTGCCATAAATTATGTGAGATTGGCCCCTTCCTTAATAGTGTTGAACAACTTTCACTTGTGAGGTGATGCAGAGGGGAGAACCCTAATTTTTATTTCTTCTTTTGAGTATCTCTGGTCCTTCTATCCTTATAGACAAATAATCAGCTTCTATTTAATGTGAAGCCTGTTGCTTTCTGAAGAGTCAATGTGGTATATCTTCAGAGTAACTAATGTCTTTTCTTTTTTGTTTTTCTCAAATTGTTCTTGAACCACCTCTCATGTAAGTGATAATGCGCCGAAATGGGCATCAGAAAATCTCTGCTCATATGCCAGTTTTATCAGCTGTGAGCTGTGTGGCACTGACAGCTGTCCTGTTCTCCCAAAGTTTCTTTCCCCATTTGAAAAATAAAAAATGATAATCTCTATATTCCAGTGGTTTTTCTTTAATGATGAATATATATTTATATGTATGTTATATATTTAATAAAAATATAAATATGTATTTATGTTATTATTATGTAATAATATATGTAACACTCCCTAATAGTTCAGTGTGTGTTTCTTTCACGTGTAAAGTAAGCAATCACCTATTATTACAATAATGTAATAAGAACATAAATAGTATTACATAATAACATAAAAACATGTTTATGAATATTATTTATATACATTTAAATATATAAAATATACATTTATTAGTTAATTTTATATATGTTTGGTCATTCAATATGTATGAGTCATATTCACTATTTCATGTTTAGGCAGCTGTATTTTAAGTGAACTATACTAAATATTTGAAAGGCTTTTGTTATCAAGGGGTAAGTCTCCTATTTTTTGATGTAGCATTACAATGTACATTTTTTATATAGAACATATAGAATACACTGATTTTTCTCAGTCATAAATTCCCAACTGGTCATTCATCTGAGAATATTGAATTTTGAGTATATTCTAGCATAAAATCATTTACTTCAGTGTTTCTACATCATCACAGCACATCGGAACACCCAGTGTCTTTTAATTACCAATACCTGGGCTCCAATCCAATACGACTAAACCAGAATCTCCTAGATTGGCACTGGAAAGAAGGAGAAGAACAGAAAAACATTTTATCTCTATCCGTGAGCCAAAGTCCACTTGGAAAAAAAGCACAAATTGGATCTACATGATTGCTTACTTTACAAGTCAAAGAGACACAATGAATCAGCAAGGGAGTGTTATAAAAGCCTGACAGTGCAAGCTCATAGTTGTCTTAGTAAGAAGAGTAGGCATCAATGGATCTTTTTGTGGTCCTGTTGCTCTGTCTCTCTTTTTTGCTTCTCTTTTCACTCTGGAGACAGAGCTCTGGGAGAGGGAAGCTCCCTCCTGGCCCCACTCCTCTTCCTGTGATTGGAAACATCCTACAGATAGATGTTAAGGACATTGGCAAATCTTTCAGCAATGTAAGTATGCTTTATGTTCCCCCAGTCACTCGCAAAGGGTAAGTTATTTGACTGTTATTTTTAGATAAAATGTAGTCCTAGAAGCACACTATTGCAATAGATCATTGTACAGCAAAATACTGCCTCTGAATTTTGATGTTTCTTTGGTCTTTTTAAGTCTGTCGTTGTCAAAAATAGTGGAGTAAATTGATGCATTTTGTTGATACATAAACATTGAGGTCACTGTATGATAGAATCAGGTAATACAGTGGCAAAAGTTTGAAGTGTTGTTTCCCTTCTTTGCTTCACAGTGTTTTTCTATGACTTTTGACTGAAGAGAAGTGTGTGTGATTAGAAATTTCACCCAATAAGTCCTCTACTATAGTAGTCCTGTGTTTTTTTTCAGAATAGTCATGAAAATTCAACTTCCCTGAAGATTCATTTGATGCCTGATGTGAAATAAAAATATCTATGGGTTCAGGACAAGCATAGGTGCATGTAATAAAGAAGTAAATAGCCAGGGTCCAATTAGTGGTAACAGAATTCTTTTGGATTCTGCACAAAGCTGTTGTCTGTAGCCAATGTTGCTGGAGAATGGAAAAAATGGTTCTTCCAGGAGTTGCTGAATGTCCTGATTCTACCTTTATGTAGAATGCTTCATGTTTCCATATTGGTAATACCAGCAGTTACAAACTGAACTGGGCATTAGAATCGCCTGGGGTGACAGTGAAAATACAGATTTCTAGCGTTCATCACAGGACTGCTGAATCAGAATCCTCATGGCAAGAGCTTTACAGGTGACCTTGAAGTCCTTAGCTGGGTATTGGCCTCAAGGTGGACATGGAGGAGTGATAAATTGCTCAAGCATCAGAGTTTAAATTAGCAGAGGTTCAAGTTTGGAGCTTCTATATATTACCCGTTGGACTCAGAATGAATTTGGAATTCTCTGGCCTCAGTTTCTTCATTTTTTAAATGGGGTAAATGAATGTGCTGAATGTGTTGAAGTGACGATGAACTGTGATTTGTGTACCATTTGCCTGGGTCATTCCATGGCCCATCATAGGCTATCTATAAGTAGCAGCTGTAACAATCACCATCACATTCATTACAAAATTCAGAAATATCCAATCTATGTGTGGCAAATATAAATATAATGATAAAATGATAATATCAGTCTGAATCACACATAATATTTGGAGCAAATAGCAACTTATTTTGCTGCTATTTGCATTTCCTTTCCCAGCTCTCAAAAGTCTATGGTTCTGTGTTCACCGTGCATTTTGGCACGAAGCCCATAGTGGTGTTGCATGGATATGAGGCAGTGAAGGAAGCCCTGATTGACAATGGAGAGGAGTTTTCTGGAAGAAGCATTTTCCCAGTATCTCAAAGAATTACTAAAGAACTTGGTAGGTGCAAATATGCCTGTGTCAGCTTTGGTAACTGGGATGAGGAGGATGGAAAACAGACTTAAAGAGCTTCTCCACAGAGCTTAGCCTATCTGCGCGGCTGCCGAGTGTTGCAGCTCTTTCTTCTTTGGTTGTGAATTCTCCCAGTTTCTGGACCTCTGTTTTTCTGTTTTTGTTTTTGTTTTTTTGTTTTGTTTTGTTTTTTTGTTTTTTGTTTTGTTGTTTTTTTTTTTGTTTGTTTTTTTGTTTTTTGTTTTTTTTTGTTGTTGTTGTTGTTAGGAATCATTTCCAGCAATGGAAAGAGATGGAAGGAGATCCGGCGTTTCTCCCTTACAACATTGCGGAATTTTGGGATGGGGAAGAGGAGCATTGAGGACCGTGTTCAACAAGAAGCCCGCTGCCTTGTGGAGGAGTTGAGAAAAACCAAGGGTGGGTGACTCTGCGTCACTGACCTTAACAGTCAGCTGTCTTCACTAATGGCATCCTTGGAAACATTTCAGGGGTGGCCAGATCTTCATTGTGCATCCTGGTTGTCAGCCCTCAGGTGGTAGAAGCAGGTTTGAAGCACAGAGACAAGGGAGGTTTTGTGTATCTGCTTTGCCTGCACAGATGTGTTGCTTCATATGTGTAGGGATAAAAGACCATTTAATCCTATTTTCTGCTCAATTTTGTTTCCTGGTTTCCAAATCAGAAATTGTAACTAAGGGTATTGAGTTCATTTTTGAAAAGAGTTAAAGAAGGTTTCCCCTACAGCATAAATCTGTGTTACCGCCACCAGAACATTTCACCTGAGAACACTTGGAAAGTGGACATGGTGGAAATGACCCCATTGCACTTTTATGGAACATGAACTAAGTGACATGTGCTTTCATTTTATTAGTGTTTTTTTCATATGATAAGACTCACATGTCTAAGAATTCCTTCCAGGTCCATGCCTTCAGCTCTAGCCAGCAATGACACTATGTATGCTTTTACTTTCTTAGGTATATCTCAGTACAGTTCTCACCAATTCTTATTTCTCAGGAAACATAGTCCTATTTGAAAACTGTCAGGATTAATTACTTCTTGTTAACCACTACTTACTGTAACAATTTATGTGTTGGATAAATATGTTCTATAGGAGACCCGGCAAGATGGCGTCGTAGAAGCGACTCAGGATTGCAGCTCTCAGTGACGGCGCAGAGGGTGAGTCCTAGCCGCATTCTCGGATGAACTTTTCTAGCCCACAGAGCGTTGAAAGTCCCACAGGACGCTAGTAAAGTAAAACCGGCTAACGCAGCCCTCTGGCGCGGCCGCTTCGGCCGGCGCCGCTTCGGCCGGCGCCGCAGCAGGACCCGGCACGGAACTCACTGGTCTGGGCGCCCTGTTAAACCAGCAATCTGAGAGTTTGAAGGGCAGATTGGCGCGTCCATCTGATTGAACGGGACTTGGACAGTGAGCCAGACCAGGAGTTTCCTGGGAGTTTCCTGGGAAGCGTGATATGAGCCGGTGAAGTGGGCAGCGGCACGGGAGATCGCACGGATCCCAGTGCCCTATCGGCAGGCTCCTGGGGCGCCAGTGAGAGAGTCGAACTTTAAGCTCGCGGAGAGGGAGGGAGAGAGAGAGAGGACGGACTCTGAGGCAGGGAGCTGGGTAATCGGGCTCAGTGAGTCCCACCCTCACAGGGACAAGCAGGGCAATGACTGGAGACGCTTGGCGCTGAGAGTTTTGCTGCCGGCATCTAGGACGGTGCAGCCCGGTGAGGGAGGGGCGTCCACCACCGCTGACACAATCCGCCCCTATTGAAGTACCGCCCAGGGCCGAAGCAGCCTGCCGTTGCCGAGGCAACCTGCCATAACAGAGAGACTCCCAGGAGACGGGAGCTCTCCACAGCAGAAGGGAGCCCAGCAGCAACAGGGCAGAACCGCGCGAGTGGGTCAGAGCCCCGGCAGGCAAATAGTGAATAGACTGCCACCTAGTGGGGCAGGACAGTGCAACAGATACTCATAAAGAAAGCCCCAACTCCCTGAAACAGTGCATATAACGGGGGGGAAATAAAAGGGTGGTGTTTTATGAGTTCTATTACAGCAGACATAAACAACCTCCCAACAACACTGAATGAACAACGGAGCTCACAGCTCAGCACTGGAGCTACTATAAAGCACAAACCGTCTCCTTAAGCAGCTCCCTGACCCCTGTATATCCAAAGAGTCACCGCAAAAAAAGGACTAATCAGACTGACATTTGGCGGGCATCATTCTGGAACAAAGACAGCAGAAGAAGAAACTGGTATCATCCCTCACTCTTCCACAGCTGCTACAGGTATACTCCAGACAAACAGGGCCTGGAGTGGACCTCAGAACTCATACAGCAGAGGGGCTAGACCACTAGAAGGAAAACTAAGTAACAGAAATACTTCATCATCAACAATCTCAGCATCCACACAGAGACCCAACTGAAAAATCAGCAACTACAAAGACGACAGGCGGATAAATCCATAAAGATGGGAAAAAACCAGCGCAAAAAGGAGGAAAACACCCGAAACCAAAACACCTCACCTCCTACAGAGGACCAAAACTCCTCACCAGCAAGGGAACAAAGATGGACGGAGAATGAGTGTGACGAAATGACGGAATCAGACTTCAGAAAGTGGATAATGAGAAACTTCATTGAGCTAAAAGAACATGTTCTAAATCAGTGCAAAGAAACTAAGAACCTTGAAAAAAGATTTGAAAAAAAATTCGAGGAATTGATAACAAGAATGGAAAACTTAGAGAGGAATATGAATGAATTGAAGGAGCTGAAAAACACAACACGAGAACTTCGTGAAGCATGCACAAGTTTCAACAGCCGAATTGACCAAGCAGAAGAAAGAATATCAGAAATTGAAGATCAACTCAATGAAATAAAACGTGAAACCAAGATTAAAGAAAAAAGCACAAAAAGGAATGAACAAAATCTCCAAGAAATGTGGGACTACGTGAAGAGACCCAACCTACGTTTGATAGGTGTACCAGAATGTGATCAAGAGAATGAATCTAAGCTGGAAAACACTCTTCAGGATATTATCCAGGAAAATTTCCCCAACCTAGCAAGACAGGTCAATACTGAACTCCAGGAAATACAGAGAACACCACAAAGATACTCCGCAAGAAGAGCAACCCCAAGGCACATAATCGTCAGATTCACCAGGGTTGAAACGAAGGAGAAAATACTTAGGGCAGCCAGAGAGAAAGGTCAGGTCACCCACAAAGGGAAGCCCATCAGACTCACAGCAGATCTCTCGGCAGAGACCCTACAAGCCAGAAGAGAGTGGGGGCCAATATTCAACATCCTTAAAGAAAAGAGCTTTCAACCCAGAATTTCATATCCAGCCAAACTGAGCTTCATAAGTGAAGGAAAAATAAAATCCTTCACGAACAAGCAAGTACTCAGAGATTTTGTCACCACTAGGCCTGCTTTACAAGAGTTCCTGAAAGAGGCACTACATATAGAAAGAAACAACCAGTTCCAGCCATCCTAAAAGCATACCAAATGCTAAAGACCATCAACAAAATGAAGAATGTACATGAACCAATGGGCAAAACAGCCAGATAGCATCAAAATGGCAGTATCAAATTCACACATAACAATATTAACCCTGAATGTAAATGGGCTAAATGCACCAATCAAAAGACACAGACTGGCAAATTGGATAAAAAACCAAAACCCATCAGTGTGCTGTATTCAGGAAACCCACCTCACACACAAAGATACACAAAGGCTCAAAATAAAAGGATGGAGGAAGATTTACCAAGCAAATGGAGAGCAAAAAAAAGCAGGAGTTGCAATTCTCATCTCTGATAAAATAGACTTTAAAGCAACAAAGATCAAAAGGGACAAAGAAGGTCACTACATAATGGTAAAAGGATCAATACAACAAGAAGAGCTAACGATTCTAAATATATATGGACCCAATGTAGGAGCACCCAGATATATAAGGCAAGTTCTTAATGACTTACAAAGAGACTTAGACTCCCACACAATAATAGTGGGAGACTTTAACACTCCACTGTCAATAGCAGACAGATCAACCAGACAGAAAATTAACAAGGATATCCAGGACTTGAACTCAGACCTGGAACAAGCAAACCTGATAGACATTTACAGAACTCTCCACCCCAAATCCACAGAATATACATTCTTCTCAGCACCACATCACACCTACTCCAAAATTGACCACATAATTGGAAGTAAAGCACTCCTCAGCAAATGCAAAACAACGGAAATCATAACAAACAGTCTCTCAGACCATAGTGCAATCAAGTTGGAACTCAGAATTCAGAAAATAACTCAGAACCGCACAGCTTCATGGAAACTGAACAACTGGCTCTTGAATGTTGATTGGATAAACAATGAAATGAAGGCAGAAATAAAGAAGTTCTTTGAAACCAACGAGAATGAAGACACAACATACCAGAATCTCTGGGACACATTTAAAGCAGTCTGTAGAGGAAAATATATAGCAATAAGTGCCCACATGAGAAAAGTGGAGAGATCCAAAATTGACACCCTATCGTCAAAATTGAAAGAGCTAGAGGAGCAAGATCAAAAAAGCTCAAAACCTAGCCGAAGACAAGAAATAACTAAGATCAGAGCAGAACGGAAGGAGATAGAGACAAGAAAAACCCTTCAAAAAATCAACAAATCTAAGAGCTGGTTTTTTGAAAAGATCAACAAAATAGACAGACCACTAGCCAGACTGATAAAAAAGAAAAGAGAGAACAACCAAATAGATGCAATAAAAAACGATAAAGGGGAAATCACCACAGATTCCACAGAAATTCAAACCATCATCAGAGAATACTACAAACAACTCTATGCACACAAACTAGTAAATCAGGAAGAAATGGATAAATTCCTGGACGCCTGTGTCCTCCCAAGCCTAAACCAGGAGGAAGCTGAAACTATGAATAGACCAATAACAAGGTCAGAAGTTGAGGCAGCAATTAAGAGCCTACCACACAAAAAAAGCCCAGGTCCAGATGGGTTCACAGCTGAATTCTACCAGACACACAAAGAGGATCTGGTACCATTCCTTCTGAAACTATTCCAAATAATCCAAAAAGAGGGAACCCTTCCCAAATCATTTTATGAGACCAACATCATCCTGATACCAAAACCTGGCAGAGACTCAACAAGAAAAGAAAACTTCAGGCCAATATCCATGATGAACATAGATGCAAAAATCTTCAATAAAATACTGGCAAATCGATTGCAACAGCACATTAAAAAACTTATCCATCATGATCAAGTAGGATTCATCCCGGGCATGCAAGGCTGGTTCAACATACGCAAGTCTATAAATGTAATTCACCACATAAACAGAAGCAAAAACAAAAACCACATGATTATCTCAATTGACGCAGAGAAGGCATTTGACAAAATTCAACAGCCCTTTATGCTAAAAACCCTCAATAAACTTGGTATTGATGGAACATATCTCAAAGTAATAAAAGCTATTTACGACAAACCAACAGCCAATATCATACTTAATGGGCAAAAACTGGAAGCATTCCCTTTGAAATCGGGCACTAGACAAGGATGCCCTCTCTCACCACTTCTATTCAACATAGTACTGGAAGTTCTAGCCAGAGCAATAAGGCAAGAAAAAGAAATAAAGGGTATTCAAATAGGAAAGGTGGAAGCCAAATTGTCTCTATTTGCAGACGACACGATAGTATACCTAGAAGACCCCATCACCTCAGCCCAAAAGCTCCTGCAACTGATAAGCAACTTCAGCAAAGTCTCAGGATATAAAATCAATGTGCAAAAATCACAAGCATTCCTATACACCAATAACAGACTTAAAGAGAACCAAATTAAGAACGAACTGCCATTCACAATCGCTACAAAGAAAATAAAATACCTAGGAATACAACTCACGAGGAATGTAAGGGACCTCTTTAAGGAAAACTACAAACACCTGCTCAACGAAATAAGAGAGGACACAAACAGATGGAGAAACGTTCCATGTTCGTGGTTAGGAAGAATCAATATTGTGAAAATGGCTATACTGCCCAAAGTAATTTACACATTCAATGCTATCCCCATCAAACTACCATTGAATTTCTTCACAGAACTGGAAAAAACCACCATGAATTTCATATGGAACCAAAAAAGAGCCCGCATAGCCAAGTCAATTCTAAGCAAAAAGAACACAGCGGGAGGCATCACGCTACCAGACTTCAAACTATACTACAAGGCTACAGTAATCAAAACAGCATGGTACTGGTACCAAAACAGAGATATAGACCAATGGAACAGAACAGAAACATCAGAGGCAACACAACATATCTACAACCATATCATCTTTGATAAACCAGACAAAAACAGGCAATGGGGAAAGGATTCCCTATTTAATAAATGGTGTTGGGAAAACTGGCTAGCCATGTGCAGAAAGCAGAAACTGGACCCCTTCCTGACACCTTACACTAAAATTAACTCCAGATGGATTAAAGACTTAAATGTAAGACCTGACACCATAAAAACCCTAGAAGAAAATCTAGGCAAAACCGTTCAGGACATAGGAGTAGGCAAGGACTTCATGAACAAAACACCAAAAGCATTGGCAACAAAAGCCAAAATAGACAAATGGGACCTAATCAAACTCCACAGCTTCTGCACGGCAAAAGAAACAGTCACTAGAGTGAATCGACAACCATCAGAATGGGAAAAAATCTTTGCAGTTTACGCATCTGACAAAGGGCTGATATCCAGAATTTACAAAGAACTCAAACAGATTTACAGAAAAAAAACAAACAAGCCCATTTAAAAATGGGCAAAGGATATGAACAGACACTTTACAAAAGAAGACATACATGAGGCCAACAAACATATGAAAAAGTGCTCATCATCATTGGTCATTAGAGAGATGCAAATCAAAACCACATTGAGATATCATCTCACACCAGTTAGAATGGCGATCATTAAAAAATCTGGAGACAGCAGATGCTGGAGAGGATGTGGAGAAATAGGAACACTCTTACACTGTTGGTGGGAGTGTAAATTAGTTCAACCATTGTGGAAGACAGTGTGGCGATTCCTCAGGGACCTAGAAATAGAAATTCCATTTGACCCAGCAATCCCATTACTGGGTATCTATCCAAAAGACTATGAATCGTTCTACTATAAGGACACATGCACACGAATGTTCATTGCAGCACTGTTTACAATAGCAAAGACCTGGAACCAACCCAAATGCCCATCGATGATAGACTGGACTGGGAAAATGTGGCACATATACACCATGGAATATTATGCAGCAATCAGAAATGATGAGTTTGTGTCCTTTGTAGGGACATGGATGAATCTGGAGAACATCATTCTCAGCAAACTGACACAAGAACAGAAAAAGAAATACCGCATATACTCACTCATAGGCGGGTGAGAAAAATGAGAACACATGGACACAGAGAGGCGGTCTACTATACACTGGGGACTGTTGGGGGAAATGGGGGAGGGACAGCGGGGGGGGGGCTGGGGGGATAGCCTGGGGATGAATACCAAGTGTGGGTGAGGGGGAGGAAGGCAGCAAAACACACTGCCATGTGTGTACCTATGCAACTATCTTGCACGTTCTGCACATGTACCCCAAAACCTATAATGCAATAAAAATTTAAAAAAAATAAAAAAATAAAATAAAAAATAAAAAAAAAAAAAAAAAAAAAAAAAAAAAAAAATATGTTCTATAGTATAACTCAGCAAAATATACAAATACTAATTTGTAAATAATTTGTTTAACTAGATTTTAACTATTATGAAAAACTCTTTATCCTCTTTTCCTTAAATGTAACTAGGCTATGTTTTCAGTTTTGCTCATCTTTTTTTCCCCTGTATTGGATCTTAGCTTTGAAATTTGTGATAATGATTTTTGTCCCACTGCCAATCCTATTCACCTATGAAGTACTTGTAATCAATATGATTACAAGTAATCAAATTACTGGGATATCAAATTACCTTTTTCAATTTACTCTCCCAAATGCAATGACAAAAACCCTGAAAATCAGATTGTACTTGAGAATCTCACACACACAGACACACACATGTGAAGTGACATTGTTTAGCTAGATTGTAATGCACAACTCATAGTTAAGGTAAAAATGATATGTTGATTTCATTCATGTTGATTTTTTCTTTTGGACATATGAGGAATTT
The DNA here is from genome assembly GCA_031835075.1 of Saguinus oedipus. Taxonomy (NCBI): domain Eukaryota; kingdom Metazoa; phylum Chordata; class Mammalia; order Primates; family Cebidae; genus Saguinus; species Saguinus oedipus. The sequence continues at coordinate 100,394,495 of CM063179.1, read as the reverse complement.
GTAAGATATTGTTTAAAATTTATGAATTTCCTTTATGTATTGAGAAATGCATATCTTTTAAATATTTACATTTTAATTGTATTTTAAATTTGTTTTTAAATCTTTAGCCTCACCCTGTGATCCCACTTTCATCCTGGGCTGTGCTCCCTGCAATGTGATCTGCTCCGTTGTTTTCCAGAATCGATTTGATTATAAAGATGAGACTTTTCTCACCCTGATGAAAAGGTTCAATGAAAACTTCAAGATTGTGAGCTCTCCATGGATCCAGGTAAGGCCAAGTTTTCATCTTCCTGGGAAATCACCTATGCTCTTTTTTCTGATTAAGTCCAAAATTCTATATGGTGGTTTCCCAAGGCATGAAGTGCATGTTTGAACACCACAGTCCTCAGAAATTTATGAAGTGAATATCTAGGAAAGATGACCAAGCCTTTTATTTTACACACAGAAAATGAATGCCCTAATACAGGGGTTGCTTTCAAGTCTATTGGCTTCCCGACCAGTGGTTTACCCACTAAATCCCAAAACCTGTTTTGATAAACTACTTTGGTGACAGCCCAAAATTATGCCCATATCACTCCATGGACATCTGGGGCCTTTCTGAAGACTTTCATTACTCAGTAGGCGTATCCTCCAATCCACACTTACTGACATCTTCTTCACATTACTTTGCAGAAATGTCCTAATGTAGGGAAAGAATATCTCATCAAAAAGTGAGAATATTTGTGACCATAGAAGGTGCCAGGAAACACTGATTAGGGCAGGGGTGTTTGATGCTGCAGCTGAGATCCTGGCTGATGAGGTAGCTGGGTTAGGAATGACAAAAAGGGTTGGTGTTATGATGTATGAACCATAAACAAACATCCAAATTTTACCCTGTGCTGAGTTGCCCTACATTCTGCCTAAATAATAATTGTGTGAACTTAGAGAAATCACTTAAGATGCGCAGTTGGATTTTAAGGTATCTTTGAGCTGCTCCCACTTCTAAAACACTGATTCCATTTTCAAAGCTACTTGACAGCAATAAAAAATTTGTGTGATCTTAGAGAAATCACCCAGGTGCACAGTTGGGTTTTAAGGTATCTTTGAGCTGCTCCCACTTCTAAAACACTGATTCCATTTTTGAGGCTACCTGACAGAAATAAAAACAGTGGGCCCTAGCTTTGTGTTCTCCATCAGTTACCCAAACTCCCTTAACCTCTGGAATCATCAACTAAATATAAATCATAGTAATTCATGCCATATTATATTTCAAGGTTGTAGGGAAGACTTGGTTTAAAAATGAAAAATTGATATAGAAATACTTTTATACAATAAAAATGATGTATGAGTGAAGAAAATAATTACTATCTTTAATTCCCGGGCCAAAATTTTCTCCCTCCAATCTTTAGGTAGAGAGAATTGCTATACATGCACAATAAAAATTTCCCCATCAAAATGGACACAATATTCTATTCATATTTATAGCTATAATTTCTAATCAGGGCTTGGTGGATGATACCTATGCCTTATGACCTGTTTATATTTAATAATTTTTCTCTTTTAGTTCTGCAATAATTTCCCTCTCCTCATGGATTATTTCCCAGGAACTCACAACAAACTTTTTAAAAATGTTGCTCTTACAAAAAGCTATATTTGGGAGAAAATAAAAGAACACCAAGCATCACTGGATGTTAACAATCCTCGGGACTTTATCGATTGCTTCCTGATCAAAATGCAGCAGGTAAGATATTGGCAACAGCTCAGTATTTTGATTTCTTGTTCATTGTGTGATTCATCAAATCCTTCTGTAATTTACTAGGGATGTTTAAATGGTCAGGCCAGCAATGTTTCACAGGCATCTTATTACATACTGTGTTTATGAACCTGCACCAAACGTCATGTAAAATATAAAATTGTCAAATGACTAGAATGCATAGACCCTATCTTTTGGAAGCATTGCCATATTAACAATTTTGTTTCTTTCAATCCTTTCACATTTCATGGTTTTCCATTTATTTAGGTATTCCTTATTTTTTTAAGCAACATTTGATAGTTTTCAGTCTTTATCTTCTTGGTTGTAGATTCTTAGGACTTTTGGCCCTTTTGATGCTATTGCAAATTTAATTATTTCCTTGATTTTATTTTCATATTGCTCATTGCTGATATAAGCAGACACAACTGATATCTATCGATCTTACACAGTAAAATTAAGCTGAAAACATTTATCAGCTCCTGTTTTTCTTTTGTGGGTTGTATGGACTTTTATCTATATAGAACTATTATTTTAAAATAGAAATAGTTTTATATCTTCGTTTCTTACCTAAATGCCCTTTATTTCTCTTTCTTGTCTAATTGTTTTGGCCAGGACTTAAGTACTGTGCTGAACAGCAGTAGTGAAATTGCATAAACTTGGATCATTTCCCCCTGATTTGGAGACATAAGCTTTTAAATTTTTACAATTTGATATAAAATACCTTTGGAATTTTTATACATATTATTATGATGAGGAATTTCCCTTCTATTCATATTTTTGAGTTTTTTTATCATGAAGAGTATTGAATCTTGTCTTATGCTCTCTCAGCTTCTATTAAGATGGTCATTTTGTTAGATTTTTTCTTTCCACTTAATAAGGTGGTGTATTACATTGATTACTTTCTTATTGAACCACCCTTGCATTCCGTGTATAGATCCCATTTAGTTATGACATATAATTACTAATTAAAAAAATATGCATAACATATGAATTGCTATATTATTTCTCTTTCTTATCTAATAGTTTTGGCTAGGGTCTTAAGTATGTTGAATAGCAGTAGTGAAAGCCAATATACTTGGGTTTCTTCCCACTGATTTTAGGTCATTGGCTTCTAAATCTTCACAATTTGATATAAAATACCTTTGGAATTTTTATAAATACATTTTATTATGGTAAGGAATTTCCCTTCTATTCATATTTTTTGAGTGAATGTTTAAATTTTACTTTAAGTTCTGGGATACATGTGCAGAATGTGCAGGTTTGTTGCATAGGTATAAATGTGCCATGATGGTTTGCTGCACTCATCAAGCCATCATCTAGGTTTTAAGCCCCACATGCATTAGGTATTTGTCCTAATGTTCTCCTTCCCCTTGCCCCGACCCCACAACAGGCCCGGGGTGTGATGTTTCCCTCCCTGTGTCCATGTGTTCTCACTGTTCAAACCCACTTTGAACAGTGATGAACATGTGATGTTTGGTTTTGAGTGAGAACATGTGATGTTTGGTTTTCTGTTCTTGTGTCAGTTTGCTGAGGATGATGGTTTCCAGCTTCATCCATGTCCCTGCATAGGAGATGAATTCATTCTTTTTTATAGCTGTGTAGTATACCACGGTGTATAAGTGCCACATTTTCTCTATCTAGTCTATCATTCATGGGCAATTGGATTGATTCCAAGTCTTTGCTATTTTAAATAGTGCTGAAATAAACATACATAGGCCTTTATAATAGAATGATTTATAATCCTTTGGGTATATACCCAGTAATGGGATTGCTGGGTCAAATGGTATTTCTAGTTTTAGGTTCTTGAGGAACTGCCACACTGTCTTCCACAATGGTTGAACTAATTTACATTCCTATCAACAATGTAAAAGCTCTCCTATTTCTCTGCATCCTCACTAGCATCTGTTGTTTCCTAACTTTTTAATGATTGCCATTCTAACTGGTGTGAGATTGTATCTCATTGTTGTTTTGATTTGCATTTCTCTAATGACCAGTGATAATGAGTTTTTCTTTCATATATTTGTTGGCTGCATAAATGTCTTCTTTTGAAAAGTGTCTGTTCATATCCTTCACCCACTTTTTGATGGGGTTGGTTTTTTTCCTGCAAATTTAAGTCCTTGTAGATTCTGGATATTAGACCTTTGTCTAATAAAGACTACTGAGTTTTGTCTTATGCTTTCTCAGCTTCTTTTTCAATAACAATTTTGTTAGATTTTTCCTTTCCTTCTAATAAGGTGGTGTATTACATTGATTTTCGTATTGAACTACCCTTGCATTCCTCCTGTAGATCCCATTTAGTCATGATGCATAATCCTTAATTTTATATATACATATATATATATATATATATATATATATATATATATATATATGTATATATAAAATTGTACTTTAGGTTCTGGGGTACCTGTGCAGATCATGCAGGATTGTTGCATAGGTACATACACAGCAGTGTGGTTTGCTGCCTCCATCCCCCCATCACCTGTATCTGGTATTTCTCCCCATATTATCCCTACCCAACCTCCCTATCCCCTGCTGTCCCTGATTTAGTCCCCCACAACAGACCCCAGCAAAGGGGTGTGTGATGCTCCCTTCTGTGTCTGTGTTCTCATTGTTCAACACCTGACTATGAGTGAGAACATGCAGTGTTTGATTTTCTGTTCCTGTGTCAGTTTGCTGAGAATCATGGTTGCCAGATTCATCCATCTCCCTACAAAGGACACAACTCATTTTTTATGGCTGCATAGTATTCCATGGTGTATATGTGCCACATTATCCCTGTCCAGTCTATCATTGATGGGCATTTGGGTTGGTTCCAGGTCCTTGCTATTGTAAACAGTGCCACAACAAAAATATGTGTGCATGGATCTTTATAATAGAATGATTTATAATCCTTTGGATAGATACCCAGTAATGGGATTGCTGGGTCAAATGGAATTTCTATTTCTAGGTCCTTGAGGAATTGCCACACTGTCTTCCACAATGGTTGAACTAATTTGCACTCCCACCAACAGTGTAAAAGTGTTTCTATTTTTCCACATCCTCTCCAGCATCTGTTGTCTCCAGATGTTTTGATGATCACCATTCTAACTGGCATGAGGTGGTATCTCAATGTGGTTTTGATTTGCATTTCTCTGATGGCCAGTGATAATGAGTGTTTTTTCATATGTTTGTTGGCCTCATATATGTCTTCTTTTGTAAAGTGTCTGTTCATATCCTTTGCCCACTTTTGAATGGGATTGTTTGGTTTTTTTTTTTCTTGTAAATCTGCTTTAGTTATTTGTAGATTCTGGATATTAGCCCTTTGTCAGATGGGTAGATTGGAAAAATTTTTTCCCATTCTGTTGGTTGCTTGTTCACTCTAATGATGTTTCTTTTGCTATGCAGAAGCTCTGGAGTTTAATTAGGTCTAATTTGTCTATTTTGGCTTTTGTTACCAATGCTTTTGGTGTTTTGGTCATGAAGTCCTTGCCTATGCCTATGTCCTGATTGGTTTTGCCTAGGTTTTCTTCTAGGGTTTTTATGGTGTTAGGTCTTATGTTTAAGTCTTTAATCCCTCTGGAGTTAATTTTAGTATAAGGTGTCAGGAAAGGGTCCAGTTTCTGCTTTCTGCACATGGCTAGCCAGTTATCCCAACACCATTTATTAAACAGGGAATCCTTTCCCCATTGCTTGTTTTTGTCAGGTTTGTCAAAGATCAGATGGTTGTAGATGTGTGGTGTTGCCTCCAAGGCCTCTGGTCTGTTCTATTGGTCTACATCCCTGTTTTGGCACCACTACCATACTCTTTTGATTACCACAGCCTTGTAGTATAATTTGAAGTCAGGTAGCATGATGCCTCCAACTTTGTTCTTTTTGCTTAGGATTGTCTTGGCTATGCAGATTCTCTTTTGGTTCCATATGAAGTTTAAGGTGGTTTTTTACACTTTTGTGAAGAGGACCATAGGTAGGTTAATGAGGATAACATTGAATCTAAAAGTTACTTGGGCAGTATGGCCATTTTTACAATATTGATTCTTCCTAACCATGACATGGAATGTTTTTCCATCTGTGTTTTTTCTTATTTCCTTGAGAATTGGTTTCTGGTTCTCCTTGAAGAGGTCCTTTACATCCTTTGTTAGTTGTATTCCTAGGTATTTTATTATCTTTGTAGCAATTGTGAATGGGAGTTCCCTCTTGATTTGGCTGTCTGTTTGTCTGTTATTGGTATACAGAAATGCTTGTGATTTCTGCACACTGATTTTTTTATCCTGAGACTTTGCTGATGTTGCTTATTAGTTTAAGGAGAGTTTGTGCTGAGACAAGGGGTCTTCTAAATATACAATCATGCTGTCTACAAATAGAACAATTTGACTTTCTCCTTACCTAATTGAATACCCTTTATTTTTTCTTCTTGCCTGATTGCTCTGGCTAGAACTTTCAATACTATATTGAATAGAAGTGGTGAGAGAAGGCATTCTTGTCTAGGGCCAGAGTTCAAAGGGAATGCTTCCAGTTTTTGTCCATTCGGTATGATATTGGTTGTGGGTTTGTCATATATAACTTTTATGATTTTGAGATACATTTCATTGATACATAGTTTATTGAGAGTTTTTAGCATAAAGTGCTGTTGAATTTTGTGAAGGCCCTCTCTGCATCTATTGAGATAATCATGTGGTTTTTGTCTTTGGTTCTGTTTATGTGGTGGATTAAGTTTATCAACTTGCATATATTGAACCAGCCTTGTGTCTCTGGGATGAAGCCTACTTGATTATAGTGGATAAGCTTTTTGATGCTCTGTTGCAATCAGTTTGCCAGTATTTTATTGAAAATTTTTGCATTGATGTTCATCATGGATATTGGCCTGAAGTTCTCTTTTTTGTTGTATCTCTGCTGAGTTTTGATATCAGGATTACGTTGGTCTTATAAAATGATTTGGGAAGGATTCCCTCTTTTAGGATTGTTTGGAATAATTTCAGAAAGAGTGGTACCAGCTCCTCTTCATACATCTGGTAGAGTTAGGCTGTGAACCCATCTGCACCTGGGCTTTTTTTGCTGGGTAGGCTACTAATTGCTGCCTCAACTTCAGCCCTTGTTATTGGTATATTCAGGGTTTCATCTTCTTCTGGGTTTAGGCTTGGGAGGGTGCAAGTATCCAGGAATCTATTTATTTCTTCCAGGTTTACTGGTTTATGTGCATAGAGTTGTTTGTAGTAATCTCTGATGGTAGCTTGTATTTCTGTGGAAACTGTGGTGATATCCCCTTTATTGTTTTTTATTGCATCTATTTGATTCTTCTCTCTTTTCTTTTTTGTTAATCTAGCTAGTGGTCTGTCTATTTTGTTATTTTCAAAAAACCAGTTCCTGGATTTATTGATTTTTTTTAGGGTTTTTTGTGTCTCTCTCTCTCCTTCAGTTCCTCTCTGATCTTAGTTATTTCTTGTCTTCTGCTAGCTTTTGAGCTTTTTTCATCTTGCTCCTCTAGCTCTTTCAATTTTGATGTAGAGTGTCAAGTTTAGAACTTTCCTTGCTTCTCATGTGGGCATTTATTGCTATTAATCTCCCTCTAGATAATTCTGTATTATTTTTTTGTTGTACTTTAGGGTCTGGGATACATGTGCAGATCATGCAGGATTGTTGCAGAGGTACACACATGGCAATGTGATTTGCTGCCTCCATCCCTTCGTCACCCACATATGGCATTTGTCTCCATGTTACACCTCCCTGACCTCCCCACCTTACCTGCTGTCCCTCCCTTGCGCCCCCAACAGACCCCAGCGTGTGATGCTCCTCTCCCTTTGTCCATGTGTTCTCATTGTTCAACACCCACTTATGAGTGAAAACATGCTGTGTTTGATTTTCTGTTCTTGTGTCAGTTTGCTGAGAGTCATGGTTTCCAGCAAACCCATCCCATCATTAATGATGAGTTTGTGTCCTTTGTAGGAACATGGATGAATCCGGAATATGTTGTATATGTGCCAAATTTTCCTTGTCCAGTCTATCACTGATGGGCATTTGTGTTGGTTCCAGGTCTTTCCTATTGTAAATAGTGCCACTATGCACATATGTGTGCATGTGTCCTCATAATAGAATGATTTATAATCCTTTGGGTATATGTCCAGTAATGAGATTGCTGGGTCAAAGGTAATTTCTATTTCTAGGTCCTTGAGGAAACATCACACTGTCTTCCACAATGGTTGACCTAGTTTACACTCCCACCAACAGTATAAAAGTGTTCCTATTTCTCCAAATTCTCTCCAGCATCTGTTGTCTCCAGATTTTTTAATGATCACCATTCTCACTGGTGTAAGGTGGTATCTCAATGTGGTTTTGATTTGCATTTCTCTAATCATCAGTGATGATGACCATTTTTTCATGTTTGTTGGCCTCATATATGTCTTCTTTTGAAAAGTGTCTGTTCATATCCTTTGCCCACTTTGGGATGGGTTTGTTTTTTCTTGTAAATCTGTTTTAGTTCTTTGTAGATTCTGGTTATTAGTCCTTTGTCAGATAGGTAGCTTGCAAACATTTTTTCCCATTCTGTTGGTTGCCAGTTCTAATGATTGTTTATTTTGCTGTGCAGAAGCTCTGGAGTTTAATTAGATACCATTTGTCTATTTTGGCTTCTGTTGCCAATGCTTTTGGTGTTTTAGTCATGAAATCCTTGCATATGCCTATGTCCTGAATGGTTTTGCCTAGGTTTTCTTCAAGGGTTCTTATGGTATTAGGTCTTATGTTTAAGTCTTTAATCCATCTGGAGTTAATTTTAGGGTAAGATGTCAGGAAGGGGTCCAGTTTCTGCTTTTTGCACATGGCTCTCCAGTTTTCCCGACACCATTTATTAAACAGGAATTTTTTCTCCATTGCTTGTGTTTGTGAGGTTTGTCAAAGATCAGATTGTTGTAAATGTGTGGCTTACCCCCAAAGGCTCTGTTCTGTTCCATTGGTGTATATCTCTGTTTTGGTACCAGTACCATGCTGTTTTGATTACTATAGCTTTGTAGTATAGTTTGAAACGAGGTAGCGTGATGCCTCTGGCTTAGTTCTTTTTGCTCAGGATTGTCTTGGCTATGCAGGCTCTCTTTTGGTTCCATATGAAGTTTAAGGTTTTTTTTTCAGTTCTGTGAAGAAGGTCATTGGTAGCTTGATGGGGATAGCGTGGAATCTAGAAATTACTTTGGGCAGCATGGCCATTTTCCTGATATTGATTCTTCCTAACTATGAGCATGGAATGTTTCTTCATGTGTTTTTGTTTTCTCTTATTTCCTTGAGCAGTGGTTTGTAGTTCTCCTTGAAGAGGTCCCTTATGTTCTTAGTTAGTTGTATTCCTAGGTATGTTATTCTCTTTGAAGCAGTTGTGAATGGGAGTTTGCTCATGATTTGGCTCTCTGTTAGTCTGTTATTGGTGTATTGAAATACTTGTGATTTCTGCACATTGATTTTCTATCCTGAGACTTTGCTGAAGTTGCTTAATAGTTTCAGGAGATTTTGGGCTGAGATGATAGGGTCTTCTAAATACACAATCATGTCATCTACAAATAGAGACAATTTGACTTCCTCTTTTCCTAATTGAATACCTTTTTTTCTTGCCTAATTGCTCTAGCTAGAACTTCCAATCCAACATTGAATAGCAGTGGTGACAGAGGGCATCCTGGTGTAGGGCCGGATTTCAAAGGAAATGCTTCCAGTTTTTGCCCATTCAGGATGATACCGGCTGTAGGTTTGTCTTAAATACCTTTTATTATTTTGAGATATGTTCCTTCAATACCTAGTTTATTGAGAGTTTTTAGTGTAAAGTACTGTCAAATTTTGTCCAAGGCCTTTTCCACATCTATTGAGAAAATCATGTGGTTTTTGTCTTTGGTTTTGTTTATGTGGTGGATTACATTTATAAACTTGTATATGTTGAACCAGCCTTGCATCCCCAGAATGAAGCATACTTGACTGTAATGGATAAGCTTTTTGATGTGCTGTTGCAATTGGTTTGCCAGTATTTTATCGAAGATTTTTGCATCTATGTTCCTCATGGATATTGGCCTAAAGTTTTCTTTTCTTGTTAAGTCTCTGCTGGGTTTTGGTATCAGGATGATGTTGGTCTCATAAAATGATTTTGGAAGGATTCTCTCTTTTTGGATTGTTTGGAATAGTTTCAGAAGGAATGGTACCAGCACCTCTTTGAACATCTGATTTAATTCGGCTGTGAACCCATCTGGACCTGGACTTTTTTTGTTTGGTAGGCTATTAATTGCTGCCTCAACTTCAGTCCTTGTTATTGGTCTGTTCAAGGTTTGAACTTCTTCCTGGTTTAGGCTTGCAGGTTGCAAGTGTCCAGAAATTTATCCATTTCTTGCATGTTTACTGGTTCATGTGCATATAGTTGTTTGTAGTAGTCTCTAATTGTAATTTCTGTTTCTGTAGAGTCAGTGGTAATAACCCCTTTATTGTTTTTTTATTGCATCTATTTGATTCTTCTCCCTTTTCTTTTTTATTAATCTGGCTCGTGGACTGTGTAGTTTATTGATCTTTTCAAAATCCCAGCTCCTGGATTTAATAAGTTTTTGAAGGATTTTTTGTGTCTCTTATCTCCTTCAGTTTTGCTCTGATCTTAGTTATTTCTTATCTTCTGCTAGCTTTTGAGTTTTTTTGATCTTGCTTCTTCAGCTCTTTAAATTTTGATTATAGGGTGTCGATTTTAGATCTTTCCTCACTTCTCTGGTAGGCATTTATTTCTATAAATTTCCCTCTACACACTGCTTTAAATGTGTCCCAGAGATTCTGGTACACTGTGTCTTCATTCTCATTGGTTTCGAAGGACATCTTTATTTCTGTTTTCATTTCATTGTTTATCCAGTTGACATTCAGGAGCCAGTTCTTCAGTTTCCCTGACGCTGTGCAGTTCTGAGTGAGTTTCTTAATTCTGAGTTCTAATTTGATTGCGCTGTGGTCTGAGAGACTGTTTGTTATGATTTGCATTCTTTCGCATTTGCTGAGGAGTGATTTACTTCCAATTATGTGGTCGGTTTTAGAGTAGGTGCCATGTGGTATGAGAAGAATGTATATTCTGTGGATTTGGGGTGGAGATTTCTGTAGATGTCTATTAGGTCTGCTTGGTCCAGATCTGAGCCCAAGTCCTGGATATCCTTAATTTTCTGTCTTGTTGATCTGTCTAATATTGACAGTGGTTTGTTAAAGTCTCCCACTATTATTGTGTGGGAGTCTTAAGTCTCTTTGTAGGTCTTTAAGAACTTGCTTTATGTATCTGGGTACTCCTGTATTGGGTGCATATATATTTAGAATCCTTAGCTCTTCTTGATGCATTGATCCTTTTACCATTATGTAGTGCCCTTTTTTGTCTCTTTTCATCTTTGTTGGTTTAAAGTCCACTTTATCAGACTAGGATTACAACTCGTGTTTTTCTTTTTTTTTTTTTTTTTGCTCTCCATTTGCTTGATAAATCTTCCTGTATCCCTTTATTTTTAACCTATTTGTGTCCTTGCATGTGAGATGGGTTTCCTGAGTACAGCACACCAATGGATCCTGACTTGTTATCCAATTTGCCAGCATGTGTCTTTTGAATGGGGCATTTAGCCTATGTACATTTAAGGTTAGCATTATTATGTATGAATTTGACCCTGCAATTTTTATGCTAGCTGGATGTTTTGCCCATTAGTTGATGGATTTTTTTCATTGTGTCAATGGTCTTTACCATTTGGTCTGTTTTTGGAGTGGCTGGTACTGGTTGTTTCTTACCTTGTTTAGTGCTTCTTTCAGGAGGCACTTGAAATCTCTCCACAATTGCTTGCCTATAAAGGATTTTCTTTCTCCTTCACTTATGAAGCTTAGTTTGGCTGGATATGAAATTCTGAGTTGAAAGTTATTTTCTTTAAAGATGTTGAATATTGGCTTCCACTCTCTTCTGGCTAGCAGGGTTTCTCCCAAGAGATCTGCTGTGAATCTGATGGGCTTCCCTCTGTGGGTAACCCCCGCTTTCTCTCTGGCTGCCCTTAGCATTTTTTCTTTCATTTCAACCCTGGTGACTCTGATGATTATGTGCCTTGGGGTTGCTCTTCTTGAGGAATATCTTTGTGGTGGTCTCTGTATTTCCTGGACTTGAATATTGGCCTGCCTTGCTTGGTTGGGGAAGTTCTCCTGGATAATATCCTGAAGAGTGTTCTCCAGCTTGGATTCAGTCTCTCCGTCACATTCAGGTATACTTAGCAAACATAGTTTAGGTCTTTTCACATAATCCCATATTTCTTGGAGGCTTTGTTCATTTCTTTTCACTCTTATTTCATTGAGTTGATCTTCAGTCTGATATCCTTTCTACTGTTTGGTCAATTCAGCTATTGAAACTTGTGTATGCTTCCTGAAGTTCTCATGCTGTGTTTTTCAGCTCCATCAGGTCATTTATATTCTTCTCTAAGCTGTTTATTCTAGTTAGCCTCTCATCTAACCTCTTTTCTAGGTTCTTAATTTCTTTGCATTGGGTTAGCACATGTTCTTTTAGCTGGATTTTCTTTATACCTGTAGATGTTCATCTGTGGCTGAACATTCAAGAGTTGTGTATTTTTGTCATGTTTGAAATCTGGGGTATTTTTGGACCCATCCTTCTTGGTAGTCTTTCCAGATATTAAAAAGGACTGAACCTGTTTTCGATTTGCCCCTAGAATACTGCACTGGCAGTGACTTGCACTTTTTTTAATAAATGGGAAATCAGTTGTGTAGTAATCTAAGCTGTATCTGCTTTAGGGGCACTCCAAGCCCAATAATGCAGTGGTTCTTGAAGACTTGTAGATGTACTGCCTTGATAATCTTGGACAAGCTCCAAGAGAGTTCTCCAGATTACCAGGCAGAAACCCTTGTTCTCTTCCCTTAGTTTCTCCCAAATAAACAAAGTCTCTCTCTCTCTCTCTGTTCTGAGCCAACCAAAGCTAGGGATGAAGTAACACAAGCACCCATGTATCCACCACCACTGTGACTGCACAGTGTTAGGCTTAAAGTCAGCAGAGCACTGGATCTTGTCCAAAGCCTGCTGTAACTACTCCCTAGCTACTGCCATGTTTTCAAGGATGTGAGGTTCTACAATCAGCTGGTGGTGAATTCAGCCAGGCCTGTGTCCTTCCTGTCAGTTCAGCAAGTTCCTTCAGTCCCCATGCATGTCCAGAGGTACTACCCAGAAGCCCAATACTAGTCAAAAACCTTAGAAGTCTACTTGGTGTTCTGCTCTACCATAGCCCAGCTGGCACTCAGACCACAAAATGCAGTCCTTCTCACTGTTCCCTTTCCTTTCTAAAGGCAGTGGAGTCTCTTTTGGAAGTGAAAGCTGGGCAGCTTGGGGTTAGGAGATGGAGGATGATAGTATTCCCTTACCCATCCGCAGCTGGTGTCTCAGTAGGTTGCACACCCCCATCCCCAGTCTACTGTCTCTGCACCCAATTCAGCACTAGGACTCACATAAAAGTTATAGTCCTTGTAGCCTAGACTGCCTTTCAAGTTTATTTACAGTCCCAGAGTCCTATAGCCCACAGTGATGAGGCTTGTAGAAATTCAGTTCCAACTACTGGTTTCAAAGATTCACCTTTGGCCAGGGCTGGTTTAAATGCATCAGTGGGCATCAGCTGAATTTGGGCTGGTTTTCCTTTCTCCATAACAGAACAGCACTGATTTTATGCTCTACAATTGTTATGCTTATATTAAGAAATGCTCTCTGAACCATGCCACTGCTTCCAGGGGAAAAGAGGCTGTCAGTAATTCAGTACTATTTTTTCTACCTATTCAGTTCCTCTTTCAATGATATACATTTAAATCTAGGTGCCCATCTGATTTTGGTTTTATGAAGGTACATTTTGTGTAAAGAGCTGTTAAACTGATGTCCTTGCCGGAGGAATAATCAGTGAAGCATTCTATTCTGCCATCCTGCTCCACTCTCCATTTGTATACCTTCTTTTGAAAAATTTCTGTTCATGTTATTTGCCCACTTTTTAATGAGATTACTTGGGTTTCTTTTCCTGCTGTTTTGAGCTCCTTGTTGATTCTGAAAAATAGTCCTTTGTTGAAGGTATATTTTCAAAATATTTTCTCTCATTCTTTAGGTTTTACGTTTACTCTGCTTGTCATTTCTTTTACTGTGCAGAAGCTCTTTAGTTTACTTAGGTCCTATTGTCAACTTTTTTTGTTGAAATTGCTTTTAAACACTGACTTATAAATCCTTAGCCTATACCAAAGCTCAGAAGAGTTTTTTCTAGGGTTTTGTCTAGAATTTTTATGATTTCAAGTCTCATAAATGTCTTTAGTCTATCTTGAATGAATTGTTGTATATGGTGAGATAGAGAAATCATATTTTTTTTCTTTTCTTTTCTTTCTTTCTTTATTCTTTTTTTTTTTTTGAGACAGAGTTTCTCTCTTGTTACCCAGGCTGGAGTGCAATGGCACAATCTCGGCTCACCACAACCTCCGCCTCCTGGGTTCAGGCAATTCTCCTGCCTCAGCCTCCCAAGTAGCTGGGACTACAGGTGTGCGCCACCAGGCCCAGCTAATTTTTTGTATTTTTAGAGAGACGGGGTTTCACCATGTTGACCAGGATGGTCTCGATCTCTTGACCTCGTCATCCACCTGCCTCGGCCTCCCAAAGTGCCACCATGCCCGGCTGAAATCATATTTCAGTCTTTTACATGTTTCCCTGGGAAATATAAGCCAAGCACAGATCCTACAGCTACCACTGTAGGTGGCTCTCTCCTGCAAGAAACATCTCCTAGCTGGAAACCAATGGGCACAGCCTATTACATCTTCTAGCAAAATAACACAGCATTTGTGAAGGAGAAAGAGAAAACTTTTGTCTTATCTCAGCTAACACCATACTCACATTATCCCAGCTAATCAGAAGGTTCTGAGTGTATTCACAGGTCCAGTACATTGCTAGTACAGCTGGTATTTGAGAAAACCACCATACTAAGGCTATTTATAACCAAGGAAATCTTACAGAGTCAATGTAACTCTCCTGCCAACCCCATCAGTGGTGGTGCTTGCACCTGCTGTTGGGAGACCAGAGGATAGGCAGGCCCAGTTAAGCCCCACTCAACACTGTCCTCCTTTGTACCAAAGAGTGGAGTCTAAGCCACTGTACATCTCTCAGACATTTCCACAGCCTGAGGCATCAGAGATTTCCAGTTGGCTGACAAAGAAGTCCATGACCAATTATCCTCAAAGGAAGAGCCAATATTACAGGTGAATAATCATAGGCCAGAGTGTTAAAGAGAGAGTAATGGAGTTTATTGGTCAACTGATAAGAAGAATCTACAACCCACAAACACACACACACACAAATAAAGTAAGAAGCTGGCAAAGGTCAAACACTGAGAGACTTAGTAATCTATAGAAAAGGCAGGCGGGAGTGTTCTCTGCTTCCCTACCCAATCTGGAAGACTGCTAGGATCTGAAGTCAAGGTAGGCTTCTTTGCCTTCATGATCACAAGTACTGCAGTGAGTTGTCGTTTTGAGACTTATTGGGGACATTACATTGTTCACACAAGGTCCCTTTCCTTTTCCCTTGGAGCTGAGCTCTTTTTAAATATTTTTGTAGAATTCACTAGTGAAGATATCCTGAGCTGGAACTTTTTTAGCATGGGAGTTCTTGATTGCTAATTCAAATACTTATTGAAGGTGTATTCACACTTTCCATTTATGAGATCTTTATTTGATTAGTCCCTTAGCCTTGGCATTTGCATTACCCCTACTCCTTTGCATCCAATATAGGCAGTTAATACCTCAAGTCTTTGTATTAATAATTCACATTTCTCTTCACTTTTTATATTCCTATTTATTCCCGAACTTGTTCCCTAGAATAAGTTGCCTGTTGCCTCCCATCTGGATTGCAATTTTGTCAGACCTATCTTGTCTTTGTGAGCTCATTCTCTTTCATTATATTTTATCCTTGGTTTTGTTGACATATTTGTTTTAAACAATTTCAGCTTCATAATTAATATGTAGGCAATACTGAGTCTTTGTAAATTTTTGATGAAAGAAGAGAATTGCAAACTCTTGATTCAAGAGAGTAACACTTTTCATAGTATGGCCCTAATTTACCTATATTTATAAACTAAAATTGTTTTCACTTAAAAATAAGAAAAATTCATCAAAATGAATGTGTTAGGCTATTCTTGCATTGCTATGAAGAAATGTCTGAGGCCAGATAATTTATAAGAAAATGAGGTCTGCTTGGATCACAGTTCTGTACAAGCATGATGCTGGCATCTACTCAGCTTTTGGAGAGTCCTCAGGGAGCATTTGCTCATTGCAGAAGGCAAAGCAGCAACAGGCACATCACATGGCAAGAGGAGAAGCAAGTTGGAGAAACAGTTTTAAACAACCAGATCTTATGTGAACTCACTTATTTTCAGGATAGCATCAAAGGAAAAATCATTCATGAGAAATTTACCCCCATGATCCAATCACCTCTCCCCAGGTCCCAAATACAACACTGGGGATTGAATTTCAACTAAAGATTTGGGGAGACAATATTTATTATCCAAACTATATCAAGAGCTTAACCAAATAGTTTGTTTATATATCTCAAATACAAGAAGTCTTATGGTGGGCTAGATTAGAAATAATATGGTAGCCCTGAAGTATCAGAGAGTCAAGTGTCTTCTTTTTTTCACCATATTTAGTATGGAAGTCTTGATTACTATGACCAAATACTTATGTCCCAAGATGATGTCAATCCTACCTTCTCCTTCACATTTGTGTTTTGAGTAACAAGAAGAAAATAAAAGAAGATTCATGTTCTGGTTTGATTGTGTCCCCTAGAGTTCATGCACTAAAAATGATTGCCCCGTGCAACAGTGTTGGAAGGTGCAACCTAACAAGACATGACTAGGTCATCAGTGTTCTGCCCTTATAAGTATACTCATATCATTACTGCAAGAGTTGTGTGGTTCTTGACAGTTTGTCATCAATGTGAGCTTGGCTCTTTCATGTTTTCTCACTCTTACCCTTCCTTGTCCTTCTATCTTTTGCCATGCAATGAAATAGCATGAAGGCAATTGCCAGAGGCCAGTGCCATGCTCTTGGACATCCCAGTCTTTAGAATCTTCAGAAATAAATTTATTTTCTTTATAAATTACCAAGTTTACAGTATTCTGTTATATAACACAAATTGAAGTAAGACAAGGCATCAGTGTACTTCTGCTTATATTTCTGGGGAAATAAAAATTCTTTGTAACTAAACTAAGCAGCAAATGATTTCATGAATGGAATTTGTGGGTCTATCAGGAAATAAAGTTTGAGTCAACTAATCTGCAGTTTCTGCCATACGATACAGTTATTTTTTCTAGTACTGTACCACCCAAGTTCTCTTCTGGCTAACTTTATAACATAGTATGTTTTTTTAAAATTTAGTGTAATTAGATATGCTGGCACATAATTTCTCAGATAAAGCATGAAATCATTTCTAGGAAAAGGACAACCAAGAGTCTGAATTCACTATTGAAAGCTTGGTTGGCACTGTAGCTGATCTATTTGTTGCTGGAACAGAGACAACAAGCACCACCCTGAGATATGGACTCCTGCTCCTGCTGAAGCACCCAGAGGTCACAGGTAGGACCACAGATGAAGAATAAAGTGAATTTCAGAACAATGCTGAGAAGATAGTGCCAGTGTCCTCCATTCTGTTTCACTTAGAGAAGCTTCATTCTTTAAATTTCTGTGTCATCAGCTGTAATCTGTCTAAATTTGATGACATCATTAAAAAGGACATCTTTGCACAATGGAGGAGGATGACCAATATCAGTAAAAACAGTATGGCAGCAGCAAAATAAATAAAGCCCTGATTAAGTGTCTGGATTTCAGCAGAGGTAATTTGTGGTAGGGAGAGCCAACATAATTTGACCTGGTATTGAATGTTGGTTTTATTATGGAAAGTCCACTTTGAATAGTAGGTACATTCTTGAAGATATCTTCTGTAAGTTTGAAAATTCCATGCTCTAATGCTGGGGTAGGGAGATAAAAACAATCTTTGTTGAAGCATAAATGGAAGTTCTAGAATGGTAGTGAGGTATCCTGAGATAAATTCCAGTTTGGGAGTTTGGGAAGTAATCTAAAAGTTAGACTCCTAAGAAAGGTGGTTTAATTTAAGCAGAGGCCATACCCAAAAGAATTTTATTATTCTAGAAGTGTGTTTCATATAACTGCTGTTTTACCAAATAGGAATTTTTGGAAGGGGGATTAATAATTGCATCTTTCCAATACAACTTTTCTTTAGAATTTATAATTTACCTTTAGAGTAAATTCTACATTTCCCTAGAATTTACCTTTAAATACTTCCTGTTTTGCAGCAGATAGCATACCTTTTCCCCCATGTCAGGATCCCACTGAAATTTTAATAACTAAATTATAAATTAAAATTAGCTTGCTGAAGTAAAAGGAGAGGAGAATAGAAAACAGCCAACAAGTCTTTGACAAATTTCTAAAATACAGAGAGACATTGGAGAATTGACAATTTACATAGCATAGAGGATGAAGTTGTAACCTAAGTGTCAGCAGAGAAAGATTTATCAAGAGGGAAAGCTAATATGTTTCACTATGATTCTTATAAGGTTGAGTATTTGGAGGCATCAAGGGCCAAAGAAGGTAGAGAATGAGGCTGAAAAGGGAGGCTCCCCCAGGTTTTCTTCATAATTCCTTTTATCAGGTACCCAATTTTTTCCCACTAGAAAAGTGAGGCACACTCTCCAGAGAAACTGAGGCTAAGAAGCTCTGTACTTGGAAATAATTTACAGGGCCAGATAAGTGTGAGGTGTGAAGCCAGAAAAAAAGGTTTGGGAAAGATCTACTCCTCAGACTCAAAGACTCAGCATTTTTCCCCATCTTGCTTCCTGACATTCAGCAGTCAGCTAGATATTCTCCAGATAAGAAACAAGTCTAGAGAAAAGACCCCCATATTTTGCCATGTTAATGGTAAGTTACAAGTGTTCAGCAGAGTAAATGAAATTAAAACATGCACCACAGGACACAGGGTCATAGAATTTTGGAGCACCAGAAGTAAAGGGAAAATCTTTCAGAGACATATATTAGGTCATATATAAAATATCAGCATTCAGACAGCATCAGAATTCTCAAGTGTAGTATCTTGTGTATTAATAGAAAAAAAAATAGACCTGTACACTTGCTACAAATCTCACGCTCTATACTAACTCTCTCCAATACTGGAGGTTGTGCTCTCATCTCATCAGTAGAAATCATAGGTGCCAGGAATAAGGAGACCTCATGTAAGAGAATGAGAGTATCAGAGAGACTGCTGGGCACCAGTCCTGGAAAACAACCACTTCAGAAAAGACCAGGTGGATAACACATGTGCAGGAGATATCAAGAAGCAAAGAGATGTGATTAATAGTCTGAGATTTTCATATAATTGGGGAATTATTACTGGGAGTTGCAAACATGTACCTGAGCATGTGCAAATAGTCTAACTTGAAGCATATAAAATTGTGATTCAACTAAAAAGCCAACAAAGAATGTGTATGTATAAATAGGTGTGTGTGTGTGTGTGTGTGTGTGTGTGTGTGTGTGTCAGAATGATGTAAACAATGAATAGTGATATAACCTGGAATTGTGGTCTAAATATATTCTGATAAGTAGGAGAATTGTGTGTGTGTGTGTGTGTGTGTGTGTGTATACATATCACTTTGTGGGTGTGTGTCTATATATGGAATAGAGATGGAGATTAAAATTCTCATCTTCCATACCAGAAAATGATTAAATATTGTCTAAAAATTGTTAAGTAAAAAATATAAAGAGATAGTGGTCAGTTAGAAATACGAATATACATTTCAGAAGAAGCTGCTAGCATGTTCAAAGTGGCCACAATTGGGAACTGGAAGAGTGAAGAGAGTATCATTGCTAATTGCACCTCCCCCTCCAACACACATGAACGTACAAAAAACACAAACACAAATATGTTTATAAAACCATTACAATTTAACAGTATATCTCATGTATTATTTTGATAATACATATACTATTTGATTCTTGTTTTTCTGTTTACAAGCACTGTAATTTCTTGACTTATTGTGTTCTGTTTATTTTTAAAATAATTTATTACTTACATTTGTATTAGTTGTCATGTGTGTTAATTTATAGAAATGTACTTGTGTACTGTAATTACTAATTTGTAGGAGAATGATATGTATCTATTTTATGGCAATTCTCTTTATATGGCTGGTTGTACTTCTGGACATGTAACTCATGTTTGTAATGTTGTTGGGATTTTTATGTGTTGTTTAATGTGGCCATGAATTGCTATGGTAAATGTTCTATGTATCTCCGTTTCCATCCGTTCTTCCTTATGTCTTGTCAGCTAAAGTCCAGGAAGAGATTGATCATGTAATTGGCAGACACAGGAGCCCCTGCATGCAGGATAGGAGCCACATGCCTTATACAGATGCTGTCATGCATGAGATCCAGAGATACATTGACCTTGTCCCAACCAGTGTGCCCCATGCAGTGACCACTGACATTAAGTTCAGAAATTACCTCATCCCCAAGGTAAGCTTGTTTCTCTTACACTATATTTCTGTGCTTCCAAAAGTTCCAAAGTGCCAGTTTGGCTCCAATCCTCTAAAAATACAAGATGAGAGAAGTCCAATACTCATATATGTGGCAGCTTGATGGACTTTCTGTTATTTTGTTTGGGGCTATAAAGATTTATAAAGCTCTTTTCTTTTTTTAATTGCATTTTAGATTTGGGGGTACATGTGAAGAACATGCAAGATTGTTGCATAGGTACACACATGGCAGTGTGATTTGCTGCCTTCCTCCCTATCACCTATATCTGGCATTTCTCCCCATGCTATCTCTCCCCAACTCCCCACCTATAATAGGTCTCCTTAATAGGCTACTCTTAGGTGTTTACATTTTCAAATCATTGTTGAAAGTAATCAGTGTGCCAATTTCCTAAAACACTCTTCTGAGATTTTTATCAAAGTGACATTCAATGTATAGTTCAATCTGGAAAGACTTAGCATGTTCATGCGTTGAGTTTTTAAATTCATGAATATGGTTATGCTCACAACTTACTGAGCTTTATTGTTTTCTCAGTAATGTTTTAGTTTCAGTACAGTGGCTTACAAGTCTATCATTATGTTTTTCCTAGATAATTAATATTTTCTTGTTATAAATTTTTATTTCTTTGTAACTGGTATATGTAATTGTATCTAATTTTACTATTCTAATGACCTTATATCTAACAACTTTCCTAAATTTACTGATCATTGCTAATAATTTACCTGTGGATATGCTTGGAATTTCTATGTACATTATCTTACTATCTAGGTAAATATGTATTTTATTTCTTATTTTCTAATTATTTTGTCCTTAATTTATCTTTATTGCATTATTGCACTGGCTAGGCTTTACAGGATAGCAGTGAACAGAATTGGTGATAGAGGGCATCCTTTTATTTTATTTCTGATCTGCTGGAGGGTAGAGTATAAGAATATTAATATTTCACTACTAAGAATGATGCTTTAACTATTTTAGTAGATACTCTTTATCAGAATCTTTAAGATGTTAGTAGATGTTCTTTATCAGATAGGAAAATTTTCCCTCTTATTTTTATATAAATTTTTGTCATGAATATGTGTGCAATTTTATCAAATTGATTCTCTGCATCTGTCTGATTGCATATACTGGCCTCACATCCCTCACTAAATATGTGTAAGTATACAGAAAAAGCTGTATTTGCTCTGTTACTTATTGTTTAGGACTTCTGTATTTATATTCATAAGATATTTTGTCTGCAACTTTTCTCCTTCAAAAGTTTCTTGTCAGAGTTATGATAACAAGACAATGCTGGCTGCATAAAACTAAGTGAGAAATGTTCCTAATGTGGGCTTGTTTTTATTGCTTTCCCTTTCTTCCACTTTTCTTCTTGTGACCACTTAGTTGTATTCTTGAAATTCCTAAAAACCTATGGCTTGGTACAAGATATAATATATGAAAAATGCAGAATTTCAGAGAATGGATTTATTCCTCTCTCATAGGCAGTAGTAATGACAACATCTCCTGTCCTGAATCAGAATTGAACATGATGTGAACATAGTCAAATATTGACTGTAGGTATGGACTTACCTCTCTGAGGTTCTTCTATCACTGGGACCAATTTTTGCCTTTTTAATCTGGAGACCAATTTTAGTCTTTGCAGCTTTACAATACCTTCTATCATATGGTTTCTGTATTCATCCAGATTTTTAATTGCTGTGCTATAAGCCGCACAATTCCACTTATTATGTAATTAAAAATAATATAAGTTACATTTTCTTGAAGGAAAACAATGAGATTGATAAGGTTTCAATTACTAATGTCATCCTCTGGAGAAGACAGAATTGATAACTTATAAAGATACAATGGGGTTTGCGCTAATTATCACTGATTTTCTACAAGAGTTAGGACTTCAATCCACACTGTTTTTACCAAAGCACACAACCAGGAGAGGCTTGTCTTTCTCAATACTGGAATCTATCCAAACCTCAATACTGCAGTATGTATGCCCCAAAACAAAGATTTTTTTTATACACAATAATACAGTATTCATAATCAGTAGTTATTGTCCAAATAATAATACAGCCTAATTTAAATTTTTCCAATTTTCCGAGAATATTTTTATGGATTTTTTTTCTTCTCGTTTTTTCTTCTATTTTTTCTTCTGCTGTTTACTATCGGGGCAAGGAACAAGCATATAATTTATTTGTGTTGACCTATTCACCTCCTATAATCAAGGAAAGTTCCTTTCCTTGTTTGTTTCTCTTCAATCAGTTGACCTTTTTGAGACCAGCAGTCATTTAAAATGTTCCTCAGACTGGTTTTGTGTGACTGTTTTCTAGAGGCAGATTCCAGCTACAAATTTGACAAGACAACTACATAGGTGCTTTAAATATCCCACTGAATCGCATTGGTGAGGGAGGAGCATAAAATGTCACATGTGCCATTATTGCTCATGCTAAGTTCCTCCCATAATATGGTGGTATCCTCCAGATCTCACCATTGCAGAGGTTCTGCTTTTTTTTTCTTTTTTAATTGAGACAGAGTCTCACTCTGTCACCAGTCTGGAGTGCAATGGCATGATCTCAGCTCACTGCAACCTCCGCCTCCTGGCTTCAAGCAATTCTCCTGCCTCAATCTCCTGAGCAACTGGGTGGTTCTAGCTTTAATTGATGATCCTTGCCTGTCCTGATGATCCTGACTTGAATTGTGACAAAGTGATAATTTTTCTAATTTCATCACCTTTTCAGTGTTTTAAACTAACATTAATGTATAGATGGCAATAATAAACATAGTTTTTACTTGTTATTGCACTTGTGGTTATCATCTCAGAAGACATCATATTTAGATAGATTAGATGTTTATTTACAAAAGTTTAATGAACAGATACTCTGGACATTTCAGATATAAACAGAGACTTCCATTTTATATCATAATCCACATAATCTAAATACAAGATGTGTGAAATTTGAAGAGATGAAATAGAGCGGCAAGTGGGGATATACAAGGGCATCCAAACTTGATCAGGAGAACACCTTCAGAAGGTAACACACAAGTACCCAAGATGTAAGACTTCAAATGTGATTGGAAAGCTCCTCAGCAAGATTCCGTCACCGGTCTTAAACTCATCCATGTAAATTACTGTGTCTGGCTGGACCTGAGTTTCCTCATCTAAAGATCAATGATATGGGGCTATGTGATGTCCACTACTTCTTCTCACTTCCAGACTTCTTTATAAATCAGATTATCTGTTTTGTTACTTCCAGGGCACAGCCATAATGACATCACTGACTTCTGTGCTGCACAATGAAAAAGAATTTCCCAATCCAAAGACCTTTGACCCTGGCCACTTTCTGGATAAAAATGGCAACTTTAAGAAAAGTGACTACTTCATGCCTTTCTCAGCAGGTAATGGAAACTTATCTCCATCTGTATTTAAGGGAAAGAGATAACTCTTGGGAATCAGTTGCAATTTACATGGCACCTCCTCTGGGGCTGGTAGAATTGCTATTTGTTCATGATCAAGAGCACCACTCCCAATACCCATGCTTTCCACCCTCACTATACACCCTCATTATTGGGCCAGATAGTGGAGCTTTGAGGAGTTAATTCCATTGTTCCTAACTGAGAAAACTAACATCTAGGTTGGCTGAACTCTACCATTAGAAATATCACTAAGGTACCCAAGAGCTCCTCCTAGAAGGCAAACTTCATCTGATCTTTCCTTAACTGACACGAGAAATGTAACTAAGTCCACAACTGCATTGAGTGTTTTCTACATGGTGTTCCTCACCTCCTGGGCTGAGCTCCAGGGGCACAAGTTTCAACGAGAACAGAATGAATTCTTAAGAGGCTCACTCCTGAGTTAGGGAAGAAGAGTAAACAGGTCATTGTAATTAAGTCAGACCAGGACATTTGGGAGAGAAAAGCACAGTCCCTGGGCAGGGCATAGAGGGGAAACTTGAATGCTTCCTGCTCTCTCACACAACACAGTGAGACACAAAATGGAATAAGTAACTCAGAGAATGTTTGATCTCCTTCAAAGGAGGTGATAAAATCTAAGGGAAGGCTGGGCATTTTGAAGGAGTTAATGAATGACAGAGCAGAACATTTACTTTAGATCAAGGAATTCAGACATTTGCTAAATAATCATGGGGTTCAGGAAACATTGGCAAGATAGGAGGTTACTTTATGGTGATTCCAGAGCACTCTGTCTTCCTCCAGTCATGATCATATATCCTGTATTCTTGATTTTCATGCCTGCATTTGTGTGCTGGGTCTCTGGCCATGGAATCTTCTTCCTTTATTCTTTGACCTTTTATGTCTGCTCTATATTTGGCATTGTAGATACCAAGATGACAAGGACAGAGACCTTCATTCAAGAATTTACTTTTTCTTTTCTTTTTTGAGATGGAATCTTGCTCTGTTGCCCAGGCTGGAGTGCAGTGGCATGATCTCAGCTCTCTGCCTCCTGGGTTCAAGCAATTTTTCTGTCAAAGCCTCCAGAGTAGCTGGGACTACAGGTGCCCACCCACCACACCACACCCAGCTAATTTTTGCATTTTTAGTAGAGACAGAATTACACCATATTGGCAAGGCTGTTCTCAAACTAATTACCTCAAGTGATCTACCCACCACCTTGGCCTCTCAAAGTGCTGGGATTACAGACGTGAGCCACCATGCCCACCCAAGAATTCACATTTTAGCACAATAGATAAATAAATACAGAATTATGATTCCAGATTATCCATGCTTTAATGAAAGCATGAGTATGATGTTGAGGAAAACCAGAGAGGGTATGATTTTATTACTTGAGGGGGTTATAAATAGTGTGAAGATGAAATAAAAATTGGACCTATGTCCTGAATGTAGCCTAATAAAGGTGTATCTTAGCCAAAGCGAACAACAGGATATGAAACTTGAAACTTCATGTGTGTTCAACGTTGATAAAGAGTGTGTTTGGCTAGAGCTGAGAATAAATTATGTGAAACGCGGAAGGAAAGATCATGGAATATCAGGCTTGAAACAGGAAACAGAGATATGCTTGTATTTATATAATGACAGATGGAAACTGAAAATGGCAAAAGAGCTGTTTTAATGTGGAAATAACTAATGAAGTGATTGTTATGAGTATTTGTTAAATATTTGTTGAATGAAAGATGACTATTGAGATTAGATGTTAGAGAGCAAGTGTGTCCATTTTTGTACATTTGTTTGTCCCACCATACATTATTCCATCCATCATTTCATCTATTCATCCATGTGTTCATTCATTTACCCAGTCATTCATCAGTTATTTACTGCATATTCTGTTTCTGCAAGTCACAAACAGTCTGTTTGTGACAGTCACAGTTAAATACAAGGAGTAACTACTTTCTCTCTTTGTTATCTTCAGGGAAACGAATTTGTGCCGGAGAGGGACTCGCCCGCATGGAGATATTTTTATTCCTAATCACAATTTTACAGAACTTTAATCTGAAATCTGTTGGTGATATAAAGAACCTCAATACTACTTCAGTCAGCAAATCAGTTGTTTCTTTGCCACCCCCATACCAGATCTGCTTCATTCCTGTCTGAAGAATGCTAGGTCATCTGGCTGCAGATCTGCTGTCATCTGTAACTCTTTTTTATCAAGGACATTCCCACTATTATGTCTCCTCTAACCTCTCATCACATCTTCTGATTCCCTCAATATCCCCATAAGCATTCAACCTCCATTAAGGAGAGTTGTTCAGGTCATTGTACAAATATATTTGCAATTATTCATACTCTAACACTTGTATTGACTGCCATATATGCTAACACTTTTCCAGTACTGATGTTTTAATATGTTATCACAGTAAAACACAGAAAAGTGATTAATTATTGATAATTTAGATCCATTTCTTTTGTGAATGTGCTAAATAAAAAGTGTTATTAATTGTTATTAATCAGTTCTCAGACTTTCCTTCCTTTGTGCATAATGTAAGAAAGAAATTAAAGAAGAGAAAATTCCAGGAGTCCCAGCTTGTCCTCATAAGATAAGCAGAAGTGACAAAGGAAATGACAGTAAGGAAGGTCTATGGATGTTTGAGACCTAGAGTTTATAAGAGAGAAAATCTCTTCAAGGGAAGAAACAACCTTAAGGAACATATTGAGGTCAGTTGTGTATTTCTGGAGATAATGTGAGGCTAATGACTTCAGGGCCATACAGTCAAATTACCATTGCATTTATGTGTAAAACAAGAAATAGAATTTAGAAAAATAATGCGATCTGTTGACACTTTCCAAGGATTTTGTTCTTGTTTGGAGAGGGAAGAATAAAACTCAGAATGTATGATTAGCAATTTGAAAGTACATATTCATACTAGATTCTAAGTTAAAACATAAAGTGAAAAAGAATTCAGATTTTTGTTTAGTGTTCACAACAATATCAAAACAGAGGGATGAATTCAGACACTCAATCTCCATTCCTACTTCACTGATCCACTCATCTTTAACCCCATAGGCCCAAATAATGGAGTGGGGACATGAGGGCACTCAAGCACAAAGCTTCTGTAAACAGTTAGAACAAACACAGGTTCAGTGGTCCTCTTATCAGGATAAAGTTGACTATATTCACAGATGACACTGGAAACATTTTGGTGGTGACCTGATCTTTCATTATAGATGGTCGTTGTCCATCCTAATGTAGGGGAGGAATTATTTGGAGCAGAGGGCTGAGAGCGATGCTGTGTACCTGTGCTGTGTTTATGCAGGCATAGCAGTGCATATAGTGTGGGTATAAAAAGTTATGTAATTCTTTTGCCTCAACTTTGTTTCTTTGTTTTCAAATAAGAAATTATGAACACAAGATTTGAGTTCATTTTCAGGAAGAGTTAAAGAACTACAATTTCTCTATAGCATAAATGTGGTTTCTCTCTTCCAGAACACTTCACCAGAAAATACTTGAGATTAAACTTCACTTGAGAATGCTTCTTAACAAAATACTAGCTAACATAATTCAACAGCATACCAAAAAGTTAATCCACCATGATTAAGTGGGTATCATACCAGGATGCAAGGACAGTTTAACATATACAAGTCAATAAATGTGATACATCATATAAACAGAATTAAAAACAAAAATCACATGATTGTCTCAGTAGATGCTGAAAACGCATTCGACAAAATCCAGCATCCTTTATGATTAAAAGCCTCAGTAAAATTGGCATACAAGGGACATACCTCAACATAATAAAAGCCATTTATGAAAAACCCACAGCCAACATAATACTGAATGGGGAAAAGTTGAAAGCATTCCCTCTGAGAACTGGAACAAGACAAGGATACCCACTCTCACCACTCCCCTTCAGTATAATACTGGAAGTCTCAGTGAGAGCAATTAGACAAGAGAAAGAAATCAATGGCATCCAAGTTAGTAAAGAGGAAGTTGAACTGTCACTGTCTGTTGACAATATGATCATTGAAAACCCTAAAGACCTCCTCCAGAAAGCTCCTAGAATGCATAAAAGAATTCAGCAAAGTTTCTGGATACAAGATTAATGTACACAAATCAATAGCTCTTCTAGATACCAACAGCAACCAAGCAGAGAATCAAACCAACAACACAACCTATTTTACAATAGCTCCAAAAATAAAATACTTAGGCATATACCCAACCAAGAAATCAAAACACATCTGCAACAAAAACTACAAAAGATACAAAACACTGCTGAACAAAATTATAGATGAGACATGCAAATGGAAACACATCCCATCCTCATTGATAGATACAATCAATATGGTGAAAAAGACCATACTGCCAAAAGCAGTCTATAAATTAAACACAATTTTCATCAAAATACTACCATGATTCTTCACAGAATTAGAAAAAACAATTCTAAAATTTATGTAGAACCAAACCGAAAAAAAAGCTCACATAGCCAAAGCAAGACTAGGCAAAAAGAAGAAATCTGGAGACTTTGCACTACCTAATTTCAAACTATAATATAAAGCCATAGTTCACCAAACAGTGTGATACTGGTATAAAAATAGGAACAGAGGGGATCTTCCAAGATGGCACCGTAGAAACAACTCAGGATTGCAGCTCTCAGTGAAGGTGCAGAGGGTGAGTCCTAGCTGCATTCTCAGACGGACCTTTTTTGTCCACAGAACGTTGAAAGTCCCAGGTGTAGGAGAGAATGGGATGCCAGTGCAGCTGGCTCACGTGACCGGTCTGGCCGGCGCTGCAGCACAGTGGCACCGGGCACAAAACTCACTGGTCTGGGTGCCCTGTTAAACCAGCAATCTGAGATTTGGAAGGGCAGATTGACATGTCCATCTGATTAAACAAGACTTGGACAATGAGCCAGACCAGGAGATTCCTGGGAAGCATGATTTGAGCCACTGCAGTGGGCAGCAGCACGGGAGATCGCACGGATCCCAGTGCCCTATCAGCAGGCTACTGGGGCGTCAGTGAGAGAGTCAACTGTTCAAATTGGGGAGAAAGAGAGAGAGAGGACAGACTCTGAGGCAGGGAGCCAGGTGATCGGGCTTGGCGGGTTCCACCCTCATGGGGACAAGCAGGGCAGCGATTGGAGGTGCTTGGGGTTGAGAGTTTTGCTGCCAGCACAGCTGAATTTAGGACAGTGCAGCCTGGTGGGAGAGGGGCATCTGCCACTATGGATGCAATCCATTCCTACTGAAGTACTGCCCAGTGCTGACGCAGCCTGCTGTTGCCGAGGCAACCTGCCATAACAGAAAGACTCCACCAGCAGGGCAGAGTGCACCACAGCAAAACAGAGCCCTGTGGCAGGAGGGCGGACCTGCGCTAGCAGGGTGGAGACTCAGCAGGCAAATAGTGAATAGACTACCTCCTAGCCAGGCAGCACAGTGCAACAGATACTCATAAAGAAAGCCCAAACTCCCTGAGACAGAGCATCTAAGGGGAGGGAAAAAAGGGGGAGTTTTATGAGTTCTGCTGCCGCAGACATAAACACATCCTCCCAACAACCCTGAATGAACAACGGAGCTCACAGCTCAGCACTGGAGCTCCTATAAAGCACAGACTGTCTCCTCAAGCAGCTCCCTGACCCCTGTATATCCAAAGAGTCACCTCAAAAAAGACTAATCAGATTGACATTTTGTGGGCATCATTCTGGAACAAAGATAGCAGAAGAAGAAACTGGTAGCATCCCTCACTGTTCCACAGCTGCTACAGGTGTACCCCAGACAAGCAGGGCCTGGAGTGGACCTCACCACTCATACAGCAGAGGGGCTAGACCATTAGAAGGAAAACTAAGTAACAGAAATACCTCCTCATCAACAATCTGGGTGTCCACACAGAGACCCAATTGAAAAATCAGCAACTACTAAGACGACAGGTGGATAAATCCATAAAGATGGGAAGAAACCAGCGCAAAAAGGAGGAGAACACCCAAAACCAAAACACCTCACCTCCTACAAAGGAACAAAACTCCTCACCAGCAAGGTAACAAAGCTGGACAGAGAATGAGTGTGATGAAATGACAAAATCAGACTTCAGAAAATGGATAATGAGAAACTTCAGTGAGCTAAAAGAACATGTTCTAAATCAGTGCAAAGAAACTAAGAACCTTGAAAAAAGATTTGAAAAAAGATTCGAGGAAATGATAACAAGAATGGACAACTTAGAGAGGAATATGAATGAATTGAAGGAGCTGAAAAACACAACATGAGAACTTCGTGAAGCATGCACAAGTTTAAAACAGCCGAATTGACCAAGCAGAAGAAAGAATATCAGAAGTCAAAGATCAACTCAATAAAATGAGAAACCAAGATTAGAGAAAAAAGCACAAAAAGAAATGAACAAAATCTCCAAGAAATGTGGGACTATGTGAAGAGACCCAACCTACGTTTGATATGTGTACCAGAATGTGATGAAGAAAATGAACCCAAGCTGGAAAATACTCTTCAGGATATTATCCAGAAAAATTTCCCCAACCTACCAAGACAGGTCAATACTCAACTCCAGGAAATACAGAGAACACCACAAAGATATTCTGCAAGAAGAGCAACCCCAAGGCACATAATCGTCAGATTCACCAGCGTTGAAATGAAGGAAAAAAACTAGGGGCAGCCAGAGAGAAAGGGCGGGTCACCCACAAAGGGAAGCCCATCAGACTCACAGCAGATCTCTCGGCAGAGAATCTACAAGCCAGAAGAGAGTGGGGGCCAATATTCAACATCCTTAAAGAAAATAACTTTCAACCCAGAATTTCATATCCAGCCAAACTGAGCTTCATAAGTGAAGGAAAAATAAAATCCTTCATGAACAAGCAAGTACTCAGAGATTTTGTCACCACTAGACCTGCTTTATAAGAGCTCCTGAAAGAGGCACTACACATAGAAAGAAACAACCAGTACCAGCCATCCTAAAAGCATACCAAATGCTAAAGAGCATCAACAAAATAAAGAATCTGCATCAACCAATGGGCAAAACAGCCAGCTAGCATCAAAATGGCAGTATCAAATTCACACATAACAATATTAACCCTAAATGTAAATGGGCTAAATGCACCAATCAAAAAACACAGACTTGCAAATTGGATAAAAAACCAAAACCCATCGATGTGCTGTATCCAGGAAACCCATCTCACATGCAAGGATA
Source organism: Saguinus oedipus (assembly GCA_031835075.1). Taxonomy (NCBI): domain Eukaryota; kingdom Metazoa; phylum Chordata; class Mammalia; order Primates; family Cebidae; genus Saguinus; species Saguinus oedipus. The sequence goes on along the minus strand of CM063179.1, from coordinate 100,363,641 downwards.
CACAAAGGCTCAAAACAAAGGGATGGAGGAAGATTTACCAAGCAAATGGAGAGCAAAAAAGCAGGAGTTGCAATTCTCATCTCTGATAAAATAGACTTTAAAGCAACAAAGATCAAAAGAGACAAAGAAGGTCATTACATAATGGTAAAAGGATTGATACAACAAGAAGAGCTAACGATTCTGAATATATATGGACCCAATGCAGGAGCACCCAGATATATAAGGCAAGTCCTTAATGACTTACAAAGAGACTTAGACTCCCACACAATAATAGTGGGAGACTTTAACACTCCACTGTCAATATCAGACAGATCGACCAGACAGAAAATTAACAAGGATATCCAGGGCTTGAACTCAGACCTGAAACAAGCAAACCTGATAGACATTTACAGAACTCTTCACCTCAAATCCACAGAATATACATTCTTCTCAGCACCACATCACACCTACTCCAAAATTGACCACATAATTGGAAGTAAAGCACTCCTCAGCAAATGCAAAACACCTGAAATCATAACAAACAATCTCTCAGACCACAGTGCAATCAAGGTAGAACTCAGAATTCAGAAACTAACTCAGAACTGCACAGCTTCATGGAAACTGAACAACTGGCTCTTGAATGTGGATTGAATAAACAAAGAAATGAAGGCAGAAATAAAGAAGGTCTTTGAAATCAATGAGAATGAAGACAAAACATACCAGAATATCTGGGACACATTTAAAGCAGTCTGTAGAGGAAAATATATAGCAATAAGTGCCCACATGAGAAGAGTGGAGAGATCCAAAATTGACACCCTATTGTCAAAATTGAAAGAGCTAGGGGAGCAACATCAAAAAAGCTCAAAACCTAGCTGAAGACAAGAAATAACAAAGAGCAGAGCAGAACTGAAGGAGATAGAGACAAGAGAAACCCTTCAAAAAAATCAATAAATCCAACAGCTCATTTTTTGAAAAGATCAACAAAATAGACAGACCACTAGTCAGACTGATAAGAAAGAAAAGAGAGAACAACGAAATAGATGCAATAACAAATGATAAAGAGGAAATCACCACAGATTCCACAGAAATTCAAACCATCATAATAGAATACTACAAACAACTCTATGCAAAATAAACTAGTAAACCTGGAAGAAATGGATAAATTCCTGGATGCCTGTGTCCTCCCAAGCCTAAACCAGGAGGAAGCTGAAACTATGAATAGACCAATAAGAAGGTCTGAAGTTGAGGCAGCAATTAAGAGCCTACCACACAAAAAAAGCCCAGGTCCAGATGGGTTCACAGCTGAATTCTACCAGATACACAAAGAGGATCTGGTACCATTCCTTCTGAAACTATTCCAAATAATTCAAAAAGGGGAAACCCTTCCCAAATTATTTTATGAGACCAACATCATCCTGATACCAAAACCCGGCAGAGACTCAACAAGAAAAGAAAACTTCAGGCCAATATCCATGATGAACATAGATGCAAAAATCTTCAATAAAATACTGGCAAACCGACTGCAACAGCACATTAAAAAACTTATCCGTCATGATCAAGTAGGATTCATCCTGGGGATGCAAGGCTTGTTCAACATATGCAAGTCTATTAATGTCATTCACCACATAAACAGAAGCAAAAACAAAAACCACATGATTATCTCAATTGATGCCGAGAAGGCATTTGACAAAATTCAACAGCCCTTTATGGTAAAAAACCCTCAATAAACTTGGTATTGATGGAATATATCTCAAAGTAATAAAAGCTATTTATGACAAACCAACAGCCAATATCATACTGAATGGGCAAAAACTGGAAGCATTCACTTTGAAATCCGGCACTAGACAAGGATGCTCTCTCTCACCACTCCTATTCAACATAGCACTGGAAGTTCTAGTCAGAGCAATCAGGCAAGAAAAACAAATAAAGTGTATTCAAATATGAAAGGTGGAAGCCAAAGTGTCTCTATTTGCAGACGACATGATAGTATACCTAGAAGACCCCATCACCTCAGCCCAAAAACTCCTGAAACTGATAAGCAACTTCAGCAAAGTCTCAGGATATAAAATCAATGTGCAAAAATCACAAGCATTTCTGTACACCAATAACAGACTTAAAGAGAACCAAATCAAGAATGAACTGCCATTCACAATTGCTACAAAGAAAATAAAATACCTAGGAATAAAACTCACAAGGAACATAAGGGACCTCTTTAAGGAAAACTACAAACCACTGCTCAACAAAATAAGAGAGGACACAAACAGATGGAGAAACATTCCATGTTTGTGGTTAGGAAGAACCAATATCATGAAAATGGCTATACTGCCCCAAGTAATTTACACAATTATTGCTATCCCCATCAAGCTACCATTGAATTTCTTCACAGAACTGGAAGAAACCACCATGAACTTCATGTGGAACCAAAAGAGAGCCCGCATAGCCAAGTCAATTCTAAGCAAAAAGAACACAGCGGGAAGCATCACACTACCAGACTTCAAACTATACTACAAGGCTAGAGTAATCAAAACAGCATGGTACTGGTACCAAAACAGAGATATAGACCAACGGAACAGAACAGAGGCATCAGAGGAAACACAACATATCTACAACCATATAATCTTTGATAAACCAGACAAAAACAAGCAATGGGGAAAGGATTCCCTGTTTAATAAATGGTGTTGGGAAAACTGGCTAGCCATGTGCAGAAAGCAGAAACTGGACCCCTTCCTGACACCTTACACTAAACTTAACTCCAGATGGATTAAAGACTTAAACATAAGACCTGACACCATAAAAACCCTAGAAGAGAATCTAGGCGAAACCATTCAGGACATAGTAGTAGGCCAGGACTTCATGACCAAAACACCAAAAGCATTGGCAACAAAAGCCAAAATAGACAAATGGGACCTAATCAAACTCCACAGCTTCTGCACGGCAAAAGAAACAGTCACTAGAGTGAATCGGCAACCATCAGAATGGGACAAAAATCTTTGCAGTTTATGCATCTTACAAAGGGCTGATATCCAGAATTTACAAAGAACTCAAACAGATTTACAGGAAAAAAACAAACAAGCCCACTCAAAAATGGGCAAAGAACATGAACAGACACTTTACAAAAGAAGACATACATGAGGCCAACAAACACATGAAAAAATGCTCATCATCACTGGTCATTAGAGAGATGCAAATCAAAACCACACCGAGATACCATCTCACACCGGTTAGAATGGCAATCATTAAAAAATCTGGAGACAGCAGATGCTGGAGAGGATGTGGAGAAATAGGAACAGTCTTACACTGTTGGTGGGAGTGTAAATTAGTTCAACCATTGTGGAAGACAGTGTGGCGATTCCTCAAGGACCTAGAAATAGAAATTCCATTTGACCCAGCAATCCCATTACTGGGTATATATCCAAAGGACTATAAATCATTCTACTCTAAGGACACATGCACACAAATGTTCATTGCAGCACAGTTTACAATAGCAAAGACCTGGAACCAACCCAAATGCCCATCGATAATAGATTGGACTGGGAAAATGTGGCACATATACACCATGGAATATTATGCAGCAATCAAAAATGATGATTTTGTGTCCTTTGTAAGGACATGGATGAATCTGGAGAACATCATTCTCAGCAAACTGACACAAGAACAGAAAAGGAAATACCGCATATTCTCATTCATAGGAGGGTGAGAAAAATGAGAACACATGGACACAGGGAGGGGGTCTACTATGCACTGGGGTCTATTGGGCGGAATGCGGGAAGGAAAGCGGTGGGGGAGCTGGGGAGGGATAGCCTGGGGAGAAATGCCAAGTGTGGGTGAAGGGGAGGAAGGCAGCAAAACACACTGCCATGTGTGTACCTATGCAACTATCTTGCACGTTCTGCACATGTACCCCCAAACCTAAAATGCAATAAAAATTAAAAAAAAAAGAAACAATGCTCCCTGCACAAATCTATCCTGCCACTTGTTTTTGTATAGTATGTGAGCTAAAAGTATTTAAATTGAACAAATGCAAATAATAAATAACATTTTAGAAACAAAATTTTATAGGAAATTTACATTTTTTTGTATAAATATTTGAACATATCAATCCTCATTTCTTTGCATATTGTCTATGACTGATTTTGTGCTACAATAGCAGATGTCAAGAATTTCAATAGAAACACCCTAGCCTGAAAAGTCTAAAATATTTACTATTTGGCCCATTACAGAAACAGTTTGTCAACTTCTGTCTCAGACTACTATCTCCACTTATGTAAGTGAATTCAGTCTCTAGCAGAACTCATTTATCTGATTTGTAAAGATGGTAGAATTGGCCACATAGTGCTGCATTTTTCTGTACTGGGCTGTTCCATGAAGAAGGGATTCAGTGGGTACTTCCCTTGGGTTCTGGGTTCTCAGGGCTCAAAAGACAGTAGACACAGCATGAGCTGCCCTGAAGATGGGTGAATGAAGAGGTTCATCAGATACAGCATTTCCCTCCAGCAGGTCACCAAAGGTGATGCAGTGGATGGGGGAGACTGGCAACTCCTGCCTGATTCTTCAGTGTATTTTACATTTAGTTCATTATTGTAGAAGAAGCAGGTTTCATTATTATTACCCTCAGACACGAATTTTGAGAAACAAAATTCTTCTCCTGGTTATCTCCTGTGTTTGTGAAAACAGAGTGCATTGTAGTCTTAACTCTTGTAACAAAATCAGTGACCTTCAGGTTAAGCCCCATAATCTTTCAGTAAATTATCAATTCTGTCTTCTTCAAAAGATGACATTAGTAATTGCAACTTTACCAATCTCATTGATTTTTCCCTTTGAAGATACAACTTTTGGTAATATTATTTTTAATTTTTGTAGTATGTCTTGGTTTAATTGGAAAAAGTAGGTTTGAGATGGCAACCAGAGTGTCTGGATGAATACAGAAACCATGTGATAGAAGGCATTGTAAAGCTGCCAAGACAAAAGTTGGGCTCAAGTTTCCAGAGGTAGGGGAATCTCAGAGAGCTAAGAAAACACTGACAGTCAGGTTTTGACTGGGTTCACATTATGTCCAATTCTGAATCATGACAACAAGTGTCATGTCATTATGACTGCCTATGGGAGAGGAATGAATCTTTCTTGGAAGAATATAAACATCCTCTGAAACTCTGCACTTTCTTACATATAACATCTGGTACTTAACCAAAAGTCATCGGCATCACAAGAAGAAAAGTCAGGAGAGGAGAAGGCAATAAAAACAGACTTACATTAGGAAATGTTTCTCACCTAGTTTTACAAGGCTGGCATAATCTTGATATCAAAAATTTTGAAAATTCTGAGAAAGAAAATTGCAAACCAAATCTCTTGTGAATGTAAACACAGAAGTCTTAAACAATATGAAGAAAATGAGTTCATCTCTCTGTGCCTGCTTATTTCTATTTAGTAAGGAATGTGAGGCCAATATAGCTAATCTGATATTGTGTGAATATTTGTCCCCTCCAAATCTCATGTTAAAATGTGATTCCCAATGTCAGAGGTGGGGTCTAGTGAGAGGTATTTGGGACATGGGATGAATCCATCCTGAGTGGCTTAAAGCCCTTCCCATGATAATAAGTGAGCTGGTTCTCTGTTATTTCAAACATGAGCTGTTTGTCTAAAGTCATTTCTACTCCTTTTTCTCTTGCCCCGGCAGGCAAATAGTGAATAGACTGCCTACTAGCTGGGCAGAAGAGTGCAACAGATACTCATAAAGAAAGCCCCAACTCCCTGAGACAGAGCATCTAAGGGGGAAACAAGGGGGGGGTTATGAGTTCTGTTGCAGCACACATAAACACATCCTCCCAACAATGCTGAATGAACAACAGAGCTCACAGCTCAGCACTGGAGCTCCTATAAAGTACAGACCGTCTCCTCAAGCAGCTCCCTGACCACTGTATATCCAAAGAGTCATCACCCCAAAAAAGGACTAATCAGAATGACATTTGGCGGGCATCATTCTGGAACAAAGATAGCAGAAAAAGAAACTGGTAGCATCCCTTACTGTTCTGCTGCTGCTACAGGTGTACCACAGACAAGCAGGGCCTGGAGTGGACCTCAGCACTCATACAGCAGAGGGGCTAGACCATTAGAAGGAAAACTAAGTAACAGAAATACCTCCTCATCAACAATCTGGGTGTCCACACAGAGACCCAATTGAAAAATCAGCAACTACTAAGATGACAGGTGGATAAATCCATAAAGATGGGAAGAAACCAGTGCAAAAAGGAAGAAAACACCTGAAACCAAAACACTTCACTTCCTACAAAGGACAAAAATTCCTCACCAGCAACGGAACAAAGATGGACAGAGAATGAGTGTGACAAAATGACAAAATTAGACTTCAGAAAGTGGATAATGAGAAATTTCAGTGAGCTAAAAGAACATGTTCTAAATCAGTGCAAAGAAACGAAGAACCTTGAAAAAAGATTTGAAAAAAGATTCGAGAAAATGATAACAAGAATGGACAACTTAGAGAGGAATATGAATGAATTGAAGGAGCTGAAAAACACAACACGAGAACTTCACGAAACATGCACAAGTTTCAACAGCTGAATTGACCAAGCTGAAGAAAGAATATCAGAAGTCGAAGATCAACTCAATGAAATAAAACGAGAAACCAAGATCAAAGAAAAAAGCACAAAAAGGAATGAACAAAATCTCCAAGAAATGTGGGACTATATGAAGAGACCCAACCTACATTTGATAGGTGTACCAGAATGTGATGAAGAGAATGAATCCAAGCTGGAAAACACTCTTCAGGATATTATCCAGGAAAATTTCCCCAACCTAGCAAGAAAGGTCAATACTCAACTCCAGGAAATACAGAGAACACCACAAAGATATTCTGCAAGAAGAGCAACCCCAAGGCACATAATCGTCAGATTCACCAGCGTTGAAATGAAGGAGAAAACACTAAGGGCAGCCAGACAGAAGTGTCGGGTCACCCACAAAGGGAAGCCCATCAGACTCACAGCAGATCTCTCGGCAGAGACTCTACAAGCCAGAAGAGAGTGGGGGCCAATATTCAACATCCTTAAAGAAAAGAACTTTCAACCAGAATTACATATCCAGCCAAACTGAGCTTCATAAATGAAGGAAAAATAAAATTCTTCATGAACAAGCAAGTACTCAGAGATTTTGTCACCACTAGGCCTGCTTTACAAGAGCTCCTGAAAGAGGAACTACACATAGAAAGAAACAACCAGTACCAGCCATCCTAAAAGCATACAAAGTGCTAAAGAGCATCAACAAAATGAAGAATCTGCATGAACCAATGGGCAAAACAGCCAGCTAGCATCAAAATGGCAGTATCAAATTCAAACATAACAATATTAACCCTAAATGTAAATGGGCTAAATGCACCAATCAAAAGACACAGACTGGCAAATTAAATAAAAAGCCAAAACCCGTCAGTGTGCTGTATCCAGGAAACCCACCTCACATGCAAGGATACACAAAGGCTCAAAATAAAGGGATGGAGGAAGATTTACCAAGCAAATGGAGAGCAAAAAAAAGCAGGAGTTGCAATTCTCATCTCTGATAAAATAGACTTTAAAGCAACAAAGATCAAAAGAGACAAAGAAGGTCATTACATAATGGTAAAAGGATCGATACAACAAGAAGAGCTAACGATTCTAAATATATACGGACCCAATGCAGGAGCACGCAGGTATATAAGGCAAGTTCTTAACGACTTACAAAGAGACTTAGACTCCCACACAATAATAGTGGGAGACTTTAACACTCCACTGTCAATATCAGACAGATCGACCAGACAGAAAATTAACAAGGATATCCAGGGCTTGAACTCAGACCTGAAACAAGCAAACCTGATCGACGTCTACAGAACTCTCCACCTCAAATCCACAGAATACACATTCTCCTCAGCACCACATCACACCTACTCCAAAATTGACCACATAATTGGAAGTAAAGCACTCCTCAGCAAATGCAAAACAACTGAAATCATAAAAAACAGTCTCTCAGACCATAGTGCAATCAAGTTGGAACTCAGAATTCAGAAACTAACTCAGAACCGCACAGCTTCATGGAAACTGAACAACTGGCTCTTGAATGTTGATTGGATAAACAATGAAATGAAGGCAGAAATAAAGAAGTTCTTTGAAACCAATGAGAATGAAGACACAACGTACCAGAATCTCTGGGACACATTTAAAGTAGTCTGTAGAGGAAAATATGTAGCAATAAGTGCCCACATGAGAAGAATGGAGAGATTCAGAATGGACACCCTATCATCAAAATTGAAAGAGCTAGAGGAGCAAGATCGACAAAGCTCAAAACCTAGCTGAAGACAAGAAATAACTAAGATCAGAGCAGAACTGAACGAGATAGAGACAAGAGAAACCCTTCAAAAAATCAATAAATCCAAGAGCTGGTTTTTCAAAAAGATCAACAAAATAGACAGACCACTAGCCAGACTGATAAAAAAGAAAAGAGAGAACAACCAAATAGATGCAATAAAAAACGATAATGGGGGAATCACCACAGATTCCACAGAAAGTCAAACCATCATCAGAGAATACTACAAACAACTCTATGCACATAAACTAGTAAACCAGGAAGAAATGGATAAATTCCTGGATGCCTGTGTCCTCCCAAGCCTAAACCAGGAGGAAGCTGAAATTATGAATAGACCAATAAGAAGGTGTGAAGTTGAGGCAGCAATTAAGAGCCTACCACACAAAAAAAGCCCAGGTCCAGATGGGTTCACAGCCGAATTCTACCAGACACACAAAGAGGATCTGCTACCATTCCTTCTGAAAATATTCCAAATAATTCAAAAAGAGGGAACCCTTCCCAAATCATTTTATGAGACCAACATCATCCTGATACGAAAACCCAGCAGAGACTCAACAAGAAGTGTGGGTGAAGGGGAGGAAAGCAGCAAAGCACACTGCCATGTGTGTACCTATGCAACTATCTTGCTCGTTCTGCACATGTACCCCCAAACCTATAATGCAATAAAAAAAAAATTTAAAAATAAATAAATAAATAAATATTAAAAAAAAAAAAAAAAAAAAAAGAAAATTTCAGGCCAATATCCATGATGAACATAGATGCAAAAATCTTCAATAAAATACTGGCAAACCGATTGCAACAGCACATTAAAAAACGTATCCATCATGATCAAGTAGGATTCATCCTGGGGATGCAAGGCTGGTTCAACATATGCAAGTCTATAAACGTCATTCACCACATAAACAGAAGCAAAAACAAAAACCACATGATTATCTCAATTGACACAGAGAAGGCATTTGACAAAATTCAACAGCCCTTTGTGCTAAAAACCCTCAATAAACTTGGTATTGGTGGAACATATCTCAAAGTAATAAAAGCTATTTATGACAAACCAACAGCCAATATCATACTGAATGGGCAAAAACTGGAAGCATTCCCTTTGAAATCTGGCACTAGACAAACATGCCCTCTCTCACCACTCCTATTCAACATAGTACTGGAAGTTCTAGCCAGAGAAATCAGGCTTGAAAAAAAAATAAAGGGTATTCGAATAGGAAAGGTGGAAGCCAAATTGTCTCTATTTGCAGATGACATGATAGTATACCTAGAACACCCCATTGCCTCAGCCCAAAAACTCCTGAAACTGATAAACAACTTTAGTAAAGTCTAAGGTATAAAATCAATGTGCAAAAATCACAAGCACCTATACACCAATAACAGACTAAAAGAGAACCAAATCAAGAACGAACTGCCATTCACAATTGCTACAAAGAAAATAAAATACCTAGGAATACAACTCACAAGGAATGTAAGGGACCTCTTCAAGGAAAACTACAAACCACTGCTCAACGAAATAAGAGAGGACACAAACAGATGGAGAAACATTCCATGTTTGTGGTTAGGAAGAATCAATATCGTGAAAATGGCTATACTGCCCAAAGTAATTTACACAATCAATGCTATCCCCATCAAACTACCATTGAATTTCTTCACAGAACTGGAAAAAACCACCATGAACTTCATATGGAACCAAAAGAGAGCCCGCATAGCCAAGTCAATTCTAAGCAAAAAGAATACAGTGGGCAAGGACTTCATGAACAAAACTCCCAAAGCATTGGCAACAAAAGCCAAAATAGACAAATGGGACCTAATCAAACTCCACAGCTTCTGCACAGCAAAACAAACAGTCACTAGAGTGAATCGGCAACCATCAGAATGGGAAAAAATCTTTGCAGTTTACGCATCTGACAAAGGGCTGATATCCAGAATTTACAAAGAACTCAAACAGATTAACAGGAAAAAAACAAACAAGCCCATTCAAAAATGGGCAAAGGATATGAACAGAAACTTTACGAAAGCAGACATACATGAGGCCAGCAAACATATGAAAAAGTGCTCATCGTCATTGGTCATTAGAGAGATGCAAATCAAAACCACATTGAGATACCATCTCACACCAGTTAGAATGGCGATCATTAAAAAATCTGGAGACAGCAGATGCTGGAGAGGATGTGGAGAAATAGGAACACTCTTACACTGTTGGTGGGAGTGTAAATTAGTTCAACCATTGTGGAAGACAGTGTGGCGATTCCTCAGGGACCTAGAAATAGAAATTCCATTTGACCCAGCAATCCCATTACTGGGTATCTATCCAAAGGATTATAAATCGTTCTACTATAAGGACACATGCACACGAATGTTCATTGCAGCACTGTTTACAATAGCAAAGACCTGGAACCAACCCAAATGCCCAACGATGATAGACTGGACTGGGAAAATGTGGCACATATACACCATGGAATATTATGCAGCAATCAAAAATGATGAGTTTGTGTCCTTTGTAGGGACATGGATGAATCTGGAGAACATCATTCTCAGCAAACTGACACAAGAACAGAAAAAGAAATACCGCATATACTCACTCATAGGTGGGTGAGAAAAATGAGAACACGTGGACACAGAGAGGCGGTCTACTATACACTGGGGACTGTTGGGGGGAATGGGGGAGGGACAGCAGGGGGGGGCTGGGGGGGATAGCCTGGGGATGAATACCAAGTGTGGGTGAAGGGGAGGAAAGCAGCAAAGCACACTGCCATGTGTGTACCTATGCAACTATCTTGCTCGTTCTGCACATGTACCCCCAAACCTATAATGCAATAAAAATTAAAAAAAAAAAAAAAAAAAAAAAAAGAATACAGTGGGAGGCATCACACTACCAGACTTCAAACTATATTGCAAGGCTACAGTAATCGAAACTGCATGGTACTGGTATCAAAATAGAGATATAGACCAATGGAACAGAACAGAGGCACTGGAGGCAACACAACATATCTACAACCATATAATCTTTGATAAACCAGACAAAAACAAGCAATGGGGAAAGGATTCCCTATTTAATAAATGGTGTTGGGAAAACTGGCTAGCCATGTTCAGAAAGCAGAAACTGGACCCTTTCCTGACACCTTACACTAAAATTAACTCCAGATGGATTAAAGAGTTAAACATAAGACCTGACACCATAAAAACCCTAGAAGAAAATCTAGGCAAAACCATTCAGGACATAGGAGTAGGCAAGGACTTAATGAACAAAACACCAAAAGCATTGGCAACAAAAGCCAAAATAGACAAATGGGACCTAATCAAACTCCACAGCTTCTGCACGGCAAAAGAAACAGTCACTAGAGTGAATTGGTAACCATCAGAATGGGAAAAAATCTTTGCAGTTTATGCATCTGACAAAGGGCTGATATCCAGAATTTACAAAGAACTCAAACAGATTTATAGGAAAAAAAAAACAAACAAGCCCATTCAAAAATGGGCAAAGGACATGAACAGACACTTTACAAAAGAAGACAGACATGAGGCCAACAAACACATGAAAAAATGCTCATCATCACTGCTCATTAGAGAGATGCAAATCAAAACCACACCGAGATACCATCTCACGCCGGTTAGAATGGCAATCATTAAAAAATCTGGAGACAGCAGATGCTGGAGAGGATGTGGAGAAATAGGAACACTCTTACACTGTTGGTGGGAGTGTAAATTAGTTCAACCATTGTGGAAGACAGTGTGGCGATTCCTCATGGACCTAGAAATAGAAATTCCATTTGACCCAGCAATCCCATTACTGGGTATATATCCAAAGGACTATAAATCGTTCTACTATAAGGACACATGCACACGAATGTTCATTGCAGCACTGTTTACAATAGGAAAGAACTGGAACCAACCCAAATGCCCATTGATGATAGACTGGAATGGGAAAATGTGGCACATATACACCATGGAATATTATGCAGCAATCAAAAATGATGATTTTGTGTCCTTTGTAAGGACATGGATGAATTTGGAGAACATCATTCTCATCAAACTGACACAAGAACAGAAAAACAAATACCACATATTCTCACTCATAGGCGGGTGAGAATAATGAGAACACATGAACACAGGGAGGGGGTCTACTACACACTGGGGTCTATTGGGGGGAAGGGGGAGGGACAGTCGGGGGGCTGGGGAGGGATAGCCTGGGGATAAATGACAAGTGTGGGTGAAGGGGAGGAAAGCAGCAAAACACACTGCCATGTGTGTACCTATGCAACTATCTTGCACACTCTGCACATGTACCCCAAAACCATTAATGCAATAAAAACTTAAAAAATAAAAAAAAGTACAAAGAAACTGAAATAATATCTAGCATCATCTCTGACCACAATGTAATAAAAACTAGCAATCAATAACAAGAGCAATTTTTGAAACTACATAAATTAATTGAAATTAGACAATATGTTCATGAATGGCCAGTGGGCCTATGAAGAGACTAAAAAGGAAATTGAAAATTTTCTTGAAACAAGTGATAATGGAAACACAACACACCAAGACCTAGGGACTGCAGAAATATCAGAACTAAGAGGGAAGTTTACAGCTGTAAGAGCTTACATCAAAAATGAAGAAAATTTCCATTAAACAATCTAAATATGCAACCTAAAGAACTAGAAAAGCAAAATCAAATTAAACACAAAATTAGTAGAAGAAGTAATGAAGATCAGAGCAGAAATAAACAAAATTTAAATGAAGAAAACAAAAGAACAATGAAACAAAAAGTTCCTTTTTTGAGAAGTTAAACAAAATTGACAAACCTTGAGCCAGACTAAGAAAAGAAACAGAGTATATTAAAATAAATAAAAACAGAAATAAAAAAGGAGGCATTGCAATTGATGCTGCAGAAATTTGAAGAATAATTATTGGTTATTATGAGCAATTATATGCCAATAAATTGGAAAATCTAGACAAATTGAACAGATCCCTAGACAAATATGACCTATTGAGATTGAACCACTAAGAAATAAAAAACCTGAATATGCAATGACCTGTAACAAGATCAAATCTGTTATAAAAAGTATCCAGTAAAGAGAACTCCAAGACTAGATGGCTTCACTGCTGAATTTTACCAAACATTTAAAGAAGATGCCAATCCTACTCAAACTATTACAAAAAAAAAAAAAAGAGAGAGAGAAGGGGAAAGTACTTCCAAACTCATTCTATGAGGCCAGTATTACTCTGATACCAAAATCAGACTAAGACACAGAGAAAAAAGAAAATATACAGACCAATATACCTGATGGATACTATGTAAAAACCCTCAACAAAATGCTACCAAACCAAATTCAACAATACAGTAGAAAGGTCATTCATGACGACCAAGTGAGATTTATCTCTGGGATGCAAGGATGGTTCAACATGTTCAAATCAAGCAGTGTGATATAGCAAATCAACAGAATGAAGGATAAAAACCATATAATCATTTCAGTTGATGCTGAAAAGATATTTGAAAAAATTCAACATCGCTTTATGACAAAAATTTGTTAAAAAAAAAAAAAACCTGGGATAGAAGGAACATACCTCAACATGAAAACACTATATGACAGACCCACAACTAGTATTGTACTGAATGGGGAAAATTGAACACATTGCCTCTAAGATTGGGAACACGAAAAGGATATCCATGGTCATCATTGTTATTCATCATAGTACTAGATGACTTAGTAAGAGGAATTAGACAAGAGAAAAATATAAAGGCTATCCAAATTGGAAAGGAAGAAGTCAAAATATCCTTTGTGCAAATGATATAACCTTATACTAGGAAAACCCTAAAGATTCCACAAGATAATTATTATAACTGATGAACAAATTCAGTAAAGTTTAAGGATATAAAGTCAACATAAAAATCAGTAGCGTTGTCTACGGCCATACCACCCTGAAGCGCCTGATCTCGTCTGATCTCGGAAGCTAAGCAGGGTCGGGCCTGGTTAGTACTTGGATGGGAGACCGCCTGGGAATACCGGGTGCTGTAGGCTTAAAAAAAAAAAAAAAATCAGTAGTGTTGTTATATGCCAACGATGACAAAGAGAAAAAGAAATTTAAAAAATAATCCAATTTACAATAGCCATACATAAAATTAAATACCTAGGAATTAACTTAACCAAAGAACTAAAAAATCTCTATGATGAAAACCATAAAACTCTGAGGAAAGAAATTTAAGAGAACACAACAAACAGAAAAATATTTCATGTTCATGGATTGAAAAAAATCAATATTGCTAAAATACTTATACTACCAAAAAAATCTACAGATTTAATAAAATCCCTATCAAAATACCAACAGCATTCTTTACAGAAATAGAAAAAATAACTCCTAGAGTTTATATGGACCCAGAAAACACTTAGAATAGTCAAAATTATCCTAAGCAAAAAAAAAAAAAAAAAAAAAAAAAAAAATAGAACTGGAGGAATCACATTATCTCACTTCAAATTACACTACAAAGCTACAGTAACTAAAATAGCATGGCATTGACATAAAAACAGACACATGTACCAATGGAACAGAATAGAGAATCCAGAAACAATTTCACACCCCTAGAGTGAACTCATTTTTGACAAAGTGGCTGATTTGGTTTGGCCATGAACAAACCAGAATTTTCATCTTGAATTGTAGTAATTACCACACATCAAGAGTGAGGCCAGGTGGGAATAATTAAATCATGGCAGTTGTTTCCCCCATAATGTTCTCATAGTAGTGACTGAGACTCACAAGATCTGATGGTTTGATAAATGGGAGTTCCCTTGCAAAGCTCTCTGCCTGCTGCCATGTAAGACGTGACTCTATTTGCTCCTCATTTGCCTTCCACCATGATTGTAACACCTCCCCAGTCACATGAAACTGTGAGTTAATTAAACTTCTTTTCTTTACAAATTATCCAGTCTTGTGTATGGCTTCATTAGAAGCATGAGAACAGGCTCACACAGATGCCAAGAATATACATTAGGGGAAAGACAGTCTCTTTAATAAATTTGAAAATTTTTCTTGGGAAAATTTAATATACTACACAGAAGGATGAAACTGGACTCATATCTCTTGCCATATACAAAAATCAAATAAAATGGATTAAAGACTTAAATATAAGACCTCAAACTGTAAAACTACTATAGAAAAACCCTAGGAAAAATATCCAAGACATTGATCTAGGCAAAAATTTCTTGAGCAATACCCCACAAGCTCAGGCATTTAAAGCAAACACGGACAAACGGGATCACATCAAGTTAAAAAGCTTCTGCACAGCAAAATATATAATCAATAAAGGGAAGAGACAACCCACAGAATGGAAGAAAATATTTACAAACTACTCATATGACAAGAGATTAATAACCAGAATATATAAGAAACTCAAGCAACTCTATAGAAAAAAGATCTAATAATCCAATCCAAAAGTGGACAAAAGATTTGAATAGATGACTCTCAAAAGAAGACATACAAATGGCTAACAGGCATATGAAAAGGTGGTCAACACCACTGATCATCAGAGAAATGAAAATCAAAACTACAATGAGATGTCATCTCACTCCAGTTAAAATGGCTTATATCCAAAAGATGGCAATAACAAATGCTAGTGAGGATGTGGAGATAAGTGGATCCTCATACAATGTTGGTGAGAATGTAAATTAGTATGACCACTATGGAGAGCTGTGTGAATGTTTCTCAAAAAAGTAAAAATAAAGCTACCATATTATCCAATAACCCTACTGCTGGGTATATACCTCCAAAAAAGGAAATAAGTATATCAAAGAGACATCTGCACTCTTATGTTTGTTGTTGCACTGTTTCCAATGGCCAGGATTTGGAAACAACCTAAATATCCATCAACAGACAAATGGATAAAGAAAATGTTGTAAATATACACAATGTAGTTCTATTCAGCCATAAAAAAATGAGATTCAGACATTTGAAACATGAATGGAAATGGAATTCGTTATGTTAATTGAAATAAGCCAGGCCCAGAAAGACAAACATAGCATGTTCTTATTTATTTGTGAGATCTAAAAATAAAAGAATGGAACTAATGGATACAAAGTGTAGAAGGATGGTTATCAGAGACTCAAAAAGGTAGTGGGGGTGAAAGGGGAGATGGGGATGAATAAGACCTACAATTTGATAGCATAGCAGGGTGACTATAGTCAATAATAACCTAATTATACATTTTAAAATAAAGAGTGTAATTGAATTGCTTATAACTCAAAGAATAAGTGCTTGAGGGGATAAATAACCCATTCTCCAAGATATGCTTATTTCACACTGCATGCCTATATCAAAACATCTCATGTACCCCACAAGCATATTAATATAAAACTACTATGTACCCATAAAAATTAAAAAATAAAAAAGGAAAAAAGATCAATCTGTACATACAATACATTAGTATACATGATAAATAATACAAATAAAAATAATAAAATGTTTGAAAACATAAAGTAAGCATATAATTTAGTCATGAATTTACTCTCTTGGAAAATAACAGGAATTAGTTTCATATCAAAATAATGTATGTTGTTTAAACATTAAAATATACCATCAGATTTATGCATATATATGTATTTGTGCATGTGTGTGTGTGTTTGCAATTTGCAATGGTATTCTCTTTATTCTCACATTTTCCAAATCCACCATTTTGAACATTCTGCCAGCTTTTTCTGAAAACAAATTCACATTTCTAAAGAATCTCTGTTTCTATTTACTTATTTTTATAGATTATACTTAATAATTTTTTATTATGAGAGATGAGAATGTTAATCTCCATCTTCACTTCATATTTGAACACAACCTCAGACAGACACACTCACTTTTCCCACACTCCTTTTTCCAGAATATATTTAGATGGCAGTTTTATGATAACAATATTTATTGCTTACATCGTTCTGACTACACAAATATGGTTCTCTGGTGAGACTGCTATGATTGCATTTTATTGCATTTCATAAGTTGTTGAACATTGAAGAGAATTTTCGGTTAAGATGGCAAAAGAAAAATTACCCAGTCTCAGGTATGCCTTTATTAGGAAAGTGAGAACAGACTAATACATGCACCATGGAATACTATGCAGCCAGAGAAAAGAACACAAATCATATCTTTTGCAGCAATACAGATGGAACAGGAGGCAATTATTCTAAGCAACCTAATACAAGAACAGAAAACCAAATACCACATGTTCTCACTTATAAGTGGGAGATAAACATTGAATACACATGAACCTAAAGAGGGCAACAATAGACACTGAGGTTCACTAGATGTGGGAGGTAGGCAGAGGATGTGGACTGGAGAACCATCTGTTGGGTACTATGCTTACTGTAAGTGTGATGGAATAGTTGAGACCCCAAGCCTCAGTGTTACACAACTTACCCATGTAACCTGTACGTGTACTCTTTGATCTTTAATAAAAGATGAAAAAATCGGGGCCCAAAGTGGCTCCGGCCGGATGTCATGGCGCTTGCGAAGGCAAGGCCAAGAGTTCAAGGCCAACCAACCTCAGCAACCTTACAAGCTCTCATTGATTGACAAAAAAAAAAAAAAAAAAAAGATGAAAAAATCTTCTAGAACTCTATAGGCTAATAACTGTTTAAAAAAGGGCCTAATTCTTACTTGTAATTAGGTTATTGTCATTCCAATGGGGGATACTGACACAGCGAGGGCAGTGGGGGGGAGCAGATATTTCTTATCTGCAGCATAACTAAACGTCTTTAAAAGTAAATTTCTAAAGTTAAGTTGTTCATAAAAGATAAAATTATCGACACTCTCCCCTTCCAAAAATCCTCATTTTGTCCAACATCAATTTCATGGAAACTGTCTCAGGTACATCTTCTGCCTAAATGGAGCATTCTTTAGGTACATCTTCTAGAAAACAGAATCATCTTTCTTATGAATCTAACATTTTAGAATACTTATCAGACTAGAAATTCTCTCAGACAACCTCACTACATTTCTAGAATTCTCATTTATGCTTCAATAAGGAGTTTCCACTTTCCCTACTCCAACATTTGAATCTGAAATTTTGAGTATGAGAAAAGTTATTTTCAAGAATATACTTGCTGTTCAAAATGGCCTTTTCATAATAAAACCAACATGCAATCCCAGGCCAATTTATGCTGACTCTTCCTGCCATAAATCATTGTCCATGAAATCCAGACACACTGGACCAGAGCTCTATTGCTTTTGCTACTGCCATGTTGTATTCATTTCTCTCAGGTATCTTCCTCTACTGTGCAAAGATGTCCCTTTTTTCTTTATTTTTTCTCTTTCTCTTTTTTTTCTGAGACAAAATCTCACTCTGTCACCCAGGCTGGTGTGCAGTGGCACAATCTTGGCACACTACAACCTCTGCCTTCCAGATTTTTGCAATTCCCATGCCTCAGCCTTCTAAGTAGCTGAGATTACAGCTGTGTGCCATTATTCCTCACTAAGCTTCATATTTTTAGTAGAGATGGGATTTGGCCATGTTGGCAAGGTTGGTCTTGAACTCTTAGTCTCAAGTGATCCACCAGCCTTGGCCTCCCAAAGTGCTAGGATTACAGGTGTGCCACTGTGCCACACCAAGATATCCCATTTTAATCATACCATTAAATTGGAACAGATTACAGCTGGGAACACAGAAGTTTAAATAATGAAGCTTCTCCAAGAGAAACAGGAAGGAGAAAACTAGCAGCCTTCCCTACATCTTTTCTGAAAA
This sequence comes from Saguinus oedipus, assembly GCA_031835075.1. Classification (NCBI taxonomy): domain Eukaryota; kingdom Metazoa; phylum Chordata; class Mammalia; order Primates; family Cebidae; genus Saguinus; species Saguinus oedipus. The sequence goes on along the minus strand of CM063179.1, from coordinate 100,344,608 downwards.
TCAATTAACTCATCATCTGTGATCATACCCATGACTTCTGGGTGCTTCAGCAGGAGAAGGAGAGCATATCTCAGGGTTGTGCTTGTTGTCTCTGTCCCAGCTCCAAACAAGTCTGACGCATTGTTTACCAAGTTTTCAATAGTGAATTCAGTCTGTTCGGTATGCTCTTCCTAGGAATGATTTGATGCAATTATCTGACAAATTATTTACCAGCATCTTTGATTACAATGAATTCAAAATTACTCACATTGTTTTATAGTTAAGAAACTGTAAAGTGTGGTACTAGAAAAAAAATACTGTATGGTGTAGCAGAGGCTGTAGAACAACTGGCCCAAACTTTATTTCCCACTCCCTTATTCCATGCTTGCCAAAAATTTCCATTTATCAGACTCTTTGCAGCTGAGTCACATAGCATGTTTTTTGCCAAAGAAAATATAAGCAGGTCTCTAGATCCACTTCCTCTATTTCCTCTTCCATACTCAAAACACAAATGTAAAGTTGGAGATAGAGTAGACTCCCATCCTGGGATTTAATCATGAAAATGAAGGTGTGCATACTAAATATAATGGAAAAATAGAAGGCACTTGACTCTCTGCTGCTTTGGGGCTGCTATATTATTCCTAGATTGCTCCACTGTGAAGACTCCCTGTACTTGAGGTAAATAAGGACATTATCTGTTAAAACCATTATTACCTGTAAACAACCACAATCAAAATTAATACAAATAGGTAAATTAGGGACATATCATTAGATTCTATGAGCCTGATTCAAAAGTCCGCAATTATCTTCTTCTGTCAGAAAGGTACATGGACTCAATCTTGCCTGTAGATTCATTATAAAGTTGAAATTTTGTAAAAACCAATATGAAGAAAGCAATATGATAAGAAAACCTATAATAAATTATAGAAAGAGATAATGGGTTTACAAAGACAAGATGGGCCCACACTACTGTAATCTAGATGGGAGGCAACAGACAACTTGTTCTAGTATGTAAGTAGTACAGGAATGAATAAATATATACAAAATGAAGAGAAATGACAATGATGAAGCTGAAGAATGAAAACATTAATTGTCCACAGGGGATAAAGCAGAGTAAGGCTTATGCATATGCCAAGGCTCAGAGACTGGAATTCTCATAATTTGGAAGTTAGGAGAAAAAAACAATGGCTAAGGAACACTTAGTTTGAATTAGGACTGAGATATTGATATGACACAAAATTGACAACAATAAGGGGATAGTTTTGAATATTGAGCACAAGAGATTACCAGTATACAAAAACATATTACTTTCTAACCAGTTCCTAGGCCAGCATTCAATTAATGATGAATTTAGAATCTCCAAGTGACCTGTGTCATGTTGAATATTGTGTAATCAACACCACTGAAATAGACTAAATCCTCTCACATGTGTACTTACTAGACAAAGACAGTCCTCTTTCTTGGTAACATCAGCTTCATTCAGTTTTCTAAGCTTGTCATGTTGAAAATTACTTATTTTTTTTGAGACAGAGTCTAACTAACATTTTTGGACTGTATCTGTTTGGGGATCTCTGAGCTTCTTGTATCAAGATACCAAAATCTCTTGCAAGACTTGTGAAATTTTCAGCTTTTATTTTGGTAGTAAGTTACCCTTGCCTTTGGACTCTCTTTGCCTCAGTAACAGGCAAAATTCAGATATTTGGTGGCTTCATTATGTCCTAAATTACATAGGCTTTTTAAATTTTTTTCTTTTTTTCTGTCTAGGTTATTTCAAAAGATCCATTTTCAAGTTCTAAAAGTTTTTTCTGCTTGATCTACTTTATTGTTGAAGATTCTAAATTTTTTATTTCACTCATTAAATTCTTCAGTTCCAGGATTTCTGTATAGTTCTTTTTTCTTTTTTTAATTTTTTTTTTGAGATGAGATCTCACTATGCTACCCAGACTGGCCTTGAACTCCTAGGCTCAAGCAATAGTCCTACCTCAGCCTCCTGAGTAGCTGAGATCACAGGTGTCCATCTCTGCACCTGATTAACTTCTTATTGAAATCTGTTGCTGATAAAATATTGCATTTCTTTGAAGGTGTCATCCTTCATTGCTTTTTCATATTGTGTCATCACATTCATATTCACACATCTTGTGTAACAGTCACTTCTTCCAATTTTTTGGATTGACTTTTAAAAGTAAAGACTTCTTCCTAAAGATGTAGCTATGGTGTTGGTTTTGTAGGGCACTTTAGCTTTCATTCTGAATATGTAAATAGCGTAGTTTCTGTATGATTTTTTCAACTGTAAACAGCATCAGCAGTGTTTGTGGTTTTCTCAGTGCCTAGGCTATTCTTGGGCCCTGGACATTATATGTAAGTACCAGTGTCAGTTAATCCAAGTGGGCTGTTTTTTGGGACTCTAGGCAGCTTGTCTGAGGGGCAGCAGTGGCAGTGGTGAGTGGATGAGTGGATGGGCAGTGTTTTCACCCTTGGAGAGCATGTATGACATGGGCTATGGTCCTAACCATGGTGAGACAATCCTTAGGCCTCCAAACAGCATGTACTTGTGTTAGCAGAGGCAGTGATGAGCTTGGCAGGTCAGTTCCCAGGCCCCTAGGTGGCACATGTGATTGAGTGTCAGTTGTAATGATAGTGTCAGGCAGAAAAGGACCATCTTCAGACCCCCAGGAGGAGTGCACAGATGTTAGTCATATTGGATGGGGAAGGGTGAACGCCAGGTCTTTCGGCAGCTTGTTCAGGCACTACAGGGCAGGAGGTTCCAAGATGAGAAGAACTGTCTGTTGGCCAGTGGTGGTGCACATGGGTGTAGGCTATGGTGGCCAAAACTAAGTAATTCCAAGACCCCCAGTAAGATTGTTCAGGTGACAGCCAAAGTGGCAGCAGTGAGTGAGAAGAACCCATCCTCAAGGCAAATGCAAGTACACTAAGGCTTTACTGCTGGTGTGTCAGGGTTGCAGCCAGTGGCAGAAATGTAGGCAGGTGGTTCACAGTTTTGTGGAGTGTGTGTTTCACCCCCTAGCAGCAATGACTCTGGTGGAAATGGCAACAACAGCAAGGAGAGCCACCCTCAGGACATATACAAGTGCTCATCAACCCAGCTACTGGGGTTTGGGGTCATTGACACTGATGCATTCTTCCATCCCCATTGGAGGCTGCAGGTGGAGAGACCCATTCTCAGGGCACATGTTCCTGCTAGTGGTGGGGTTGCTATCAGTGGCATCAACAAAAGGCAGGCAGGTTTTAGACCCCAAGAAAAATGCACTTTCACTTCTATTGTCCTGGAGGCAGCCTCCCCTTGTGCTGCACTACTTGTTTTCTGGTGTGCAGGACACTGTGTGTGGTAAAGTGTTTGAGACCCTGCTGCTCCAAAGGATCTAACCAGTGTCACAACACTGCAGCCCTCTGGGTAGATGCAGGGAGAAGTTAATAGGGATTCAGAAATGTGAAGATGCAAGTGCTATTAGGACCCAAGACAGGATGCAATCTGGTGGGGGATGGGCTTTCAAAATTACCATGTTCTAGCTGCTTAAGATGTGAGAGGTGTGTGGCCCAGAGTTTCCTTTCTGTATAAATGCCATCATACAGTCTCCAGGCAGTACCCTATGCTAGTCTTAGGGCCTGTGAGGGTCAAGTGGCTCTCCCATGCCGAGGTATGCAGGAGTCTGTGATGGAAATGTGGACCACTAGGGATTTTTCACTTATATTTTTTCCCACACTAATGAGACTCTCTGGACATCCAGCTGATCCCAGCCTAGCTGACTGCCTTACTTTCCACTGCTTCCATGCCTTGGTGTTTCCTGTTTTTTAATGTTTAAGTCTAGTGTTCTCAGATTCTCTATTTGAAGTGTGATATCCTACTTGTTATTTTCTTCTTTGTGCAGAATGCAAGTGCCAGATGCTTTCAATCAGCCATTTTGAAGCTCCTTCTCTCTTCCCTTAAGCATTTCTTGTAGGAGTGGTACACTGGTGATAAATTCCTTCAGCTTTTGTTTTTCTGGAAAATAATTTATTCCTTCTTCATTTAGAAAGGATAATTGAGCTCAATATATTATTATTCAGTAGCAAGGGTTCTGTTTTTGTTTTTGTTTTTGTTTTTGCTGTCAGCATATTGTATGCATTATTCCATTCTCTACTGGTACGTAAGGTTTCTTCTGACAAATCTACTATTCACCTGATGAAGATTGCCTTATGTGTGACACGATACTTTTACTGTTTTTAGAATTTTCTTCCTGACGTTTGACAGTTTGATTATAATGTGCTTCAGAAAGAACTTTTTGGTTAAATTTACTTGAAATCTTCCTGTATCAAGTTGCATTTATCACTTTTAAGACAAGAGGAATTTTTAGTAATTTTTTTATTGCATTTTAGGTTTTGGGGTACATATGAAGAACATGCAAGATAGTTGCATAGGTACATACATGGCAGTGTGATTTGCTGCCTTCCTCCCCTTCACCTACATCTGGCATTTCCCCATGCTATCGCTCCCCAATTCCCCATCCCCTGCTGTCCCTCCCCTATTCCCCACAACAGACCCATGTGTGGTGCTCCCCTCCCTGTGTCCATGTGTTCTCATTGTTCAACACCCGCCTATGAGTGAGAACATGCAGTATTTCATTTTCTGTTCTTGTGTCAGTTTAGAAGTTAAGTCTACTGACTGTGCTGAATTTACACTGCACTTAAATAAATACCAACCCACACAGATGAGAAAGAACCAGAGCAAAATCTCTAAAAACTCAGAAAGCCAGAGTGTCTTTTTTCTCCAAACAACCACACGAATTCCCAACAAGGGTTCTTAACCAGGCTAAAATGGCTGAAATGACACATATAGAATTTAGAATATGCATAGGAATGAAGATTATTGAGATTCAGGATAAACTCAACACTTAAAGAATATAAGGATTAAAATAAAATAATACAGAAGCTGGTAGACAAAATAGTCACTATAAAAAAAGAACCAACATGATCTAATAGAGCTGAAAAATACACTACACACATTTCATAATGTAATCACAAATATTAACAGGAGGCATAAAGGAGCTTCTGGGGTCCTGGAATTTTTTTTTTTCTTGGTGTGTTAGTTGGCTACACTGATAGATTCACTTTGTGATAATTCATTGAGCAATGTATTTAGGACATGTGCAACAATTGCTATGTATATAATTCTTCAATGGAAATGGTTATTTAAAAATTAACAACTTGACAGGGGGCAAGGTGAAGATCTCCAAATAGAAGCAGCTGCAGGCAGAGGCTCCCAGAGGCACAAAAACAGCATGAGAATTTTGTACCAGCAACCAAGGTGTCCAGGTTCTATCATCAGGACTGACTAAATTGGCATAACCCATGGAGAGCCAGGGAAAGCAGGGTGGTGGGTGGCCCACTTGACAGCTACATGGGGCAAGGGGAACCCCCACCCCCAGCCAAGGGAGGTGATGAAGGAGCATGCTACCCAGCCTGTGAAACAGTGCTTTTTCCATGGGTCTGTACAACCCACAGATCAGAGGACCCCATTTGTGATCCCATGCTACCAGGCCTTGGGTGTCAAGCACAGAGCGGCACAGATTCTCAACAGCCACTCAGCTGGAATGTTCCTAAGACTACCAAGTTCCTGGAAGAAGGGGCTGCCATCATCACTGCAGCTACCTGTTGTCTAAGCCATTTGAGCTCCCTGGGGGAGGGGTGGCAGCCATCACTGCAGCTGCTGACTGCCTAAGAAAACTGAGCTCCCCAGGGGAGACATGGTAGCCATCACTGTGGCCGATAGCTGCCTAAGACACTGAACTCCTGTGGGGGAAAGTGCGGCAGCCATCGCTCTAGCTCCAGGTCATGGTTTTTCTTTTTTTTTTCCCCCTGCTGGAGCTGGGGAGACTGGATGGCTTGGTTCCAAAAAGTATTCCCTCACAATGAAGCACACTAGCTGTGGCAAACTTGATCCAGACTTCCTCTTTAGGCTAACTCTGACTCATCCCTCTTTCAGTGGGCAGGGCCTCCCTGCAGGAACTCTAGCAACTTTAGCCAGGGGCTTAGGGACATAGCTCTGATATCCCTGGGACTGAGTCTCTAAAGGGAGTAGTGGCTATAGTCTCTACAGACCAGCATACTGATTTTTTTCTCCTGCTAGTGCTGAAGAATCTGGACGTGATGAGAAAGAACCAGACCAGATGAGTAGGTTTCCCCCAGCACAGCACACACCCCCCACCAAGGGACAAGCAAAGTGCTTCATTAAACAGGTCCTGGTTCCCGTTCAGCCCAACTGGATGAGACTCACCAACAGGGGTCACCAGAAACCCTATATAGGAGTATTTCTACTGACATCAGGTTGGTGCCCCTTGAGGTCAGACACACCAGAGGAAGGAGCAGGCACCCATATTTCCTGTTGTCCAGCCTCCTTGTTTCACATCTCCAGGTGCTAGACAGACCCAGATGAATATGGTAGGAAGTGAACCCCCAGCACACTGCTGCAGCTGTCCAGAAAATGGACCTAACTAATGAAAGAAAAACAAACAAAAAGAAAGCAACAACAACAGCATCAACAGAAAAGTCCCCACAAAAAACCTCATCCAGAGATCAGCAGCCTCAAAGATGAAAACTAGACAAACTCATGAAGATGAGATAGAATTAATTTAAAAAATGCTGAAAACACAAAAGGCCAAATCTTCTCCAAATGATTGAAACACTTCACCAGCAAAGGCACATGTCTGGATGGAGGATGAGATGGGCAAATTAACAGAAGTAGGCTTCGGAAGGTGAGTAGTAACAAAGTTTACTGAGGTAAAGGAGCATGTTCTAAACCAATGCAAAGAAGCTAAGTACCATAATAAAAGGTAATAGGAGCTGCTAACTAGAATAACCAGTTTAGAGAGGAACATAAATGACCTGATGGAGCTGAAAAATAAAGCACAAGAACTTCATAATATAAAAACAAGTATCAATAGCTGGATCAATCAAGTGGAAGAAAGAATATCAGGGCATGACGACTATCTTGATGAATTAAGGCAGACAGACAAGATTAGAGAACAAAGAATGAAAAGGAATAAACAAAACCTCCAAGAACTATGGGACTATGTAAAAAGATTGAACCTATAACTGATTGAAGTACCTAAAAGAGACTGGGAGAATGAAACCAAGTTTAAAAACACACTTCGGGATATCACCCAGGAGAACTTCCCCAACTAGCAAGACAGGTAAGCATTCAAATTCAGGAAATACAGAAAACCACAGTATGTTACTCCATGAGAAGATCAACCCCAAGACACGTAATCATCAGATTCTCCAAGATAGAAATGAAGGAAAACAATGTTAAAGACATCCAGAGATAAAGGCCAGGTCACATACAAAGGGAAGCTCATCAGACTAATAGTGGGCACTTCAGTAGAAACCCTACAAAACACAGAAGAGTGAAAGCCAATATTCAACATTCTTAAAGAAGAACATTTTCAGCCCAGAATTTCATATGCAGTCAAACTAAGTTTTATAAGTTAAGGAGAAATAAAATTCTCTTCAGACAAGCAAATGCTGAGGGAATTCATCACCACTAGGCCTGCTTTACAAGAGCTCCTGAAGGAAGCACTAAGTATGGAAAGAAAAAAACCAGTACCAGCCACTGAAAAAAATATCAAATTGTAAAGACCATCAACACTATGAAGAAACTGCATCAACTAAGGTACAAAATAACCAGCTAGCATCATAATGACAGGATCAAATTCACATATAACTATATTAACCTTAAATGTAAGCAGACTAAATGCCCCAATTTAAAGACACAGACTGACAAATTGGATAAAGAGTCAAGACTTAGGGTGCTGTATTGAGGAGACCCATCTCACATGCAAAGACACACAGAGGCTCAAAATAAAAAGATGGGGAAAATTTATCAAGCAAATGGAAAGCAGAAAAAAGCAGGGGTTGCAATCCTAGTTTCTGACAAAACAGATTTTAAATGAACAAAGATCAAAAAAAAAAGACAAAGAAGAACATTACATAATTATAAACAGGTTAATTCAACAAGAAAAGATAACTATCCTAAATATATATGCACCCAATACAGGAGCACCCAGATTCATAAAACAAGTTTTTAGAGACCCACAAAGAGGCTTAGATTTCCACACAATAATAGTAGGAGACTTTAATACTCCACTGTCAATATTAGACAGATCATCAAGGCAGAAAATTAAAAAGGATATTTAAGACTTGAACTTGTGGGCCTGATAGATTTCTACAGAACTCTCTATCCCCAAACAACAGAATATATATTGTTCTCAATGTCACATGGCACTTACTCTAAAATTGATCATATAATTGGAAGTAAAACACTACTGAGTAAATGCAAAAGAACTGAAATTCTAACAGTTTCTCACACCACAGTTCAATCAAATTAGTACTCAAGACCACACAACTATGTAGAAATTGAACAATCTGCTCCTCATGACTCAACCCAAAAGCTCCATAAGCTGATAAGCAACCTCAGCAGTCTCAGGATGCAAAATCAATATGCAAAAATTGCAAGCATTCCCATCCACCAACAAGACAAACAGAGAGCCAAATCATGAATGAACTCCCATTTACAATTGCTACAAAGAGAATAAAATATCTAGGAATAGAGTTAGCAGGGTATGTGAAGGACCTCTTCAAGGAGAACTACAAACCTCTGCTCAAGGAAATGAGAGAGGACAAAAGAAACAGATAAACATTCCATTTTCATGGACAGAAAGAATCAATGTCATTAAAATGGCCATACTGTGCAAAATGATTTATAGATTTAATACTCTCCTCATCAAACTATTATTCACATTCTTCACAAATTAGAAAAATCTAACTTAAAATTCATATGGAACATAAAAGAGGCTGTATAGCCAAGACAATCCTAAGCAAAAAGTACAAAGCTGGAGACATCACACTACCTGACTTCAAACTATATTACAAGGCTATGGTAACCAAAACAGCATGGTACTGATACCAAAATAGACATATAGACAAATGCAACAGAATAGAAATCTCAGAAATGAGACCACACATCTACCACCATCTGATCTTCAACAAACCTGACAAAAGCAAGCAATGGGGAAAGGATTCCATATTTAACAAATGGTGCTGGGAGAACTGGCCAGCCATATGCAGAAAATTGAAACTTAATTTTTTCCTTCCACTTTATACAAAAATTCACCCAAAATGGATTAAGACTTATAGATAAAACCCAAAACTATAAAAAAAAATCCTAGAAAAAAATCTAGGCAACACCATTCAGGACATAGGTAGGGGAAAATATTTTATGATAAAATCACCAAAAGCAATTGCAAGAAAAGCAAAACTTGACAAATGGAATCTAATTGAAGAGCTTCTGCAGAGCAAAAGAAACTATCATCAGAGTGAACAGGCAACCTACAGAATGGGAGAACATTTGCATATACCTGTCTGACAAAGGTCTAATATCCAGAATTTACAAGAAACTTTAAATAAATTTACAAGGAAAAAAAAACCAACAAACTTATGAAAAAGTGGACAAAAAAATATAAACAGACACTTCTCAAAAGAAGACATTTATGAACACATATGAGAAAAGCTCAACATCACTAATCATTAGAGAAATGCAAATAAAATCCATAATGAGATACTATCTGATGCCATTCATATCAAGTTAAGAAACAACAGATGCTGGTGAGGCTGTGGAGAAATAGGAATGCTTTTACATGGTTGGTGCAAAGGTACATTTGTTCAACTATTGTGGAAGACAGTGTGGCAATTCCTCAAGGATCGAGAACCATAAATACCATTTGACCCAGCAATCCCATTACTGGGCACATAACCAAAGGAATATAAATTATTCTATTATAAAGATACATGCACACATATGTTTATTGCAGCACTATTCACAATAGCGAACACATGGAATCAACCCAAACGCCCATCAATAATAGACTGGATAAATAAAATGTGGTACATATACACCATGGAATACTTTGCAGTCATAAAAAGCAATGAGATTAGGTTCTTTTTAGGGACATGAATGAAGCTGGAAGCCATTATCCTCAGCATACTAACAGAGGAACAAAAAAACAAATACACATAAGTGGGAGCTGAACAGTGTGAACACACGGACACAGAGAGGTGAACAACACACACTGAAGCCTGCCATGGGGCAGTAGGGAGGGGAGAGCATCAGAATAAAACTAATGCATGTGGGGCTTAATACATAGGTGATGGGTTGGTAGGTGCAATAAACCACCATGGCACATTTTTACCTATGTAACACACATGCACTTTCTGCGCATATATCCCAGAACTTAAAATAAAATTTAAACAAACAAACAAACAACTCTTGCCAGGAAAGGTTTATGACTCTTTCTGTGGAGCACTTAATGCTGATGACATCTTGTCCATTCACTTACACAGAGATGGAAAATCTTATTGATGTGAAGTCACTAAACAGGGGATTGGAAACCTGTATTCAAAAACAATGTCTTCTTCTCATTCATAGGTAACATTCACCTCTCTGAGCCATCAGTTCCTTAGTCCTAAAGATAAAGTAGAGAATTAGGATTGTGGTTTGCTGAGTTTCCTTCTATCTCTAATTACCTGTAATTCTCTCATTTTATAAAATGATACAGGCAGGAGTCTCATGATAGGAAAATGGAGGAGAGTAGAGACCTACATCTCAGGGAATAAAGCAGATTATCTAAAGGGAGCGAGTGTTCATTTTAACCATAATAAGGGAGTGTGTTTATTTCAGAGTTTAGAGCAATGTGAATCAGGCGTCAACTTACTGGTTCTCTTTGTTCTAGTATAAAAAGTTTACCATGACCCGGGATCATGCAGGTTCGAAAGGTTATCAAAACAAACTTTCCTAACCCCCATTTTGATCAACTGATGCTGCAATGATTAACTCAGTTGTTTATTTTGGAAGTCATTGATTAGAGGAAATAATGAAATGGTGTATCACCATACACATTCATGAATGTTGAACTGAATAATTCGCTTAGAGAGAAGATTTTGAAGTGCAAAGTTTACATGTACTAGCCTCTGCAAATGCTATGTTCTTGGCCAAGATGATAAGTCTCTGAGTCTTGATTTCCTCATCTTTAAAATGGGGATGATTTTTATCATAGTGAAGGAAATTGAGAGAATCAAAAGTGATATAATGGGTGTGAACATTCTCTGTGAATTATCAGAGTCCCTGAAAACATTAGGGTTAAACATTGTGTAACTGGAATCTTGATAAAAACTATTTTTCTTTATAAAACAGCTTAGAAATAATTATACTGAGCGATTTAAAATAAATATAATACTATCTCTACAGGACAGGCCTTTTCACAACATTGCCATTAGTTTTCTAGCAATGTATATCATCCTATTGATATATAGGTCCGCATGCTCACTGAATTCCATCTCCCAAATGCTATACATTTGTTTAATGAACTCTCCTCCTGCCATCCATCTTTAATACACATACCTGTATTGTTCTGCTCCCATCCTTACTTTCTTGCTGTGCTATATTTTGCTTCATTATTTCTGACAATGTTGCAGTAAAAAAGGAACAGTAGCAGACTTATCTGGTGGTGAATGGCAATGGGAGAAACTATAATTTCTTAAGCATTACACACTAAGTTCTCCGAGATTGGCTAAGTTTTCAATTATACTGAGCAAGTTTCACCTCTGCAGTCACAGAAGGAGAGACCACTATCTGTTTCTTTCTCTTGCCTGATTGCTCTGGCCAAGACTTTCAGTGCTATGTTGAATAGAAGTGGAAAAAGAGGGCATTCCTATCTTGTTCTATTTCTTAAGAAAAGGCATTTAGCTTTTCCCCATTCAATACAATGTTAGCTGTGGATTTGCCATATATGGGCTTTATGATGTCATGTTTCTTCTATGATGCCTGATTTGTTGAGAATTTTTATCATGAAGGGAGGTTGAAATTTATCAAAAAAATTTTTCTGCATCTACTGGGATGACTTAAAATGGGGATGATTTTACCATAGGTGAAGGTAGTTAAGAGAATCAAAAGTGATATAATGGGTGTGAACATTCTCTATAAAATTATCAGAGTCCCTGAAAACATGAGGGTTAAACACTGTGTAACTGAAGTCTTGACAAAAACTTATTTTTTCATATAAAACAGCTTAGAATTAATTATACTGGCCAATTTAAAATAAATATTATAATATCTCTACAGGACATGCCTTTGCACAAGCATTGCCATTAATTACCTATGACCCATTTACTAAAATGGGGATTAGGAAAGGTTGATTTGGTAACCTTTTGTACTTGTGTGAACCCAGGTCTTCGTGAACTTTTTATACCAGAACAAACAGAAACAGAAGTTTGATGCCTGATTCACATTGCTCTAAATTCTGAAAGAAACACACTCCCTTATCAAAGATGGGTTTTTGTCCTTCATTCTGTTGATCCAATGTGTCACATTTATTGCTTTGTGTATGCTGAACAATCTAGCAACCCTGAGTAAAATCTCAGATGATTATTGTGCATGATATTTTTCATGTGCTTTTGGATTCAACTTGCTAAAATTTTCTTATAAATTTTTTCTGCAATGTTCATCAGGGATTTTGGACTCTAGTTTTCTCTCTCTCTCTTTTTTTTTTTTTTTTTTTTTTGGTTCTGTTCTTTGTTGGTTTTGGTATCAAGGTAATGGTAGTTTTGTAGGTTAAGAAGGATTGTTTCCTCTTTAATTGTTTTTTCTTCTTTTCATTATACTTTAAGTTTTGGGGTACATGTGCAGATCATGCAGGATTGTTAGATAGGTACACACATGCCATAGTGGTTTGCTGCATCCATCTCCCCATCACCTACATAAGGTATTTCTCCTAATGTTACCTCTCTCCAATCCCTCCACCCCCTACTGTCGCCCCCACAGCCCCTCAACCCACAACAGGCCCCAATGTGTGATGTTCTCTTCCCTGTGTTCAAGTGTTCTCATTGTCCAACACCCACTTATGGGTGAGAACATGTGTTGTGTGGTTTTCTGTTCTTGTGTCAGTTTGCTGAGAATGATGGTTTCCAGATTCATCCATGTCCCTGCCAAGGACATGAACTCATCTTTTTCATGGCTGCATAGTATACCACGGTGTATATGTGCCACATTTTCTTTATCCACTCTATCAATGATAGGAATTTGGGTTGTTTCCAAGTCTTTGCTATTGTAAACAGTGCCACAATGAACATACGTGTGCATGTGTCTATAAAAGAATGATTTATACTCCTTTGGATATATACCCAGTAATGGGATTGCTGGGTCAAATGGAATTTCTATTTCTATGTCCTTCAGGAATTGCCACAGTGTCTTCCATAATGGTTGAACTAATTTACACTCCCACCCAACAGTCTAAAAGTGTTCCTATTTCTCCACATCCTCTCCAGCATCTGTTGTCTCCAGATTTTTTAATGATTGCCATTCTAACTGGCATGAGACAGTATCTTCTTTTGGGGCCATTTCCACATTCTCCATGTCCTACTACTTGTATAAAGAGCAAAAAGGATTCAGTTGGTGAGTATTAGTACCAAGTAAAATACAACATGTAAATTCGGACACAGAACTTCTGATTTTAATTTAGCAAGATAAATTGTGTTTTCCATATTCCTTTTTAAGATCTGAGTAAGTCAAGCATGTTCCAGTGAAAAACTACAAGCATTATAAAAAATAGTGTCTGGAAAAAAAATTGTAAGGCTTCTGGAGTCTCTTTCTGCAGCTTGGAGACGATGTAAGCTAGGAGAGAGGGGATGCCATCTTTCTTGGCATCAGTTTTTATTTTAGAATGCAAAAAGAACTAATGCCAGATGGTAATAATTCCATTAAAAAGCAATCTTCCAGAAACTAATGCTCAAAATAAAATTGACAATTGTTTGTAATGAAATAAATTCATTTCGAGCAGGAAACTAGTAGCTTTCATCTCTTAGATGACATAGTGAATGTTATACAATTTTGTGCCTGATTTTCTTAGAGGATAATTTCCTGTGAGTTTACAAGAGGAGATAAGGTGGAAATGTTAAGAGTCATTTAGAAACTAAATAATGTTAACCAAAGATCACAGATGTGGTTTACCAGGAAAAAAACTACCTTGTCAAACTTAGATTGTATGTCTTAAGGAGAGGACCAAGGAGTAATAATAGAAAAGGTTTTTATCCTACTCCTAAAGAGCTTCCACAGTATCCTTCAGTTAGAAACCATAAATAGACAGGCTTGTCTAATGCTCTCTGATGAAAATTTTATATTGGATGATCAACAGGTATTTGTTAACCTGGTTAAATATTTTCTTTGTAAGGGTTCCTTTGCCTCCTTCAAATTTAACAGAATCTCTTGAACATGGTAAACAAGCCTAAATTAAAAATTTTAAAGACAGAAGTAAATCTACGTCCTTTCCAAAGGACTTGCTACAGCTGTTCTAATAAAATCTTGTGTTTTTAATGCTCCCTTCTGGAAAACTCTTGCTTTTAATTAACCTAGCACCTTCCTTGACTATGAGCATTCTCTGATATCTGAGCAGTTTGTTGGTTTTGGAACCAGCCTGCCCGAATTTAAATCCTGGCCCTGCTGGCTGTGAGAGTAAAATGGAACTGTTAAGGTTAAATCATTTAATATATGAAAAGAATTTAGGACAGTGGTTACTTAAACATAGGCTCCAATACATATTACCATCTTAAATATCGCTAATACTGTTGTCTGGCTTGCATTTACTTAGCATTGTAGAACAAAGCCAGCAATACAAATGGAGCTTCTCTGTAAAAAGGATATCCAAGTTTCAAGTTGGGATTTAAGTGAGAAACAAGCCTAAGGTGAATGCTGTGCAGGCAGTGGGAAAATGGCCTTCTTTGTCACAAATCACAGAAGCAAGATGGGTCTGAGGTGTTGGCCAAAGAAGCAGAAAGAGAGAAATACAGGATCCCAGGTATTCCCAGCAAAGCCGGGGAGTGAGACTGGGAAGGTCTGGGCTGGGCTGAGGCAGCTGGAGCAGAAAAAGGGTGTTGTGAATTGGGGGCTGGAAAGGCTGAGGCCTGTCTGCATCTTTCCCAGTGAAGAATAACTGATTTCCTATCCTTTTATGATTTGGGGCATCCACATGCGTACTTGCGTACGTGCGGTTAATCCTGGTAACTATTATCTTTTCTCAGGTATTTTACTGTCTTATGCTTAGCTTTTATTCCCCTATCCCTGTGGGGTTGGATTATCTTCCAGGCATGTCTTTAATGAGGCTACTGGGGATGAAGGACACAGAAAATAGCTCTTTGAAGTAAGGGAGAGGAGGATGACTGAGGGGTGCTTCTGAAATGCTGACTGCTGCCAAGAGTGTCCACACCTAAGTGCTGGAGCCGCCTGTATTAGTCTGTTTTCACACTCTTATGAAGAACTGCCTGAGACTGGGTAACTTACAAAGGAAAGGGGTTTAATTAACTCACAGTTCAGCATAGCTGGGGAGGCCTCAGGGAACTCACAATCACGGTGGATGGCGAAGGGGAAGAAAAGCACCTTCTTCACAAGATGGCAGGAAGGCAAATGAACAGAGGAGGAACTACCACCCACTTATAAAACCCTCAGATCTCAGGAGAACTCATTATCATGAGCCCAGCATGGGAGAAACCGCCCCTATGATTCAATTACCTCCACCTGGTCTCTCCCTTCACACCTGGGGATTATAATTCAAGATGAGATTTTGGTTGGAGGCACAGCCAAACCATATCACCCTCAGAGGCTCAGCTTGTCTTTTTAAGGGTGTGAGGCACACATTAATCACAATAGCCACCATTTATATTGGCACTTAGAAAGTGCTGTGCATTTTTCTTAATTTATATATATCTTTCACAAAATCCTCACAAAACCCTATCAAGTAGTATTGTCATTCCTTTTACAGATGACAAAACTGAGGCCTAGTAAGATTCAGCTACCTACCTCGGTGACAGAAATAGTAAGTGGTGGTGTCAAAATTCAGTCCCAGGCAATGTGACTGAAAGGTCTGAGTTCTTCATCAGCTCAAACAGCCTCTGTTCTCGGTTTCTGTCATTATCTATTTATATCTTTCTCCAAATGTACAGATCCTTCTTAAGGTGCAGCATGCCAAAGAGGGTCAACAATATTGAAAATGATGGCAGTAAGAACTTGCAGCTCTCTTATGACTCTATACTCTTCTCTATACACCTTAATACTCCTAATTTCTATTTCCAACAATGGTGCCACATGCTGCTTTTAGGTCTCCATGCCTTTGTTGAACACATACCTTTTTAAAAACATGCAGAGGCATAGCTTATTTATTCTTTATGTCAGCAAATAAAAAAAGTATTAATGAGCATTGTAATTCCTATGAAATGTAATTGAAACGCTTTCAGAATTCAGATGTTCCTAATCTTCAGGAGTTAGACATAAAAAGAGGCTGAGGGTTAGCCCCTCTACAATCAAAAGAAATGCCTTAAACGTTGCAGGACAAAGGATCGTCCCCTGTGACTGAACACATGGTCAGGCTCATGACCCAGCGCTAATAGTAATTAGTTAGGCAAGTGGCTTCCGCACACTGGGCACAACTTCATCTGTACAGAAGTTAGACAAGCCTACTTGAAGACCTCATTGACATTTCAAGATTTTCTCAACCCAATTCCCTTCCTGCCGACATCTTGAAGTTTTTTTGTCGTTGCTGTAGAGACGGGGTTTCACCATGTTGCCCGGGCTGCTCCTGAACTCCCTGGACTCAAGTGATCTGCCTGCCTTGGCCTCCCAAAGGGCTGGGATTGCAGTCATCAGCCACCGCTACCCAGCAAAAAGAAATCTCGAACTCTTTATAATCGCTTTTTGAGATTTCTATGAGTGTTTCTAGTGGTTTTCTGGCAGGAGTAGCTGTGAGGTTTGGGAAGAATTATGAGAGCACCCTGTAGGCGGGGTGAACCAAGGGACCTTGAGATTGTCCCTTCTTTCTTTGCTGTAGTTTTCACAGGGCTGGTGGTTGCCAAGTGAACAGGGGCTGGAGGTTGCTGTTTGTAGAGTCTCTGTTTCAGCCAGATCAACAAAGCATAATTCCTATGGGCCTTTCAATCTGCACATGTTTGGCACACATAACCCTGTGCTGGACATTTTAACACGGGGCTCTGAATCGGCAATGGATTCCCTTGTCCCCGCAGATGGCCACAGAAGTAGTGCTTGCTGATCTGGTTTCGGTGAATTCCGTGAAACAGTCCCACCACCGATGTTGTGTGTTGAGCTTCCTTTCAGAATAGCAGTCACTTGAGGTAAGGAAGCTATCACTGGTACGTAGGTACACAAATTTCAGTGAGGATTTCAATATGACTTCACAGGTTTTATAAAGGAAAGATTTGCATTTTTGTGTTTTTCTTCCCTTCTAAGATAAGAGTGCTTGCAGCAGGGTTTGGAAAATGGGCAGTGGAAGAGAAATGTTCTCAGGATGTAGTTGATAAGATCATTAGGAAGAAGACGAGAGACTAAGGAGAAAATTAGAAACAAAAATTTCATAACAGGTGATGAAATGATGCAAGAAATTTATCACTTGAAGGAACCTCCAGGGAAAGGAAAGGATAGTCTAGGGTCTGAGACTCAGTC
Organism: Saguinus oedipus; assembly: GCA_031835075.1. Classification (NCBI taxonomy): domain Eukaryota; kingdom Metazoa; phylum Chordata; class Mammalia; order Primates; family Cebidae; genus Saguinus; species Saguinus oedipus. The sequence continues at coordinate 100,327,081 of CM063179.1, read as the reverse complement.
AAAGTGGCAGTCCTGAAGGTATTTCAGAAAGTTGAATAACATACACACATGCACAAACACACACACAGCCCCAGATGAAGGTTATTGTAAAAAGAGCCACATGAAATTCATTATCTACTCCGATATGATGTATCCTAGAATTGATAGTAGGATTTAAGAAAGAAATTTCAGCCAGATCCCAGTATGAGGAAAATGCATTCTTCTCCCAGACATCTTTTTAATCTTTCTTACAAATATTGTGAAACTTATAATGAATTGTGATTTCCTCTTTCCTTTGACTGTTAAGAATCTCAGAACAAAATTTAGTCACTGCGTAGACTACATAGTATACATATTTGTATGTTTTCTTTTCTCCTATCCTTATTTTTCTTTTCCTTAATATCTTCAGTTACTCATATTTATTCCTATAAGCATCTACAAAATCTTTTGTTGGAAGAAATAGATATATACCTAGATACTGAGAAAGAGAGAGCAATTAAGAACTTAAATGGCTCTGAGAGGCTTCCTCTGCAGATGTGCTTATTTGTAGATGGTCTTCTCTCTATATACAGTTTGCCACTAATGTCAGCAACCCGCTAAGGGAAAAATCTTTGAAATAATCTCTGAGCAACTGGAAGGACTTAAAAATTAAAAATCTGCAGATGCCTTGTGTGTTTAGGGTTAATTTTAACACACGTCACAGAGCAGTGTTTCTCAAAGTGACATCCTTAACTCTCAACTCAGAATCACCCAGAGGTTGTGAGAGCTAAAAATACTGATTTCTAGGTATCACCTATACCTAATTAAATTAGTAGATTTGATTAAAAAACAGCTTAATACCCACCCTAGTACCCCACCTAATAATTAATAAAACCCACTGTTAGAAAACTAGGAAATAAAAGAACACAGCTCTCCTCCTAAAATTTAATGTGGTGACTTCTTAGAAACGGCAGGATAGCTCTAGGTTTGTTTTTTTTAAAAAGGGGTAATAGGTGGTAAGAAGTTAAATTATGAGCAGTAATTTTAGAGCAAAGCAGCAAAATAAGAAAGATAAATTCGAATTTGGAATTGGTAAGGTTTGATGATAAAGAACTGTGGCTTAATGACAAAAGTGGCAGGTTTTGATGAGGTGTCATCTGAAACTAGGCTGAAGTAGGAAACCACTCATCAACAGGAAAAAAGAAGACGTGGGCATTCCCCACTTCTAAAGTGTAAACCTTACTGCCATTGGGTTTTGTCCTTCAGGGAACATTTCTTGGAGCTGTTCCCTTCACTGGGGCTGTCCTCCTCCTCCAACTGTAGCTCCGGATGACCTGAAAGATGCTGTTGACAGTGGACTCCTTCTCCGAATTCTTTTTTTTTTTTAATTTTTATTGCATTATAGGTTTGGGGGTACATGTGCAGAACGAGCAAGATAGTTGCATAGGTACACACATGGCAGTGTGTTTTGCTGCTTTCCTCCCCTTCACCCACACTTGGCATTCATCCCCAGGCTATCCCCCCCAGCCCCCCCCCGCTGTCCCTCCCCCATTCCCCCCAACAGTCCCCAGTGTATAGTAGACCGCCTCTCTGTGTCCATGTGTTCTCATTTTTCTCACCCACCTATGAGTGAGTATATGCAGTATTTCTTTTTCTGTTCTTGTGTCAGTTTGCTGAGAATGATGTTCTCCAGATTCATCCATGTCCCTTCTCCGAATTCTTTAAGCCATTTTGTCCCACTCGTTGTAAGAAATTATCTTGTCCACTGCAATCTGCTACAAACTACAGAAAAATATATTGAGAATTTGCTATTGCAACTTAATATGCCTGGATAACCTACTAGGCTAGGGAAACTAAATCATAAAGTAATAAATAATAGCATTTGTGCCTATTTTATGGGAAAGAAAACAAGAGCCTCCAGGAAAAACATTTTTTCATTTCACCACATGAAATATCAAAACTCACCCTTGTTTCCACTGAGACAACTTTAATCCCTCTAGGAATCGACACTCCACTTCACATTTAAAACACCAAAAACAATATTATTTCAGGGTTCCCTAAGGAGAAGATTAGCCACTTCGCAGAGGAAGGGCATGGTTATTTTATCCTTGTAGTGAGAATTGAGAAAAGCCATGAATAAAGTATGCTATTCTACGGAACCAGATAAAATGGCTGGGCCCAAGCAAAACGCTGAGAAGAGGTGATGTTATGCTTTATTGCTCGTGTCCTATAACAACACAGTGGTTTCTTCCTGGCTTTTAAGCTCTTATTATTTGTACAGTTGATCAGGAAGCTTCTTCCATCAGAGGTGAGAGCTCTGCCTGGGATAAAAGACATGGAGTGAGGGGTGTGGCCTGGGAGGCTTCCTTTAAGCTTCCTCCTCCATTTCTATTTTTTTTTTTAATTTTGCTTCCTCCTCCATTTCTTGCCCTTTTATCCCAGCTCATAATCCAGAGAGATGCCGGTGGTGTTGCCTGTACCTGTCAGGGGCTCTTAAGTCTTCCTGATATCAGGTGATGCCTTTGCTCCCAGGTGACAAAGAAGAGGCTGAAGGTTGAGGAGAGTCTTCCCACTCCCATGGAGAAGGTGTGTGCATGACTCTCTCTCTCTCTCTCTCTCTCTCTCTCTCTCTCTCTCTCTCTCTCTCTATCTATCTATCTATCTATCTATCTGTGTGTGTGTGTGTGTGTGTGTGTGTGTGTGAGAGAGAGAGAGAGAGAGAGAGAGAGAGAGAGAGAGAGAGAGAGAGAGAGAGAAAGGTCAATAGTGGGTTCCATCATCATGGCATGAATGATATTAGATTTGGGTTTGGTCCAGGGTAAAGAACTTCCCAAAATCTCCATAAAATTCTTTCCATTTAGTCACTTCTTTCGTTTTAAAACACCTTAGAGAAAGGTTTCCTTATCTTTTCCCTCCAGTTTGTCAATCCCCCTTCTCTCCAATACCCAATGCCCTGGGTCAAAGCTCACACCATCCCTTCTGCTCTGGGAATCAGGAACAGGAGGCAACGGGCCTGGGAGGAACTAGGCCCCGGGGATCAGGAGCCTGGAGCTTGTCTCTAGATGAGGCTCCAGGCTCCCCAGCATCTTTCCACAAGGGATGGAAAGAAGGCAGTGTTGACTTCCCCTCTTTTTTCTTCCACTGATGTGGAAAACTTTATTGACTTCCTTTATTCCCTGCATCCAGACCTTCCCACCCAGTAAGAAAAACCTGTCAATCTTTGAAAAAAATCTAAAACAACAACCTTTTCAACTTGTACTTACACATTAAACCTAATACATTAAAATTAACTTCACAGGCCGGGTATGGTGGCTCATATCTGTAATCCCAGCTCTTTGGGAGATTGAGGCAGGTGGATCACCTGAGATCAGGAGTTCAAGACCAGCCTGACCAACATAGTGAAACCCTGTCTCTACTAAAAATACAAAATTAGCCAGGTGTGGTGGTGCATGCCTATAATCCCAGCTACTCGGGAGGCTGAGGCAGGAGAATTGCTTGAACCTGCGAGGCAGAGGTTGCAGTGAGTGGAGATCACGCCATTGCACTCCAGCCTGGGCAACAAGAGCAAACTCTGTCTCAAAACAAACAAATAAAAAAACTGACTTCACAACACTATGCCCCACACAGTGCTAGCTGGCATTCTTTTCTTCAGAACATCCAAGGATCTATGTGCTACCCAGAAACAGTAATAACAACTGTTAACCCTGTGTCCAATCAGTGATCATTTCTTTAGTGAGCACAGGCGGGTCCTGATAAGACAGGTGGCAACAGTGGCTCCTCAGGCCAGGATTCCGAAAGGCCTTACCTCTAAAGTTTCCTCTTGGGAATTGTACCATGGGCAAAGCTTCACGAGGCCGGAGGCGCCGTCGAGCACTTCACAGAGTTCCTTCAGAAACACCCCACAGAACGGAACCACCTTACAGCCAGGGATGTGCAGGGCACACGTCACCACCTTTCTGTACTCACAAGAGGACTCATGCTGGGCCATAGCATCGTTCAGGCTCCTCATGGTCTCAATATCAGACTGGTCCATAAACTGCCACATTTTAAAAACTTTTCTTGACCTATTGCAAATAAATGACATTTTTTAGACTGAAGGAGAAATAATATAGTTTACAGCAAGGAGCCTAAATTCCATACAAATTCAATCTTTTTGTTAATTTTTTTTTTTTACCTCTTTTTCTTTTTTTTTTTTTTTTTTAATTTTTATTGCATTACAGGTTTGGGGGTACATGTGCAGAACAAGCAAGATAGTTGCATAGGTACACACATGGCAGTGTGCTCTGCTGCCTTCCTCCCCTTCACCCACACTTGGCATTCATCCCCAGGCTATCCCCCCCAGCGCCCCCCCGCTGCCCCTCCCCCATTCCCCCCAACAGTCCCCAGTGTATAGTAGACCGCCTCTCTGTGTCCATGTGTTCTCATTTTTCTCACCCTCCTATGAGTGAGTATATGCGGTATTTCTTTTTCTGTTCTTGTGTCAGTTTGCTGAGAATGATGTTCTCCAGATTCATCCATGTCCCTACAAAGGACACGAACTCATCATTTTTGATTGCTGCATAATATTCCATGGTGTATATGTGCCACATTTTCCCAGTCCAGTCTATCATCGTTGGGCATTTGGGTTGGTTCCAGGTCTTTGCTATTGTAAACAGTGCTGCAATGAACATTCGTGTGCATGTGTCCTTACAGTAGAACGATTTATAGTCCTTTGGATAGATACCCAGTAATGGGATTGCTGGGTCAAATGGAATTTCTACTTCTAGGTCCCTGAGGAATCGCCACACTGTCTTCCACAATGGTTGAACTAATTTACACTCCCACCAACAGTGTAAGAGTGTTCCTATTTCTCCACATCCTCTCCAGCATCTGCTGTCTCCAGATTCTTTAATGATCGCCATTCTAACTGGTGTGAGATGGTAGCTCAATGTGGTTTTGATTTGCATCTCTCTAATGACCAATGACGATGAGCACTTTTTCATATGTTTGTTGGCCTCATGTATGTCTGCTTTTGTAAAGTTTCTCTTCATATCCTTTGCCCATTTTTGAATGGGCTTGTTTGTTTTTTCCTGTAAATCTGTTTGAGTTCTTTGTAAATTCTGGATATCAGCCCTTTGTCAGATGCGTAAACTGCAAAGATTTTTCCCATTCTGATGGTTGCCGATTCACTCTAGTGACTGTTTCTTTTGCCGTGCAGAAGCTGTGGAGTTTGATTAGGTCCCATTTGTCTATTTTGGCTTTTGTTGCCAATGCTTTTGGTGTTTTGGTCATGAAGTCCTTGCCTACTCCTATGTCCTGAATGGTTTTGCCTAGATTTTCTTCTAGGGTTTTTATGGTGTCAGGTCTTACGTTTAAGTCTTTAATCCATCTGGAGTTAATTTTAGTGTAAGGTGTCAGGAAGGGGTCCAGTTTCTGCTTTCTGCACATGGCTAGCCAGTTTTCCCAACACCATTTATTAAATAGGGAATCCTTTCCCCATTGCCTGTTTTTGTCTGGTTTATCAAAGATAATATGGTTGTAGATGTGTTGTGTTGCCTCCGATGCCTCTGTTCTGTTCCATTGGTCTATATCTCTGTTTTGGTACCAGTACCATGCTGTTTTGATTACTCTAGCCTTGTAGTATAGTTTGAAGTCTGGTAGCATGATGTCTCCCGCTGTGTTCTTTTTGCTTAGAATTGACTTGGCTATGCGGGCTCTTTTTTGGTTCCATATGAAATTCATAGTGGTTTTTTCCAGTTCTGTGAAGAAATTCAATGGTAGTTTGATGGGGATAGCATTGATTGTGTAAATTACTTTGGGCAGTATAGCCATTTTCACGATATTGATTCTTCCTAACCACGAACATGGAATGTTTCTCCATCTGTTTGTGTCCTCTCTTATTTCATTGAGCAGTTGTTTGTAGTTTTCCTTAAAGAGGTCCCTTACATTCCTAGTGAGTTGTATTCCTAGGTATTTTATTTTCTTTGTAGCAATTGTGAATGGCAGTTCGTTCTTGATTTGGTTCTCTTTAAGTCTGTTATTGGTGTATAGGAATGCTTGTGATTTTTGAACATTGATTTTATATCCTGAGACTTTGCTGAAGTTGCTTATCAGTTGCAGGAGCTTTTGGGCTGAGGTGATGGGGTCTTCTAGGTATACTATCATGTCGTCTGCAAATAGAGACACTTTGGCTTCCACCTTTCCTATTTGAATACCCTTTATTTCTTTTTCTTGCCTGATTGCTCTGGCTAGAACTTCCAGTACTATGTTGAATAGAAGTGGTGAGAGAGGGCATCCTTGTCTAGTGCCGGATTTCAAAGGGAATGCTTCCAGTTTTTGCCCATTAAGTATGATATTGGCTGTTGGTTTGTCATAAATAGCTTTTATTACTTTGAGATATGTTCCATCAATACCAAGTTTATTGAGGGTTTTTAGCATAAAGGGCTGTTGAATTTTGTCAAATGCCTTCTCTGCATCAATTGAGATAATCATGTGGTTTTTGTTTTTGCTTCTGTTTATGTGGTGAATTACATTTATAGACTTGCGTATGTTGAACCAGCCTTGCATCCCCAGGATGAATCCTACTTGATCATGATGGATAAGTTTTTTAATGTGCTATTGCAATCGGTTTGCCAGTATTTTATTGAAGATTTTTGCATTTATGTTCATCATGGATATTGGCCTGAAGTTTTCTTTTCTTGTTGAGTCTCTGCCAGGTTTTGGTATCAGGATGATGTTGGTCTCATAAAATGATTTGGGAAGGGTTCCCTCTTTTTGGATTATTTGGAATAGTTTCAGAAGGAATGGTACCAGATCCTCTTTGTGTGTCTGGTAGAATTCAGCTGTGAACCCATCTGGACCTGGGGTTTTTTTGTGTGGTAGGCTCTTAATTGCTGCCTCAACTTCAGACCTTCTTATTGGTCTATTCATAGTTTCGGCTTCCTCCTGGTTTAGGCTTGGGAGGACACAGGCGTCCAGGAATTTATCCATTTCTTCCTGATTTACTAGTTTATGTGCATAGAGCTGTTTGTAGTATTCTCTGATGATGGTTTGAATTTCTGTGGAATCTGTGGTGATTTCCCCTTTATCGTTTTTTATTGCATCTATTTGATTGTTCTCTCTCTTCTTTTTTATCAGTCTGGCTAGTGGTCTGTCTATTTTGTTGATCTTTTCAAAAAACCAGCTCTTAGATTTATTGATTTTTTGAAGGGTTTTTCTTGTCTCTATCTCCTTCAGTTCTGCTCTGATGTTAGTTATTTCTTGTCTTTGGCTAGGTTTTGAGCTTTTTTGATCTTGCTCCTCTAGCTCTTTCAATTTTGACGATAGGGTGTCAATTTTAGATCTCTCCACTCTTCTCATGTGGGCACTTATTGCTATATATTTTCCTCTACAGACTGCTTTAAATGTGTCCCAGAGATTCTGGTACATTGTGTCTTCATTCTCATTGGTTTCAAAGAACTTCTTTATTTCTGCCTTCATTTCATTGTTTATCCAATCAACATTCAAGAGCCAGTTGTTCAGTTTCCATGAAGCTGTGTGGTTCTGAGTTATTTTCTGAATTCTGAGTTCCAACTTGATTGCACTATGGTCTGAGAGACTGTTTGTTATGATTTCAGTTGTTTTGCATTTGCTGAGGAGTGCTTTACTTCCAATTATGTGGTCAATTTTGGAGTAGGTGTGATGTGGTGCTGAGAAGAATGTATATTCTGTGGATTTGGGGTGGAGAGTTCTGTAAATGTCTATCAGGTTTGCTTGTTCCAGGTCTAAGTTCAAGTCCTGGATATCCTTGTTAATTTTCTGTCTGGTTGATCTGTCTGATATTGACAGTGGAGTGTTAAAGTCTCCCACTATTATTGTGTGGGAGTCTAAGTCCCTTTGTAAGTCATTAAGAACTTGCCTTATATATCTGGGTGCTCCTACATTGGGTCCATATATATTTAGAATCGTTATCTCTTCTTGTTGTATCGATCCTTTTACCATTATGTAATGACCTTCTTTGTCCCTTTTGATCTTTGTTACTTTAAAGTCTATTTTATCAGAGATGAGAATTGCAACTCCTGCTTTTTTTTGCTCTCCATTTGCTTGGTAAATCTTCCTCCATCCCTTTATTTTGAGCTTTTGTGTATCTTTGCATGTGAGGTGGGTTTCCTGGATACAGCACACCGGTGGGTTTTGGTTTTTTATCCAATTTGCCAGTCTGTGTCTTTTGATTGGTGAATTTAGCCCATTTACATTCAGGGTTAATATTGTTATGTGTGAATTTGATACTGCCATTTTGATGCTAGCTGGCTGTTTTGCCCGTTGGTTCATGTGCATTCTTCATTTTGTTGATGGTCTTTAGCATTTAGTATGCTTTTAGGATGGCTGGAACTGGTTGTTTCTTTCTATGTGTAGTGCCTCTTTCAGGAGCTCTTGTAAAGCTGGCCTAGTGGTGACAAAATCTCTGAGTACTTGCTTGTTCGTGAAAGATTTTATTTTTCCTTCACTTATGAAGCTCAATTTCGCTGGATATGAAATTCTGGGTTGAAAGCTCTTTTCTTTAAGGATGTTGAATATTGGCCCCCACTCTCTTCTGGCTTGTAGAGTCTCCGCCGAGAGATCTGCTGTGAGTCTGATGGGCTTCCCTTTGTGGGTGACCTGACCTTTCTCTCTGGCTGCCCTTAGGATTTTCTCCTTCGTTTCAACCCTGGTGAATCTGACGATTATGTGCCTTGGGGTTGCCCTTCTTGCAGAGTATCTTTGTGGTGTTCTCTGTATTTCCTGGAGTTCAGTATTGACCTGTCTTGCTAGGTTGGGGAAATTTTCCTGGATAATATCCTGAAGAGTGTTTTCCAGCTTGGATTCATTCTCTTCGTCACATTCTGGTACACCTATCAAACGTAGGTTGGGTCTCTTCACATAGTCCCACATTTATTGGAGATTTTGTTCATTCCTTTTTGTGCTTTTTTCTTTAATCTTGGTTTCTCATTTTATTTCATTGAGTTGATCTTCAACTTCTGATATTCTTTCTTCTGCTTGGTCAATTCAGCTGTTGAAACTTGTGCATGCTTCACGAAGTTCTCGTGTTGTGTTTTTCAGCTCCTTCAATTCATTCATATTCCTCTCTAAGTTGTCCATTCTCGTTATCAATTCCTCGAATCTTTTTTCAAATCTTTTTTCAAGGTTCTTAGTTTCTTTGCACTGGTTTAGTACATGTTCCTTTAGCTCACTGAAGTTTCTCATTATCCACTTTCTGAAGTCTGATTCCGTCATTTCATCACATTCATTCTCCATCCAGCTTTGTTCCCTTGCTGGTGAGGAGTTTTGGTCCTTTGTAGGAGGTGAGGTGTTTTGGTTTCGGGTGCTTTCCTCCTTTTTGCGCTGGTTTCTTCCCATCTTTATGGATTTATCTGCCTGTCATCTTAGTAGTGGCTGATTTTTCAATTGGGTCTCTGTGTGGACACTGAGATTGTTGATGATGAAGTATTTCTGTTACTTAGTTTTCCCTCTAATGATCTATCCTCTCTGCTGTATGAGTGCTGAGGTCCACTCCAGGCCCTGCTTGTCTGGGGTATACCTGCAGCAGCTGCAGAACAGTGAGGGATGATACCAGTTTCCTCTTCTGCTGCCCTTGTTCCAGAATGATGCCAGCCAAATGTCAGTCTGATTAGTCCTTTTCTGGGGTGACTCCTTGGATATACAGGGGTCAGGGAGCTGCTTGAGGAGACAGTCTGTGCTTTATAGGAGCTCCAGTGCTGAGCTGTGAGCTCCGTTGTTCATTCAGGGTTGTTGGGAGGTTGTTTATGTCTGCTGCAATAGAACTCATAAAACACCACTTTTTTTTTTTTTTCACCCTTAGATGCTCTGTCTCAGGGAGTTGGGGCTTTCTTTATGAGTATCTGTTGCACTGTCCTGCCCCACTAGGTGGCAGTCTATTCACTATTTGCCTGCCGGGGCTCTGACCTGCCAGCGCGGGTCCGCCCTGTTGCTGCCTGGCGGAGTCTCTCTGTTATGGCAGGTTGCCTCAGCAACGGCGGGCTGCGTCAGTCCTGGGCGGTACTTAAGTGGGGGTGCACTTTGTCAGCAATGGTGAACACCCCTCCCTGACCGGGCTGCACCGTCCTAAATGCCGGCAACAAAACTCTCAGCCCCAAGCGCCTCCAGTCACTGCCCTGCTTGTCCCCGTGAGCGTGGGACCTGCCGAGCCCGATCACCCAGCTCCCTGCCTCAGAGTCCGTCCTCTCTCTCTCTCTCTTCCTCTCCCCAAGCTGAAAGGTCGACTCTCTCACTGGCACCCCAGGAGCCTGCCAATAGGGCACTGGGATCCGTGTGATCTCCCGTGCCGCTGCCCACTACCCTGGCTCAGATCACGCTTCCCAGGAAACTCCTGGTCTGGCACATTGTCCAAGTCCCGTTCAATCAGATGGACATGCTAATCTGCCCTTCCAAATCTCAGATTGCCGGTTTAACAGGGCACCCAGACCAGTGTGTTCCGCGCCAGGTCCCGCTGCGGCGCCGGCCGAAGAGGCGGTGGGAGCCAGCTGCGTTAGCCGGCTGCTAGCATCCCGTGTCTCTCCCACACCTGGGACTTTCAACGCTCTGTGGGCATATAAGGAACATCCGAGAATGTGGCTAGGACTCACCCTCTGCGCCTTCACCGAGAGCTGCAATCCTGAGTCACCTCTATGACGCCATCTTGCCTCCCTCCCTTGTTAATTTTTTTTAAGGTGGGGTCTCACTTTGTCACTCAGGCTGGAGTGCAGTGGTGTGATCTCAGCTCATTGCAACTTCTGCCTCTAAGGTTCAAGCAATTCTCCTGCCTCAGCCTCCCCAGTAGCTGGGACTACAGGTGTGTGTCACCATGACAGGCTAATTTTTGTAGTTTTAGTAGAGATGGGGTTTCGCCATGTTGGCCAGGCTGGTCTTGAACTCCTGACCTCAGGTGATCTACCCGCTTCGGCCTCTCAAAGTGCTGGGATTACAAGCATGAACCACCACACCCGGCCCCAAGTGTTCTTTACTTGTTAATATTTATGTAGGGTTCCTATCCCCATCTACTTTCCCAGATAATATGAATAATAGTTTTGTATGTAAATTGAAACTAAAAATTAAATAGGATGAATACAAACAAAAATAGGTATATCAGACACATTACTTATGGCAGCTGGGCACTGAATGTAGGTTTGAGTTTTTCTGGCAGCTATGGCCAAAAGAAGAAAGCAGAGGGTAATATGGTTTGTACAAATATTGATGGAGGAGGACTGCCTGGGGAACCTGGCCCACCTGATCCTCTTGATCTTTTAAATATTACTCTTGGATTAAGCCAGTCCCTTAGTGATACACATAAGGCCATTGTTTTCACCTCTTCTGTATAATTGATTTTTACTGAATCAAGCTTTGACATGAAGCCCCACCAGCCCATTTCGGGGACCTTGTAAAGTATTCTTTGCATAACAGGACATTAAGTGGGACTTTCCCTATTCTGAAACTCCTGGTGAGAACCACACGTAACATTGCACCACACCTTCTAAAGAGAAGCTGTCACAAGGGTGCCTGAACTGCTCTGCCCACTCTCCTTCCACTCATGCAGAAGAAGTGGATCTGAGCAGATAGGTTGCGAATATTTCTCCGGGAGGAATTGTGGGAGGGCTTACCTCTCTGTGAGAGGAGGAAGTCACCCCACGTACGGGGGTTGTTAAGTGAATTCCATGGGAACATTGAACTGTGTCCTGGGCAGTTTGTGGATCACATGGACTGGTACCTGACTCTTGCCTAAAGATTTGAGGCTAGATGGAGCTGCCTGATGGCAAAGGGAGAAAGAAGATTCCAGTGAATATGTCCTATGCTTGCAGAGTTCCGAGGGCAAAGTGCCGAGTCTTTTCTGTGAGTCAGGAGGGGACACTGTAGAAAGAGGTGGGGCTTGAGCTGTCTTGAAGGGCTTGTCTGCCCAATGAGGTGACCTTAGCAGAAAGGGTCTGTGAGGACAGGACCCCCAGGGAGTGAGGACTAAGAGGTTGACCAGAGGGTACACTGCATTTCACTAGATAATGGTGCAGTGGGGAGGTGGGGGAAATGAGTAGAGTAACTAGTAAGAAAACCTAAAAGCACCCTCCATTGGTCTCTGTGAGGGCACCAAGGCCAGATTTCAACTGCCCCATTAAGTAATACTCTGTGCTCCCTTTACCCCCATCCTTTCCCCTCTCCTCTCCTATCTACTTTTTCTCCTGCAGAGACCCAGTTGAAGAGAAGAGGAAGAAAAAAGATAAACCCTATCTTTCCCATTGCTACAAGTCTCTGAGATTTGTTGGGCTGTGAAACATGGGGAAAGGGAAGAAAATATATATTGAATGAGAGATTAAAATTTTGATTTAGAGTTGGGCATGGTGGCTCAAGCCTGTAATCCCAGCCCTTTGGGAGGCTGAGGCAGATGGATTGCCTGTGGTCAGGAGTTTGAGACCAGCGTGGGCAACATGGTGAAACCCTGTCTCTACTAAAATACAAAAAATTAGCTGGGTGTGGTGGTGTGCACCTGTAGTCCCAGCTACTCAGGAGGCTGAGGCAGGAGAATCGCTTGAACCCGGGAGGCAGAGGTTGCAGTGAGCCAAGATCACATCACTGCACTCCAGCCTGGGCAACATAGTCAGACTGTGTCTCCAAATTTTTTTTACTTAAGATTAAACTGGATTACAAAATCATCGTGTAAGATATAAGGCATCCAAAAGACATATAAGTACAACATGACAACGCCCATGAGCCAACCTCTCAGTTCAAAAAATCAAAGATCAACAATGTGGTTGAGGCCCTAGTGTATTCCTCCAAGAGCACACGCTCTATTCTTCCCTCACCAGACTGGACCACCACTGGGACTTTGGGGTTCTCTTTTCCTTAAAATTCTTCATACTTTTCTAATATATGCATATATCACTAAGCAATTTACAGAACTGTTTGTGCATTTTTAAACTTTATATAAATAGCATCACGTGGTAGATATTCTTAGACTGAGGTCCCTAGTCTCTGGGCCACAGACCACTACTGGTTCATGGCCTGTCAGGAACTGGGCCCCACAGTGTGAGGTGAGTAGCAGATAAGCAAGAATTACAACTTGAGCTATGGCAGCCATCAGATCAGCAGGTTCTCACAGGAGCACAAACTGTACTGTGAACTGTGCATGTGAGGGATCTAGGTTACATGCTTTTTGTGAGAATCTAATGCCTGATGATCTGAGGTGGAATACTTTCATCCAAAACCATCTGCACCCACCCCACGTCCCCAGTCTGTGGAAAAGTTTTCTTCCACGAAACTGGTTTCTTTTGCCAAAAAGGCTGGAGATCTCTGTCTTGCTTTTTCTTTTTTCAACACAGCCTTATGTTTGCGAGATTCATCCATGTTCAAGAGCGTAGAAGAATGAGATAGTGTGTTAACTGCGAAAGTGACTGGAAAAGATCTCTCAATGTAGCAGGATCTAAGGTTGCAGGAGGGAGAGCCAGCTGAAAGGTTTGAAAGGCAATCAAGTCATAAAAGTAAAAGGATTTTATAATTTCTTTTTTTTTTGAAATTCTTTAAATTTTTATTGCATTATAGGTTTTGGGGTACATGTGCAGAGTGTGCAAGATAGTTGCATAGGTACACACATGGCAGTGTGCTTTGCTGCCTTCCTCCCATTCACCCACACTTGGCTTTTATCCACAGGCTATCCCTCCCCAGCCCACCCCCACTGTCCCTCCCACCTTCCCCCCAATAGACCCCAGTGTGTAGTAGATCCCCTCCCTGTGTCCATGTGTTCTCATTTTTCTCACCCGCCTATGAGTGGGAATATGCAATATTTGTTTTTCTGTTCTTGTGTCAGTTTGCTGAGAATGATGTTCTCAAAATTCATCCATGTCCTTACAAAGGACACAAACTCATCATTTTTTATTGCTGCATAATATTCCATGGTGTATATGTGCCACATTTTCCCAGTCCAGTCTATCATCGATGGGCATTTGGGTTGGTTCCAGGTCTTTGCTATTGTAAACAGTGCTGCAATGAACATTCGTGTGCATGTGTCCTTATAGTAGAACGATTTATAGTCCTTTGGATAGATACCCAGTAATGGGATTGCTGGGTCAAATGGAATTTCTATTTCTAGGTCCTTGAGGAATTGCCACACTGTCTTCCACAATGGTTGAACTAATTTACACTCCCACCAACAGTGTAAGAGTTTTCCTATTTCTCCACATCCTCTCCAGCATCTGTTGTTTCCAGATTTTTTAATGATCGCCATTCTAACTGGTGTGAGATGGTAGCTCAATGTGGTTTTGATTTGCATCTCTCTAATGACCAATGATGATGAGCATTTTTTCATGTGTTTGTTGGCCTCATGTATGTCTTCTTTTCTAAAGTGTCTGTTCATATCCTTTGCCCATTTTTGAATGGGCTTGTTTGTTTTTTTCCTGTAAATCTGTTTGAGTTCTTTGTAAATTCTGGATATCAGCCCTTTGTCAGATGCATAAACTGCAAAGATTTTTTCCCATTCTGTTGGTTACTGATACACTCTAGTGACTGTTTCTTTTGCCGTGCAGAAGCTGTGGAGTTTGATTAGGTCCCATTTGTCTATTTTGGCTTTTGTTGCCAATGCTTTTGGTGTTTTGGTCATGAAGTCCTTGCCTAATCCTATGTCCTGAGTGGTTTTGCCTAGATTTTCTTCTAGGGTTTTTATGGTGTCAGGTCTTATGTTTAAGTCTTTAATCCATCTGGAGTTAAGTTTAGTGTAAGGTGTCAGGAAGGGGTCCAGTTTCTGCTTTCTGCACATGGCTAGCCAGTTTTCCCAACACCATTTATTAAACAGGGAATCCTTTCCCCATTGCTTGTTTTTGTCTGGTTTATCAAAGATTATATGGTTGTAGATATGTTGTGTCACCTCCGATGCCTCTGTTCTGTTTCATTGGTCTATATCTCTGTTTTGGTACCAGTACCATGCTGTTTTGATTACTGTAGCCTTGTAGTATAGTTTGAAGTCTGGTAGTGTGATGCCTCCCGCTGTGTTCTTTTTGCTTAGAATTGACTTGGCTATGAGGGCTCTCTTTTGGTTCCATATGAAGTTCATGGTGGTTTTTTCCAGTTCTGTAAAGAAATTCAATGGTAGTTTGATGGGGATAGCATTGATTGTGTAAATTACTTTGGGCAGTATAGCCATTTTCACGATATTGATTCTTCCTAACCACGAACATGGAATGTTTGTCCATCTGTTTGTGTCCTCTCTTATTTCGTTGAGCAGTGGTTTGTAGTTTTCCTTGAAGAGGTCCCTTATGTTCCTTGTGAGTTGTATTCCTAGGTATTATATTTTCTTTGTAGCAATTGTGAATGGCAGTTCATTCTTGATTTGGTTCTCTTTTAGTCTGTTATTGGTGTATAGGAATGCTTGTGATTTTTGCACATTGATTTTATATCCTGAGACTTTGCTGAAGTTGCTTATCAGTTGCGGGAGCTTTTGGGCTGAGGTGATGGGTTCTTCTAGGTATACTATCATGTCGTCTGCAAATAGAGACCATTTGACTTCCACCTTTCCTATTTGAATACCCTTTATTTCTTTTTCTTGCCTGATTGCTCTGGCTAGAACTTCCAGTACTATGTTGAATAAGAGTGGTGAGAGAGGGCATCCTTGTCTGGTGCCGGATTTCAAAGGGAATGCTTCCAGTTTATGCCCATTCATTATGATATTGGCTGTTGGTTTGTCATAAATAGCTTTCATTACTTTGAGATATGTTCCATCAATACCAAGTTTATTGATGGTTATTAGCATAAAGGGCTGTTGAATTTTGTCCAATGCCTTCTCTGCATCAATTCAGATAATCATGTGGTTTTTGTTTTTGCTTCTGTTTATGTGGTGAATTACATTTATAGACTTGCGTATGTTGCACCAGCCTTGCATCCCCAGGATGAATTCTACTTGATCATGATGGATAAGTTTTTTAATGTGCTGTTGCAATCGGTTTGCCAGTATTTTATTGAAGATTTTTGCATCTGTGTTCATCATGGATATTGGCCTGAAATTTTCTTTTCTTGTTGAGTCTCTGCCGGGTTTAGGTATCAGGATGATGTTGGTCTCATAAAATGATTTGGGAAGGGTTCCCTCTTTTTTAGTTATTTGGAATAGTTTCAGAAGGAATGGTACCTAGATCCTCTTTGTGTGTCTGGTAGAATTCGGCTGTGAACCCATCTGGACCTGGACTTTCTTTGTGTGGTAGGCTCTTAATTGCTGCCTCAACTTCAGACCTTGTTATTGGTCTATTCATAGTTTTGGCTTCCTCCTGGTTTAGGCTTGGGAGGACACAGGTGTCCAGGAATTCATCCATTTCTTCCTGGTTTACTAGTTTATGTGCATAGAGTTGTTTGTAGTATTCTCTGATGGTGGTTTGAATTTCTGTGGACTCTGTGGTGATTTCCCCTTTGTTGTTTTTTATTGCATCTATTTGGTTGTTGTCTCTTTTCTTTTTTATCAGTCTGGCTAGTGGTCTGTCAATTTTGTTGATTTTTTTGAAAAACCAGCTCTTGGATTTATTGATTTTTTGAAGGGTTTTTCTTGTCTCTATCTCCTTTAGTTCTGCTCTGATCTTAGTTATTTCTTGTCTTTGGCTAGGTTTTGAGCTTTTTTGATCTTACTCCTCCAGCTCTTTCAATTTTGACGATAGGGTGTCAATTTTGGATCTCTCCACTCTTCTCCTGTGGGCACTTATTGCTATATATTTTCCTCTACAGACTTCTTTAAATGTGTCCCAGAGATTCTGGTATGTTGTGTCTCTGTTCTCGTTGGTTTCGAAGAACTTCTTTATTTCTGCCTTCATTTCATTGTTTATCCAATCAACATTCAAGAGCTAGTTGTTCAGTTTCCATGAAGCTGTGTGGTTCTGAGTTATTTTCTGAATTCTGAGTTCCAACTTGATTGCACTATGGTCTGAGAGACTGTTTGTTATGATTTCAGTTGTTTTGCATTTGCTGAGGAGTGCTTTACTTCCAATTATGTGGTCAATTTTGGAGTAGGTGTGATGTGGTGCTGAGAAGAATTATATTCTGTGGATTTGGGGTGGAAAGTTCTGTAAATGTCTATCAGATTTGCTTGTTCCAGGTCTGAGTTCAAGTCCTGGATATCCTTGTTAATTTTCTGTCTGGTTGATCTGTCTGCTATTGACAGTGGAGTGTTAAAGTCTCCCACTATTATTGTGTGGGAGTCTAAGTCTCTTTGTACGTCATTAAGAACTTGCCTTATATATCTGGGTGCTCCTGCATTGGGTCCATATATATTTAGGATCGTTAGCTCTTCTTGTTGTATCGATCCTTTTACCATTATGTAATGACCTTCTTTGTCCCTTTTGATCTTTGTTGCTTTAAAGTCTATTTTATCAGAGACAAGAATTGCAAATCCTGCTTTTTTTTGCTCTCCATTTGCTTGGTAAAGCTTCCTCCATCCCTTTATTTTGAGCCTTTGTGTATCCTTGCGTGTGAGGTGGGTTTCCTGGATACAGCACACCGACGGATTCTTATCCAATTTTCCGGTCTGTGTCTTTTGATTGGTGCATTTAGCCCATTTACATTTAGGGTTAATATTGTTATGTGTGAATTTGATGCTGCTATTTTGATGCTAGCTGGCTGTTTTGCCCATTGGTTCATGTACATTCTTCATTTTGTTGATGCTCTTTAGCATTTGGTATGCTCTTAGGATGGCTGGTACTGGTTGTTTCTTTCTATGTGTAGTGCCTCTTTCAGGAGCTCTTGTAAAGCAGGCTTAGTGGTGACAAAATCTCTGAGTACTTGCTTGTTCATGAAGGATTTTATTTTTCCTTCACTTATGAAGCTCAGTTTGGCTGGATATGAAATTCTGGGTTGAAAGTTCTTTTCTTTAAGGATGTTGAATATTGGCCTCCACTCTCTTCTGGCTTGTAGAGTCTCTGCTGAGAGATCTGCTGTGAGCCTGATGGGCTTCCCTTTGTGGGTGACCTGACCTTTCTCTCTGGCTGCCCTTGGTATTTTCTCCTTCATTTCAACGCTGGTGAATCTGACGATTATGTACCTTGGGGTTGCTCTTCTTGCAGAATATCTTTGTGGTGTTCTCTGTATTTCCTGGAGTTGAGTATTGACCACTCTTGCTAAGTTGGGGAAATTTTCCTGGATAATATCCTGAAGAGTGTTTTCTAGCTTGGATTCATTCTCTTCATCACATTCTGGTACACCTATCAAATGTAGGTTGGGTCTCTTCACATAGTCCCACATTTCTTGAAGATTTTGTTCATTCCTTTTTGTGCTTTTCTCTTTAATCTTGGTTTCTCATTTTGTTTCATTGAGTTGATCTTCGACTTCTGATATTCTTTCTTCTGCTTGGTCAATTCGGCTGTTGAAACTTGTGCATGCTTCGTGAAGTTCTCGTGTTGTGTTTTTCTGCTCCTTTAATTCATTCATATTCCTCTCTAAGTTGTCCATTCTTGTTATCATTTCCTTGAATCTTTTTTCAGGGTTCTTAGTTTCTTTGCACTGATTTAGAACATGTTCTTTTAGCTCACTGAAATTTCTCATTATCCACTTTCTGAAGTCTGATTTCGTCATTTCATCACATTCATTCTCCATCCAGCTTTGTTCCCTTGCTCATGAGGAGTTTTGGTCTTTTGTAGGAGGTGAAGTGTTTTGGTTTCGGGTGTTTTTCTCCTTTTTGTGCTGGTTTCTTCCCATCTTTATGGATGTATCCACCTGTCGTCTTAGTCGTTGCTGAGTTTTCAATTAGGTCTCTGTGTGGACACCCAGATGGTTGATGATGAGGTATTTCTGTTACTTAGTTTTCCTTCTAATTGTCTAGCCCCTCTGCTGTATGAGTGCTGAGGTCCACTCCAGGCCCTGCTTGTCTGGGGTACACCTGTAGCAGCTGTGGAACAGTGAAGGATCCTACCAGTGTCTTCTTCTGCTATCTTTGTTTCAGAATGATGCCCACCAAATGTCAGTCTGATTAGTCCTTTTTTGGGGTGATGGCTCTTTGGATATACAGGGGTCAGGGAGCTTCTTGAGGAGACGGTCTGTGCTTTATAGGAGCTCCAGTGCTAAGCTGTGAGCTCCGTTGTTCATTCAGGGTTGTTGGGAGGATGTGTTTATGTCTGCTGCAACAGAACTCATAAACCCCCCCTTTTTTTTCCCCATTAGATGCTCTGTCTCAGGGAGTTGGGGCTTTCTTCATGAGTATCTGTTGTACTGTCCTGCCCAGCTAGGAGGCAGTCTATTCACTATTTTCCTGCCAGGGCTCCGCCTTGCTAGCATGGGTCCGCCCTGTTGCTGCAGGGCTCTGTTCTACTGTGGCTTGCTCCACCCTGCTGTGGCTTGCTCTGCCCTGCTGGCAGAGTCTCTCTGTTATGGCAGGTTGCCTGAGCAACAGCAGGCTGTGTCAGCCCTGGGCGGTACTTCAGTAGTGGGGGTTTGCATCAGTAGTGGCATACGCCCCTCTCACACCGGGCTGCATCGTCCTAGATGCCAGCAGCAAAACTCTCAGTCCCAAGTGCCTCCAATCACTGCCCTGCTTGTCCCCGTCAGGGTGGGACCCACCAAGCCCAATCACCCAGCTCCCTGCCTCAGAGTCCATCCTCTCTCTCTCTTCCTCTCCCCAAACTGAACAGTTTACTCTCTCACTGGCACCCCAGTAGCCTGCTGATAGGGCACTGGGATCCATGTGATCTCCCGTGCCACTGCCCACTGCACCGGCTCGGATCATGTTTCCCAGGAATCTCCTGCTCTGGCTCATTGTCCAAGTCCCATTCAATCAGATGGACATGCTAATCTGCCCTTCCAAATTTCAGATTGCTGGTTTAACAGGGCACCCAGACCAGTGAGTTTTGTGCCCGGTGCTGCTGCCCTGCAGAACTGGCTGAAGTGGCCATGCAAGCTGGTTGTACTAGCGTCCCATGTGTCTCCCACACCTGGGACTTTCAACGTTCTGTGGGCAAAAAAGATCTGTCTGAGAATGTGGCTAGGACTCACCCTCTGCGCCTTCACTGAGAGCTGCAATCTGGAGTCACCTCTACAACACCGTCTTGGAAGTCACTCACCAGGATTTTATAATTTCATCCCACTAAATCCAGCTTGTCCCATACCTGGATTCTTACAAGACAGTCAGAATTACTTTTTGGGGAATGAAGGGGAGGTACAAGAAATGAAGTAAAGGAATGAATGAGACATCATTCTCATTGGTCTCTTATTGTGTGAGTAATGGAGTAGTTATGGTTCATTTGAGGACAAAGGGCAAACTCCAGCAAAGATCAATTCTTTATTGTTGAATTGAGAACTGACATTCCTTTTAAAAGTTTTATTTATCTTTATGATTATAAAGGGACTAGATACTCATTGTAGAAAACCTGGAAAATATACAAAATGTAGTAAAACCACTTATAATGCTACCGTACACAGATATTAGGTATATTTCCTTCCAGCATTTATCCTATTCTTGTCTACATGGGTATATAAATATTGCTGAGATTATTAGGGATAGACAGTTTTGTTCCCAGATAGATTCACATATTATATGTTACCTGTTTTCCAACTATATAAAAACTTTTTGGGCAGGTGCAGTGGCTTATGCCTATAATCCCAGCACTTTGGGACACTGAGGTAGGGGAGATCACTTAAGGCCAGGAGTTCCAGATCAGTCTGGGCAACATAGAAAGATCCCATCTCTAAAAAAATGTTTAAAAAGAGCCATTGTGCTGGTGCACTCCTGTAGTCCTAGCTGCTTGGAAGCCAAATTGAAAGGATTGCTTGAGCTCAGGGTAAGAGGTTACAGTGAGCCATGATCCTGCCACTGCACTCCAGCCTGGGCATTAGAGCAAGACCTTATCCCTTAAAAATTTGTTTTTTATCTCATGTCTGTAATCCTAGCAATTTAGGAGGCTGAGGAGGGTGGATCACTTGAGGTCAGGAGCTCAAGATCAGCCTGGCCAATATGTTGAAACCCCATCTCTACTAAAAATACAAAAAAAATCATCAGGGCATCATGGCAGTTGCCTGTAATCCCAGCTACTTGGGAGGCTGAGGCAGAAGAATTGCTCAAACCTGGGAGGTGGTGGTTGCAGTGAGCTGAGATCATACCACGGCATTCCAGCCTGGATGACAGAGTAAGACTGTGTTAAAAAAATTCTTTTTTTACAAATATCATTTTTGATGGCTATATAATATTCCATTATCTGGATGTATTACATTATTTCCTTTAACTATTTTCCTATTGTTGTTCATTTGGGTTATTTTTAATTGGCACTATGACTGAGTAAATATTGATTATAAATCTTTGCACTTCTTACTAGAGGCTTAAAAGAGCTAAGAATTTAGTTAGAGGAAGCAAAATGTACAATGTCTATTAAAAATCAAAGTCACTTAATAATAAGTGTGCTTTCTCTTCCCATTTAATTGCTTAAAGAATAAAAAATCCCTATTATGTTGATAATAGTTAATTGCTTTCAAGTGTAAAATGGCACAGATAAGCTCTGCCACCATAATTATTGCATCATAAGAATATCTCCTGTGTACAGAATAGCTGTGAACAAAAGACCTATTATACCTAGTACTTTTGCCTATCTATCTGTAAAGATCGATTTAGTTGGGGGAGGCTTCCAAGATGGTGTTGTAGAGGTGACTCAGGATTGCAGCTCTCAGTAAAGGTGCAGAGGGTGAGTCCTAGCCACATTCTCGGATGGACCTTTTTGGCCCACAGAACGTTGAAAGTCCCAGGTGTGGGAGAGACACAGGACGCTAGCACAGCATGCGGGAAATGTGATCTGAGCCGATGCAGTGGGCAGTGGCACGGAAGATCGCACAGATCCCAGTGCCCTATCAGCAGGCTACTGGGGCACCAGTGAGAGAGTCAACCGTTCAGCTTGGGGGGAGGAAGAGAGAGAGAGAGAGAGAGGACAGACTCTGAGGCAGGGAGCTGGGTGATCGGGCTTGGTGGGTCCCACCCTCATGGAGACAAGCAGGGCACTGATTGGAGGCACTCAGGGCTGAGAGTTTTGCTGCTGGCATCTAGGATGGTGCAGCCTGGTGGGAGAGGGGCATCCACCACTATGGACGCAATCCACCCCTACTGAAGTACCACCCAGGGCTGATGCAGCCTGCTGTTGCCCAGGCAACCTGCCATAACAGAGAGACTCTGCCAGCAGGACGGAGCATGCCACAGCAGAACAGAGCCCCATGGCAACAGGGTGGACCCCTGCTAGCAGGGTGGAGCCCCAGCAGGCAAATAGTGAATAGACTGCCTCCTAGCTGGGCAGGACGGTGCAACAGATACTCATAAAGAAAGCCCCAACTCCCTGAGACAGAGCATCTAAGGGGGGGAAGGGGGTTTTATGAGTTCTGTTGCAGCAGACATAAACACATCCTCCCAACAACCCTGAATGAACAACGGAGCTCACAGCTCAGCACTGGAGCTCCTATAAAGCACAGACTGTCTCCTCAAGCAGCTCTCTGACCCCTGTATATCCAAAGAGCCATCACCCCAAAAAAGGACTAATCAGACTGACATTTGGTGGGCATCATTCTGAAACAAAGATAGCAGAAGAAGAAACTGGTAGCATCTGTCACTTTTCCACAGCTGCTACAGGTGTACCCCAGACAAGCAGGGACTGGAGTGGACCTCAGCATTCATGCAGCAGAGGGGCTAGACCATTAGAAGGAAAACTAAGTAAAAGAAATACCTCATCATCAATAATCTGGGCATCCACACAGAGACCTAATTGAAAACTCAGCAACTACTAAGACGACAGGTGGATAAATCCATAAAGATGGGAAGAAACCAGCGCAAAAAGGAGAAAAACACCTGAAACCAAAACACTTAACCTCCTACAAAGGACCAAAACTCCCCAGCAGCAAGGGAACAAAGCTGGATGGAGAATGACTGTGACAAAATGATGGAATCGGACTTCAGAAAGTAGATAATGAGAAACTTCAGTAAGCTAAAAGGACATGTTCTAAATCAGTGCAAAGAAACTAAGAACCCTGAAAAAAGATTCAAGGAAATGATAACAAGAATGGACAACTTAGAGAGGAATATGAATGAATTAAAGGAGCAGAAAAACACAACACGAGAACTTCACGAAGCATGCACAAGTTTCAACAGCCGAATTGACCAAGCAGAAGAAAGAATATCAGAAGTCGAAGATCAACTCAATGAAACAAAATGAGAAACCAAGATTAAAGAGAAAAGCACAAAAAGGAATGAACAAAATCTCCAAGAAATGTGGGACTATGTGAAGAGACCCAACCTACATTTGATAGGTGTACCAGAATGTGATGAAGAGAATGAATCCAAGCTGTTATTATCCAGGAAAATTTCCCCAACCTAGCAAGACAGGTCAATACTCAACTCCAGGAAATACAGAGAACACCACAAAGATACTCCACAATAAGAGCAACCCCAAGGCACATAATCACCAGATTCACCAGCATTGAAATGAAGGAGAAAATACTAAGGGCAGCCAGAGAGAAAGGTCGGGTCACCCACAAAGGGAAGCCCATCAGACACACAGCAGATCTCTCTGCAGAGACTCTACAAGCCAGAAGAGAGTGGAGGCCAATATTCAACATCCTTAAAGAAAAGAACTTTCAACCCAGAATTTCATATCCAGCCAAACTGAGCTTCATAAGTGAAAGAAAAATAAAATCCTTCATGAACAAGCAAGTACTCAGAGATTTTGTCACCACTAGGCCTGTTTTACAAAAGCTCCTGAAAGAGGCACTACACATAGAAAGAAACAACCAGTACCAGCCATCCTAAGAGCATACCAAATGCTAAAGAGCATCAACAAAATGAAGAATGTACATGAACCAATGGGCAAAACAGCCAGCTGGCATCAAAATAGCAGTATCAAATTCACACATAACAATACTAACCCTAAATGTAAATGGGCTAAATGCACCAATCAAAAGACACAGACTGGCAAATTGGATAAAAAACCAAAACCCATCACTGTGCTGTATCCAGGAAACCCATCTCACATGCAAGGATACACAAAGGCTCAAAATAAAGGGATGGAGGAAGATTTACCAAGCAAGTGGAGAGCAAAAGAAAAGCAGGTGTTGCAATTTTTGTCTCTGATAAAATAGACTTTAAAGCAACAAAGATCAAAAGGGACAAAGAAGGTCATTATATAATGGTAAAAGGATTGATACAACAAGAAGAGCTAACGATTCTAAATATATACGGACCCAATGCAGGAGCACCCAGGTATATACGGCAAGTTCTTAATGACTTAAAAGGAGACTTAGACTCCCACACAATAATCATGGGAGACTTTAACACTCCACTGTCAATATCAGACAGATCAACCAGACAGAAAATTAACAAGGATATCCGGGACTTGAACTCAGACCTGGAACAAGCAACTCAGACCTGGAATAAGCAAACCTGATAGACATTTACAGAACTCTCCACCCCATATCCACAGAATATACATTCTTCTCAGCACCACATCACACCTACTCCAATATTGACCACATAATTGGAAGTAAAGCACTCCTCAGCAAATGCAAAACAACTGAAATCATAACAAACAGTCTCTCAGATGATAGTGCAATCAAGTTAGAACTCAGAATTCAGAAAATAACTCAGAACTGCACAGCTTCATGGAAACTGAACAACTGGCTCTTGAATGTTGATTGGATAAACAATGAAATGAAGGCAGAAATAAAGAAGTTCTTCGAAACCAACAAGAACGAAGACACAACGTACCCGAATCTTTGGGACACATTTAAAGCAGTCTGTAGAGGAAAATATATAGCAATAAGTGCCCACATGAGAAGAGTGGAGAGATCCAAAATTGACACCCTATGGTCAAAATTGAAAGAGCTGGAGGAGTAAGATCAAAAAAGCTCAAAACCTAGCCAAAGACAAGAAATAACTAAGATCAGAGCAGAACTAAAGGAGATAGAGACAAGAAAAAACCCTTCAAAAAATTAATAAATCCAAGAGCTGGTTTTTCGAAAAGATCAACAAAATCGACAGACCACTAGCCAGACTGATAAAAAAGAAAAGAGACAACAACCAAATAGATGCAATAAAAAACGATAACGGGGAAATCACCACAGATTCCACAGAAATTCAAACCACCATCAGAGAATACTACAAACAACTCTATGCACATAACTAGTAAACCAGGAAGAAATGGATGAATTCCTGGACGCCTGTGTCCTCCAAAGCCTAAACCAGGAGGAAGCCGAAACTATGAATAGACCAATAACAAGGTCTGAAGTTGAGGCACCAATTAAGAGCCTACCACACAAAAAAAGCCCTGGTCCAGATGGGTTCACAGCCGAATTCTACCAGATACACAAAGAGGATCTAGTACCATTCCTTCTGAAACTATTCCAAATAATTCAAAACGAGGGAACCCTTCCCAAATCATTTTATGAGACCAACATCATCCTGATACCTAAACCCGGCAGAGACTCAACAAGAAAAGAAAACTTCAGGCCAATATCCATGATGAATATAGATGCAAAAATCTTCAATAAAATACTGGCAAACAGATTGCAACAGCACATTAAAAAACTTATCCATCATGATCAAGTAGGATTCATCCCGGGGATGCAAGGCTGGTTCAACATACACAAGTCTATAAATGTAATTCACCACATAAACAGAAGCAAAAACAAAAACCACATGATTATCTCAATCGATGCAGAGAAGGCATTTGACAAAATTCAACAGCTCTTTATGCTAAAAACCCTCAACAAACTTGGTATTGATGGAACATATCTCAAAGTAATAAAAGCTATTTATGACAAACCAACAGCCAATATCATACTTAATGGGCAAAAACTGGAAGCATTCCCTTAGAAGTCCGGCACCAGACAAGGATGCCCTCTCTCACCACTCCTATTCAACATAGTACTGGAAGTTCTAGACAGAGCAATCAGGCAAGAAAAAGAAATAAAGGGTATTCAAATAGGAAAGGTGGAAGCCAAATTGTCTCTATTTGCAGATGACATGATAGTATACCTAGAAGACCCCATCACCTCAGCCCAAAAGCTCCTGAAACTGATAAGCAACTTCAGTAAAGTCGCAGGATATAAAATCAATGTGCAAAAATCACAAGCATTCCTAAACACCAATAACAGACTTAAAGAGAACCAAATCAAGAACGAACTGCCATTCACAATTGCTACAAAGAAAATATAATACCTAGGAATACAACTCACAAGGAACGTAAGGGACCTCTTTAAGAAAAACTACAAACCACTGCTCAATGAAATAAGAGAGGACACAAACAGATGGAGAAATATTCTATGTTCGTGGTTAGGAAGAACCAATATCATGAAAATGGTTATACTGCCCAAAGTAATTTACACAATCAATGCTATCCCCATCAAACTACCATTGAATATCTTCACAGAACTGAAAAAAACCACCATGAATTTCATATGGAACCAAAAGAGAGCCTGCATAGCCAAGTCAATTCTAAGCAAAAAGAACACAGTGGGAGGCATCACACTACCAGACTTCAAACTATACTACAAGGCTACAGTAATCAAAACAGCATGGTACTGGTACCAAAACAGAGATATAGACCAATCGAACAGAACAGAGGCATCGGAGGCGACACAACATATCTACAACCATATAATCTTTGATAAACCAGACAAAAACAAGCAATGGGGAAAGGATTCCCTGTTTAATAAATGGTGTTGGGAAAACTGGCTAGCCATGTGCAGAAAGCAGAAACTGGACCCCTTCCTGACACCTTACACTAAAATTAACTCCAGATGGATTAAAGACTTAAACATAAGACCTGACACCATAAAAACCCTAGAAGAAAATCTAGGCAAAACCATTCAGGACATAGGAGTAGGCAAGAACTTCATGACCAAAACACCAAAAGCATTGGCAACAAAAGCCAAAATAGACAAATGGGACCTAATCAAACTCCACAGCTTCTGCTTGGCAAAAGAAACAGTCACTAGAGTGTATCAGCAACCACCAGAATGGAAAAAAATTTTTGCAATTTACCCATCTGACAAAGGGCTGATATCCAGAATTTACAAAGAACTCAAACAGATTTACAGGAAAAAAACAAACAAGCCCATTCAAAAATGGGCAAAGGATATGAAGAGAAACTTTACAAAAGCAGACATACATGAGGCCAACAAACATATGAAAAAGTGCTCATCGTCATTGGTCATTAGAGAGATGCAAATCAAAACCACATTGAGCTACCATCTCACACCAGTTAGAATGGCGATCATTAAAAAATCTGGAGACAGCAGATGCTGGAGAGGATGTGGAGAAATAGGAACACTCTTACACTGTTGGTGGGAGTGTAAATTAGTTCAACCATTGTGGAAGACAGTGTGGCGATTCCTCAGGGACCTAGAAATAGAAATTCCATTTGACCCAGCAATCCTATTACTGGGTATATATCCAAAGGACTATAAATCATTGTACTATAAGGACACATGCACACGAATGTTCATTGCAGCACTGTTTACAATAGCAAAGAACTGGAAACAACCCAAATGCCCAATGATGATAGACTGGACTGGGAAAATGTGGCACATATACACCATGGAATATTATGCAGCAATCAAAAATGATGAGTTTGTGTCCTTTGTAAGGACATGGATGAATCTGGAGAACATCATTCTCAGCAAACTGACACAAGAACAGAAAAACAAATACCGCATATTCTCACTCATAGGCGGGTGAGAAAAATGAGAACACATGGACACAGGGAGGAGGTCTACTACACACTGGGGTCTATTGGGGGGAATGGGGGAGGGACAGCGGGGGGCGCTGGGGAGGAATAGCCTGGGGATAAATGCAAGTGTGGGTGAAGGGGAGGAAGGCAGCAAAACACACTGCAATGTGTGTACCTATGCAACTATCTTGCACGTTCTGCACATGTACCCCAAAACCTATAATGCAACAAAAATTTAAAAAATTAAAAGAAAAACAATAACTGAATGTAAAACATAATACCATAAAACTCTGAGAAGATAACAGAGGAAAGATATAGAAGACCTTGGCAATGGTTTGTCAAATACAACAGCAAGCGTACAATACATGAAAGAAAAAATCGATAATCTGAACTTCGTTAAACAAAAACCTTTTACTCTGTAAAAGACACTATCAAGGGAAGAAGTCGAACTAGAAAAGGAAAAATAGCTCCAAAGGATACAGCTTATAAAACACTGTCATCCAAAATACTCAAAGAACTCTTAAAGCTCAATGATAAAAATTGGACATTCTTAATAGAAACATGAGCAAAAGATTTGAACAGACATCTCACCCAAGAAGATAAACAGATGTCAAATAAGCATGAAGACTGTTCAACATTATACATCATTAGGGACCTGCAAACGAAGACAACAATGACACACATCTTTACAATAATGAACATCTAAGGCCTTGATAATACCAAACATTGGCAAGGATTTGAAGCAATGGGAACTATTAGTTATTGCTAGTATAAATGGAATATGTTACAGACTACTCTGGAAGAGAGTTTGGTGGCTTCTTACAAAACTAAATTGTGCTTACCATATGATCCAGCAGTTGTGCTCCTTGATATTTGTCAAATTAGTTGAAAACTTATATCCACACACAAACTTGCACATGGACATTTATAGCAGATTTATTCATTATTGCCAAAATTGGATTCAGCCAAGACATCCTTCACTAGATGAATAGATAAACTATGATACATCAATGCAAGGGAATATTATTGTATTACCACATAGTGGTAAGAAGAAGTGAGGTTTTGAGCCATGAGAAGACATAGAGAAACCTTCTGCATATTAGTGAGTGAAAGAAAACTTGTCTGAAAAGACTACATAGTGTGTGATTCCAACTATATTACAATCTCTTATAGTAAAGGCAAAACTATGACAACACTAAAGTGAACTATGGTTCACTTGTTACCAAGGACTTGCAGGGAAAGGAGAGAACAGGCAGAACTCAGAAAATTTTTAGGACAGTGACTGTATTCTGTAAGATGCTACAATGTTGGATATATGGCATTATACATCAGTCAAATTTATAGACTGTACAAAACAAAGAGTGAACCCCATGTAAGCTTTGAACTTTAGTTGATGAGTATGTCTCATTATTGGATTACTGACTATAAGTAATCAACCCTATTGACAGGGGTTGTTGACTATGCAAAAGACTATTTGTAGGTGCTAGGAAGGTGTTTGTGGGAACTGTGTTCTTTCCACTTAGTGTTGCTGGGAGCCCAAAATTGCTATAAAAAATAAATTATATTAACAAAAAAAACCCACTTTAACTCACAACTCTGGCCAAATATTTTACTGAACCAGCAAGCAGGAATACTGGAATCCTAATACAAAATCTTTTACTGATGCATTAATAATGCTCTAAATCACTGAGTCACCAATTGCTCATTCCTGAAAAACAAAGCAAAATTTAGACTAGTAGATCCCATCTGTCTTTAAATTATCTATGTTCCTTTTATTCTATAAAAACAAAGGTCAAGGCAGGAGCCTCAACTCAAGAGAAGAAATCAGGAGCAGAGCAAGGATAGCTGTCTCTCAAGGAATAAAATTATTGCTCTAAAGAGAGAATGAGCTTATTTTAACCAATTAAACTAGCTTATACTTATGTGAGTGGGGCAGCAAATTACTGTCTCCCTTTGCCCTAAAGGGTTCATCAGGACCTGGACTCACTCACTTTTTAAAGGTTATGAAACCAAACACATGTGACCCACATTTTACTCAACTGGTGCTAGAATTATTAACTAAATTAATGTTTATTTTTAAAGTCACTGCTTAGATTAATCCACAATATTAAATTTTAGTAAGTCTTGGTGCCCCAGATTTACTGAAAGTTTTGCTTAGATGGAAGGCAGCACAATGCATGGGGTTATGGTTTCCAGCCCCAGCTTGGTCACGTGCATTCTGTGTGTCCTTAGCTAAAGTTCTGAATCTCCATGATCTAACTTTCTCCTCTCTAAACTGGGAATAATTTTACAATGGGAAAAGATAATTGAAAGAATAAAAGAGATGTGATGAATATGAAAATTCTCTGTAAATTTGCCATAACCCCTGTAAGCATAATCCATAAAACATTGTGTAACTGGGTCTTAATATTTTCTTAATGAAAGGGCTGGAAATAACTGTACTGTTCAATTTAGAATAAATGTAATCTTTTCAGAGCATGCCTTTGTACACACATTTTGTCATTAGTGATTCTGTAATGTTTATAAATCCAGTTGTATTTAGTTCTTCATGACCATTGATGATCAGTTACCATTCAGATTTGCACATTGCAGTTGTTCTGTGCCCTGGGTTCAGTCAATAATTGCCCTACATTCCATCTTCCATTGAATCCACAACTGTTGTTCTGTGTATAATTTCTCATTCTTGCTGCGTATGATTACATTCTATTATTTGTGACAATAACAGATGGAAAACAATAGAAGCAGTCATGTCTGAAGGTGACTGAGAGGTGAAGAAGCCATAGATTTTCAAGCCCTCTGCCATAAATTATGTGAGATTGGCCCTTTCCTTAATAGTGTTGAACAACTTTCACTTGTGAGGTGATGCAGAGGGGAGAACCCTAATTTTTATTTCTTCTTTTGAGTATCTCTGGTCCTTCTATCCTTATAGACAAATAATCAGCTTCTATTTAATGTGAAGCCTGTTGCTTTCTGAAGAGTCAAGGTGGTGTATCTTCAGAGTAACTAATGTCTTTTCTTTTTTGTTTTTCTCAAATTGTTCTTGAACCACCTCTCATGTAAGTGTTAATGCGCCCAAATGGGTATCAGAAAATCTCTGCTCATATGCCAGTTTTATCAGCTGTGAGCTGTGTGGCACTGACAGCTGTCCTGTTCTCCCAAAGTTTCTTTCCCCATTTGAAAAATAAAAAATGATAATCTCTATATTCCAGTGGTTTTTCTTTAATGATGAATATATATTTATATGTATGTTATATATTTAATAAAAATATAAATATGTATTTATGTTATTATTATGTAATAATATATGTAACACTCCCTAATAGTTCAGCGTGTGTTTCTTTCATGTGTAAAGTAAGCAATCACCTATTATTACAATAATGTAATAAGAACATAAATAGTATTATGTAATAACATAAAAACATGTTTATGAATATTATTTATATACATTTAAATATATAAAATATACATTTTTAGTTAATTTTATATATGTTTGGTCATTCAATATGTATGAGTTATATTCATTATTTCATGTTTAGGCAGCTGTATTTTAAGTGAACTATACTAAATATTTGAAAGGCTTTTGTTATCAAGGGGTAAGTCTCCTATTTTTTGATGTAGCATTACAATGTACATTTTTTATATAGAACATATAGAATACACTGATTTTTCTCAAAGTCATAAATTCCCAACTGGTCATTCATCTGAGAATATTGAATTTTGAGTATATTCTAGCCTAAAATCATTTACTTCAGTGTTTCTACATCATCACAGCACATCGGAACACCCAGTGTCTTTTAATTACCAATACCTGGGCTCCAATCCAATACAACTAAACCAGAATCTCCTAGATTGGCACTGGAAAGAAGGAGAAGAACAGAAAAACATTTTATCTCTATCCATGAGCCAAAGACCACTTGGAAAAAAAGCACAAATTGGATCTAGATGATTGCTTACTTTACAAGTCAAAGAGACACAATGAATCAGCAAGGGAGTGTTATAAAAGCCTGGCAGTGCAAGCTCATAGTTGTCTTAGTAAGAAGAGTAGGCTTCAATGGATCTTTTTGTGGTCCTGTTGCTCTGTCTCTCTTTTTTGCTTCTCTTTTCACTCTGGAGACAGAGCTCTGGGAGAGGGAAGCTCCCTCCTGGCCCCACTCCTCTTCCTGTGATTGGAAACATCCTACAGATAGATGTTAAGGACATTGGCAAATCTTTCAGCAATGTAAGTATGCTTTATGTTCCCCCAGTCACTCACAAAGGGTAAGTTATTTGACTGTTATTTTTAGATAAAATGTAGTCCTAGAAGCACACTATTGCAATAGATCATTGTACAGCAAAATACTGCCTCTGAATTTTGATGTTTCTTTGGTCTTTTTAAGTCTGTTGTTGTCAAAAATAGTGGAGTAAATTGATGCATTTTGTTGATACATAAACACTGGGGTCACTGTATGATAGAATCAGGTAATACAGTGGCAAAAGTTTGAAGTGTTGTTTCCCTTCTTTGCTTCACAGTGTTTTTCTATGACTTTTGACTGAAGAGAAGTGTGTGTGATTAGAAATTTCACCCAATAAGTCCTCTACTATAGTAGCCCTGTGTTTTTTTCAGAATAGTCATGAAAATTCAACTTCCCTGAAGATTCATTTGATGCCTGATGTGAAATAAAAATATCTATGGGTTCAGGACAAGCATAGGTGCATGTAATAAAGAAGTAAATAGTCAGGGTCCAATTAGTGGTAACAGAATTCTTTTGCATTCTGCACAAAGCTGTTGTCTGTAGCCAATGTTGCTGGAGAATGGAAAAAATGGTTCTTCCAGGAGTTGCTGAATGTCCTGATTCTACCTTTATGTAGAATGCTTCATGTTTCCATATTGGTAACACCAGCAGTTACAAACTGAACTGGGCACTAGAATCACCTGGGGTGACACTGAAAATACAGATTTCTAGGGTTTATCACAGGACTGCAGAGTCAGAATCCTCATGGCAAGAGCTTTACAGGTGACCTTGAAGTCCTTAGCTGGGTATTGGCCTCAAGGTGGACATGGAGGAGTGATAAATTGCTCAAGCATCAGAGTTTCAATTAGCAGAGGTTCAAGTTTGGAGCTTCTATATATTACCCGTTGGACTCAGAATGAATTTGGAATTCTCTGGCCTCAGTTTCTTCATTTTTTAAATGGGGTAAATGAATGTGCTGAATGTGTTGAAGTGATGATTAACTGTTATTTGTGTACCAATTGCCTGGGTCATTCCATGGCACATCATAGGCTATCTATAAGTAGCAGCTGTAACAATCACCATCATATTCATTACAAAATTCAGAAATATGCAATCTATGTGTGGCAAATATAAAGATACAATGATAATATCAGTCTGAATCACATATAATACTTGAAGCAAATAGCGACTTATTTTGCTGCTATTTGCATTTCCTTTCCCAGCTCTCAAAAGTCTATGGTTCTGTGTTTACCGTGTATTTTGGCATCAAGCCCGTAGTGGTGTTGCACGGATATGAGGCAGTGAAGGAAGCCCTGATTGACAATGGAGAGGAGTTTTCTGGAAGAAGCATTTTCCCAGTACCTCAAAGAACTAGTAAAGAACTTGGTAGGTGTGCATGTGTCAGCTTTGGTAACTGGGATGAGGAGGATGGAAAACAGAGACTTAAAGAGCTTCTCCATAGAGCTTAGCCTATCTGCGTGGCTGCCAAGTGTTGCAGCTCTTTCTTCCTTGGTTGTGAATTCTCCCAGTTTCTGCACCCCCCTTTCTTTTTGTTGTTGTTGTTGTTAGGAATCATTTTCAGCAATGGAAAGAGATGGAAGGAGATCCGGCGTTTCTCCCTTACAACATTGCGGAATTTTGGGATGGGGAAGAGGAGCATTGAGGACCGTGTTCAACAAGAAGCCCGCTGCCTTGTGGAGGAGTTGAGAAAAACCAAGGGTGGGTGACTCTGCGTCACTGACCTTAACAGTCAGCTGTCTTCACTAATGGCATCCTTGGAAACATTTCAGGGGTGGCCAGATCTTCATTGTGCATCCTGGTTGTCAGCCCTCAGGTGGTAGAAGCAGGTTTGAAGCACAGAGACAAGGGAGGTTTTGTGTATCTGCTTTGCCTGCACAGATGTGTTGCTTCATATGTGTAGGGATAAAAGACCATTTAATCCTATTTTCTGCTCAATTTTGTTTCCTGGTTTCCAAATCAGAAATTGTAACTAAGGGTATTGAGTTCATTTTTGAAAAGAGTTAAAGAAGGTTTCCCCTACAGCATAAATCTGTGTTACCGCCACCAGAACATTTCACCTGAGAACACTTGGAAAGTGGACATGGTGGAAATGACCCCATTGCACTTTTATGGAACATGAACTAAGTGACATGTGCTTTCATTTTATTAGTGGTTTTTTCATATGACAAGACTCACATGTCTAAGAATTCCTTCCAGGTCCATGCCTTCAGCTCTAGCCAGCAATGACACTATGTATGCTTTTACTTTCTTAGGTATATCTCAGTACAGTTCTCATCAATTCTTATTTCTCAGGAAACATAGTCCTATTTGAAAACTGTCAGGATTAGTTACTTCTTGTTAACCACTACTTACTGTAACAATTTATGTGTTGAGTAAATATGTTCTATAGTATAACTCAGCAAAATATACAAATACTAATTCATAAATAATTTGTTTAACTAGAGTTGAACTATTATGAAAAACTCTTTATCCTCTCTTTCTTAAATGTAACTAGGCTATGTTTTCAGTTTTGCTCATCTTTTTTTCCCCTGTATTGGATCTTAGCTTTGAAATTTGTGATAATGATTTTTGTCCCACTGCCAATTCTATTGACCTATGATGTACTTGTTGTAATCAATATGATTATCAGCTGGGATATCAAATTACCTTTTTTAGTTTACTCTCCCAAATGCAATGACAAAAAAACCCTGAAAATCAGATTGTACTTGAGAATCTCACACACAAAGGCACACACATACATGCACACAAACACACTCACCAAAGCTTCCCACATTACCTTTCCTCCCTTTGGATAAAACTACACTTTTTCTGAAACTTTAGAGCCCTGTAATGTTTAAAGGAACCTGTCATAGAAGTAGCTAACAGTAGGTTTCCTGTTTTTCAATGTTCCAGCTTTATTCAGAACTCTTTCATTTCATGTCACCTTTATTTAGGAGCTATAGATGTGAATTTGGGAGTCCTTTCCATTAATGTTCACTAGTCTCTTGGTTACAGCAATTTCATTTTAGAGATTCTCTCACCAAAAAACAAAAACCTTTTAAATAATTTCTGTACCTGTAAGATGATAGATTTGGCCTAACTATGGTCAAATTTAAAACTGTATTAAAACATATTTATCTTAATGACTACACTGAATAATATCCTGGAATCCACAAAACAGTAGATTTGCCCAAATGACTTAAATTTGGAGGATGTTCAGAAATAATAAGCATTGTGTTATAAGGAGGGAAATTAATTTTTTACAAATTGAAAAAAGAAATAAAAAGATTCCATTTATCAATTTACTTTTTGGTTAGCCTGACTGGAATTTAGATTTGAAATAAAAAGTTATCCATTTTACTTCTTTAGATAAACAAATCTATGTTATACTTAATGCTCATTTATATTAGTTTTTCTTCTCACATCACGTGGATGTATCTGCTTTTCACATTTGTTCCCTCAAACACATGCATTCACTCACAATCTCCCTAACTTTATTTCTATTGGTTTAGCCCACAATGCTTTCAGCTATTCACTATATATAAGACGTTTCCAGGTCCCCAACTATTCTCTTCCTATCTCTGTGCTTTATTGTCCAGAGACTTTGCAGACAGATGTGATTCTCTAAAAATTTGAATTATTTGGATTTCAAAAAAGTGTTGTTTTTCCTTCCAAAATAAAAGACACCATTGGCTAAAAGAGTTTAAGTTAAGGCAGTGGATGTGAATTACCACATGTGAAGTGACATTGTTTAGCTAGATAGTAATGCACAACTCATATTTAAGGTAAAAATGATATGTTGATTTCATTCATGTTGATTTTTTCTTTTGGACATATGAGAAATTTGTAAGATATTGCTTAAAATTTATAAATTTCCTTTATGTCTTGATAAATGCGTATCTTTTAAATATTTACATTTTAATCACATTCTAAAATTGTTTTTAAATCTTTAGCCTCACCCTGTGATCCCACTTTCATCTTGGGCTGTGCTCCCTGCAATATCATCTGCTCCGTTGTTTTCCAGAATCGATTTGATTATAAAGATGAGACTTTTCTCACCCTGATGAAAAGGTTCAATGAAAACGCCAGGATTCTGAGCTCTCCATGGATCCAGGTAAGGTCAAGATTTTATTTTCATAGGAAACCACCTATGCTCTTTTTTCTGATAAGTTTAAAATTTTATATGGTGGTTTCTCAAGGCATGAAGTGCATGTTTAAACACCACAGTCCTCAGAAATTTGTGAAGTGAACATCTAGAAAAGATGACCAAGCCCTTTATTTTTATTTTTTTATTGCATTTTAGGTTTTGGGGTACATGTGCAGAACGCACAAGATAGTTGCATAGGTACACACATGGCAGTGTGTTTTTCTGCATTCCTCCCCTTAACCCACATTTGGCATTGATCCCTAGGCTATCCTGCCTGATCCCCCCACCACTGTCCCTCCCCATTCCCCCCAATAGACCCCAGTGTGTAGTACCCGCTTCACTGTGTCCATGTGTTCTCATTTTTCCTCACCTGCCTATGAGTGAGAATATGTGGTATTTCATTTTCTGTTCTTGTGTCAGTTTGCTGAGAATGATGTTCTCCAGATTCATCCATGTCCTTACAAAGAACACGAACTCATCATTTTTGATTGCTGCATAATATTCCATGGTGTATATGTGCCACATTTTCCCTGTCCAGTCTATCATTGATGGGTATTCGGGTTGGTTCCAGGTCTTTGCTATTGTAAACAGTGCTGCAATGAACATTCGTGTGCATGTGTCCTTATAGTAGAATGATTTATAGTCCTTTGGATAGATACCCAGTAATGGAATTGCTGGGTCTAATGGAATTTCTATTTCTGGGTCCTTGAGGAATTGCCACACTGTCTTCCACAATGGTTGAACTAATTCACACTCCCACCAACGGTGTAAGAGTGTTCCTATTTCTCCACATCCTCTCCAGCATCTGTTGTCTCCAGATTTTTTAATGATCGCTATTCTAACTGGCATGAGATGGTATCTCAATATGGTTTTGATTTGCATCTCTCTAATGACCAGTGATGATGAGCATTTTTTCATGTGTTTGTTGGCCTCATGTATGTCTTCTTTTGTAAAGTGTCTGTTCATATCCTTTGCCCCCTTTGGAATGGGCTTGTTTGTTTTTTTTTTCTTGTAAATCTGTTTGAGTTCTTTGTAAATTCTGGATATCAGCCCTTTGTCAGATGGGTAAACTGCAAATATTTTTTCCCCATTCTGTTGGTTCCTGATTCACTCTAGTGACTGTTTCTTTTGCTGTGCAGAAGCTGTGGAGTTTGATTAGGTCCCATTTGTCTATTTTGGCTTTTGTTGCCGGTGCTTTTGGTGTTTTGGTCATGAAGTCCTTGCCTACTCCTATGTCCTGAATGGTTGTGCCTAGATGTTCTTCTAGGGTTTTTATCATGCCAGGTCTTATGTTTAAGTCTTTAATCCATCTGGAGTTAATTTTAGTGTAAGGTGTCAGGAAGGGGTCCAGTTTCTGCTTTCTGCACATGGCTAGCCAGTTTTCCCAACACCATTTATTAAACAGGGAATCCTTTCCCCATTGCTTGTTTTTGTCTGGTTTATCAAAGATTATATGGTTGTAGATATGTTGTGTTGCCTCCAATGCCTCTGTTCTGTTCGATTGGTCTATATCTCTGTTTTGGTACCAGTACCATGCTGTTTTGATTACTGTAGCCTTGTAGTATAGTTTGAAGTCTGGTAGTGTGATGCTTCCTGCTGTGTTCTTTTTGCTTAGAATTGACTTGGCTATGCAGGCTCTCTTTTGGTTTCATATGAAGTTCATGGTGGTTTTTTTCAGTTCTGTGAAGAAATTCAATGGCAGCTTGTTGGGGATAGCACTGATTGTGTAAATTACTCTGGGCAGTATAGCCATTTTCATGATATGATTCTTCCTAACCATGAACATTGAATGTTTCTCTATCTG
Source organism: Saguinus oedipus (assembly GCA_031835075.1). NCBI lineage: Eukaryota > Metazoa > Chordata > Mammalia > Primates > Cebidae > Saguinus > Saguinus oedipus. The sequence continues at coordinate 100,289,314 of CM063179.1, read as the reverse complement.
TTTGTGTCCTCCCTTATTACGTTGAGCAGTGGTTTGTAGTTTTTCTTGAAAAGGTCCCTTATATTCCTTGTAAGTTGTATTCCTAGGTATTTTATTCTCTTTGTAGCAATTGTAAATGGTAGTTCATTCTTAATTTGGTTCTCTTTAAGTCTGTTATTGGTGTATAGGAATGCTTGTGATTTTTGCACATTGATTAGATGCAAAAATCTTCAATAAAATACTGGCAAACCAATTGCAACAGCACATTAAAAAACTTATCCATCATGATCAAGTAGGATTCATCCCAGGGATGCAAGGCTGGTTCAATATATGCAAGTCTATAAATGTAATTCACCATATAAACAGAACCAAAAACAAAAACCACATCATTATCTCAATTGATGCAGAGAAGGATTTGACAAAATTCTACAGCCCTTTATGCTAAAAACCCCCAATAAACTCGGTATTGATGGAACATATCTCAAAGTAATAAAAGCTATTTACAACAAACCAACAGCCAATATCATACTTAATGGGCAAAAAACTTGAAGCATTCCCTTTGAAATTCAGCACTAGACAAGGATGCCCTCTCTCACTACTCCTATTCAACATAGTACTGAAAGTTCTAGCCAGAGCAATCAGGCAAGAAAAAGAAATAAAGGGTATTCAAATAGGAAAGTTGGAAGCCAAATTGATGGTATTTGCAGATGACTTGATATTATACCTAGAAGACCCTATCACCTCAGCCCAAAAACTCCTGAAACTGAAAAGCAACTTTAGCAAAGTCTCAGGACATAAAATTAATGTGCAAAAATCACAAGCCTTTTATTTTACACACAGAAAATGAATGCCCTAATACAGGGCTTGCTTTCAAGTCTATTGGCTTCCTGACCAGTGGTTTATCCACTAAATCCCAAAACCTGTTTTGATAAACTACTTTGGCAACAGCCCAAAATCATGCCCATATCACTCCATGGACATCTGGGGCCTTTCTGAAGACTTTCATTACTCAGTAGGCTTATCCTCCAATCCACACTTACTGACCTCTTCTTCACATTACTTTGCAGAAATGTTCTATTTAGGGAAAGAATATCTCCATCAAAACATGAGAATATTTGTGACCATAGAAAGTGCCAGGAAACACTGATTAGGGCAGGGCTGTTTGATGCTGCAGCTGAGATCCTGGCTGTTGAGGTAGCTGGGTTAGGAATGACAAAAAGGGCTGGTGTTACGATGTATGGACCATAAACAAACATCTAAATTTTACCCTGTGCTGAGTTGGCATGCCCTACACTCTGCCTAAATAATAATTGTTTGATCTTAGAGAAATCACCTAAGTTGCACAGTTGGGTTTTAAGGTATCCTTGAGCTGCTCCCACTTCTAAAACACTGATTCCATTTTCAAAGCTGCTTGACAACAATAAAAAATTTGTGTGATCTTAGAGAAATCACCCAGGTGCATAGTTGGGTTTTAAGGTATCTTTGAGCTGCTTCTGCTTCTAAAACACTGATTCCATTTTTGAAGCTACTTGACAGAAATAAAAACAGGGGGTTCTAGCTTTGTGTTCTCCATCAGTTGCCCAAACCCCCTTAATTTCTGGAATCATCAACTAAATATAAATCATAGTAATTCATGCCATATTATATTTCAAGGTTGTAGGAAAGACTTGGTTTAAAAATGAGAAAATTGATATACAAATACTTTTATACTATAAAAATGATGTATGAGTGAAGAAAATAATTATTATCTTTAATTCCCTGGCCAAAATTCTCTCCCTCCAATCTTTAGGTAGAGAGAATACAAGCACAATAAAAATTTCTCATCAAAATGGACACAATATTCTATTCATATTTACAGCTATAATTTCTAATCAGGGCTTGGTGGATGATACATATGTCTTATGACCTGTTCAAATTTAATATTTTTATCTCTTTTAGGTCTGCAATAATTTCCCTCTCCTCGTGGATTATTTCCCAGGAACTCACAACAAACTTTTTAAAAATGTTGCTCTTACAAAAAGCTATATTTGGGAGAAAATAAAAGAACACCAAACATCACTGGATGTTAACAATCCTCGGGACTTTATCGATTGCTTCCTGATCAAAATGCAACAGGTAAGATATTAGCAACAGCTCAGTATTTTGATTTCTTGTTCATTGTGTGATTCATCAAGTTTTTCTGTAATTTACTAGGGATGTTTAAATGGTCAGGCCAGCAATGTTTGACAGGCATCTTATTACATACTGTGTTTATTAACCTGCACCAAACATCATGGAAAATATAAAACTGTCAAATGGCTAGACTGCATAGACCCTATCTTTTGGAAGCATTGCCATATTAACAATTCTGATTCTTTCAATCCTTTTACATGACATGGTTTTCCATTTATTTAAGTATTCCTTATTTTTTAAGCAACATTTTACAGTTTTCAGTCTTTTATCTTCTTGGTTGTAGATTCTTAGGACTTTTGGCCCTTTGATGCTATTGCAAATTTAATTATTTCCTTGATTTTATTTTCATATTGCTCATTGCTGATATAAACAGACACAACTGATATCTATTGATCTTACAGAGTAAAATTAAGCTGAAAACATTTATCAGCTCCTGTTTTTCTTTTTGTGGGTTGTATAAACTTTTATTTATATAGAACTGTTGGTGGAAGAACCAAGATGGCCCTTTTAGGAGCAGCTCAGGATTGCTGCTCCCAGTGAAAGCACAAAGGGTGAGTGGATGCCACATTTCCAGATGGATCTTTATTGCCCACAGACCAGGAGATTCCTAGGCAGAGAAGCCCTATGGGTCACCAGCATGGCTGTTTTCTCCAGCATGGCTATTTTATCTGGTGCAGTTGTTTTGCCAGCTCTGCAGTGTGGCAACTCTCCATGCAAAATACACTGGTTTGCTTGCCCTTTTAAGCTGCCAGGAGATTCCTGGGCAGTGCCGTTGTTTCAGCTGGTGCAGTGGGTCACCACACAGGAAATCACACAAATCCTGGCACCCTTTCAGCACGTGACTGGAACATCTAGAAGAGAGTCAACAGTTCAACTTTAAAAAAAAAAAAAGGCTCTGAGGCAGGGAGCCAAGTGATCAGGCTCGGCCGGTCCCATCCCCACAAAAAAAAAAAAAAAAAAAAAAAAAAAAACAGCAATTGGAAACACTCAGGGTTGAGTTTCATGGCAAGCACAGCTGAACCCAGGACAGTGCAGCTCAGTGGGGGAAAGACTCCAGCCATTACCAAGACACTCCACCCCTATGGAGATAGTCTGCCATTGCTGAGGCAGCTTGTCATTGCTGAGGCAACCCACCATAACAGAGACAGTCTGCCATTAAAGAGGTGGGCCACCATTGCTGCAGCAGTTCTAACCACACCCATATAAACAGGACTACAGGGAACCTCAACAGCAGTAGGGAGAAGCTCAACAAAGCCTCTGCAGGCAGACAGTGACTAGGCTGCCTCCTTCCTGGGCAGGACAAACCTAAAAACAAAAAAGGCAACAGAATGACAGTCACTCATAAATAAAACCCTAAGTCCCTGGAACAGAGCACCTGGGGTAAAAAAAAAAAAGGTGTTTTATGAGTTCTGCTGCAGCAGACTTAAACGTACCCACCTAGCAGCCCTGAATGAACAACAGAGCTCACAGCTCCACACTTGAGCTCATATAAAGAACAGACTGTCTCCTCAAGCAGCTCCCTGACCCCCATATATCTGAAGAGTCACCTCACAAAAGACTGATCAGACTGCCATTTGGCAGGCATCATTCTGGGCCAAAGATAGCAGAAGAAGAAACTGGTAGCAACCCTTACTGTTCTGCAGCTGCTGCAGGTGATCCCCAGGCAAGCACAGCCTGGAGTGGACCTCAGCAGTCCTACAGCAGAGCAGCCAGACTGTTAGAAGGAAAACTAATAAACAGTAATAACTTCACCATCAACAACTGGGACATCCACTCAGAGACTTAATCTGAAAATCAGCAACTACACAGATGACAGGTGGATAAATCCACAAAGATGGGAAGAACCCAGAGCAAAGAGGAGGAAAACACCTGAAACCAGAACACCACTCCTCCTACAAGGGATCACAACTCCTCACCAGCAAGGGAACAAAGTTGGATGGAGAATGAGTGTGATGAAATGACAGAATAGAATTCAGAAGGTGGGTAATGAGAAACTTCTGTAAGCTAAAAGAACATGTTCTAACTCAATGCAAAGAAACTAAGAACATTGAAAAAAGATTTGATGAAATAATAACAAGAATGGACAACTTAGAGAGGAATATGAGTGATTTGATGCAGCTGAAAAACACAACTTGAAAACTTTGCAAATAATGCACAACTTTCAACAGCCAAATTGACCAAGCAGAAGAAAGGATATCAGAGCTTGAAGATCAACTCAATGAAATAAAAGGAGAAGGCAAGATTAGAGAATAAAGATTAAAGAACAAAAAGGAATGAACAAAGTCTCCAAGAAGTGTGGGACTATATGAAGAGACCTAACCTATGTTTGATAGGTGTACCTGATGTGATGAAGGGAATGAATCCAAGCTGGAAAATACTCTTCAGAATATTATCCAGGAAAATTTCCCCAACCTAGCAAGGCAAGCCAATATTCAAGTCCAGGAAATACAGAGAACACCACAAAGATATTCCTCAAGAAGAGCAACCCCAAGGCACATAATCATCAGCTTTGCCAGGGTTGAAATGAAGTAGAAAATGCTAAGGACAGTCAGAGAGAAAGATCAGGTTACCCACAAAGGGAAGCCCATCAGACTCACAGCAGATCTCTCAGCAGAAAGCGTACAAGCCAGAAGAGAGTGGGGGCCAATATTCAACATCCTTAAAGAAAAGAACTTTCAACCCAGATTTTCATATCCAGCCAAACTGAGCTTCATAAGTGAAGGAAAAATAAAATCCTTCATGAACAAGCAAGTACTCAGAGGTTTTGTCACCACCAGGCCTGCTTTACAAGAGCTCCTGAAAGAGGCACTACTCATAGAAAGGAACAACCAGTACCAGCCACTCCAAAAACATACCAAATGGTAAAGAGCATCAACAAAATGAAGAATCTGCATCAATTAATGGGCAAAACAGCCAGCTAGCATGAAAATGGCAGGATCAAATTCACACATAACAATATTAACCCTAAATGTAAATGGGCTAAATGCACCAATCAAAAGACACAACTGGCAAATTGAATGAAAAGCCAAAACCCATCAATATCCAGGAAACCCATCTCACATGCAAAAATACACAAAGTCTCAAAATAAAGGGATAGAGGAAGATTTACCAAGCAAATGGAGAGCAAAAAAAAGCAGGGGTTGCAATTCTCATCTCTGATAAAATAGACTTTAAAGAAACAAAGATCAAAAGAGACAAAGAAGGATATTACATAGTGGTAAAAAGATCAATACAAGAAGAGCTAATCATCCTAAATATGTAAGGACCCAATACAGGAGCACCCAGATACATAAGGCAAGTTCTTAATGACTTACAAAGAGACTTAGACTCCCACACAATAATAGTGGGAGATTTTAACACTCCACTGCCAATATTAGACAGATCAACCAGACAGAAAATTAACAAGAATATCCAGGACCTGAACTCAGACCTGGAACAAGCAAACTGGATACACATTTACAGAACTCTCCACCCCAAATCCACAGAATATACATTCTTCTCAGCACCACATCACACCTACTCTAAAATTGACCACATACTTGGAAGTAAATTACTCCTCAGCAAATGCAAAAGAATATCCAAAGGACTATAAATCGTTCTACTATAAGGACACATGCACACGAATGTTCATTGCAGCACTGTTTACAATAGCAAAGAACTGGAACCAACCCAAGTGCCCAACGATGATAGACTGGACTGGGAAAATGTGGCACATATACACCATGGAATATTATGTGGCAATCAAAAATGATGAGTTTGTGTCCTTTGTAAGGACATGGATGAATCTGGAGAACATCATTCTCAGCAAACTGACACAAGAACAGAAAAAGAAATACCGCATATACTCACTCATAGGTGGGTGAGAAAAATGAGAACACATGGACACAGAGAGGCGGTCTACTATACACTGGGGTCTATTGGTGGGAATGGGGGAGGGACAGTGGGGGGGCTGGGGAGGGATAGCCTGGGGATGAATGCCAAGTGTGGGTGAAGGGGAGGAGGTCAGCAAAACACACTGCCATATGTGTACCTATGCAACTATCTTGCACATTCTGCACATGTACCCCAAAACCTATAATGCAATAAAAATTAAAAATTAAAAAAAAAAGAATGGAAATTATAACAAACTCTTTTTCAGACCACAGTACAATCAAGTTAGAACTCAGAATTCAGAAACTAACTCAGAATTTTACAGCTTCATGGAAATGGAACAACTGGCTCTTGAATGTTGACTGGATAAACAATGAAATGAAGGCAGAAATAAAGAAGTTCTTCAAAACCAATGAAAATGAAGACAAAACATACCAGAATCTCTGGGACACATTTAAAGCAGTCTCTAGAGGAAAATATATAGCAATAAGTGCCCACATAAGAAGAGTGGAGAGATCCAAATTTGACACCCTAACATCAAAATTGAAAGAGCTAGAGGAGCAAGATAAAATAAACTCAAAACCTAGCAGAAGACAAGAAATAACTAAGATCAGAGCAGAAATGAAGGAGATAGAGACACAAAAAAATTCCTTCAAAAATCAATAAATCCAGGAGCTGGTTTTTTAAAAAGATTAATAAAATAGACCACTAGCCAGATTAATTTAAAAAAAGAGAGAGACAATAACCAAATAGATGCAATAAAAATGATAAAGGGGAAATCACCACAGATTCCACAGAAATTCAAACCATCATCACAGAATATTACAAACAACTCTATACATATAAACTAGTAAACCAGGAAGAAATGGATAAATTCCTGAATGCCTGTGTCCTCCCAAGTCTAAATCAAGAGGAAGCCAAAACTATGAGCAGAACAATAACAAGGACTGAAGTTGAGGCAGCAAATAAGAGCCTACCACACAAAAAAAGCCCTGATCCAGATGGGTTCACAGCCAAATTCAACCTGACACACAAAAAGGAACTGTTACCATACCTCCTGAAACTATTCCAAATGATAGAAAAAGAGGGAATTCTTCCCAAATCATTTTATGAGATGAACATCATTCTGATACCAAAACCCAACAGAGACTCAACAAGAAAAGAAAACTTCAGGCCAATATCCATGATGAACATAGACACAAAAATCTTCAATAAAATACTGGCAAGCTGATTGCAACAGCACATCAAAAAGATTCTCCAACATGATCAATTAGGATGCATCCTGGGAACGCAAGGCTGGTTCAACATACACAAGTCTATAAATGTAATTCATCACATAAACAGAACCAAAAACAAAAACCACATGATTATCTCAATTGATGCAGAGAAGGCCTTTGACAAAATTCTACAGCCCTTTATGCTAAAAACCCTCAATAAACTCGGTGTTGATGGAACATATCTCAAAATAATAAAAGCTATTTACAACAAACCAACAGCCAATATCATACTGAATGGGCAAAAACTGGAAGCATTCCCTTTGAAATCTGGCACTGGACAAGGATGCCCTCTCTCACCACTTCTATTCAATAGAGTACCAGAAGTTCTAGCCAGAGAGCAATCAGGCAAGAAAAAGAAATAAAGTGTATTCAAATAGGAAAGAAGGAAGCCAAATTGTCTCTATTTGCAGACAACATGACAGTATATCTAGAAGGCCCCATCGTCTCAGCCCAAAATCTCCTGAAACTGATAAGCAACTTCAGCAAAGTCTCAAGATACAAAATCAATGTGAAAAAATTACAAGCATTGCTATACACCAATAACAGACTTAAAGAGAGCCAAATCAAGAACAAACTGCCATTCACAATTTCTACAAAGAGAATAAAATACCTAGGAATACAAGTAACAAGGAATGTAAGGGACCTCTTCAATGAGATCTACAAGCCACTGCTCAACAAAATAACAGAGGACACAAACAGATGGAAAAATATTCCATGTTCATGGTTAGGAAGAATCAATATTGTGAAAATGGCCATTCAACTTCTGATATTCTTTCTTCTGCCTGGTCAATTTGGCTGTTGAAACTTGTGCATGCTTCACGAAGTTCTCATGTTGTGTTTTTCAGCTCTTCAGTTCATTCATATTCCTCTCTAAGTTGTCCATTCTTGTTATCATTTCCTTGAATCTTTTTTCAAATCTTTTTTCAAGGTTCTTAGTTTCTTTGCATTGATTTAGAACATGTTCTTTTAGCTCACTGAAGTTTCTCATTATCTACCTTCTGAAGTCTGATTCCGTAATTTTGTCACTCTCATTCTTTGTCCAGCTTTGTTCCCTTGCTGGTGAGGAGTTTTGGTCCTTTGTAGGAGGTGAGGTGTTTTGGTTTTGGGTGTTTTCCTCCTTTTTGCACTGGTTTCTTCCCATCTTTGTGGATTTATCCACCTGTCATCTTAGTAGTTTCTGACTATTCGATTGGGTCTCCGAGTGGACGCTCAGATTGTTGATGATGAAGTATTTCTGTTACTTAGTTTTCCTTCTAACAGTCTAGCTTCTCTGCTGCATGACTGCTGAGGTCCACTCCAGTCCCTGCTTGTCTGGGGTACACCTGTAGCAGCTGCAGAACAGTGAGGGATGCTACCAGTTTCTTCTTCTGCTATTTTTGTCTCAGAATGATGCCTGCCAAATGTAAGTCTGATTAGTCCTTTTTTGAGGTGACTCTTTGGATATACAGGGGTCAGGGAGCTGCTTGAGGAGATGGTGTATACTTTATAGTAGCTCCAGTGCTAAGCCGTGAGCTCCATTGTTCATTCAGGGTTGTTGCATGGGTGTGTTTAGGTCACTGCAGCAGAACTTATAAAACCCCCTTTTTTTCCCTCAGATGCTCTGTCTCAGGGAGTTGGGGGTTTTTTTATGAGTATCCGTTGCACTGTCTTGCCCAGCTAGGAGGCAGTCTAGTCACTATTTGCCTGCCGAGGCTCCACTCTGCTGCTGTGGGTCTGAGCCCTACCACCACAGGGCTCCACCCTACCCCTGTGGGGTTCTGTTTTACCACCATGGGGCTCCACCCTACTGCCACAGGGCTCTGCCCTGTTGGCAGAGTCTCTCTGTTATGGAGGGTTGCCTCAGCAATGGCAGGCTGCTTCTTCAATGGGTGTGTTTCTCAGTAGGGGCGGTATGCATCCAGAGTGGTGGACGCCCCTCCCCCATTGAGCTGCACTGTCCTGGATTCAGCTGAGCCCACAGTAAAACTCTCAACCCTGAGCATTTTGAATTGTCATTTTGTTTGTCCCTGTGGGGGTGGGATTCACTGAGCCTGATCACCTGGCTCCCTGCCTCAGAGTCCCTTCTCTCTCTCTCTTTCTCTTTTCCTTTTTAAGATGAATGGTTGGCTCTCTCACAGGTGCCTCAGTCACCTGCTGACAGGGCACCAGGATCTGCATAATTTCCCATGCCGTGGCCCACTGCACCAGCTAAAATCATGCTTCCCAGGAATCTCCCGGTCTGGCTCACTGTCCAAGTCCCACTTAATCAGATGGATATGTTAATCTGCCCTCCCAAATCTCAGACTGCTGGTTTAACAGGGCACCCAGACCAGTGAGCTTTGTGCGGGCTGCCACTGCACTGCAGCACCAGCTGAAACGGCCACACAAAGAGCTGCGCTGGTATCCTGCATCTCTCCTACACCTGGGAATTTCCCCGTTCTGTGGGTAACAAAGGTCCATCTGAAAATGTGGCTAGGACTCACCCTCTGCACCTTCTCTGAGAGCTGCAATACTGAGTTGTTCTGACCACACCATCTTGGAAATCTACAATCAGTCAATAGCTTCTAAATTTTCACAATTTGATATAAAATACCTTTGGAATTTTTATAAATACATTTTATTATGATAAGGAATTTCCCTCCTATTCATATTTTTTGAGTGAATTTTTAAATTATACTTTAAGTTCTGGGATACATTTGCAGAATGTGCAGGTTTGTTGCATAGGTATACATGTGCCATGATGGTTTGCTGCACTCATCAAGCTATCATCTAGGTTTTAAGCCCCACATGCATTATCTATTTGTTCTAATGCTCTCCTTCCCCTTGCCCCTGACCCCACAACAGGCTCCAGTGTGTGATGTTTCCCTCCCTGTGTCCATGTGTTCTCACTGTTGAACTCCCACTTTTGAGTGAGAACATGTGATGTTTGGTTTTCTGTTCTTGTGTCAGTTTGCTGAGAATTATGCCATAGGACATGTCCTGCATAGGACATGAATTCATTGTTTTTTATAGCTGTATGGTATTCCACTGTCTATATGTGCCACATTTTCTTTATCTAGTCTATCATTCATGGGCATTTGGATTGATTTCAAGTCTTTGCTATTTTAAATAGTGCTGAAATAAACATACATATACATGGGCCTTCATAATAGAATAATTTATATTCCTTTGGGTATATACCCAGTAATGTGATTGCTGGGTCAAATGGTATTTCTAGTTTTAGGTTCTTGAAAAATTGCCACACTGTCTTCCACAATGATTGAACTAATTTACACTCCCATCAACAATGTAAAAGCTCTCCTATTTCTCTGCATTCTCACTAGAATCTGTGGTTTCCTAACTCTTTAATGATTGCCATTCTAACTGGTGGGAAATTGTATCTCATTGTGGTTTTGATTTGCATTTCTCTAATGATCAGTGATGATGAGTTTTTCTTTCATATGTTTGTTGGCTGCATAAATGTCTTCTTTTGAAAAGCGTCTGTTCATATCCTTCACCCACTTTTTGATGGGGTTGTTTTTTCCTGCAAATTTAAGTCCTTGTAGATTCTGGATATTAGACCTTTGTCTAATAAAGACTATTGAATTTTGTCTTATGCTTTCCCAGTTTCTTTTTTGATAACAATTTTGTTAGATTTTTCCTTTCCTTCTAATAAGGTGGTGTATTACATTGATTGATTTTCGTATTGAAGCATGCTTGCATTCCTCCTGTAGATCCCATTTAGTCATGATGCATAGTACTTAATTTTTTAAATATACATATTTTTTTATTGTACTTTAGGTTCTGGGGTACCTGTGCAGATCATGCAGGATTGTTGCACAGGTACATACACAGCAACGTGGTTTGCTGTCTCCATCCCCCCATCACCTGTATCTGGTATTTCTCCCCATGTTATCCCTACCCAACCTCCTTATCCCCCACTGTCCCTGATTTAGTCCCCCACAACAGACCCCAGTGTGTGATGCTCCCCTCTGTTTCCATGTGTTCTCATTGCTCAACACCTGACTATGAGTGAGAACATGCAGCATTTGATTTTCTGTTCTTGTGTCAGTTTGCTGAGAATGATGGTTGCCAGATTCATCCATCTCCCTACAAAAAACACAAACTCATTTTTTATGGTGACATAGTATTCCATGGTGTACATATGCCACATTATCCTTGTCCAGTCTATCGTTGATGGGCATTTGGGTTGGTTCCAGGTCATTGCTATTGTAAGCAGTGCTGCAGTGAAAATATGTGTGCATGGGTCTTTATAATAGAATGATTTATAATCCTTTGGATACATACCCAGTAACAGAATTGCTGGGTCAAATGAAATTTCTACTTCTAGGTCCTTGAGGAATTGCCACACTGTCTTCCACAATGGTTGAACTAATTTACACTCCCACCAACAGTGTAAAAGTGTTTCTATTTCTCCAGCATCTGTTCTCTCCAGATGTTTTGATGATCACCATTCTAACTGGCTTGAAGTGGTATCTTAATGTGGTTTTGATTTGCATTTCTCTTATGGCCAGTGATGATGAGCATTTTTTCATGTTTGTTGGCCTCATATATGTCTTCTTTTGAAAAGTGTCTGTTCATTTTCTTTGCCGACATTTGAATGGGTTTATTTCTTTTTTTCTTGTAAATATGCTTTAGCTATTTGTAGATTCTGGATATTAGCCCTTTGTCAGATGGGTAGATTGCAAAAATTTTTTCCCATTCTGTTGGTTGCTGGTTCACTCTAATGATGTTTCTTTTACTGTGCAGAAGCTCTGGAGTTTAATTAGGTCTGATTTGTCTATTTTGGCTTTTGTTGCCAATGCTTTTGGTGTTTTGGTCATGAAGTCCTTACCTATGCCTATGTCGTGAATAGTTTAGCCTAGGTTTTTTCTAGGGTTTTTATGGTGTTAGGTCTTATGTTTAAGTCTTTAATCCCTCTGGAGTTAATTTTAGTATAAGGTGTCAGGAAGGGGTCCAGTTTCAGCTTTCTGCACATGGCTAGCCAGTTATCCCAACACCATTTATTTATTTATTTATTTATTTATTTATTTTTAATTTTTATTGCATTATAGCTTTGGGGGTACATGTGCAGAACGAGCAAGATAGTTGCATAGGTACACACATGGCAGTGTGCTTTGCTGCCTTCCTCCCCTTCACCCACACTTGGTATTCATCCCCAGGCTATCCCCCCAGCCCCCCCCCGCTGTCCCTCCCCCATTCCCCCCAACAGTCCCCAGTGTATAGTAGACTGCCTCTCTGTGTCCACGTGTTCTCATTTTTCTCACCCACCTATGAGTGAGTATATGCGATATTTCTTTTTCTGTTCTTGTGTCAGTTTGCTGAGAATGATGTTCTCCAGATTCATCCATGTCCCTACAAAGGACACAAACTCATCATTTTTGATTGCTGCATAATATTCCATGGTGTATATGTGCCACATTTTCCCAGTCCAGTCTATCATCGTTGGGCATTTGGGTTGGTTCCAGGTCTTTGCTATTGTAAACAGTGCTGCAATGAACATTGGTGTGCATGTGTCCTTATAGTAGAACGATTTATAGTCCTTTAGATAGATACCCAGCAATGGGATTGCTGGGTCAAATGGAATTTCTATTTCTAGGTCCCTGAGGAATTGCCACACTGTCTTCCACAATGGTTGAACTAATTTACACTCCCACCAACAGTGTAAGAGTGTTCCTATTTCTCCACATCCTCTCCAGCATCTGCTGTCTCCAGATTTTTTAATGATCGCCATTCTAACTGGTGTGAGATGGTATCTCAATGTGGTTTTGATTTGCATCTCTCTAATGACCAGTGACGATGAGCACTTTTTCATGTGTTTGCTGGCCTCATGCATGTCTGCTTTCGTAAAGTTTCTGTTCATATCCTTTGCCCATTTTTGAATGGGCTTCTTTGTTTTTTTCCTGTAAATCTGTTTGAGTTCTTTGTAAATTCTGGATATCAGCCCTTTGTCAGATGCGTAAACTGCAAAGATTTTTTCCCATTCTGATGGTTGCTGATTCACTCTAGTGACTGTTTGTTTTGCTGTGCAGAAGCTGTGGAGTTTGATTAGGTCCCATTTGTCTATTTTGGCTTTTGTTGCCAATGCTTTTGGTGTTTTGTTCATGAAGTCCTTGCCTACTCCTATGTCCTGAATGGTTTTGCCTAGATTTCCTTCTAGGGTTTTTATGGTGTCAGGTCTTACATTTAAGTCTTTAATCCATCTGGAGTTAATTTTAGTGTAAGGTGTCAGGAAGGGGTCCAGTTTCTGCTTTCTGCACATGGCTAGCCAGTTTTCCCAACACCATTTATTAAATAGGGAATCCTTTCCCCATTGCCTGTTTTTGTCTGGTTTATCAAAGATAATATGGTTGTAGATCGAACTGCCATTCACAATTGCTACAAAGAAAATAAAATACCTAGGAATACAACTCACTAGGAACGTAAGGGACCTCTTTAAGGAAAACTACAAACAACTGCTCAATGAAATAAGAGAGGACACAAACAGATGGAGAAACATTCCATGTTCGTGGTTAGGAAGAATCAATATCGTGAAAATGGCTATACTGCCCAAAGTAATTTACACAATCAATGCTATCCCCATCAAACTACCATTGAATTTCTTCACAGAACTGGAAAAAACCACCATGAATTTCATATGGAACCAAAAAAGAGCCCGCATAGCCAAGTCAATTCTAAGCAAAAAGAACACAGCAGGAGGCATCACGCTACCAGACTTCAAACTATACTACAAGGCTAGAGTAATCAAAACAGCATGGTACTGGTACCAAAACAGAGATATAGACCAATGGAACAGAACAGAGGCATCGGAGGCAACAGAACACATCTACAACCATATTATCTTTGATAAACACCATTTATTAAACAGGGAATCCTTTCCCCATTGCTTGTTTTTGTATATTTTGAAAATATTTTCTCTCATTCTGTAGATTGTACATTTACTCTGCTTGTCATTTCTTTTACTTTGCAGAAGCTCTTTAGTTTACTTAGGTTCTGTTGTCAACTTTTTTTGTTGAAATTGCTTTTAAACAAAAAATCCTAACTTATAAATTTTTAGCCTACACCAAAGCTCAGAAGAGTTTTTTCTAGGGTTTTGTCTAGAATTTTTATAATTTCAAGTCTCATAAATGTCTTTAGTCTATCTTGAATGAATTGTTGTATATGGTGAGATAGAGAAATCTTTTTTTTTTTTTTTTTTTTTTTTTTGAGATGGAGTCTCGCTCTTGTTACATAGGTTGGAGTGCAATGGCGCGATATTGGCTCATCACAATCTTCGACTCCTGGGTTCAGGCAATTCTCCTGCCTCAGCCTCCTGAGTAGCTGGGACTACAGATGCATGCCACCACACCCAGCTAATTTTTTTGTGTTTTTGGTAGAGACGGGGTTTCACCATGTTGACCAGGATGGTCTCGATCTCTTGACCTCATGATCCACCTGCCTCGGCCTCCCAAAGTGCTGGGATTACAGGCATGAACCACTGCGTCTGGCCGAAATCATATTTCATTCTTTTACATGTTCCCCTGGAAAATACAAGCCAAGCACAGATCCTACAGCTACCACTGTAGGTGGCTCTCTTCTGCAAGAAACATCTCCTACCTGGAAACCAATGGGCACACATCTTCTGGCAAAATAATACAGCATTTGTGAAGAACAAAACTTTTGTCTTATCTCAGCTAACACCATACTCACATTATCCCAGCTAATCAGAAGGTCTTGAGTGGTTTCACAATCCCAGTACATTGCTAGTACAGCTGGTATTTGAGAAAACCACCATACTAAGGCTATTTATAACCAAGCAAATCTTACAGAGTCAATGTAACTCTCCTGCCACCCCCATCAGTGGTGGTGCTTGCACCTGCTGTTGGGAGACCAGAGGATAGGCAGGCCCAGTTAAGCCCCACTCAACATTGTCCTCCTTTGTACCAAAGAGTGGAGTCTAAGCCACTGTACATCTCTCAGACATTTCCACAGCCTGAGGCATCAGAGATTTCCAGGTGGCTGACAAAGAAGTCAATGACCAATTATCCTCAAAGGTAGAGCCAATATTACAGATGAGTAATCATAGGCCAAATAGAGTGTTAAAGAGAGAGTAATGGAGTTTATTAGTCAACTCATAAGAAGAATCTACAACTCACAAACACACACACAAATAAAGTAAGAAGCTGGCAAAGGTCAAACACTGAGTGACTTAGTAATCTATGGAAAAGGCAGGTGGGAGTGTTCTCTGATCCCTACCCAATCTGGAAGACTGTTAGGATCTGAAGTCAAAATGGGCTTCTTTGCCTTCATGAGCACAAGTACTGTAGTGAGCTGTGGTTTTGAGACTTATTGAGGGCATTACCTTGTTCACACAAGGTCCCTTTCCTTTTCTCTTGGATCTGGGCTCTTTTTAAATATTTTTGTAGAATTCACTAGTGATGATATCCTGAGCTGGAAATTTTTTAGCATGGGAATTCTTGATTGCTAATTCAAATGCTTATCGAAGGTGTATTCACACTTTCCATTTATGAGATTTTTTTATTGTATTTTAGGTTTCAGGATACATGTGAAGAACATGCAAGATAGTTGCATAGGTATACATGTGGCAGTGTGATTTGCTGCCTTCCTCCCCTTCACCCACATCAGGCATTTCTCCCAATGGTATCCCTCCCCAGCTCCCCCGCCCCACTGTCCCTCCCCTATTCCCCCCAATAGTCCCCAGTGTGTAGTGCTCCCCTTCCTGTATCCACGTGTTCTCATTGTTCAACACCCGCCTATGAGTGAGAGCATGCGGTATTTCATTTTCTGTTCTTGTGTCAGTTTGCTGAGAATGATGTTCTCCAGGTTCATCCATGTCCCTACAAAAAACATGAACTCATCATTTTTGATTCCTGCATAATATTCCATGATGTATATGTGCCATATTTTCCCAGTGCAATCTATCATCAATGGGCATTTGGGTTGGTTGAATTTCTGTGGAATCTGTGGTGATTTCCCCATTATCATTTTTTATTGCATCTATTTGGTTATTCTCTCTTTTCTTTTTTACCAATCTGGCTAGTGGTCTATTTTGTTGATCTTTTTAAAAAACCAGCTCTTGGATTTATTGATTTTTTGAAGGATTTTTTGTGTCTCTATCTCCTTCAGTTCTGCTCTGATCTTAGTTATTTCTTGTCTTCTGCTAGGTTTTGAGCTTTTTTAATCTTGCTCCTCTAGCTTTCAATTTTGATGATAGGGTGTCAATTTTGGATCTCTCCACTCTTCTCATGTGGGCACTTATTGCTATATATTTTCCTCTAGATACTCCTTTAAATGTGTCCCAGAGATTCTGGTATGTTGTGTCTTCATTCTCGCTGGTTTCAAAGAACTTCTTTATTTCTGCCTTCGTTTCATTGTTTATCCAATCAACATTCAAGAGCCAGTTGTTCAGTTCCCATGAAGCCATAAAATTCCGAGTTAGTTTCTGAATTCTGAGTTCTAACTTGATTGCACTATGGTCTGAGAGACTGTTTGTTATGATTTCAGTTGTTTTGCATTTGCTGAGAAGTGATTTACTTCCAAGCATGTGGTCAATTTTAGAGTAGGTGTGATGTGGTGCTGAGAAGAATGTATAATCTGTGGATTTGGGATGAAGATTTCTGTAAATGTCTATCAGGTTTGCTTGTTCCAGGTCTGAGTTCAAGTCCTGGATATCCTCATTAATTTTCTGTCTGGTTGATCTGTCTAATATTGACAGTGGAGTGTTAAAATCTCCCAATATTATAGTTTGGGAGTCTAAGTCTCTTTGTAAGTCATTAAGAACTTGCCTTATGTATCTGGGTGATCCTGTATTGGGTTTGTATATATTTAGATTGTTAGCTCTTCTTGTTGTATCCATCTTTTACCATTATGTAATGTCCTTCTTTGTCTCTTTTGATCTTTGTTGCTTTAAAGTCTATTTTATCAGAGATGAGAATTGCAACTCCTGCTATTGTTTGCTCTCCATTTGCTTGGTAAATGTTTCTCCATCCCTTTATTTTGAGCCTTTGTGTATCCTTGCATGTGAGATGGGCTTCTTGGATGCAGCGATGTGTTTTGGCTTTTTGTCCAATTTGCCAGTCTGTGTCTTTTGATTGGTGCATTTAGCCCATTTACATTTAGGGTTAATATTGTTATGTGTGAATTTGATTCTGCCATTTTGATTCTAGCTGGCTGTTTTCCACATTAGTTGATGCAGATTCTTCATTTTGTTGATGCTCTTTACCATTTGGTATGTTTTTGGAGTGACTGGTACTGGTTGTTCCTTTCTATATGAAAGGAAAGCTTCTCTTTCAGGAGCTCTTGTAAAACAGGCCTGGTGGTAACAAAATCTCTGAGTACTTGCTTGTTTGCAAAGATTTTATTTTTCCTTCACTTACAAAGCTTTAGTTTAGCTGGATATAAAATTCTGGGTTGAAAGTTCTTTTCTTTAAGGATGTTGAATATTGCCCCCACTCTCTTCTGGCTTGTAGGGTTTCTGCCAGGAGATCTGCTGTGAGTCTGATGGGCTTCCCTTTGTGGGTAACCCGACCTTTCTCTCTGACTATCCTTAGCATTTTCTACTTCATTTCAACCCTGGTGAATCTGATGATTATGTGCCTTGGGGTTTTTCTTCTTGAGGAATATCTTTGTGGTGTTCTCTGTATTTCCTGGACTTGAATATTGGCCTGTCTTGCTAGGTTGGGGAAGTTTTCCTGGATAATATCCTGAAGAGTATTTTCCAGCTTGGATTCATTTTTTTCATTACATTCAGGCACACCTATCAAAGGTAGATTAGGTCTCTTCACATAGTCCCACATTTCTTGGAGACTGTTCATTCCTTTTTGTGCTTTTTTCTCTAATCTTGCTTTCTTGTTTTATTTCATTGAGTTGATCTTCAACCTCTGATATCCTTTCTTTTGCTTGGTCAATGCGGCTGTTGAAACTTGTGCATGCTTACAAAAGACATACATGAGGCCAACAAACATATGAAAAAAATGCTAATCATCACTGGTCATTAGAGAGATGCAAATCAAAACCACATTGAGATACCATCTCACGCCAGTTAGAATGGCGATCATTAAAAAATCTGGAGACAGCAGATGCTGGAGAGGATGTGGAGAAATAGGAACACTCTTACACTGTTGGTGGGAGTGTAAATTAGTTCAACCATTGTGGAAGACAGTGTGGCAATTCCTCAAGGACCTAGAAATAGAAATTTCATTTGACCCAGCAATCCCATTACTGGGTATATATCCAAAGGACTATAAATCATTCTACTATAAGGACACAATCACACGAATGTTCATTGCAGCACTGTTTACAATAGCAAAGACCTGGAACCAACCCAAATGCCCAACGATGATAGACTGGACTGGGAAAATGTGGCACATATACACCATCGAATATTATGCGGCAATCAAAAATGATGAGTTTGTGTCCTTTGTAGGGACATGGATGAATCTGGAGAACATCATTCTCAGCAAACTGACACAAGAACAGAAAAAGAAATACTGCATATACTCACTCATAGGTGGGTAAGAAAAATGAGAACACATGGACACACAGAGGGGGTCTACTACACACTGGGGTCTATTGGGGGAATGGGGGAGGGACAGCGAGGGGGGCTGGGGAGGGATAGCCTGGGGATGAATGCCAAGTGTGGGTGAAGGGGAGGAAGGCAGCAAAACACACTGCAATGTGTGTACCTATGCAACTATCTTGCACATTCTGCACATGTACCCCAAAACCTATAATGCAATAAAAATTTTAAAAAAAAGAAAGAAAGAAACTTGTGCATGCTTTGTGGAGTTCTCATGTTGTGTTTTTCAGCTCCATGAATTCACTCATATTCCTCTCTAAGTTGCTCATTCTTGTTATCATTTTGTCAAATCTTTTTTCAAATCTTTTTTCAAGGTTCTTAGTTTCTTTGCATTGAGTTAGAACATGTTTTTTCAGCTCATGAAAGTTTCTCATTATCCACTATCTAAAGTCTGATTCCATCATTTTGTCACACTCTTTCTTCATCCAGCTTTGTTCCCTTGCTGGTGAGGAATTGTGATCCCTTGTAGGAGGTGAGGTGTTCTGGTTTTGGGTGTTTTCATCATTTTTGCACTGGTTTCTTCCCATCTTTGTGGATTTATCCACCTGTCATCTGTGTAGTTGATGATTTTCAGATTGGGTCTCTGAGTGGATGTCCAGATTGTTGATGATGAAGTTATTTCTGTTTCTTAGTTATTTTCTAACAGTCTGGCCCCTCTACTTTAGGACTGCTGAGGTCCACTCCAGGCCCTGCTTGCCTGGGGGTCACCTGCAGCAGCTGCAGAGCAGTAAGAGCTGCTACCAGTTTCTTCTTCTGCTATCTTTGTCCCAGAATGATGCCCACAAAATGTCAGTCTGATCAGTTCTTTATGAGGTGACTCTGGATATATGGGGTCAGGGAGCTGCTTGAGGAGACAGTCTGTTCTTTATAGAAGCTCAAGTGCTGAGCTTTGAGCTCTGTTGTTCATTCAGAGCTGCTAGGCAGGTACATTTAAGTCTGCTGGAGCAGAACTCATAAACCTCCTTTTTTTTCCCCAGGTGCTCTTTCCCAGAGAGTTAGGGCTTTATTCTGAGTATCTGTTGCATTGCTGCCTTTTTTTTTTTCAGAGCTGTCCTGCCCAGCAAGGAGGCAGCCTAGTCACAGCCTGCAGAGGCTTTACTGAACTGCTGTGGGTTTCACCTTGCTGCTGGCTTCGCCCTGCTGCCATGTGTATTCCCTGCAGTCCTGTTTATATGGGTGTGGTTAGAACTGCCTCGGCAATGTTGGCCCACCTCTGTGATGGTGGATTCTCTCTGTTATGGCAGGTTGCCTCAGTGATGGTGGGTTGCCTCAGCAGTGGCAAGCTGTGTCAGCAATGGCAGACTACCTCCATTGGGGTGGAGTGCCTCAGTAATGGTGGACGCCCCTCCCCTACAGAGCTGGGCCATCCCAGTTTTAGGTGTGCTTCCCATAAAACTTTTAACCCCAAGTGTTACCAATTGCTGTTTTTTGTTTGTTTGTTTGTTTGTTTGTTTGTTTGTTTGTTTGTTTTTGTGGGACCCACCGAGCCTGATCATCTGGCTCCCAGCCTCAGAGCCCTTTTTTTTTAAGTTGAATGGTTGACTCTCTCCCAGGTGTTCCAGTCGCTTGCTGAAAAGGCACTGGGATCTGCATGATTTCCCATGCGGTGACCCACTGTGCTGGCTGAAACAACATCACTTCCCAGGAATCTCCTGGCCTGGCTTTATGTTCCAGTCCTGTTTAATCAGATGAATGGGCTAATCTGCCTTCCTAGATCTTCAATTGCCTGTTTAACAGGGCAACCAGACCAGTTTATTTTGTACAGAGAGCCACTTCACTGTGACGCAGGCCAAAACAGCCATGCCAGCCAAAACAGTGGTGCTGATGACCTGTGGAGTTTCTCCACCTGGGAATCTCCTGGTCTGTGGGCAATAAAGATCCATCTGAAAATGGAGCATCCACTCACCCTCTGCACTTTCACTGGTAGCTACAATCCTGAGCTGCTCCTACAGTGCCATCTTGAATCTTCTCCCCCATTTATGAGATCTTTATTTGATTAGTCCCTTAGCCATGGCATTTGCATTACCCCTACTCTTTTGCATCTAATATAGGTAGTTAATACCTCAAGTCTTTGTGTTAATAATTCACATTTCTCTTCACTTTGTATATTCCTATTTATTCCCAAACTTGTTCCCTAGAATAAGTTGCCTGTTGCCTCCCATCTGGATTGCAATTTTGTCAGACCAATCTTGTCCTTGTGAGCTCATTCTCTTTCATTATATTTTATTCTTGGTTTGTTGACATTTTTTTTTAAATAATTTCAGCTTCCTAGTGAATATGTAGGCAACATGGAGTCTTTGTAAATTTTTGATGAAAGAAGAGAATTGCAAACTCTTCATTCAAGAGAGTAACACTTTTCATAGTATGGCCCTAATTTACCTATATTTATAAACTAAAATTGTTTTCACTTAAAAATAAGAAAAATTCATCAAAATTAATGTGTTAGGCTATTCTTGCATTGCTATGAAGAAATATCTGAGGCCAGATAATTTATAAGAAAATGAGGTCTGCTTGGCTCACAGTTCTGCAGGCTGTACAAGCATAATGCTGGCATCTGCTCACCTTTTGGAGAGTCCTCAGGGAGCATTTGCTCATTGCAGAAGGCAAAGCAGCAACAGGCACATCACATGGCAAGAGGAGAAGCAAGTTGGAGAAACAGTTTTAAACAACCAGATCTTATGTGAACTCACTTATTTTCAGGATAGCATCAAAGGAAAAAACATTCATGAGAAATTTACCCCCATGATCCAATCACCTCTCACCAGGTCCCAAATACAACACTGGGGATTGAATTTTATCTAAAGATTTGGGGAGACAAGTATTTATTATCCAAACTATATCAAGAACTTAACCAAATAGTTTGTTTATATGTATCAAATACAAGAAGTCTTATGGTGGGCTAGATTAGAAATAATATGGTAGCTCTGAAGTATCAGAGAGTCATGTCTTCTCTTTTTTTCACCATATTTAGTATTGAAGTCTTGATGACTATGACCAAATACTCATGTCCCAAGATGATGCCAATCCTACCTTCTCCTTCACATTTGTGTTTTGAGTAATAAGAAGAAAATAAAAGAAGATTCATGTTCTGGTTTGATTGTGTCCCCTAGAGTTCATGCACTAAAAATGATTGCCCAGTACAACAGTGTTGGAAGTTGCAACCTGACATGACTAGGTCATCAGTGTTCTACCCTTATAAGTATACTCATATCATTACTGCAAGAGTTGTGTGATTCTTGACAGTTTGTCATCAATGTGAGCATGGTTCTTTCATGTTTTCTCACTCTTACCCTTCCTTTTCCTTCTACTTTTTGCCACGCAATGAAATAGCATGAAGGCAATTGCCAGAGGCCAGTGCCATGCTCTTGGATGTCCCAGTCTTTAGAATCTTCAGAAATAAATTTATTTTCTTTATAAATTACTAAGTTTACAGTATTCTGTTATATAACACAAATTGAACTAAGACAAGGCATCAGTGTACTTCTGCTTATATTTCTGGGGAAATAAAAATTCTTTGTAACTAAACTAAGCAGCAAATGATTTCATGAATGGAATTTGTGGGTCTATCAGGAAATAAAGTTTGAGTCAACTAATCTGCAGTTTCTGCCATATGATACAGTTATTTTTTCTAATACTGTACCACCCAGTTTCTCTTCTGGCTAACTTTATAACATTTATAAATTTAGTGTAATTAGATATGCTGGCACATAATTTCTCAGATAAATCATGAAATCACTTCTAGGAAAAGGACAACAAAGAGTCTGAATTCACTATTGAAAACTTGGTTGGCACTGTAGCTGATCTATTTGCTGCTGGAACAGAGACAACAAGCACCACTCTGAGATATGGACTCCTGCTCCTGCTGAAGCACCCAGAGGTCACAGGTAGGACCACAGATGAAGAACAAAGTGAATTTCAGAACAATGCTGAGAAGATAGTTCCAGTGTCCTCCATTATGTTTCACTTAGAGAAGATTCACTCTTTAAATTTCTGTGTCATCAGCTGTAATCTGTCTAAATTTGATGACATCATTAAAAAGGACATCTTTGCACAATGGAGGAGGATGACCAAGATCAGTAAAAACAGTATGGCAGCAGCAAAATAAATAAAGCCCTGATTAAGTGTCTGGATTTCAGCAGAGGTAATTTGTGGTAGGGAGAGCCAGCATAATTTGACCTGGTATTGAATGTTGGTTTTATTATGGAAAGTCCACTTTGAACAGTAGGTACATTCTTGAAGATACCTTTTGTAAGTTTGAATATTCCATGCTCTAATGCTGGGGTAGGGAGATAAAAACAATCTCTATTGAAGCATAAGTAGAAATTCTAGAATGGTAGTGAGGCATCCTGAGATAAATTTCAGTTTGGGAAGTAATCTAAAAGTTAGACTCCTAAAAAAGGTGGTTTAATTTAAGCAGAGGCCATACCTAAAGGAATTTTATTATTCTAGAAGTATGTTTCATACAACTGCTGTTTTACCAAATAGGAATTTTTGGAAGGGGGGTTAATAATTGCATCTTTCCAATACAACTTTTCTTTAGAATTTACAATTTACCTTTAGAGTAAATTTTACATTTCCCTAGAATTTACCTTTAAATACTTCCTGTTTTGCAGCAGATAGCATACCTTTTCCCCCATGTCAGGATCCCACTGAAATTTTAATAACTAAATTATAAATTAAAATTAGCCTGCTGAAGTAAAAAGAGAGGAGAATAGAAAACAGCCAACAAGTCTTTGACAAATTTCTAAAATACAGAGAGACTATGGAGAATTGACAATTTACAGAGCATAGAGGATGAAGTTGTAACCTAAGTGTCAGCAGAGGAAGATTTATCAAGAGGAAAAGCTAATATGTGTCACTATGATTCTTATAAAGTTGAGTATTTGGAGGCATCAAGGGCCAAAGCAGGTAGAGAATGAGGCTGAAAAGGGAGGCTCCCCCAAGTTTTCTCCATAATTCCTTTTATCAGGTACCTGATTTTTTCCCACTGGAAAAGTGAGGCACACTCTCCAGAGAAACTGAGGCTAAGAAGCTCTGTACTTGGGAATAATTTACAGGGCCAGAAAAGTGTGAGGTGTGAAGCCAGAAAAAAATGTTTGGGAAAGATCTACTCCTCAGACTCAAAGACTCAGCATTTTTCTCCATCTTGCTTCCTGATATTCAGCAGTCAGCTAGATATTCTTCAGAGAATAAACAAGTCTAGAGAAAAGACCCCCATATTTTGCCAGGTTAATAGTAAGTTACAAGTGTTCAGCAGAGTAAATGAAATTAAACATGCACCACAGGACACAGTGTCATAGAATTTTGGAGCACCAGAAGTAAAGGGAAAATCTTTCAGAGACATATATTAGGTCATGTATAAAATATCAGCATTCAGACAGCATCAGAATTCTCAAGCACAGTATTTTGTGTATTAATAGAACACACTGCCATGTGTGTACCTATGCAACTATCTTGCACATTCTGCACATGTACCCCAAAACCTAAAATGCAATAAAAATAAATAAATATAAAAGAAAAAGAAAAAAAATAGACCTGCATGCTTGCTACAAATTTCACTCTCTATACTAACTTTCTCCTATACTGGAGGTTTTGCTCCATCTCATGTCTGAAGCCAAGTCAGTAGAAATCATAGGTGCCAGGAATGAGGAGACCTCATGTAAGAGAATGAGAGTATCAGAGAGACTGCTGGGCACCAGTCCTGGAAAACAATCACTTCAGAAAAGACCAGGTGGATAACATGTACAGGAGATGTCAAGAAGCAAAGAGATGTGATTAATAGTCTGAGATTTCCATATGATTGGGGAATTATTACTGGGAGTTGCAAACATGTACCTGAGCATGTGCAAATAGTCTAACTTGAAGCATATAAAATTGTGATTCAACTAAAGAGCCAACAAAGAATGTGTATGTATCAATAGGGGTGTGTGTGTGTGTGTGTGTGTGTGTGTGTGTGTCAGAATGATGTAAATAATGAATAGTGATATAACCTGGAATTGTGGTCTAATTGTGTGTGTGTGTGTGTGTATATACATATCACTTTGTGGGTGTGTGTCTATATATGGAATAGAGATGGACATTAAAATTCTCATCTCCCATACCAGAAAATTATTACATATTGTCTAAAAATTGTTAAGTAAAAAATATAAAGAGATAGTGGTTATTTAGTAATATGAATATACATTTCAGAAGAAGCTGCTAGCATGTTCAAAGTGGCCACAATTGCAAACTGGAAGAGTGAAGAGAGTACCATTGCTAATTGCATCTCCCCCCCCCCCACACACACACACACGTGAACATATAAAAAACACAAACACAAATATATTAATAAAACCATTACAATTTAACAGTATACCTCATGTATTATTTTGATAATACATATACTATTTGATTCTTGTTTTTCTGTTTACAAGCCCTGTAATTTCTTGACTTATTGTGTTCTGTTTATTTTTAAAATAATTTATTACTTACATTTGTATTAGTTGTCATGTGTGTTAATTTATAGAAATGTACTTGTGTACTGTAATTACTAGTTTGTAGGAGAATGATATGTATCTATTTTATGGCAATTCTCTTTATACGGCTGGTTGTACTTCTGGACATGTAACTCATGTTTGTAATGTTGTTGGGATTTTTATGTGATGTTTAATGTGGCCATGAATTGCTATGGTAAATGTTCTATGTATCTCCGTTTCCATCCGTTCTTCCTTGTGTCTTGTCAGCTAAAGTCCAGGAAGAGATTGATCATGTAATTGGCAGACACAGGAGCCCCTGCATGCAGGATAGGAGCCACATGCCTTATACAGATGCTGTCATGCATGAGATCCAGAGATACATTGACCTTGTCCCCACCAGTGTGCCCCATGCAGTGACCACTGACATTAAGTTCAGAAATTACCTCATCCCCAAGGTAAGCTTGTTTCTCTTACACTATATTTCTGTGCTTCCAAAAGTTCCAAAGTGCCAGTTTGGCTCCAATCCTCTAAAAATACAAGATGAGAGAAGTCTAATACTCATATATGTGGCAGCTTGATGGACTTTCTGTTATTTTGTTTGGGGCTATAAAGATTTATAAAGCTCTTTTCTTTTTTTAATTGCATTTTAGATTTGGGGGTACATGTGAAGAACATGCAAGATTGTTGCATAGGTACACACATGGCAGTGTGATTTGCTGCCTTCCTCCCTATCACCTATATCTGGCATTTCTCCCCATGCTATCTCTCCCCAACTCCCCACCTATAATAGGTCTCCTTAATAGGCTACTCTTAGGTGTTTACATTTTCAAATCATTGTTGAAAGTAATCAGTGTGCCAATTTCCTAAAACACTCTTCTGAGATTTTTATCAAAGTGAATTCAATGTATAGTTCAATCTGGAAAGACTTAGCATGTTCATGCGTTGAGTTTTTAAATTCATGAATATGGTTATGCTTACAACTTACTGAGCTTTATTCTGTTTTCTCAGTCATGTTCTAGTTTCAGTACAGTGGCTTACAAGTCTATCATTATGTTTTTCCTAGGTAATTAATATTTTCTTGTTATAAATTTTTATTTCTTTGTAACTGGTATATGTAATTGTATCTAATTTTACTATTCTAATTACCTTATATCTAACAACTTTCCTAAATTTACTCATCATTGCTAATAATTTACCTGTGGATATGCTTGGAATTTCTATGTACATTATCTTGCTATCTAGGTTAATATGTATTTTATTTCTTATTTTCTAATTATTTTGTCCTTAATTTATCTTTATTGCATTATTGCACTGGCTAGGCTTTACAGGATAGCAGTGAACAGAATTGGTGATAGAGGGCATCCTTTTATTTTATTTCTGATCTGCTGGAGGGTAGAGTATAAGAATATTAATATTTCACTACTAAGAATGATGCTTTAACTATTTTAGTAGATACTCTTTATCAGAAATCTTTAAGATGTTAGTAGATGTTCTTTATCAGATAGGAAAATTTTCCCTCTTCTCTTATTTTTATATAAATTTTTGTCATGAATATGTGCGCAATTTTATTAAATTGATTCTCTGCATCTGTCTGATTGCATATACTGGCCTCACATCCCTCACCAAATATGTGTAAGTATACAGAAAAAGCTGTATTTGCTCTGTTACTTATTGTTTAGGGCTTCTGTATTTATATTCATAAGATATTTTGTCTGCAACTTTTTTTTTTAATTTTTATTGCATTATAGGTTTGGGGGTACATGTGCAGAACGAGCAAGATAGTTGCATAGGTACACACATGGCAGTGTGCTTTGCTGCTTTCCTCCCCTTCACCCACACTTGGTATTCATCCCCAGGCTATCCCCGCCAGCCCCCCCCGCTGTCCCTCCCCCATTCCCCCCAACAGTCCCCAGTGTATAGTAGACCGCCTCTCTGTGTCCACGTGTTCTCATTTTTCTCACCCACCTATGAGTGAGTATATGCGGTATTTCTTTTTCTGTTCTTGTGTCAGTTTGCTGAGAATGATGTTCTCCAGATTCATCCATGTCCCTACAAAGGACACAAACTCATCATTTTTGATTGCTGCATAATATTCCATGGTGTATATGTGCCACATTTTCCCAGTCCAGTCTATCATCGATGGGCATTTGGGTTGGTTCCAGGTCTTTGCTATTGTAAACAGTGCTGCAATGAACATTCGTGTGCATGTGTCCTTATAGTAGAACGATTTATAGTCCGTTGGATAGATACCCAGTAATGGGATTGCTGGGTCAAATGGAATTTCTATTTCTAGGTCCCTGAGGAATCGCCACACTGTCTTCCACAATGGTTGAACTAATTTACACTCCCACCAACAGTGTAAGAGTGTTCCTATTTCTCCACATCCTCTCCAGCATCTGCTGTCTCCAGATTTTTTAATGATCGCAATTCTAACTGGTGTGAGATGGTATCTCAATGTGGTTTTGATTTGCATCTCTCTAATGACCAATGACGATGAGCACTTTTTCATATGTTTGCTGGCCTCATGTATGTCTTCTCCTTCAAAAGTTTCTTGTCAGAGTTATGATAACAAGACAATGCTGGCTGCATAAAACTAAGTGAGAAATGTTCCTAATGTGGGCTTGTTTTTATTGCTTTCCCTTTCTTCCACTTTTCTTCTTGTGACCACTTAGTTGTATTCTTGAAATTCCTAAAAACCTATGGCTTGGTACAAGATATAATATATGAAAAATGCAGAATTTCAGAGAATGGATTTATTCCTCTCTCATGGGCAGTAGTAATGACAACATCTCCTGTCCTGAATCAGAATTGAACATGATGTGAACATAGTCAAATATTGACTGTAGGTATGGACTTACCTCTCTGAGGTTCTTCTATCACTGGGACCAATTTTTGCCTTTGTAATCTGGAGACCAATTTTAGTCTTTGCAGCTTTACAATACCTTCTATCATATGGTTTCTGTATTCATCCAGATATTTTAATTGCTGTGCTATAAGCCACACAATTCCACTTATTATTATGCAATTAAAAATAATAGAAGTTATATTTTCATGAAGGAAAACAATGAGATTGATAAGGTTTCAATTACTAATGTCATCCTCTGGAGAAGACAGAATTGATAACTTACAAAGATACAATGGGGTTTGCACTAATTATCACTGATTTTCTACCAGAGTTAGGACTTCAATCCACACTGTTTTTACCAAAGCACACAACCAGAAGAGGCTTGTCTTTCTCAATACTGGAATCTATCTAAACCTCAGTACTGCAGTATATATGCCCCAAAACAAAGATTTTTCTTATACACAAAAATAGAGTATTCATACTCAGTAGTTATTGTTCAAATAATAATACAGCCTAATTTAAATTTTTCTAATTTTCTGAGGATATTTTTCTGGCTTTTTTCTTCTACTGTTTACTATCCAGGCAAGGAACAAGCATATAATTTATTTGTGTTGACCTATTCACCTCCTATAATCAAGGAAAGTTCCTTTCCTTGTTTGTTTCTTTTCAATCATATTGACCTTTTTGAGACCAGCAGTCGTTTAAAATGTTCCTCAGACTGGTTTTGTGTGACTGTTTTCTAGAGGCAGATTCCAGCTACAATTTTGGCAAGAAAACTACATAGGTGCTTTAAATATCCCACTGAATCACATGGATGAGGGATGAGCATAAAATGTCACGTGTGCCATTATTGTTCATGCTAAGTTCCTCCCATAATATGGTGGTATCCTCCAGATCTCACCATTGCAAAAGTTCTGCTTTTTTTTTTAATTGAGACAGAGTCTCACTCTGTCACCAGTCTAGAGTGCAGTGGTGTGATCTCAGCTCACTGCAACCTCCTCCTCCCAGGTTCAAGCAATTCTCCTGCCTCAGTCTCCTGAGTAACTGGGACTACAGGCATGCACCACTATGCCCAGCTAATTTTTTATTCTTAGTACAGACAGGGTTTCACCATGTTGGCCAGGATGGTCTTGCTCTCTTGACCTCATGATCCTCCTGCCTCAGCCTCCCAAAGTGCTGGAATTACAGGAGTGAACCACTGTGCCCAGCCTGATCTGCTTATTATATGCAACTACTAAAAATATATGGGGATACGTTAAGACTATGTGTAACTCCTGCTTCCAGAATCACATACCTATTCGTTCTAGCTTTAATTGATGATCCTTGCCTGACCTGATGATCGTGACTTGAATTGTGACAAAGTGATAATTTTTCTAATTTCATCATCTTTTCAGTGTTTTAAAAACTAACATTAATGTATAGATGGCAATAATACTCCATAGTTTTTACTTGTTATTGCACTTGTGGTTATCATCTAAGAAGACATCATATTTAGATAGATTAGATGTTTATTTACAAAAGTTTCATGAACAGATACTCTGGACATTTCAGATATCAACAGAGACTTCCATTTTATATCATAATCTACATGATCTAAATACAAGATGTGTGAAATTTGAAGAGATGAAATAGAGCGGCAAGTGGGGACAGACAAGGGCATCCAAACTTGATCAGGAGAACACATTCAGAAGGTTACACACAAGTACCCAAGATGTAAGACTTCAAATGTGATTGGAAAGCTCTTCAGCAAGATTCCATCACTGGCCATAAACTCATCCACATAAATTACTGTGTCTGGCTGGACCTGAGTTTCCTCATCTAAAGATCAATGATATGGGGCTATGTGATGTCCACTACCTCTTCTCACTTCCAGACTTCTTTATAAATCAGATTATCTGTTTTGTTACTTCCAGGGCACAGCCATAATGACATCACTGACTTCCGTGCTGCACAGTGACAAAGAATTTCCCAATCCAAAGACCTTTGACCCTGGCCACTTTCTGGATAAAAATGGCAACTTTAAGAAAAGTGACTACTTCATGCCTTTCTCAGCAGGTAATGGAAACTTATCTCCATCTGTATTTAAGGGAAAGAGATAACTCTTGGGAATCAGTTGCAATTTACATGGCACCTCCTCTGGGGCTGGTAGAATTGCTATTTGTTCATGATCAAGAGCACCACTCCCAATACCCATGCTTTCCACCCTCACAATACACCCTCATTATTGGGTCAGATAGTGGAGCTTTGAGGAGTTAATTCCATTGTTCCTAACTGAGAAAACTAACATCTAGGTTGGCTGAACTCTACCATTAGAAATATCACTAAGGTACCCAAGAGCTCCTCCTAGAAGGCAAACTTCATCTGATCTTTCCTTAACTGACACGAGAAATGTAACTAAGTCCACAACTGCATTGAGTGTTTTCTACATGGTGTTCCTCACCTCCTGGGCTGAGCTCCAGGGGCACAAGTTTCAACGAGAACAGAATGAATTCACATGTACCCCAAAACCTATAATGCAATAAAAATTTAAAAAATAAATAAATAAATAAAAAAGAGGCTCACTCCTGAGTTAGGGAAGAAGAGTAAACAGGTCATTGTAATTAATTCAGACCAGGACATTTGGGAGAGAAAAGCACAGTCCCTCGGCAGGGCATAGAGGGGAAACCTCCATGCTTCCTGCTCTCTCGCACAACACAGTGAGACACGAAATGGAGTAAGTAACTCAGAGAATGTTTGATCTCCTTCAAAGGAGGTGATAAAACCTAAGGGAAGGCTGGGCATCTTGAAGGAGTTAATGAATGACAGAGCAGAACATTTACTTTAGATCAAGGAAGTCAGACATTTGCTAAATAATCATGGGGTTCAGGAAACATTGGCAAGGTAGGAGGTTACTTTATGGTGATTCTAGAGCACTCTGTCTTCCTCCAGTCATGATCATATATCCTGTATTCTTGATTTTCATGCCTGCATTTGTGTGCTGAGTCTCTGGCCATGGAATATTCTTCCTTTATTCTTTGACTTTTTATGTCTGCTCTATATTTGGCACTGTAGATACCAAGATGACAAGGACAGAGACCTTCATTCAAGAATTTACTTTTTCTTTTTTTTTTTTGAGATGGAATCTTGCTCTGTTGCCCAGGCTGGAGTGCAGTGGCATGATCTCAGCTCTCTGCCTCCTGGGTTCAAGCAATTTTTCTGTCAAAGCCTCCTGAGTAGCTGGGACTACAGGTGCCCACCCACCACACCACATCCAGCTAATTTTTGCATTTTTAGTAGAGACAAGGTTTCACCATATTGGCAAGGCTGATCTCAAACTAATGACCTCAAGTGATCTACCCACCACCTTGGCCTCTCAAAGTGCTGGGATTACAGACGTGAGCCACCATGCCCACCCAAGAATTCACATTTTAGCACAATAGGTAAATAAATACAGAATTATGATTCCAGGTAATCCATGCTTTAATGAAAGCATGAGTATGATGTTGAGGAAAACCAGAGAGGGTATGATTTTATTACTTGAAGGGATTATAAATAGTGAGAAGATGAAATAAAATTGGACCTATGTCCTGAATGTAGCCTAATACAGGTGCATCTTAGCCAAAACGAGGAATAGGATATGAAACCTGAAACTTTATGGTGTGTTCAACATTGATAAAGAGTGTGTATGGCTAGAGCTGAGAATAGATTATGTGAAACATGGAAGGAAAGATCATGGAATATCAGGCTTGAAACAGGAAACAGAGATATGCTCGTATTTATATGATGACAGATGGAAACTGAAAATGGCAAAAGAGCTGTTTTAATGTGGAAATAACAAATGAAGTGATTGTTATGAGTATTTGTTAAATACTTGTTGAATGAAAGATGCCTATTGAGATTAGATGTTAGACAGAGAGCAAGTGTGTCCATTTTTATACATTTATTTCTCCCACCATCCATTATTCCATCCATCATTTCATCTATTCATCCATGTGTTCATTCATTTACCCAGTCATTCATCAGTTATTTACTGCATATTCTGTTTCTGCAAGTCACAAACAGACTGTTTGTGACAGTCACAGTTAAATACAAGGAGTAACTACTTTCTGTCTTTGTTATCTTCAGGGAAACGAATTTGTGCCGGAGAGGGACTCGCCCGCATGGAGATATTTTTATTCCTAACCACAATTTTACAGAACTTTAATCTGAAATCTGTTGGTGATATAAAGAACCTCAATACTACTTCATTTAGCAAAGGGATTTTTTCTTTGCCACCCCCATACCAGATCTGCTTCATTCCTGTCTGAAGAATGCTAGGTCATCTGGCTGCAGATCTGCTGTCATCTGTAACTCTTTTTTATCAAGGACATTCCCACTATTATGTCTCCTCTAACCTCTCATCACATCTTCTGATTCCCTCAATATCCCCATGAGCATTCAACCTCCATTAAGGAGAGTTGTTCAGGTTATTGCACAAATATATTTGCAATTATTCATACTCTAACACTTGTATTGACTGCCATATATGCTAACACTTTTCCAGTACTGATGTTTTAATATGTTATCACAGTAAAACACAGAAAAGTGATTAATTATTGATAATTTAGATCCATTTCTTTTGTGAATGTGCTAAATAAAAAGTGTTATTAGTTATTATTAATCAGTTCTCAGACGTTCCTTCCTTTGCACATAATGTAAGAAAGAAATTAAAGAAAAGAAAATTCCAGGAGTCCCGGCTTGTCCTCATAATGATAACAGAAATGACAAAGGAAACAACAGTAAGGAAGGTCTATGGATGTTTGAGACCTAGAGTTTATAAGAGAGAAAATCTCTCCAGGGGAAGAAACAACCTTAAGGAACATATTGAGGTCAGTTGTGTATTTGTGGAGATAATGTGAGGCTAATTACTTCAGGGCCATACAGTCAAATTACCATTGCATTTATGTGTAAAACAAGAAATAGAATTTAGAAGAATAATGCAATCTGTTGAGACTTTCCAAGGATTTTGTTCTTGTTTGGAGAGAGAAGAATAAAACTCAGAACATATGATTAGCAATATGAAAATACATATGTACATATTCATACTTGATTCTAAGTTAAAACATAAAGTGAAAAAGAATTCAGATTTTTGTTTAGTGTTCACAATATCAAAACAGAGGGATGAATTCAGACACTCAATCTCCATTCCTACTTCACCAATCCACTCATCTTTAACCCCATAGGCCCAAATAATGGAGTGGGGACATGAGGGCACTCAAGCACAAAGCTTCTGTAAACAGAACAAACACAGGTTCAGTGGTCCTCTTATCAGAATAAAATTGGCTATATTCACAGATGACACTGGACATATTTTGGTGGTGCCCTGATCTTTCATTATAGATGGGTGTTGTCAGTCCTAATGTAAAAGATAAATTATTTGGAGCAGAGAGCTGAGAGAGATGCTGTGTACCTGTGCTGTGTTTATGCAGGCATAGCAGTGCATATAGTGTGGGTATAAAAAGTTACTTAATCCATTTGAAATACTGCATATTCTCACTCATAGGCAGGTGAGAAAAATTAGAACACAAGGACACAGGGAGGGGGTCTACTACACACTGGGGTCTATTGGGGGGAATGGGGAAGGGACAGTGGGGGGGAGCTGGGGAGGGATAGCCTGGGGAGAAATGCCAAGTGTGGGTGAAGGGGAGGAAGGCAGCAAAACACACTGCCATGTGTGTACCTATGCAACTATCTTGCACGTTCTGAACATGTACCCCCAACACCTAAAATGCAATAAAAATTAAAATAAATAAATAAATAAAATAAAATAGTTTGACTGTTGCAATTGCACAGAAAAGAGAGGGGAAAAAAAGTTACTTAATCCTTTTGCCTCAACTTTGTTACTTTGTTTTCAAATAAGAAATTATGAACACAAGATTTGAGTTCATTTTCAGGAAGAGTTAAAGAACTACAATTTCTCTATAGCATAAATGTGGTTTATCTCTTCCAGAACACTTCACCAGAGAATACTTGAGATTAGACTTCACTTGAGAATGCTTCTTAACAAAATACTAGCTAACATAATCCAACAGCATACCAAAAAGATAATCCACCATGATTAAGTGGGTATCATACCAGGATGCAAGGACAGTTTAACATATACAAGTCAATAAATGTAATACATCATATAAACAGAATTAAAAACAAAAATCACATGATTGTCTCAGTAGATGCTGAAAAAGCATTCGACAAAATCCAGCATCCCTTTATGATTAAAAGCCTCAGTAAAATTGGCATACAAGGGACATACCTCAACATAATAAAAGCCATTTATGACAAACCCACAGCCAACATAATACTGAATGAGGAAAAGTTGAAAGCATTCCCTCTGAGAACTGGAACAAGACAAGGATACCCACTCTCACCACTCCCCTTCAATATAATACTGGAAGTCTCAGCGAGAGCAATTAGACAAGAGAAAGAAATTAATGGCATCCAAATTAGTAAAGAGGAAGTTGAACTGTCACTGTCTGCTGACAATATGATCATTGAAAACCCTAAAGACCTCCTCCAGAAAGCTCCTAGAATGCATAAAAGAATTCAGCAAAGTTTCTGGATACAAGATTAATGTACACAAATCAATAGCTCTTCTAGATACCAACAGCAACCAAGCAGAGAATCAAATCAAGAACACCACCTATTTTACAATAGTTGCAAAAGTAAAATACTTAGGCATATACCTAACCAAGAAATCAAAACACCTCTGCAAGGAAAACTACAAAAGATACAAAACACTGTTGAACAAAATTATAGATGAGACAAGCAAATGGAAACACATCCCATGCTCATTGATAGTTACAATCAATATGGTGAAAAAGACCATACTGCCAAAAGCAGTCTACAAATTAAACACAATTTTCATCAAAATACTACCACAATTCTTCACAGAATTAGAAAAAACAATTCTAAAATATACGTAGAGCAAAACCAAAAAAAAGCTCACATAGCCAAAGCAAGATTAGGCAAAAAGAAATCTGGAGACATCACACTACCTAATTTCAAACTATACTGTAAAGCCATAGTCACCAAACAGTGTGATACTGGTATAAAAATAGGAACAGAAACAAATGGAACAGAATAGAGACCCCAGAAATAAACCCAATGGCTTACAGCCAACTGATCTTTGACAAAGCAAACAAAAACATAAAATAGGGAAAGGACACCCTTTTCAACAAATGGTGCTGGGATAATTGGCTAGCAACATGGAGGAGAATAAACCTGGATGCTCATCTCTCACCTTATACAAAACTCAGCTCAAGATGGATTGAGGACTTAAATCTAAGACCTGAAACTGTAAAAATTCTAGAAGATAACACTGAAAACAAAAAAACTTCTAGACATTGACATAAAAAGAACAGTCAGCAGAGTAAACAGACAACCTACAAACTGGGAGAAAATCTTCACAATCTGTACATCTGACAAAGGACTCATATCCAGAATCTACAACAAACTCAAACAAATCAGTATGGAAAAAACAATCTCATCAAAAAGTAGGCTAAGGATATGAATAGATAATTCTCCAAAGAAGATATACAACTGGCCAACAAACTTATGAAAAAATGCTCCACATCACCAATGATCAAGGAAATGAAAATAAAAACCACAATGAGATACAACCTCACTCCTGCAAAAATAGCTATAATCAAAAAATTAAAAATAAAACAGTAGATATTGGTGTGGATGCAATGATCAGAGAACACTTCTACACTGCTGGTGGGATGTAAACTGGTACAGCCACTATGGAAAACTGTGTAAAGCTTCCTTGAAGAACTGAAAGTAAAACTACCATTTGATGCAGCAATTCCACTACTGGATGTCTGCCCAGAGGAAAAGTAGTCATTATAGGAAAAGGTAGTTGCACACAAATGTTTATAGCAGCACAATTACAATTGCAATATGATGTAATACTACTCAGCCATAAAAAGAAGTGAATTAACAGCATTTGCAGCAACCTGATGAGATAGGAGACTGTTATTTTAAGTGGAGTAACTCAGGAATGGAAAATGAAACATCATATGTCCTCACTGATAGTGGGAGCTAAGCTATGAG
Source organism: Saguinus oedipus (assembly GCA_031835075.1). NCBI lineage: Eukaryota > Metazoa > Chordata > Mammalia > Primates > Cebidae > Saguinus > Saguinus oedipus. Next base: position 100,253,092 of record CM063179.1, on the reverse strand, counting down.
GATGCAAAGGCATAAGAATGATACAACAGAGTGTGGGGACTTGAGGGAAAGAACAGGAAAGGGGCAAGGGATAAAAGACTACAAATATGGTGCAGTGTATATTGCTCAGGTAATGGATGCACCAAAATCTCACAAATAACCACTAAAGAATTTACTTAAGTAAACAAATACCACCTGTTCCCCAATAAGTTATGGAAAAAATTAAAATTAAAATTAAAGACAATTTGACATATTCCATTCTAATTTGGATGCAGTTTATATCTTTCTGTTGTCTAATTGCTGTATTAGGACTTACAGTATTATCTTGTATAACAATTATAACAGCAGACATCTTTATCATGGATCAGATCTTAGAGAAAAGACTTTCAGTTTTTTTCCCATTCAATATGATTCTAGTTGTGTGTCTGTTGTCTATGGATTTTATGTTGAGGTATGTTCCTTCTAGCCCCAGTTTTTTTAGGGTTTTTTTTTTCATGGAGGGATGTTAAGTTGTATCATGCTTTTTCAGTATCAGTTGAAATGATTATATGGTTTTTAATGCTTCATACTGTGAATATGATGTGTCACATTGCTTTGACTGATTTGAATGTGTAGAACCATCCTGGCATTGCAGGAATAAATCCTGCCTGTTCATTATGAATAATCTTTCTAATGTATTATTGGTGCTCAGGTAATGGATGCACCAAAATCTCACAAATAACCACCAAAGAATTCACTTAAGTAAACAAATACCACCTGTTCCCCAATAACTTATGGAAAAAAATAAAATTAAAAATAAATAAAGATAATTTGACATATTCCAGTCTAATTTGGTTGCCATTTATATCTTTCTTTTGTCTAATTGCTGTGTTAGGACTTACAGTGTTATCTTGAATAACAATAACACTGGACATCTTTATTGTGGTTTGGATCTTAGAGAAAAGACTTTTAGTTTTTTTCCCATTCAATATGATTCTAGTTGTGTGTCTGTTGTCTATGGATTTTATGTTGAGGTATGTTCCTTCTAGCCCCAGTTTTTTTAGGGTTTTTTCATGGAGGGATGTTAAGTTGTATCAAGTGATTTTTCAGTATGAATTGAAATGATTATATGGTTTTAATGCTTCATTCTGTGAATATGATGTGTCACATTGATTTGACTGATTTGAATGTGTAGAACCATCCTGGCATCTCAGGAATAAATCCTGCCTCTTCATTACGAATAATCTTTCTAATGTATTATTGAATTCACCTTGCTAGTATTTTGTAGAGAATTTTTTGCATCAGTATTCATCAGAGATATTGGCCTATAGTTTTCTTTTTTAATGTGTCTTTGTCTGATTTTGGTATCAGAGTAATACCAGCCTCATAGAATGACTTTGGAAGTCTTCCCATCTCCTGTGTTTCTTAGAATCTTTTGAGGAGGATTGGTATTAATTCTTTAAATGTTTAGTAGAATTCAACAGTAAAGCTTGCAGGTCCCAGGCCTTTGTTTAGTGGAAAACTTTTTATTACAGCTTCCATCTTGTTACTTGTTACTGATCTGTCCAGGTTTTTTATTTCTTCATGGTTCAGTCTTAGTACATTCTATATATCTAGAAATATGTTTATTTCTTCTAGATTTTGTAATTTATTGGCATATAGTTGTTCATTGTAGCCACTAATAATCCTTTGAATTTCTTTGATATCAGATTTAATGTGTCTTTTTTTTTCTAATTTCATTCATTTGGATTTTCTAACTATTTTTCCTGCTTAGTCTAGCTAATGGTTCATCAATTTTGTTTTACTTTTCAGATAAAAACAACTTTTTGTTTCATTGATCTTTTATATTGTTTTTTCATTTCAATTTTATTTATTTATATGCTGATCTTTATTATTTCTTTTATTCTACTAATTTGGGGTTTGGTTTGCTCTTGCTTTCTAGTTCTTTAAGATGCATCATTAGATTGCTTATTTGAAGTTTTTCCTCTTTTTGATGTAGAAACTTATAACTAAACTTATAACTATAAAATTACATCTTCATACTGGATTTGCTGTAGCCCCTAGGTTTTGGTATGTTGTGTTTCCATTATCAGTAATTTAAAGAAAATTTTCAATTTTATTTAAATCTTTTCACGAACTCACTAATCATTTAGAAACATACTGTTTAATTTCCATGTATATGTATAGTTTCCAAAATTCCCCTTGTTTCTGAGTTCTAGTTTTATTCCATTGCAGTCAAACAAGATGCTTGATATTTTTCCAAATTATGCTAATGTTTTAAGAATTGTTTTTTAACCTAACATGTGGTCTATCCTTAAGAACCACATGATTATCTCAATTGACACAGAGAAGGCATTTGACAAAATTCAACAGCTCTTTATGCTAAAAACCCTCAATAAACTCGGTATTGATGGAACATATCTCAAAGTAATAAAAGCTATTTATGACAAACCAACAGCCAATATCATACTGAATGGGCAAAAACTGGAAGCATTCCCTTTGAAATCTGGCACTAGACAAGGATGCCCTCTCTCACCACTCCTATTCAACATAGTACTGGAAGTTCTAGCCAGAGCAATCAGGCAAGAAAAAGAAATAAAGGGTATTCAAATAGGAAAGGTGGAAGCCAAATTGTCTCTATTTGCAGACGACATGATAGTATACCTAGAAGACCCCATCACCTCAGCCCAAAAACTCCTGAAACTAATAAGCAACTTCAGCAAAGTCTCAGGATATAAAATCAATGTGCAAAACTCACAAGCATTCCTATACACCAATAACAGACTTAAAGAGAACCAAATCAAGAATGAACTGCCATTCACAATTGCTACAAAGAAAATATAATACCTAGAAATACAACTCACAAGGAACGTAAGGGACCTCTAAGGAAAACTACAAACCACTGCTCAATGAAATAAGAGAGGACACAAACAGATGGAGAAACATTCCATGTTCATGGTTAGGAAGAATCAATATCGTGAAAGTGGCTATACTGCCCAAAGTAATTTACACAATCAATGCTATCCCCATCAAACTACCATTGAATTTCTTCACAGAACTGGAAAAAACCACCATGAACTTCATATGGAACCAAAAGAGAGCCCGCATAGCCAAGTCAATTCTAAGCAAAAAGAACACAGCGGGAGGCATCACACTACCAGACTTCAAACTATACTACAAGGCTACAGTAATCAAAACAGCATGGTCCTGGTACCAAAACAGAGATATAGACCAATGGAACAGAACACAGGCATTGGAGGCAACACAACATATCTACAACCATATAATCTTTGATAAACCAGACAAAAACAAGCAATGGGGAAAGGATTCCCTGTTTAATAAATGGTGTTGGGAAAACTGGCTAGCCATGTGCAGAAAGCAGAAACTGGACCCCTTCCTGACAACTTACACTAAACTTAACTCCAGATGGATTAAAGACTTAAACATAAGACCTGGCACCATAAAAACCCTAGAAGAAAATCTAAGCAAAACCATTCAGGACAGAGGAGTAGGCAAGCACTTCATGACTAAAACACCAAAAGCATTGGCAACAAAGCCAAAATAGACAAATGGGACCTAATCAAACTCCACAGCTTTTGTATGGCAAAAGAAACAGTCACTAGAGTGAATCAGCAACCATCAGAATGGGAAAAAATCTTTGCAGTTTACCCAACTGACAAAGGGGCTGATATCCAGAATTTACAAAGAACTCAAACAGATTTACAGGAAAAATACAAACAAGCCCATTCAAAAATGGGCAAAGGATATGAACAGACACTTTACAAAAGAAGACATACATGAGGCCAACAAACACATGAAAAAATGCTCATTATCACTGCTCATTAGAGAGATGCAAATCAAAACCACATTGAGATACCATCTCACGCCAATTAGAATGGCAATCATTAAAAAATCTGGAGACAGCAGATGCTGGAGAGGATGTGGAGAAATAGGAACACTCTTACACTGTTGGTGGGAGTGTAAATTAGTTCAACCATTGTGGAAGACAGTGTGGCGATTCCTCAGGGACCTAGAAATAGAAATTCCATTTGACCCAGCAATCCCATTACTGGGTATATATCCAAAGGACTATAAATCGTTCTACTATAAGGACACATGCACACCAATGTTCATTGCAGCACTGTTTACAATAGCAAAGAACTGGAACCAACCCAAATGCCCATCGATGATAGACTGGACTGGGAAAATGTGGCACATATACACCATGGAATATTGTGCAGCAATCAAAAATGATGAGTTTGTGTCCTTTGTAAGGACATGGATGAATCTGGAGAACATCATTCTCAGCAAACTGACACAAGAACAGAAAAACAAATATCGCATATTCTCACTCATAGGCGGGTGAGAAAAATGAGAACACATGGACTCAGGAAGGGGGTCTACTACACACTGGGGTCTATTGGGGGAAAAGGGGAGGAACTGTGGGGGGGGCTGGGGAGGGATAGCCTGGGGATAAATGCCAAGTGTGGGTGAAGGGGAGGAAGGCAGCAAAGCACACTGACAGGTGTGTACCTATGCAACTATCTTGCACATTCTGCACATGTACTGCAAAACCTATAATGCAATAAAAATTTAAAAATTTTTAAAAGAAAAAAGAAAATATAAAAGAAAAAGAATGATCCACGTGCTGAAGGAAAGAAGGTGTATTTATTTATTTTTTAAATTATTCTTTAAGTTGTAGGGTACATGTGCAGATCATAGATTGTGCAGGTTTGTTTGATAGGTAAACACGTACCATGGTAGTGGTTTGCTGCATCCACCTCCCCATCATCTACATCAGGCATTTCTCCTAATGCTATCCCTCCCCAATCCCTCTACCCCCTGCTATTCCTTCCCTAGCCCCCATCCCCAGGCCCCAGTGTGTGATGTTCCCCTCCCTGTGTTCATGTGTTTTTATGGTTCAACACCCACTTATGAGTGAGAACATACAGTGTTTAAAATTTCTGTTCTTTTGTCAGTTTCCTGAGAATGATGATTTCTAGCTTCATCCATGTCCCTGCAAAGGACATGAACTCATTCTTTTTTATGGCTCAATAGTATTCCATGGTGTATATGTGCCACATTTTCTTTATCTAATCTATCTTTGATGGGCATTTGGGTTGATTCCAGGTCTTCACTATTGTGAACAATGCCCAATAAACATATGTGTGCATGTATCTTTAAAACAGAATAATTGATAATCCTTTGGATATATACCCAGTAATGTAATTGCTGGGTCAAATGGTATCTCTATTTCTAGATCCTTGAGGAATTGCCACACTGTCTTCCACAATTGTTTAACTAATTTACACTCCCACAGACAGTGTAAAAGCATTGCTGTTTCTTCACATCCTCTCCAGCACCTGTTGTCTCCTGATTTTCTAATGATTTTCATTCTAACTGGCATGAGGTGGTATCTCAATGTTGTTTTGGTTTGCATTTCTCTTATGACCAGTGATAATGAGCTTTTCTTCATATGTTTGTTGGCTGCATATATGCCTTCTTTTGAAAAGTGTCTGTTCGTATCTTTCACCCACTTTTTGATGGTGTTGTTTGTTTTTTTCTTGTAAATTTGTTTAAGTTCTTTGTAGATTATGGATATTAGCCCTTTGTCAGATGGATAGACTGCAAACATTTTTTTTCTATTCTGTTGGTTGCCAGTTCACTCTTTTGATAGTTTCTTTTGCTGTGCAAAAGCTCTTGAGTTTAATTAGATACCATTCATCTATTTTAAGTTTTGTTGCCATTGCATTCGATGTTTTAGTCATGAAGTCCTTGCCCATGCCTACGTCCTGAAGTGTATTGCCTGTATTTTCTTCTAGAGTTTTTATGGTGTTAAGCTCATGTTTAAATCTTGAATCCATCTAGAGTTAATTTTTGTATAAGGTTTAAGGAGGGGATGAAGTTACAGCTTTCTGCATATGGCTACCAGTTTTCCCAACACCATTTATTAAATAGAGAATCCTTTCCACATTGCTTGTTTTTGTCTGGTTTATCAAAGATCAGATGGTTGTAGTTGTGTGGCATTCTTTCTGAGGCCTCTGTTCTTTTCCATTAGTCTATATCTCTGTTTTGGCAACAGTATCATGCTGTTTGGAGTACAGTAGCCTTGTAATATATTTTGAAGTCAGGTAGCTTGATGCCTGCAGCATTTTTGTTTGTTTGTTTGCTTGCTTGCTTGCTTCCTTGCTTTTTTTCTCAAGTTTAAGGTAGTTTTTTCCAATTCTGTGAAGAAAGTCATTGGTAGCTTAATGGAAATAGCATTCAGCCTATAAATTACTTTGGGCAGTTTGCGCATTTTCACAATATTGATTCTTTCAAATCATGAGCATAGAATGTTTTTCCATCTGTTTGTGTCCTCACTTATTTCCTTGAGCAGTGGTTTGTAGTTCTCCTTGAAGAGGTCCTTCACATCCTGTGATAGTTGTATTTCTAGGTATTTTATTCTCTTTATAGTGATTGTGAATGGGAGGTCACTCATTATTTGGCTCTCTATTATTGATATATAGGAATGCTTCTGATTTCTCACATTGATTTTGTATCCTGAGACTTTGCTGAAGTTCCTTATCAGCTTAAAGAGATTTTGAGCTGAGATGATGGGGTTTTTTAAATATACAATTATGTCATCTGCAAACAAGGACAATTTGATATCCTGTCTTCCTATTAAAATATGCTTTATTTGTTTCTCTTGCCTAATTGCCCTATCCAGAACTTCCTATGTTGAATAGGAGTGGTGAGAGAGGGCATCCTTGTCTTGTGCCAGTTTTCAAAGGGAATGCTTCCAGTTTTTGCCAATTCATTATGATATTGGCTGTGGATTTGTCATAAATAGTTCTTATTGAGATATGAGCAATTGATATCTAGTTCATTGAGACTTTTTAACATAAAGCACTGTTGAATTTTGTCAAATGCCTTCTCTGCATCTATTGAGATAATTGTGTGATTTTTATCTTTGGTTCTGTTTATATGATGGATTACATTTATAGATTTGCAGATGTTGAACCAGCCTTGCATGCCTGGGATGAAGCTAATTTGATCATGTAGGTAAGCTTTTTGATGTGCTGTTGCATTTGGTTTGCCAGTATTTCATTGAAGTTTTTTGCATCCATGTTCATCATGGATATTGGCCTGAAGTTTTCTTTTATTATTGAGTCTCTGCAGGGTTTTGGTATCAGGATGATGTTGATCTCATAAAATGAGTTAGGGAGGATTCCCTCTTTTTGTATTGTTCAGAATAGTTTCAGAAGGAATGGTACCGGCTCCTCTTTGTACCTCTGGTAGAATTTGGCTGTGAACCCATCTGATCCTGGAATTTTTTTTATTTTGGTGGGCTATTAATTTCTGCCTCAACCTCAGACCTTTTTATTGGTATATTCAGAAATTCAACTTCTTCCTAGTTTAGTCTTGGGAGGGTGTAAGTGTCCAGGAATTTATCCATTTTTTCTAGATTTACTGGTTTATTTTGCATAGAGGTGTTTGTAGTAATTTCTAGCTTGTATTTCTGTGGGAATGGTGATGATATTCCCTTTATCATTTTTTATTGCATCTATTTGAATCTTCTCTCTTTTCTTTTTTATTAGTCTGGCTAGAAGTCTGCGTATTTTGTTGATCTTTTCAAAACACCAGCTCCTGGATTCATTGATTTTTTTGTGAAGGGTTTTTTGTGTCTCTATCTCCTTCAGTTCTGCTCTGATCTTAGTTATTTCTTGTCTTCTGCTAGCTTTGGAATTTATTTGATCTTGCTCCTCTAGTTCTTTTAATTGTGAGATTACTGTGTCAATTTTAGATCTTTCCTCTATTCTTATTTGGGCATTTAGTGCTATAAATTTTCCTCTAGATGCTTCTTTAAATGTGTCCCAGAGATTCTGGTATAGTGTGTCTTCATTCTCATTGGTTTCAAAGAACATCTTTATTTCTGCCTTCATTTCATTATTAATCCATTAGTTATTTGGGAGCAGGTTGTTTAGTTTCCATGTAGTTGTGCAGTTTTGAGTTCTAATTTGATTGCACTGTGGTCTGAGAGACTGTTCATTATAATTTCTGTTCTTTTGCATTTGCTGAGGAGTATTTTACTTCCAATTATGTGGTCAATTTTAGGGTAAGTGTGATGTCACACTGAGAAGAATGTATATTCTGTGGCTTGGGGGTGGACAGTTCTGTAGATGTCTACTAGGTCTACTTGGTCCAGATTTGAGTTCAATCTTGGATACACTGTCTTCTGTCTTGTTGATCTGTCTAGTATTGACAGTGCGGTGTTAAGGCCTCCCACTATTATCATATGGGAGTCTTTCTCTTTGTAGGTCATTAAGAACTTGCTTTGTGTATCTGAGTGCTCCTGTATTGGCCCTTTTGATCTTTGTTGATCTAACGTCTGTTTTATCAGAGACTAGGATTGCGACCCCTGCTTTTTGTTTTCCTCTCCATTTGCTTGGTAAATCTTCCTCCATCCCTATATTTTGAGCTGGTGTGTATTTTTGCATGTGAGATAGGTCTCTTGAATACAACACACCAAAGAGTCTGGACTCTTTATCCAATTGCCAGTCTGTGTCTTTTGATTGGGGCATATAGCCCATTTACATTTAAGGTTAATATTGTTAGATGTGAGTTTGATCCTGTCATTATGATGCTGGCTGGTTATTTTCCTTGTTAGTTGATGCAGTTTCCTCATAGCACTGATGGTCTTTACAATTTGGTATGTTTTTGCAGTGGCTGGCACTAGTTTTTGTGGGTTTTTTTCCCATGTTTAGTGCTTCTTTCAGGAGCTCTTGTAAGGCAGGCCTAGTGGTGTCAAAATCTCTCAACATTTGCTTGCCTGTACAAGATTTAATTTCTCCTTTGCTTATGAAGCTTAGTTTCACTGAATATGAAATTCTGGCTTGAAAATTTTTTTCTTTAAAAATGTTGAATATTAGCCCTCACTCTCTTCCTGCTTGTAGAGTTTCTGCCAAAAGATCCACTGTGAGTCTGATGGGCTTCCCTCTGTGGGTAACTCGACCTTTCTCTCTGGCTGCCCTTAACATTTTTTTATTCATTTCAACCTTGGTGAATCTGATGATTATATGTTTTGGGGTTGCTCCTCTCAAGGAGAATCTTTGTGGTGTTCTCTGTATTTCCTGGATTTGAATGTTGGCCTGCCTTGCTATATTGGGTAAGTTCTCCTGGATAATATCCTGAATAGTGTTTTCCAACTTGGTTTCATTCTCCCCATCACTTTCTGGTACACTGATCAAATGCAGATTTGATCTTTTCACATAATCCCATATTTCTTGGAGGCTTTGTTCATTTCTTTACAGTCTTTTTTTATCTATTCTTGTCTTCTACCTTTCATTTCATTCAAGATATCCTTTCTTCCACTTGATTGATTTGGTTATTGATACTTGTGTATGCTTCATGCAGTTCTCATGCTGTGGTTTTCAGCCTCATCAGGTCATTTATGTACTTCTCTAAGCTGGCTATTGTAGTTAGCAATTCACCTAACCTTTTTTTCCAGGTTCTTAGCATTTTTGCATTGGGTTACATGTTCTTTTATCTCAGAGCTTTTTATTATCCACCTTCTGAAACCTACTTCTATCAATTTATCAAACTCATTCTCTGTCCAGTTTTGTTCCCTTGCTGGTGAAGAGTTGCGATCCTTTGGAGGAGAAAAGGCATTCTGGTTTTTGGAATTTTTAACATTTTTTTCACTTGTTTCTCCCCATCTTCATAGATTTATCTACCTCTGGTCTATTATGTTGGTGATGTTAAACTTTCTGTTTGCTAGTTCTCCTTCTAATAGTCAGGTCCCTTTGCTGCAGGTCTGCTGGAGTTTGCTGGATATCCATTCCAGACCCTGTTTTCCTGGGTATCACCAGCAGAGGCTGCAGAACAGCAAAAATTGCTGCCTGTTTCTACCTCTGGAAGCTTCATCCCAGAGGGGCACTTACCAGATATGAGCCAGAGCTCTCCTGTATAAGGTGTCTGTCAGCCCCTACTGGGAGGTGTCTCCCAATCTAGATACACTGGGTGTCAGGGACCCACTTGAGGAGGTAGTTGTTCCTTGTCAGAGCTTGAACACTGTGCTGGGAGAACTGCTGCTCCCTTCAGAGCTGTTGTGCAGGGACATTTAAGTCTGCTGAAGCTAGGCCCACCACCACCCCTTCCCCCATGTGCTCTGTCTCAAGGAGCTATGGTGGGCTCCACCCAGCTTGAACTTCCTGGCAGTTTTGATTACACTGTGAGTGTGAAACCACCTATTCAAGCCTCAGCAATGGTGGATGCCCTTCCCCCATCAATCTCGCTTCCCAGGTTGACCTCAGACTGCTCTGCTAGCAGTGAGAATTTCAAGCCAGTGGATCTTAACTTGCTGGGCTCCATGGGGGTGGGACCTGTTGAGCCAGGCACCAGAGAGAATCTCCTGGTCTGCCAGTTGCAAAAATCATGGAAGAAGTGCAGTATCTGGGCCAAAATGCACCATTTCTCCTGGTACAGTCTCTCATGGATCCCCTGGCTAGGAAAGGGAAATCCCCCAACTCCTTGTGCTTCCAGGTAAGGCAATGCCCCACCTTGCTTCGGGTTGCTCTTTATGGGCTGCATCCACTGTACAACCAGTCCCAATGAGATGAACTGAGTACTTCATTTGGAAATGCAGGAATCACCACCATCTGCATCAATCTGGCTGGGAGCTGAAGACTGGAGCTGTTCCTATTTGACCATCTTGCCATCAATCCTAGTAATCTGATTCTTTATTTATAGACAAAGTAATGACACTCTAAACACCAGGCCAGGCACGGTGGCTTATGCCTGTAATCCCAGCACTTTTGGAGCCTGAGGTGGGTGGATTAAAAGGTCAGGAGATTGAGACCAATCTGGCTAACATGGAGAAACTCTGTCTGTTCTAAAAATACAGAAAATTAGCCAGGCATGGTGGCACACACCTGTAATTTTACCAACTCAGAAGACTGAGGCAAGGGAATCACTTGAACCCGGGAGGTGTAGGTTGCAGTGAGCCAAGATCTTGCCACTGTACTCCAGCCTGTGCAAAAGAGTGAGATTTTCCCACAAAAAAAAAAAGGAACACAAGTGTGGACATATGAATTCTAATATTTCATGCCCATTCCTGTTGGAATATTTTCCAACAGGTTGAAGCTTCCACCACACATTTTCAAATGAAATATTAAAGTAACTCTAAATTTTGGTAACAGCCAAAATAGCTTCCCTAACTTCATCCTCTTTGTCTTTTCTGTGATTATCGTTTTGAGAATCAGCATGGCCTTCTGAAACTATTTTCTTTCATTTTTTACCTATATTACACATAAAAGAAGGAAGGTCTAATAAACTGACACAGCAAATAGTAATGCTTTTTATTTAGAACATGCAGAGAAGAAATGCCTTTGAATTATAATACACAAATTAAATTTTCTATTTAATAATGATAGCATATTAATAACTCAACATTAGATAAGTATCAGCATTGTGTGGCAGTCAATGCAACTGTTACAGAGTATGGAGTACAGCAGATATATCTGCACAGTGAAACTTAGGAAACTCTCCTTACTGGAAGCTAACTGTTCACTAGATCTTCAGGAAAGGGAAAATGTGAGATGACAGGTCAGAAAAGGCATCACAGATAGTGAAAAGTGGATACCACCCCAGAGGAGGGAGCTGCAGGGATACTGCAGCAGCAGCCAGACCATTTGCATTTCTTCAGATAGGAATGAAGCGCAACTGATAGAAAGGTGGCACAGAAGCAAATCCATTGACAACTGGAGTGGCATTAAGGTCCTTGGGGTCAACCAGAGGTTTCAGGTTAAAGTTCTGTAAAATGGAGGTCAGGAATAAAAACAGCTCCATGCGGGCCAGACCCTCTCCCACACAAATTCGTTTTCCTGAAAATAAAAAAGAGAGAGTAGCTATTCCTCATGTGTAATTGTGACAGTGACAAACACTGTCTATGTAAGTGGCACAAACAGAATATGCAATAACTTTTGGTGAGTGGTAGGAGGGATGAGTAGATAGATGGGTGGATGAGTGAATGTGTGAATGAATGGATGGATGGATTGTTGAATGGTTTAACAAATGAATGGATGGATGGATAGTCAACTGAAAAATGAATGGACATACTTACCTTTCACCTAATATCAGATCTTAACAGCACCCTGTATTCAACAGATATTTACTGAGTATCACCTACATGCCAAGCACTTCATTAAAATCTTTCTTTAGAAACATATATTCTTTGTCCAGTGGGTTGAAATGAGAAGGGCTTAGAGGAGGAAACTCACATATTGCATTTCTCTTTGTATTTCTGGCTCAATATGCAGCCAAAGATTTTTTCTGTAGGTATTTTCAGGGAAAACGATGTCTAAATATGTCAACCCCTTACTTTAAAATTTTAAATGGCTTCCCTGACTGTCCTATTGGATAAGGTTCAAATGGCTTGACCTGGACCTTCACATTCTGTTTCCAGTATGATGATCCATGTAACTCCTTACACTCTTCCCATTCCCTACTCTCAGCTCTAGGATACCCACTCTTTGTCAGTCTCCAACACACCATGAGGTTTCAAGTTTTATATTATGCTGCTCCTTTTGGCAAAGATGAACTTTTCTATTACCAGAGTCAGTACATAGGTCAAATTTTATCTCTGTTTTTACCCTTTTTCTGATCTACTTGTGCAATAAAATGTTGCTTTCTCTGGATTTCCTCAATATCATATTCATGTTTCCATTGAAAAATGTGTTATGGTCTGAATATGCCTCTCCCAAATTCGTATGTTGAAGCATAATCCCCAATGCAACAGTACTAAAAATATGGGGCCTTTTAGGAAGTGAATAAGTCAGGAGAGCTCTGTTCTTGCTAAAATAACATAAAGAGATGCAAGGAAGCCATTTCTCCCCTTCTGCCATATAAAGATAGAGGGGCATTATCTATAAGGAAAAGGCCCTCGCCAGACCCTGAACTGACTGACACCTTGATCTTGGAACTCCCTCCAGAACTGTGAGAAATAAATTTCTGTTATTTATCAACTGCCTAGTCTTGGGATATTTTATTATGGCAGAAGAAGCAGACAGCATGGATCACCTAGAATCATAATTCCCGATTTATTTATTTATTTGTGTGCTGATATGGTTTGGCTCTGTTCTTACGCAAATCTATGTCAAATTGTAATTCCCAATGTTGGGAGACCTACATAGTGGGAGGTGATTGCATCACAGGGATATCCCCCTTGCTGTTATCATGATAATGGAGTTTTCAGATCTGGTTGTTTAAAAGGGTGTAGCCTTTTCTCTTTGCCCCTGCGCTCGCTCGCTCTCTCTCTCTCTCTCTCTCTCTCTCTCTCTCTCTCTCTCTCTCGCTCTCTCTCTCTCTCTCTGTCATGGAAAGATGTGCTTGCTTCCTCTTTGCCTTCCAATACAATTTCAGGTTTTCTGAGAACTCCCAGCCATGCTTCCTGTACAGCCTGTGGAACTGTGAGTCAACTAAATCTCTTTTCTTCATAAATTACCAAGTCTCAGGTAGTTCTTTATAGCAATGTAAGAATGGACAATACATGTGCTAAATGCGAAAGTTTCAAGGAACGTTTCTTTCCTTGTTGTCTTGGTATCTACAGTGCCAGATAAAGCAGACATCAAACGTCACAGAAGAAAGGAAGGAGATTCCAACACCAGACACTCAGCCCACACATAACAGGTGTGAAGATACAACATTCAAGATACATGGCATGACTGGAGGAAGAGCATGGTGCTCTGCATCACTGCAGAGTATCCTACTACATTCCCAATGCCCCCCTGATCCCATCCATGGTTATTTGGCAAAGATTCTAACATCTTTATTTAGAGCCAATGTTCTGCTCCTGTAGCTTATTATATTCTTTAAAAGCCATGCCTTTTCTTTTCATCCTCTCTGCCTCCTTTGAGGTAGCTCAAACGTCTTTACTGCTATTAAAATGTTACTTATGTCTCACTGTAGGGTATGAGAGAACAAGAAGCAGACAGCTTTTCCATCTACCTCCCAACTCCGCACAGCCTGTTCTTTCCTATATCACAGCCTCAGACCTATTGAACTACAATGATCTGTTTACTCTGCTTTCCAAACTCACAAGAGTGCCTTTTTGAGACTCTATTGTTTGCTTGAGGATAATATTATCCTACGAGCCCAGCCTGAGGGGTGAGGGACACCATGTGGAAGATACTCAGTGAAGTTGTGGAGTGAGATAACTTTCTCATGGCTAGTGGGAAAATGTTACTAGTTTTATCTTCTAGGAGGAGTTTCTGGGTACCTCAGTGGTGTATCTAGAGGCAGGATTCAACTAACCTATACTTCAGCTGTCTCAATTTGGAATAATTGGATTAATTCCCCAAAGCCCACTAACCTGGCCCAAAAATGAGGATGTATCATGATTGGAGAACACATGGGCATTCAGAACAGTGCTCTTGATCATGTACAAAGAGTAATTACACCGCTGCAGAGGAGACACATGTAAGTTCCAACTGATCCAAAAAGTTACCTTGTAAGCTGAAACACAAGGAAATCAATTCATATTACCTGTTGAGAAAGGTATGAAGTAGTTACTTTTCTTAAAATTGCCACCTTTATCCAGAAAATGATGAGGGTCAAACTTCTCTGGGTTGGGAAACTCTTTGTTGTCATGTAGCACAGAAGTCAGGGAAGTTAATATGGTTGTGCCCTAGAAACAAAAGACATACATGAACTGAGCTATAAAGAAGTCATGAAGGCTGGAGAAACAGCGGTAATCACATAGTTAAATCTTTTGATGTATAGAAGAGGAAATGCCATTCCAAAGAAGAGCAGTACCATTCCAAGACAGACAGACCAAGTAAGAAAAGGCATGAGTTTAAAGCCAGTGACAATAATCTTGCTAAAGTGCCTTGCAATCACATTTGAAGCCCTGAGTACTTGGGTACTTGGGTGCAACCTTCTGAATCTGTTCTCCTTTCCATTAAGCTTGGACACTAGTGGCTGTCCACACTTGCTATTATATTCCAACACCTCCGCTGTCCACATTTGCTATTATATTCCAACACTTCAGTTTTCACAAATCTTATGTGCAGAGTATGATTTAAAGTTGAAGTCTCTGTTGACACAGAAAATGGCCAGAGAATCTGCTCACAAGGCATTTGTGAATAAACATATGATAGGGTTTTAAATGACGTCTTCTGGGATGGTAACAAGTATAGTCACAAGTATAAAACTATTGAGTGTTTGTAATTGCCATGCAGTTTGTCTGTCTTCATTTAAAATTATGGGAGAGATATTCATTACAGATTAATTCTAGCTTAAAAATACAGAAGAAATGATGAAATTCTAAAAATTATCTTTTGTAACTGTTCAGGTCAAGAGCAACAGATTAGGCAAGGACCATTAATGAAAGATAAAACTATTGGGTGTATGACTTGGGAAGCAAGGTGTTCAGTCTAAAAGTATGATGCCATCAATTTTTATCATTTACACATAAAAAGCAGAATCTCTTCAATGGAGAGATATGGCAGATTCCAACTTACTGGGTGAGGATCTTAACATAACCAAAAATGGCATAGATGACATTATATTCTCCTGTGATTCAGTAGAATATTCAAAGCACTATGTAGTTTTCTCACCAAAATCATAACTGTGATTCAGTAGAATATTCAAAGTACTATGTAGTTTTTTTGACAAAATCATAATTGGAATATAAAATCTAGAAAACAATTATAGAAAGCCAGCCCTAGAAATATTTAAATAACTAACAGCCTCAAGTCTTTGCAGAGATCAACATACTGAAAGGAAACAGATAAATTGGACTGTTCTTGATTACAGGAGATTAAAATGACAAGATCCCCAAATCATGTGCCTGTTTCTTCACTGGAGCATGAATTTCAAAAAAAAAAAGTGATTAAATATTCTTAAAATATTGGGAAATTTTAAATGTAAGCTGTATATTAAATAATATTATTATATTAATAACTACAGTATGAATGCTATAATTATTATGTAGAAGAATACCATTGTTATTGGGCTATACATGCTGCAGTATTGAGATATAGATAGAAGGATGAACAGATATCAAAGTAGATATATATAGACACTGCCATATGTACATATACATATATGTGTGTAATGTTATTTATTTAAAAAAAATTTATAATACAAAGGTGAGGGAAAATTCTACCCTCTAAGTTTTCATATAAATAAAGTCCATAATTTTGTTTTTAAAAATATTACCTTGAATATTTATAAACAAGTACTATATTAAAATGTTTTAAGATACCAAAGCAGATTTATTTCAGCAAATGTTACTTGAATAACATTTAATTATAAACTTTGAAGCATGACCACTATTACTCTATACTACAAATAAAAATTAATTTGAAACATGTCATTGATCTAAATATAAGAGCTAAACCAAAAATTCTGGGGAAGTTAAAAATCAATCTTTGGAATCTTGTGCTGACAAATATTCTTTAAATATTAAAGACACAAAAGCACAAATCAATCACACATCTTTGCAGAAAATTCTATTGGACAGGAATGTCTTATACTGGGCATCAATAAACAATACTCCCTGCACAAGTCCATCCTGCCACTTGTTTTTGTATAGTATGTAAGCTAAAATTATTTAAATTGAGCAAATGCAAATAATAAATGACACTTTAGAAACAAAATTTTATAGAAAATTTACATTTTTTCCTATAAATATTGGAACATATTAATCCTCATTTATTTGCATATTGTCTATGACTGATTTTGTCTATGACTGTTACGACAATAGCAGATGTCAAGAACTGCAACAGAAACTCCATGGCCTGAAAAGTCTGAAATATTTACTATTTGGCCCATTACAGAAACAGTTTGCCAACTTCTGTCTCAGACTATTATCTCCACCTACATAAGTGAATTCAGTTTGTAGTAGAACTCATTTATCTGATTTGTAAAGATGGTAGAATTGGCCACGCAGTGCCGCATTTTTCTGTACTGGGCTGTTCCATGAAGAAGGGATTCAGTGGGTAATTCCCTTGGGTTCTGGGTTCTCAGGGCTCAAAAGACACTAGACGCAGCATGAGCTGCCCTGAAGATGTGTGAATGAAGAAGTTAATCAGATACAGCATTTCCCTCCAGCAGGTCACCAAAGCTGATGCAGTGGATGGGGGAGACTGGCAACTCCTGCCTGATTCTGCAGTGTATTTTTCATTTAGTTCATTATTGTAGAAGAAACAAGTTTCATTACTATTACCCTCAGATGCTAATTTTGAGAAACAAAAGTCTTTTTCCTGGTTATCTCCTGTGTTTGTGAAAACAGAGTGCACTGAAGTCTTGACTCTTGTACAAAATCAGTGACCATCAGGTTAAGCCCCATAATCTCTCAGTAAATTATCAATTCTGTCTTCTTCAAAAGATGACATTAGTAATTGCAACTTTACCAATCTCATTGATTTTTCCCTTTGAAAATACAACTTCCAGTAATATTATTTTTAATTTTACTAATATGTCTTGGTTTAATTGGAAAAAGTAGGTTTGAGATGGCAACCAGAGTGTCTGGATGAATACAGAAACCATGTGATAGAAGGCATTGTAAAGCTGCCAAGACAAAAGTTGGGCTCAAGTTTCCAGAGTTAGGGGAATCTCAGAGAGCTAAGAAAACACTGACAGTCAGTTTTTGACTGGGTTCACATTATGTCCAATTCTGAATCATGACAAGTGTCATGCCATTATGACTGCCTATGGGAGAGGAATGAATCTTTCTTGGAAGAATATAAACATCCTCTGAAACTCTGCACTTTCTTACATATAACATCTGGTATTTAACCAAAAGTTATCAGGCATCACAAGAAGAAAAGTCAGGAGAGGAGAAGGCAATAAAAACAGACTTACATTAGGAAATGTTTCTCGCCTAGTTTTACAAGGCTGGCATAATCTTGATATCAAAAATTTTGAAAATTCTGAGAAAGAAAACTGCAAACCAAATCTCTTGTGAATGTAAACACAGAAGTCTTAAACAATATGAAGAAAATGAGTTCATCTCTCTGTGCCTGCTTATTTCTATTTAGTAAGGAATGTGAGGCCAATATAGCTAATCTGATATTGTGTGGATATTTTTCCCCTCCAAATCTCACGTTAAAATGTGATTCCCAATGTCAGAGGTGGGGTCTACTGAGAGGTATTTGGGACATGGGATGAATCCGTCCTGAGTGGCTTAAAGCCCTTCCCATGATAATAAGTGAGCTGTTACTCTGTTAGTTCACACATGAGCTGTTTGTTCTAAGTCATTTCTACTCCTTTTTTTCTTGCTCCCCTCTCTTGCCATGTGGCATGCTTGCTTCCCCTTCACCTTCTCCCATTATTGGAAGCTACCTGAGGCCCTCACTAGGAGCTGTCCATGTCATGCCTCTTGTATTGCCTGCAGAACTATGAGTCAAACTAAACCTCTTTCATTTATAAATTACCCAGCCTAAGATATTCCTTTATAGCAATGGAAATGGACTAACACACAACCATAAAAATAGATGCAGATAATGGATTTGATAAGATTTTACACACAATTATAAAAAAATACACACACACACACATATATATGGGAAAAAATACTCATATATATATATACACACACATATATATACATATATATGTATATATATGTATATATATATGTGTATATATATGTGTGTGTGTGTGTGTGTGTGTGTGTGTGTGTGTATATATATATATATATATATATATATATATATATATATATGAGGGCAAATTTCCCTCATCTGATGAAGAATATCTATTAAAGTCTACTTTAAGCATCATTCTCAATATTGAAATATAAAACTTTGACTCCTTTCTGCATATTAGAAATGAGAAACAAAAATGCCCACTATCACCAATTCTATTAAACATTCTCCTAGAAAGTGTGAAATTCAGCTCATGAGAATTGGAAAATAAAAAATAATAAACCAAATACAGTATAATGTATATATAAATTTCAATGAAGCTAAAGATAAATTATGAACAGTGATTAGTAAATTTAGCAAAGTTGATAGATTAAGGTTATCAGATGATAGAAACTAATTATGTTCCAATATACCAAGTACAAACAAATCAAAAGGCATTTTATAAATTTATAACCACAAAAAAAATTAATTATCTTGGAAAAAAACAAAGCTTTACAAGCCATGGCAAAATCACATTACTTGGAAAATTAAGAAGCCCAAATAAATTGGAAGCATAATTATATTCATGAATGGAAATGCTCAGTGTGTCAAGATGTTGTTTTTTCCAAACTGACCTATAAATTTAATGTCACCCTGACAGAAATTCCAGCCCAATGTTTTGGGAATTTGACAAACTGATACCTTTAAAAATTATCTTGAAATATACACACCTAAGAGTAGCCAAAACAATCTTGAAGAAAGAGAATAAATCTGGAAAACACACACTGCCAGGCACTAAGACCTGTTACAAACCTTTATAGCCCCAAACAGGAAACAATAGAAATTCCAATTATACTGCCACATATATGAGTTATGCATTTCTTTCACCCTCTGATGGTCAAGATTGAGAATCATACTCTGAATTTGGGGACTTCAAGAACATGGAGTGTAAGAGAGTGTAGGAGAAACAAACTTACTTTGGGAATGAGGTAGTTTCTGAATTGAACGTCACTGGTCACTGCATGGGGCAGGTTGGTGGGGATGAGGTCAATGTATCTCTGGACCTCATGCACCACAGCATCTGTGTAGGGCATGTGGCTCCTGTCCTGCGTGCAAGGGCTCCGGTTTCTGCCAACCACATAGTCAATCTCTTCCTGGACTTTAGCTGATAAGACACAAGTAAGAACTGATGGAAAAGGAGGAAAATAGCACATTTGTTGTAGCAATTCTGGAGTGCATGAATCATGATGAAGGTATCCAAACATTATTATAAATTTAAATTATGTTGCTAAAAGTGTATATAAACTTAAACAGAAGAACTGTTACAGATGCAGAAATGTGTGACTGTGCCATAAACTTGGTATTAAGAAAAATCTGTTCACATATAAGCAGAGAAAAGTATCTTCAATAAAGGAATACAGGAAGCAATGACAGAAGGAATAGAAGTCCACAAAACAACCAGAAAACAGGAGTAAGTCCTTACCTATCAATAATAATATTGAATGTAAATGGACTAAAATCTCCAATCAAAAGATGTAAAATTATTGGATGAAAAAACAAGAACCATTAATCTGTTTTCTAAAAGAAACATACTTCACTCATAAAGACACACATACTCTGAAAATAAAAGAATGAAATGAGAGAGTGCATGCCAATGGAAATGAAAAAAAAAGAACAGGAGTTACTGTATTTAAAGCAGACAAAATAGATTTCAAGACAAAATTTACAAGAAGAGATAAAAATCACTATTGGTGATAAAGTGGTCAGCTTGGCAAGTGGATGGAACAATATTAAATATATATGCAAGCAACAATGGAGCACACAGATATATAAAAGAAATATAATTAGAACTAGAGAGAGATAGGCCCCAATAAAACAATGGCTGAAGACTTCAACACCCCACTTTCAGCATTGAACAGGTCCTCCAGATAGAAAATCAACAAGGAAACACTGAAATTTATCTGCACCATAGACCAAATTGATCGAATAGAGATTAGCAGAATATTTTACCCAACTGGTACAGAATACACATTCTTTTCCACAGCACATTATGTCCACATGGTCAATTGTTAATAACAATCAAGAATTGATCATATGTCCGGTCACAGAACAAGAAGACAATATTGTGATTCCTCAAGGATCTAGAAATAGAAATGTTTGAACCAGCAATCCCATTACTGGGTATATACCCAAAGGAGTATAAATCATTCTATTATAAAGACACATACACATATATATTTACTGTGGCACTGTTCACAATAGCAAAGACTTGGAAGCAACCTGAATGCCCATCAAGGATAGACTGGATAAAGAAAATATTGCACATATACACCGTGGAATACTATGCAGTCACAAAAAAGGATGAGTTTGTGTCCCTTGCAGGGACATGGATAAACCTGGAAACCATCACTCTCAGCAAACTGACACAAGAACAGAAAACCAAACACCACATGTTCTCACTCAAAAGTGGGTGTTGAACAATGAGAACACATGCACACAGGAAGGGGAACACTCCATACCAGGGCCTGTTGGAAGGGGGTTTATAGGAGGGATAGCAGGGGATGGGGGAATTGGGAAGTGATAGCATTAGGAGAAATACTTAATATAGATGACAGGGTTTTGGATGCAGCAAACCACCATGGCAAGTGTATACCTATGTAACAAACCTGCACATTCTCCACATGTACCCCAGAACTTAAAGTATAAAAAATAAATTTTTGAAAAAAACATACAAGAAACTGAAATAATATAAAGCATCTTCTCTGACCACAAGGTAATAAAAACTAGCAATCAATAACAAGAGGAATTTTTGAAACTACACAAATCAATGGAAATTAGACAATATGTTCATGAATGGCCAGTGGGCCCATGAAGAGATTAAAAAGGAAATTGAAAATTTTCTTGAAACAAGTGATAATGGAAACACAACATACCAAGACCTAGAAACTACAGAAATATCAGAACTAAGAGGGAAGTTTACAGCTATAAGAGCTTACATCAAAAATGAAGAAAATTTTCCAATAAACAATCTAAATATGCATCCTAAAGATCTAGAAAGCAAAAGCAAATTAAAGACAAAATTAGTAGAAGAAGTAATGAAGATCAGAGCAAAATCTAAATAAGGAAAACAAAAGATCAATGAAAGAAAAAGTTCCTTTGTTGAGAAGTTAAACAAAATTGACAAACCTTGAGCCAGACTAAGAAAAGAAACAGAGTATGTTCAAGTAAATAAAAACAGAAATAAAAAAAGGAGGCATTACAACTGATGCTGCAGAAATTCAAAGAATAATTATTGGTTATTATGAGCAATTATATGCCAATAAATTGGAAAATCTAGATGAAATGAACAGATCCCTAGACAAATATGACCTATTGAGATTGAACCAGTAAGAAATAAAAAACTTGAATATGCAATAACCTATAACAAGATCAAACCTGTAATAAAAAGTATCCAGTAAAGAAAACTCCAAGACTAGATGGCTTCACTGCTGAATTTTACCAAACATTTAAAGAAGATTCCAATCCTACTCAAACTATTTCAAAAAAAAAATAGAGAAGAGGAAAGTACTTCCAAACTCTTTCTATGAGGCCAGTATTACTCTGATACCAAAATCAGACTAAGACACAGAGAAAAAAGAAAATATACAGACCAATATACCTGATGCATACTATGTAAAAACCCTCAACAAAATGCTACCAAATCAAATTCAACAATACAGTAGAAAGGTCATTCATGATGACCAAGTGAGATTTATCTTTGGGATTCAAGGATGGTTCAACATGTTCAAATCAAGCAGTGTGATATAGCATATCAACAGAATGAAGAATAAAAACCATGTAATCATTTCAGTTGATGCTGAAAAGGTATTTGAAAAAATTCAACATTGCTTCATGATAAAAATTTGTAAAAAAAAAAAAATACTTGAGATAGAAGGAACATACTTCAACATAAAAACACTAGATGAGAGACCCACAACTAGTACTGTACTGAATGGAGAAAACTGAATGCCTTGCCTCTAAGATTGGGAACACAACAAGGATACCCATGGTCACCATTGTTATTGATCATAGTACTAAATGACTTAATAAGAGGAATCAGACAAGAGAAAAATATAAAGGCTATCCAAACTGGAAAGAAAGAAGTCAAAATATCCTTGGTGCAAATGATATAAACTTATACTAGGAAAACCCTAAAGATTCCACAAGATAATTATTATAACTGATGAACAAATTCAGTAAAGTTTAAGGATATAAAGTCAACATAAAAATCAGTAGTGTTGTTATATGCCAACAGTGACAAACAGAAAAAGAAATTTAAAAAGTAATCCAATTTACAATAGCCATACATAAAATTAAATATCTAGGAATTAACTTAAGAATTAAAAAAATCTCTATAATGAAAACTATAAAACTCTGAGGAAGAAAATTTAAGAGGACACAACAAACAGAAAATTATTTCATGTTCATGGATTGAAAAAACTCAATATTGCTAAAATGTTTATACTACCAAAAAAATCTACAGATTTAATAAAATCCCTATCAAAATACCAAAAGCATTCTTTACAGAAATAGAAAAAATAATTCCTAGAATTTATATAGACCCAGAAAACACTTAGAATAATTGAAATTATCTTAAGCAAAAAGAACAGAACTGAGGAATCCCATTATCTCACTTCAAATTATACTACAAAGCTACAGTAACTAAAATGGCATGGTATTGACATAAAAACAGACACATGTACCAATGGAACAGAATAGAGAATTGGAAGCAATTTCACACACCTAGAGTAAACTCATTTTTGACAAAGGTGCTGATTTGGTTTGGCTGTGAATAAACCAGAAATCTCATCTTGAATTGTAGTAATTCCCACACATCAAGAATGAGACCAGGTGGGGATAATTAAATTATGGAAGTGGTTTCCCCCATACTGTTCTCATAATAGTGACTGAGTCTCACAAGATCTGATGGTTTTATAAATGGGAGTTACTCTGCAAAGCTCTCTGCCTGCCACCATGTAATACATGACTTTATTTGCTCCTCATTTGCCTTCCACCATGATTGTGATGCCTCCCCAGTGAGTTAAACTTCTTTTCTTTATAAAGTATCCAGTCTTGTGTATGGCTTTATTAGAAGCATGAGAACAGACTCACACAGATGCCAAGAATATACATTAGGGGAAAGACAGTCTCTTTAATAAATTTGAAAATTTTCCTTGGGAAAATTTAATATACTACACAGAAGGATGAAACTGGACTCATATCTCTTGCCATATACAAAAATCAAATAAAATGGATTAAAGACTTAAATATGAGACCTCAAACTGTGGACAGGGCAATAACAAATGCTAGTGAGGATGTGGAGATAAGTGGATCCTCATACAATGTTGGTGAGAATGTAAATTAGTATGACCACTATGGACAGCTGCTTGAATGTTTCTCAAAAAACTAAAAATAAAGCTACCATATTATCCAATAACCCTACTGCTGGGTATATACCTTCAAAAAAGGAAATAAGTATATCAAAGAGACATCTGCACTCTTATGTTTGTTGCTGCACTGTTTCCAATAGCCAAGATTTGGAAACAACTTAAATATCCATCAACAGACAAATGGATAAAGAAAATGTTGTAAATATACACAATGCAGTTTTATTCAGCCATAAAAAAATGAGATTCAGTCATTTGAAACATGAATGGAACTGGAGTTCATTATGTTAAGTGAAATAAGCCAGGCCCAGAAAGACAAACATAGCATGTTCTCACTTATTTGTGAGATCTAAAAATAAAATAATTGAACTAATGGACATAAAGTGTAGAAGGATCGTTATCAGAGACTCAAAAAGGTAGTAGGTTCGGGAGGGGAGATGGGGATGAATAAGACCTACTATTTGATAGCACAGCAGGGTGACTATAGTCAATAATAACCTAATTATACATTTTTAAATAACTTAAAGAGTGTAATTGAATTGCTTGTAACTCAAAGAATAAGTGCTTGAGGGGATAAATAACCCATTCTCCATGATATGCTTATTTCACACTGCATGCCTGTATCACACTGCATGCCTGTATCTCATGTACCCCACAAGCATATTAATATATAACTACTATGTACCCATAAAATTAAAAAATAAAAAAGGAAAAAAGATCAATCTGTACATAAAATACATTAGTATACATAACTAATACAAATAAAAATAATAAAATCTTTGAAAACATAAAGTAAGCATATAATTTAGTCATGAATTTACTGTCTTGGAAAATATTAGGAATTAATTCCATATTAATTATGAAAATTAAGGTATAATGTATAAAATAATGTGTTATACATAAAATACATATATGTATTATATATTTTTTATGTATAACATACATAAAATTATGTATGTTACACAAAAAAATAATGTATGTTTAAACATTAAATTATACCATCAGATTTATGCATATATATGTATTTGTGTGTGTGTGTTTGTGTGTGTGTGGTTACAGTTTGCAATGGTATTCTCTTTATTCTCAGATTTTCCAAATCCACCATTTTGAACATTCTGCCAGCTTTTTCTGAAAACAAATTCACATTTCTAAAGAATCTCTGTTTCTATTTACTTATTTTTATAGAATATATTTAACAATTTTTTATTATGAGAGATGAGAATGTTAATCTCCATCTTCACTTCATATTTGAACACACTCTCAGATAGACACACTCACTTTTTCCACACTCCTTTTTCCAGAATATATTTAAATGGCAGTTTTTATGATAACAGTATTTATTGCTTACATTGTTCTGACTACACAAATATGGTTCTCTGGTGAGACTGCTATGATTGCATTTTTTTTTTAGTACTTTCTTGGATTTAACCACATCTCTTCTTTTCAATTTGTAATTTTCTGTTTTCCAAATTAGAATTATTACAAATGTTCAGGCAGGTGTTTGAAATTTCTTTTTTAATTATTGGGAACTCATAAAATCTGTCACATCTCTTTTGTTCCTGCTGTCTCCTCTCATTTCTGAATTATCCACCAGGTTCATTCTGAAGTAGCTATTTTCTAGACCTGGTGCTATACAGCCTCCCTGACACTCTCATTCTCCTATGTAAAGTCTCCTGATTGCTGGAGTTCAGGACTTTCACTAACTAGGTTTCAGACATTAGAATAAAGCACATTCTCCAATATTTTTCCAAGAAAGGGAAAATAGAACATAAAACTTTTGGAAAATGTGCAAGTCTGAAAACATCCTATTTCTATTAATACACATGATAATATTAACAGTTCCTCTTGAGAATTCTGAATGCTAATTTGTTCAACATGACCTGGTATACCTCTGAAAGTTTTTGTGATTTTTCCCTTTCATTCTGGTGTCCTGAAATTCCATGACCCTGTGGCTAGCAGTGTATATTTTCATTTCATAAGCTGTTGGACATTGAAAAGAATTTTCTGTTAAGATGGCAAAAGAAAAATGTCATTTTTCTAGATCAGTTCCCTTTCTGTAGAATAAAGCTAGCTGCTGAATTTTAGGACACAAGATGAATAAAACAGCTAAGAGTCTTTTAATTCAAGGAGATGGCCCATATCAAATCTACCTTTCTGACCTACACCTCATGCCTTTTCTGGCACTGTGCTGTGTTTTTGAGTACATGGCTTCTTAAGATCAGTTTCTCTAAAGAGTGAGCCTCTTTTTTTATGAGAGAAAATCAGTTACCTGATGAAAAGAGTTGTGGAGGAAATGCAGGTAGGAAGAGCCTCCTTTTCCAGCCTCATTCTCCACCATCTTTGACCCTTGGTACTTCCAAATACTAATATTGGGGGGATTTTAGGGACACTGATTAGCTTTTCCTCCTTGTTAAATTTTTCTCCTCTGACTTTTGGTTACAAGTTTATCCTCTCTGTACAGATTTATCATTCCTCCATTTTCTCTCTGTGTTTTAGAAATTTGTTAAATTTTTGACTATTTCCTGTAGTCTTCCTACCTTAAAGGATCTAAATGTCTAATATCCAAAATCTGTAAAAGAACTTAAACAAATCCACATGCGAACAACAACAACAACAAAAATTCAACCAAAAATGGGCAAAGGACATGAACAGACACTCTCAAAAAATGACATACAAGCAGATAAAAACATGAAAAAATGCTCAACAACACTAATCATCAGAAAAATGCAAATCAAAGTCACAATGAGGTATCTCACACCAGTCAGACTGGCAATTATTAATATTAAAAAGTCCAAAAACAACACATGTTGGTGAGGTGCAGAGAAAAGAAAATGCTTTTACACTGTTGGTGGGTATGCAAACTAGTTCAGTCACTGTGGAAAACAGTTTGGATATTTTTGAAAGAACTTAAAATAGAACTACAAGTTGACCCAGTAATCCCACTATTGAGTATATGCCTCCCCAAAAAACTAATTTATTCTATCAAAAAGACACACAAACCAATGCGTTCAATGTAGTACTATTCACAATAGCAAAGAAATGGAATCAACTTAAGGGCCCATCAACAGTGGAATGTATAAAAAAATATGGTTAATATACACTGATATAGTTAGGCTGTGTCCCCCACTCAAATCTCATCTTGAATTGTAGCTCCCCTAATTCCCACATGTCATGGGAGGGACACAATGGGAGGTAATTTAATCATGGTGACAGGCCTTTCCCATGCTGTTCTCATGACAGTGAATAAGTCTCCATCAGAGACTTATTGTGAGGCCTTTCCATCTATGTAGAATTGAGAGTCCATTAAAACATTTTCTTTATAAATTACCCAGTCTCAGGTATGCCTTTATTAGGAACATGAGAACAGACTAATACATGCACCATGGAATGCCATGCAGCCACAGAAAAGAACACAAATCATATCTTTTGCAGCAATACAAATGGAACAGGAGACAATTATTCTAAGCAACCTAATACAAGAACAGAAAACTAAATGTCACATGTTCTCACTTATAAGTGGGAGATAAACATTGAATACACATGAACCTAAGGAGGGGAACAATAGACACTGAGGATCACTAGATGTGGGAGGTAGGCAGAGGATGTGGGCTGGAGAACCATCTGTTGGGTATTATGCTTACTGTAAGTGTGCTGGAATAGTTGAGACCCCAAGCCTCAGTGTTACACAACTTACCCATGTAACCTGTATGTATACTCTTTGATCTTTAATAAAAGATGAAAAAATCTTCTAGAACTCTATAGGCTAATAACTATTCAAAAAAGGGCCTAATTCTTACTTGTAATTAGGTTATTGTCATTCCAATGGGGAATACTGACAGGGTGGGGGGGTATATTTCTTATCTGCAGCATAACCAAATGTAAATTTCTAAAGTAAAGTTGTTCATAAAAGACAAAATTATCAACACCCCCCCCAAAAAAATTCTCATTTTGTCCAACATCAATTTCATGGAAACTGTCTCAGGTACATCTTCTGCCTAAATGGAGTATTCTTTAGGTACTTCTTCTAGTAAACAGAATCATCTTTCTTAGGAATCTAACTTTTTAGAATACTTATCAGACTAGAAACTCTCTCAGGCAACCTCGCTACATTTCTAGGATTATCATTTGTGCTTCAATAAGGAGAGTTTCCACTTTCACTACTCCAGCATTTAAACCGGAAATTTTGAGTATGAGAAAAGTTATCTTCAAGAAAATACTTGCTGTTCAAAATGGCCTTTTGATAATAAAACCAACATGCAATCCCAGGCCAATTTATGCTGTCTCTTCCTGCCATAAATCATTGTCAATGAAATCCAGACACACTGGACCAGAGCTCTATTGCTTTTGCTACTGCCATGTTGTCTTCATTTCTCTCAGGTATCTTCTTCTATTGTGCAAACATGTCCCTTTTTTCTTTAGTTTTTCACTTTCTCTTTTTTTTTTCTGAGACGAAATCTCACTCTGTCACCCAGGCTGGTGTTCAGTGGCACAATCTTGGCACACTATGACCTCTGCCTTCCAGATTTATGCGATTCCCATGCCTCAGCCTTCTAAGTAGCTGAGATTACAGCTGTGTGCCATCATTTCTTGCTAAGCTTTTTATTTTTAGTAGAGATGGGATTTGGCCATGTTGGCAAGGTTGGTCTTGAACTCTTGGTCTCAAGTGATCCACCAGCCTTGGCCTCCCAAAGTGCTAGGATTACAGGTGTGCCACTGTGCCACACCAAGATATCCCATTTTAATTATACCATTAAATTGGAACAGATTACAGCTGGGAACACAGAAGTTTAAAAAATGAAGCTTCTCCAAGAGAAAAGGGAAGGAGAAAACTAGCAGCACCTTCCCTACATCTTTTTTGGAAAATCAATTACCTCATCATCTGTGATCATACCTGTGACTTCTGGGTGCTTCAGCAGGAGAAGGAGAGCATATCTCAGGGTTGTGCTTGTTGTCTCTGTCCCAGCTCCAAACAAGTCTGATGCAGTGTTTACCAAGTTTTCAATAGTGAATTCAGACTGTTGGTTATGCTCTTCCTAGGAATGATTTGATGCAATTATCTGACAAATTATTTACCAGCATCTTTGATTACAATGAATTCAAAATTACTCACATTGTTATATAGTTACCAACATAGAAACTGTAAAGTGTGGTACTAGAAAAAAATACTGTATAGTGTAGCAGAGGCTGTAGAACAACTGGCCCAAACTTTATTTCCCACTCCCTTATTCCATGCTTGCCAAAAATTTCCATTTATCAGACTCGTTGCAGCTGAGTCACATAGCATATTTTTTTGCCAAAGAAAATATAAGCAGAAGGTCTCTAGATCCACTTTCCCTATTTCCTCTTCCATACTCAAAACACAAATGTAAAGTCTAAGGCTAGCAATATATTATTCCTAGATTGCTCCACTGTGAGACTCCCTGTTTTTGAGGTAAATAAGGACATTATCTGTTAAAACCATTATTACCTGTAGACAACCACAATCAAAATTAATAAAAATAGGTAAATTAGGGACATATCATTAGATTCTATGAGACTGATTCAAAAGTCTGCAATTATCTTCTTCTGTAAGAAAGGTACATGGACTCAATATTGTCTGTAGATTCATTATAAAGTTGAAATTTTGTAAAAGCCAACACAAAAAAAGCAATATGACAAGAAAACCTATAATAAATTATAGAAAGAGATAATGGGTTTACAAAGATAAGATGGGCCCACACTACTGTAATCTAGATGGGAGGCAACAGACAACTTGTTCTAGTGTGTAAGTAGTACAGGAATAAATAAAAATATACAAAATGAAGAGAAATGACGATGATGAAGCTGAAGAATGAAAACATTAATTGTCCACAGGGGATAAACAGAGTAAGGCTTATGCATATGCCAAGGCTCAGAGACTGGAATTCTCATAATTTGGAAGTTAGGAGAAAAAAACAATGGCTAAGGAAAACTTAGTTTGAATTAGGACTGAGGTATTGATATGACACAAAATTGACAACAATAAGGGGACGGTTTTGAATATTGAGCACAAGAGATCATCAGTATACAAAAACATATTACTTTCTAACCAGTTCCTAGGCCAGCATTCAATTAATGATGAATTTAGAATCTCCAAGTGACCTGTGTCATGTTGAATATTGTGTAATCAACACCACTGAAATAGACTAAATCCTCTCACATGTGTACTTACTAGACAAAGACAGTCCTCTTTCTTGGTAACATCAGCTTCATTCAGTTTTCTAAGCTTGTCATGTTGAAAATTACTTATTCTTTTTGAGACAGAGTCTAACTAACATTTTTGGACTGTATCTGTTTGGGGATCTCTGAGCTTCTTGTATCAAGATGCCAAAATCTCTTGCAAGACTTGTGAAATTTTCAGCTTTTATTTTGGTAGTAAGTTACCCTTGCCTTTGGACTCTCTTTGCCTCAGTAACAGGCAAAATTCAGATATTTGGTGGCTTCATTATGTCCTAAATTACATAGGCTTTTTAAATTTTTTTCTTTTTTTCTGTCTAGGTTATTTCAAAAGATCCATTTTCAAGTTCTAAAAGCTTTTTTCTGCTTGATCTACCTTATTGTTAAAGCTTTTACATTTTTTATTTCATTCATTAATTCTTCAGTTCCAGGATTTCTGTATACTTCTCTTTTTTTTTCTTTTTTTTAATATTTTTTTTGAAAGTTTATTTTTTAAAAAAAAATTTTTATTGCATTATAGGTTTTGGGGTACATGTGCAGAACGTGCAAGATAGTTGCATAGGTACACAGCTGTCAGTGTGCTTTGCTGCCTTCCTCCCCTTCACCCACACTTGGCATTTATCCCCAGGCTATCCCTCCCAGCCCCCCCACTGTCCCTCCCCCCTTCCCCCCAATAGACCCCAGTGTGTAGTAGACCCCCTCCCTGTGTCCATGTGTTCTCATTTTTCTCACCCGCCTATGAGTGAGAATATGCGGTATTTGTTTTTCTGTTCTTGTGTCAGTTTGCTGAGAATGATGTTCTCCAGATTCATCCATGTCCTTACAAAGGACACAAACTCATCATTTTTGATTGCTGCATAATATTTCATGGTGTATATGTGCCACATTTTCCCAGTCCAGTCTATCATTGATGGGCATTTGGGTTGGTTCCAGGTCTTCACTATTGTAAACAGTGCTGCAATGAATATTCGTGTGCATGTGTCCTTATAGTAGAATGATTTATAGTCCTTTGGATATATACCCAGTAATGGGATTGCTGGGTCAAATGGAATTTCTATTTCTAGGTCCTTGAGGAATCACCACACTGTCTTCCACAATGGTTGAACTAATTTACACTCCCACCAACAGTGTAAGAGTGTTCCTTTTTCTCCACATCCTCTCCAGCATCTGCTGTCTCCAGATTTTTTAATGATTGCCATTCTAACTGGCATGAGATGGTATCTCAATGTGGTTTTGATTTGTATCTCTCGAATGACCAGTGATGATGAGCATTTTTTCATGTGTTTGTTGGTCTCATGTCTGTCTTCTTTTGTAAAGTGTCTGTTCATATCCTTTGCCCATTTTTGAATGGGCTTGTTTGTTTTTTTCCTGCAAATCTGTTTGAGTTCTTTGTAAATTCTGGATATCAGCCCTTTGTCCAATGCGTAAACTGCATCAGAATGGGAAAAAAATTTTTAATATTTTTGAGATGAGATCTCACTATGCTGCCCAGACTGGCCTTAAACTCCTAGGCTCAAGTAATACTCCTACCTCAGCCTCCCAAGTAGCTGAGATCACAGGCATTCATCTCTGCACCTGGTTAACTTCTTATTGGAATCTGTTGCTGATAAAATATTGCATTTCTTTGAAGGTGTCATTCTTCATTGCTTTTTCATATTGTGTCATCACATTCATACTCACACATCTTGGGTAACAGTCACTTCTTCCAATTTTTTTGATTGACTTTTATAAGGAAAGACTTCTTCCTAAAGATGTAGCTATGGTGTTGGTTTTGTAGGGCACTTTAGCTTTCATTCTGAGTATGTAAATAGTGTAGTTTCTGTATGATTTTTTTCAACTGTAAACAGCATCAGCAGTGTTTGTGGTTTTCTCAGTGCCTAGGCTATTCTTGGGCCCTAAACATTATATGTAAGTACCAGTGTCAGTTAATCCAAGTGAGCTGTTTCTTGGGACTCTAGGCAGATTGTTTGAGGGGCAGCAGTGGCAGTGGTGAGTGAATAGGCAGTTTTTTCACCCTTGGAGAGCATGTATGACATGGGCTATGGTCCTAATTATGGTGAGACAATCCTTAGGCCTCCAAACAGCATGTACTTGTGTTAGCAGAGGCAGTGATGAGTTTGGCAGGCCAGTTCCCAGGCCCCTAGGAGGCATATGTGGATGAGTGTCAGTTATAATGATAGTGTCAGGCAGAAAAGGACCATCCTCAGGCCCCCAGAAGGAGTGCACAGATGTTAGTCATTGTGGATGGGGAATGGTGAACACCAGGTCTTTGGGCAGCTTGCTCAGGCACTACAGGGCAGAAGGTTCCAGGATGAGCAGAACTGTCTGCTGGCCAGTGGTGGTGCACATGGGTGTAAGCTACAGTGGCCAAAACTAAGTAATTCCAAGAACCCTAGAAAGATTATTCAGGTGACAGCCAAAGTGGCAGCAGTGGGTGAGAAGAACCCATCCTCAAGGCAAATGCAAGTACACTAAGGCTTTACTGCTGGTGTGTCAGGGTTGCAGCCAGTGGCAGAAATGTAGGCAGGTGGTTCACAGTTTTGTGGAGTGTGTGTTTCACCCCCTAGCAGCAATGACTCTGGTGGAAATGGCAGCAACAGCAAGGAGAGCCACCCTCAGGACATATACAAGTGCTCATCAACCCAGCTACTGGGGTTTGGGGTCATTGACACTGATGCATTCTTCCATCCCCATTGGAGGCTGCAGGTGGAGAGACCCATTCTCAGGGCACATGTTCCTGCTAGTGGTGGGGTTGCTATCAGTGGCATCAACAAAGGCAGGCAGGTTTTAGACCCCAAGAAAAATGCACTTTCACTTCTATTGTCCTGGAGGCAGCCTCCCCTTGTGCTGCACTACTTGTTTTCTGGTGTGCAGGACACTGTGTGTGGTAAAGTGTTTGAGACCCTGCTGCTCCAAAGGATCTAACCAGTGTCACAACACTGCAGCCCTCTGGGTAGATGCAGGGAGAAGTTAATAGGGATTCAGAAATGTGAAGATGCAAGTGCTATTAGGACCCAAGACAGGATGCAATCTGGTGGGGGATGGGCTTTCAAAATTACCATGTTCTAGCTGCTTAAGATGTGAGAGATGCGTGACCCAGGGTTTCCTCTCTGTATCAATGCCATCATACAGTCTCCAGGCAGTACCCTATGCTAGCCTTAAGGCCTGTGAGGGTCAAGTGGCTCTCCCATGCTGAGGTATGCAGGAGTCTGTGATGGAAATGTGGACCACTAGGGATCTTTCACTTATCTTTCTTCCCACACTAATGAGACTCTCTGGACATCCAGCTGATCCCAGCCTAGTTGGCTGCCTTATTTTCCACTCCTTCCATACCTTGGTGTTTCCTGTTTTTTATGTTTAATTTCAGTGTTCTCAGATTCTCTATTTGAAGTGTGATATTCTACTTGTTATTTTCTTCTTTGTGAAGAATGTATGTGCCAGATGCTTTCAATCAGCCATCTTGAAGCTCCTTCTCTCTTCCCTTAAGCATTTCTTGAAAAACTGCTCTACTGGTGATAAATTCCTTCAGTTTTTGTTTTTCTGGAAAATAATTTATTTCTCCTTCACTTAGAAAGGATAATTGAGCTCAATATATTATTCTTCAGTAGCACGGGTTTTTTTTTTTCCTGTCAGCACATTGTATGCATTATTCCATTGTCTACTGGCATGTAAGGTTTCTGCCAATAAATATACTATTAGCCTGATGAGGATTTCCTTATGTGTGGCATGATACTTTTACTGTTTTTAGAATTTTCTGCTTGATGTTTGACAGTTTGATTATAATGTGCTTCGGAAAGAACTTTTTGGTTAAATTTACTTGAAATCCTCCTGTATCAAGTTGCATATATCACTTTCAGGACATGAGAAATTTTTAGTAATGTTTTAATTAAGTATGTTTTCTTTATTTTTTTTTAATTGAGACAGTGTTTTGCTGTTGTTACCCAGACTGGAGTGCAATGGCACGATCTCAGCTCATCACAACCTCCACCTCCTGGGTTCAAGCAATTCTCCTGCCTCAGCCTCCCAAGTAGCTGGGACTACAGGCATGCACCACCATGCCCAGCCAATTTTTGTATTTTTAGTAGAGACGGGGTTTCACCTTGTTGACCATGATGGTCTCAATCTCTTGACCTCATGATCCACCCGCCTCAGCCTCCCAAAGTGCTGGTATTATAGGCGTGAGCCACTGCATCCAGCCAATTAAGTATGTTTTCTATGCCCTTTTGCATTTCTTCTCCTTCTGCAATTCCCAAAATTTGAATGTGTTTCCTTGATAATGTTCTGTATGTCATATAGATTTTCTTTATTTTTCCATTTTTTTGTCTTACTGAGTGACTTCCTTTTTAATTTTATTTCTATATTTCAGAAAACCTACTTGAATACACTTTGAAACAAGAGTACAACAAAATAAGGCCAGGTGCGGTGGCTCATGCCTATAATCCCAGCACTTTGGGAGGCTGAGGCGGGTGGATCATGAGGTCAAGAGATTGAGACCATCCTGGTCAACAAGGTGAAACCCCATCTCTACTAAAAATACAAAAATTAGTTGGGCATGATGGTGCATGCCTGGAATCCCAGCTACTCGGGAGGCTGAGGCAGGAGAATTGCTTGAACCCAGGAGGTGGAGGTTGTGGTGAGCTGAGATCGTGCCATTGCACTTCAGTCTGGGTAACAACAGCAAAACTCCATCTCAATTTAAAAAAAAAGAGTACAACAAAATAGAATATACTTCAAATGTTGAATATACAAACTATTCCAGTTCAAATCTGAACACTGGTATTTTCACTCATAAACTTCAAACTAAAACAGAAAAAAAAGAGAAAGAAACAAATCTCCAGGTATTAGAGCTACCTGACAAAAATTTATGCTGAGCCTGAACTTCAAATTGACAGTAGAACTAAAAGTGATATGTCTGCATGAATGCCAGGGATAAGTGAGTGATACAGGCATGCTCCAGCAAAAGGCCAGAGCCAACTGTTAATTTGTCCAAAATTAATAAACTGACAGACCTAAACTACCACATAAAATGTTATATGTAAACTCTATAATAATACTGTGCTAGGTACAAGATTTTTAAAATTTTTCTTTTAAGAAAAAAGCTTTACATAAACAAGCCATTAGCTTATGTCAGAAAGAAAACCAAAAATTAGTCTAAGGTCTTTGTTTTAAATCAGCTTAAGCTATATGATATATAGCAGTACATCATAAAGCTTATCCATACAAACAAGTAGGCTTTATAGCTGGGATGCAAGATGGGTTTAGCATAGGCAAATCAATAAATGTGATTCATCACACAAACACAACTAAAGGCAAAAACAACATGACTATCTCAATAGATATGCAAAAGACATTCAATAAAATTTAATATCCATTTATGTTAAAATCTCTCAATAAATTAGGTACTGAAGGAACATACCTGTATTATATTTCTTCTCACACTGATATAGAGAATTACCCGAGGCTGGGTAATTTATAAACTAAAGAGGTTTAATTGACTCACAGTTCCACATGGCTGGGGAAGCGTCAGGAATCTTACAATTATGGCAGATGAAGGAGAAACAGGACATGTATTACATGGCTGCAGGAGACAGTGAGTCAGTGGGGAACTGCCACACATTTTTAAATGAACAGATCTCATGAGAATTCATTATTATGAGAAAAGCAAAGGGGAAATATGCTCCCATCAGTCAGTCACCTCCCACCAGGCCCCTCCCATGACATGTGGGAATTATAATTTGAAATAAGATTTGGGTGGAGACTCAGAGCCAAACCATATCAATACCACAAAATAATAAGAGCTATATATGACAAATCCAGAGCTAACATCATACTGAATGGACAAAAGTTGGAAGCATTCCCCTTGAAAACTGGCACAAGACAAGGATAGTCTTTCACCACTCCCATTCAACACAGTACTGGAAGTCCTGACCAGACAATCAGGCAAGAGAAGGATACAAAGGGCAGTCAAATAGAAATGGAGGAAGTTAAACTATCCCTGTTTGCAGATGACATAACCCTATATTTAGAAAATCCCATAATCTCACCCCAAATGCTCCTTAAGCTGATAAACAACTCACAGCACAGTCTCTGGATATAAAATCAATTGCAAAATTCACTAATATCCCTATACACCAACAACAGCAAAGCTAAGAGCCAAATCAGAAACAAATTGCCATTCACAATTGCCACCAAAAAGGAATAAAATACCTAGGAATACAACTAACAGGGAAGTAAAAGATCTCTACAAGAAGAACTACAAAACACTGCTCAAAGAAATCAGAGATGACACAAATGGAAAAGCATATCATGTTCATGGATAGGAAGAATTAATGTTGTTAAAATGACCATACTGCTCAAAGCAACTTATAAATTCAATGTTATTATTCTTAAACTACCATTGACATTATTCACAGAACAAGAACAATTGATTTCAAAATTCATATGAAATTAATAATTAGCCCAAATAGCCAAAGCAATTCTAAGCAAAAAGAAAAAAGCTGGAGACATCATTCTACTGGACTTCAAACTATACTACAAGTCTACTGTAACAAAAACAGCATAAGCTGGTACAAAATGATAGCCATAGACAAATGCAACAGAATAGAGAACTCAAAACTAGGACTGCACAGATAGAGCCATCTGATTTTTGACAAGCCTGGCAAAAACAAGCAATGGGGAAAGAATTACCTATTTCATAAGTGGTGCTGGAAGAACTGGCTAACCATATCCAGAAAATTGAAATTGGAACCCTTCCAATTCAATGTAAAATCCAAAACTATAAAAATCATGGAAGACGATTTCCAAGATGGTGCCGTAGAAACAACTCAGGATTGCAGCTCTCAGTGAAGGCGCAGAGGCTGCTACAGGTGTACCCCAGATAAGCAGGGCCCAGAGTGGACCTCAGCACTCATACAGCAGAGGGAATAGACCATTAGAAGGAAAACTAAGCAACAGAAATACTTCATCATCAACAATCTGGGCATCCACTCAGAGACTCAATTGAAAAATCAGCAACTACTAAGATGACAGGTGGATAAATCCACAAAGATGGGAAGAAACCAGCACAAAAAGGAGGAAAACACCCAAAACCAAAACACCTCACCTCCTACAAAGGACCAAAACTCCTCACCAGCCAGGAAACAAAGCTGGACGGAGAATGAGTGTGACAAAATGACAAAATCAGACTTCAGAACGTGGATAATGAGAAACTTCAGTGAGCTAAAAGAACATGTTCTAAATCAATGCAAAGAAACTAAGAACCTTGAAAATAGATTTGAGGAAATGATAACAAGAATGGACAACTTAGAGAGGAATATGAATGAATTGAAGGAGCTGAAAAACACCACATGAGAACTTCACGAACCATGCACAAGTTTCAAAAGCCGAATTGACCAAGTAGAAGAAAGAATATCAGAAGTTGAAGATCAACTCAATGATATAAAATGAGAAACCAAGATTAGAGAAAAAAGCACAAAAAGGAATGAGCAAAATCTCAAAGAAATGTGGGACTATGTGAAGGGACCCAACCTACGTTTGATAGGTGTACCAGAATGTGATGAAGAGAATGAATCCAAGCTGGAAAATACTCTTCAGGATATTATCCGGAACATTTCCCCAACCTAGCAGGGCAGGTCAATACTCAACTCCAGGAAATACAGAGAACCCCTCAAAGATACTCTGCAAGAAGAGCAACTCCAAGGCACATAATCGTCAGATTCACCAGGGTTGAAATGAAGGAGAAAATGCTAAGGGCAGCCAGAGAGAAAGGTCAGGTCACTCACAAAGGGAAGCCCATCAGACTCACAGCAGATCTCTTGGCAGAGACTCTACAAGCCAGAAGAGAGTGGGGGCCAATATTCAACATCCTTAAAGAAAAGAACTTTCAACCCAGAATTTCATATCCAGCCTAACTGAGCTTCATAAGTGAAGGAAAAATAAAATCCTTTGTGAACAAGCAAGTACTCAGAGATTTTGTCACCAGTAGGCCTGCTTTACAAGAGCTCCTGAAAGAGGCACTACACAGAGAGGAACAACGAGTACCAGCCATCCTAAAAGCATACCAAATGCTAAAGAGCATCAACAAAATGAAGAATCTGCATCAACCAACAGGCAAAACAGCCAGCTAGCATCAAAATGGCAGTATCAAATTCACACATAACAATATTAACCCCAAATGTAAATGGACTAAATGCACCAATCAAAAGACACAGACTGGCAAATTGGATAAAAAACCAAAACCCATCAGTGTGCTGTATCCAGGAAACCCATCTCACACACAAGGATACACAAAGGCTCAAAATAAAGGGATGGAGGAAGATTTACCAAGCAAATGGAGAGCAAAAAAAAGCAGGAGTTGCAATTCTCATGTCTGATAAAAATAGACTTTAAAGCAGCAAAGATCAAAAGAGACAAAGAAGGTCATTACATAATGGTAAAAGGATCGATACAACAAGAAGAGCTAACGATCCTAAATATATATGGACCCAATACAGGAGCACCCAGATATATAAGGCAAGTTCTTAATGACTTACAAAGAGACTTAGACTCCCATACAATAATAGTGGGAGACTTTAACACTCCACTGTCAATATCAGACAGATCAACCAGACAGAAAATTAACAAAGATATCCAGGACTTAAACTCAGACCTGGAACAAGCAAACCTGTTACAGATTTGCTGTAACAAACCTGTAGACATTTACAGAACTCTCCACCCCATATCCACAGAATATACATTCTTCTCAGCACCACATCACACCTACTCCAAAATTGACCACATAATTGGAAGTAAAGCACTCCTCAGCAAATGCAAAACAACTGAAATCATAACAAACAGCCTCTCAGACCATAGTGCAATCAAGTTAGAACTCAGAATTCAGAAAATAACACAGAACCACACAGCTTCATGGAAACTGAACAACTGGCTCTTCAATGTTGATTGGATAAACAATGAAATGAAGGCAGAAATAAAGTTCTTCGAAAACAACAATAACGAAGACACAACATACCAGAATCTCTGGGACACATTTAAAGCAGTCTGTAGAGGAAAATATATAGCAATGAGTGCCCACATGAGAAGAGTGGAGAGATCCAAAATTGACACCCTATCGTCAAAATTGAAAGAGCTAGAGGAGCAAGATGAAAAAAGCTCAAAACCCAGCAGAAGACAAGAAATAACTAAGATCAGAGCAGAACTGAAGGAGATTGAGACACGAAAACCCCTTCAAAAAATCAATAAATCCAAGAGCTGGTTTTTCAAAAAGATTAACAAAATAGACAGACCACTCGCCAGACTGATAAAAAAGAAAAGAGAGAACAACCAAATAGATGCAATAACAAACGATAAAGAGGAAATCACCACAGATTCCACAGAAATTCAAACCATCATCAGAGAATACTACAAACAACTCTATGCACATAAACTAGTACACCAGGAAGAAATGGATAAGTTCCTGGACACCTGTGTACTCCCAAGCCTAAACCAGGAGGAAGCTGAAACTATGAATAGACCAATAACAAGGTCTGAAGTTGAGGCAGCAATTAAGAGCCTACCACACAAAAAATGCCCTGGTCCAGATGGGTTCACAGCCGATTTCTACCAGACACACAACGAGGATCTGGTACCATTCCTTCTGAAACTATTCCAAATAATTCAAAAAGAGGGAACCCTTCCCAAATCATTTTATGAGACCAACGTCATCCTGATAGCAAAACCCGACAGAGACTCAACAAGAAAAGAAAACTTCAGGCCAATATCCATGATGAACATAGAGGCAAAAATCTTCAATAAAATACTGGCAAACTGACTGCAACAGCACATTAAAAAACTTATCCATTGTGATCAAGTAGGATTCATCCCGGGGATGCAAGGCTGGTTCAACATATGAAAGCCTATAAATGTAATTCACCACATAAACAGAACCAAAAACAAAAACCACATGATTATCTCAATTGACGCAGAGAAGGCATTTGACAAAATTCAACAGCCCTTTATACTAAAAACCCTCAATAAACTTAGTATTGATGGAACATATCTCAAAGTAATAAAAGCTATTTATGACAAACCAACAGCCAATATCATACTGAATGGGCAAAAACTGGAAGCATTCCCTTTGAAATTTGGCACTAGACAAGGATGCCCTCTCTCACCACTCCTATTCAACATAGTACTGGAAGTTCTAGCCAGAGCAATAAGGCAAGAAAAAGAAATAAAGGGTATTCAAATAGGAAAGGTGGAAGCCAAATTGTCTCTATTTGCAGATGACATGATAGTATACCTAGAAGACCCCATCGCCTCAGCCCAAAAACTCCTGAAACTGATAAGCAACTTCAGCAAAGTCTCAGGATATAAAATCAATGTGCAAAAATCACAAGCATTCCTATACACCAATAACAGACTTAAAGAGAACCAAATCAAGAATGAACTGCCATTCACAATTGCTACAAAGAAAATAAAATACCTAGGAATACAACTCACAAGGAACGTAAGGGACCTCTTTAAGGAAAACTACAAACCACTGCTCAACGAAATAAAAGAGGACGCAAACAGATGGAGAAACATTCCATGTTCATGGTTAGGAAGAATCAATATGGTGAAAATAGCTAGGCAAGGACTTCATGAACAAAACACCAAAAGCATTGGCAACAAAAGCCAAAATAGACAAATGGGACCTAATCAAACTCCACAGCTTTTGCACGGCAAAAGAAACAGTCACTAGAGTGAATCGGCAACCATCAGAATGGGAAAAAATCTTTGCAGTTTACACATCTGACAAAGGGCTGATATCCAGAATTTACAAAGAACTCAAACAGATTTACAGGAAAAAAACAAATAAGCCCATTCAAAAATGGGCAAATGATATGAACAGACACTTTACAAAAGAAGACAGACATGAGGCCAACAAACACATGAAAAAATGCTCATCATCACTGGTCATTAGAGAAATGCAAATCAAAACCACATTGAGATATCATCTCACACAGGTTAGAATGGCGATCATTAAGAAATCTGAAGGCAACAAATGCTGGAGAGGATGTGGAGAAATAGGAACACTCTTACACTGTTGGTGGGAGTGTAAATTAGTTCAACCATTGTGGAAGACAGTGTGGCGATTCCTCAAGGACCTAGAAATAGAAATTCCATTTGACCCAGCAATCCCATTACTGGGTATATATCCAAAGGACTATAAATCGTTCTACTATAAGGACACATGCACATGAATGTTCATTGCAGCACTGTTTACAATAGCAAAGAACTGGAACCAACCCAAATGCCCATCGATGATAGACTGGACTGGGAAAATATGACATATATACACCATGGAATATTATGCAGCAATCGAAAATGACGAGTTTATGTCCTTTGTAAGGACATGGATGAATCTGGAGAACATCATTCTCAGCAAACTGACACAAGAACAGAAATGGAAATACCACATATTCTCACTCATAGGTGGGTGAGAAAAATGAGAACACATGGACACAGGGAGGGGGTCTACTACACACTGGGGTCTATTGGGGGGAATGGGGGAGGGACAGCAGGGGGGAGCTGGGGAGGGATAGCCTGGGGAGAAATGCCAAGTATGGGTGAAGGGGAGGAAGGCAGCAAAACACACTGCCATGTGTGTACCTATGCAACTATCTTGCACATTCTGCACATGTACCGCAAAACCTATAATGCAATAAAAATTAAAAAAACAATGTTAGATAGTGGTAAGTGCTACCAAAAAGAAAAAAAATCAGAATAAAGGAGTAAAGCAATGTGGCGACTGTATTGGTTAGGATTAGGTTTCATTTCACAGGACAGGAACACAAATAAAGGTGGTATAATATTAAAAAAAAAAAGAAAAAAGCCCAACATCACTTATTATCAAAAAAATACAAATTAAAACCACAATGAGATACCATCTTACACCATTCAGAATGGTTATTACTAAAAAGCCATAAAATAACAGATGCTAGCAAGGTTATGGAGAAAAAGAAATGCTTATACACTGATGGTGGTTGTGTAAATTAGTTCAACTATGGCTTTGCAGACACCGACGCCGCCTGGAGCCTTGTAGTATCAGCCATGGTCAACCCCACCGTGTTCTTCAACATTGCCGTCGGCGGCAAGCCCTTGGGCCATGTCTCCTTCGAGCTGTTTGCAGACAAGATTCCAAAGACAGCAGAAAACTTTCATGCTCTGAGCACTGGAGAGAAAGGATTTGGTTATAAGGGTTCCTGCTTTCACAGAATTATTCCAGGGTTTATGTGTCAGGGTGGTGACTTCACACGCCATAATGGCACTGGTGGCAAGTCCATCTACGGGGAGAAATTTGATGACGAGAACCTCATTCTAAAGCATACAGGTCCTGGCATCTTGTCCATGGCAAATGTGGGACCCAACACAAACGGTTCCCAGTTTTTCATCTGCACTGTCAAGACTGAGTGGTTGGATGGCAAGCATGTGGTCTTTGGCAAGGTGAAAGAAGGCATGAATATTGTGGAGGCCATGGAGCGCTTTGGGTCCAGGAATGGCAAGACCAGCAAGAAGATCACCATTGCTGACTGTGGACAACTTTAATAAGTTTGACTTGTGTTTATCTTAACCACCAGACCATTCCTTCCATAGCTCAGGAGAGCGCCCTCCACCCCATTTGCTCGCAGTATCCTAAAATCTGTGCTCTCACTGCAGTTCCCTTTGGGTTCCATGTTTTCCTTGTTCCCTTCCATGCCTAGCTGGATTGCAGAGTTAAGTTTATGATTATGAAATAAAGACTAAATAACAAAAAAAAACATTAGTTCAACTATTGTGGAAAACAGAGTAGCAACTTCTCAAAGCCTTAAAGGCAGAAATATCATTTGACCCAACAATCCCATTACTGGGTATATACCCAAAAGAATAGAAATCATTCTCTTATAAAGACACATGCACGCGTATGTTTATCACAGCACTATTCATAGTAGCAAAGATATCAAAACCACCTACATGCCCATCGGTGTTACAGTAAATAAAGAAAATCTGGTACATATACAACATGGAATACTATGAAGCCATAAACAACAATGGGATCATGTCTTTGGCAAAAACATGGAGGAAGCTGGAGACCATTATCCTTAGCAAATTAATGCAGGCAACAGAAAACCAAACACCTTCTCTAGATAAGATTATGTTATATTATATTTATGTTATGTTATATTTAATCAGAAGCAATTTAACTTACCTTTTTAAATTTGAATGCCTCTTATTCATTTCTCTTGCCTAGTTGTACTGCTTAGGACTTATGGCATTGTTTTGCTTTGTTTTGTTTTATTTAACTTTTCCAGATACACTTTGAACAATAAATCAGAGATGATTTTCTCTTTATCCCATATCTATTTACTTTATGAAAAACAGTGTATTAGTCTGTTTTCACATTGCTATGAAGAACTACATAAGTCTAGGTAATTTATGAAAAAAGAGGTTTAATTGACTCACAGTTCCATAAGCTGATAGGAAGAATGACTGGGAGGCCTCAGGAAACTGAAAATCATGGCAAAAGGTGAAAGGAAAGCAAGAAACTTCTTCACGTGGTGAAAGGAGAAAGAGAGAGCAAAAGGGGAAGTATAAAACACTTTTAAAACATTAGATATCACGAGAATTCACTCATTATCATGAGAACAGCAAGGAATAAATCCACCACCATTTTCCAGTCAACTCCCACCAGGCCTGTTCTCTGAGTTGACATGAGATTTGGATAGAGACACAAGTTGAAACCATGTTACACAGTAAATCCATCTTTTAAAAAGGTGGCAAGAACATACACTGGGAAAAAGACAGTCTCTCTAAGAAACAGTGCTGGGGAAACTGGATATCCATATGCAGGAAAAAAACTACCCCTGTATCTTGCCATATGAAAAAACAAAATCAAAATTGACTAAAGACTTCAATGTAAGACCTCAAACCATAGAACTGCTGCAAGAAAACGTTGAGAAAACTCTCCAGCATATTAAGACTGGGCAAAGAATTCCTGAGTAATACCCCACAAGAACATGCAACCAAAGCAAAAATGGATAAATGGAATTTTATCAAGTTAAAATGTTTTAACACAGCAAAGAATACAATCAACAAAGTGAAGAGATAACCCACAGATAGGGAGAAAATAACTGCAAACTACCCCTCTAACAGGGAATTAACAACCAGAATATATAAGGAGCTCAAACAACTCTCTAGGAAAAAATTGAATAACTTAATTTTAAGTGAGCAAAAGATTTGAATAGACATTTCTCAAAATAAGACATACAAATGGCAAACAGACATATGAAAAGGTGTTCAACATTATTGATCATCTGAGAAATGCAAATCAAAACTACAATCAGATGCCATCTCATCCCAGTCAAAGTAGCTTATATCCAAGAGATGAGCAATAACAAATGTTGGTAAGGATAGGAAGGAAAGGGAACCCTCATACACTGTTTGTGGAAATTTAAATTCATAAAATTACTATGGAGCAACATTTGTAGGTTCCTCATAAAACTAAAAATAGAGCCACCAAGTGATCCAGCAATTCCATTGCTAGGTATATACCCAAATGAAAGGAAATCAGTATATCGAAGTGATATCTACACTCCCATGTTTATTCCAGCATTGTTTATAATAGCTAAGATATGGGAACAACCTAAGTGTTCATCAACAGATGAATGGATAAAAAAAGGTGGTACATATACACAGTGGAGTACCATTCATTTATTTTAAAAAAAATGA
The DNA here is from genome assembly GCA_031835075.1 of Saguinus oedipus. Lineage (NCBI taxonomy): Eukaryota > Metazoa > Chordata > Mammalia > Primates > Cebidae > Saguinus > Saguinus oedipus. The sequence continues at coordinate 100,208,178 of CM063179.1, read as the reverse complement.
GATTCAGTCATTTGCAACAACACAAATAGAATTGGAGATTATTATGTCAAGTGAAATAAGCCAGGAACAGAAAGACAAACATCACATGTTCTTACTTATTTGTGGGATCTAAAAATTAAAACAATTGAGCCCATGGAGATACAGAGTAGAAGGATGGTTACCAAAGGCTGGGAAGGGTAGTGAGTGGGTGAAGGGGAGTGGAAATTGCTAATGGGTAAAAAAATAGTTAGAATTAATGAATAGGGCTTAGTATTTAATAGCACAATAGGGTGACTACAGTCAATAATCATTCAATTATACATTTTTAAATAATTAAAAGAGTATAATTTAATAGTAAAGACAACCTGAAAAATGAGGGAAATTATTTGCAATTTTTAAAATCTGACCAGAGTTAATATCCAAAATATACTAGTAACTCAAACAACTCAACAGAAAAAATGCTGTAATTAAAATATGGGTAAATAAACTAAACAGATATCACTCAAAAGAGACATACAAGTGGCCAATAGGTATATGAAAAATGCTCATGATTATGTCAGCATGAAAACTCAAATCAAAGCCACAATGAGATATCAGCTTACTCCAGTTAGAATTGCTATCATCAAAAACACAAAAGACAGCAAATGCTAGTGAAGATGCAGAGAAAGAGAACTTATAAACTGTTATTGGTAATGTAAATTAGTACTGACATGATGGAAAACAGTATGAAGAATTCTCAAAGAACTAAAAATAGAACTACCATATAATCCAGCAATTCCATTCTTGTGTATATAACCAAATGAAAAGATATGGTTATATCAAAGAGATAGCTATACTTCCATATTTACTTAAAGCACTATTCATCATAGCCAAGATATGGAATCAACCTAAGTGCCCATCAGCAGATAAATGGGTAAAGAAAACATGGTATAAAAACATACACAATGGAATAGTAATTACCGGTTTTTAAAAAAAGCAGAAAATTCTGCCATTCACAGCCACGTGGTTGAGATTAAAGGACATTATGTTAAGTGAAATAAGCCTGGCACAGAAAGATAAATAACACATGTTCTTATTCATCTGTGGAAGCTAAGAAAGTTAATCTCATAGAAATAGAGAGCAGAATAGTAGATAGAGAAGTAGAGGGGATAGCCAGAAGTTGGTTAACACATACAAAAGTTCAGCTATATGAAAGGAGTAAGTTATAGTGTTCTATAGCATTTTGGGGTGACTATAATTAATAACATATTACTGTATATTTTCAAATAGCTAGAAGAGCGTATTTTTAATGTTTCCAGCACAAGGAAATGAAAAATATTTGAGGTTATAGATATATTCATCATCCTGCTTGAGCATTACACAATGTATACATGTACTGAAATATTAAGTACATCCCATAAATATGTACAATTATTGTGTCCACTAAAATAATGAATTATAAATTTATAATAATATATCAATAATATAAATTTATATTATGCATTATGATCTATAATATGCATTTATGATAATGTATTTAAAATATATACTATATTTTACTATTATACATTGTAATATTTATAAATTATAAATAAATTATAATAATTAAGTGAATCAAATAAAGGCTAAGAAATCACAAGAAAATAACAAGCGTTGGTGAGAATATCAAGAAAGTAAAATCCTTATGTCCTGCTGATGGGGATGTCATGTAAAATGGTGCAGCTGTTAAGAAAAATGTCAAGGCAGTTCAAGAACTAAAAATAGAATTACCACATATTCCATAAATGCCACTTCTGGGTATACATTCAAAAGAATTGAAAGCAGCACATCAAAAAGATGTTTGTTTACCCATATTCATAATAGCATTACTCACAAAGCAAAAGGTGAAAGTAATCCAAGGGCCCATCAACAGATAAATGGGTAAGCAACTTTGGTTTATATGTACAACAGAATATTATTCACCCTTAGAAAGGAAGAAAAATATGACACATGCAAAATCATGAATGAAGCCGAAGAACATAACATTAGACTAAGTGAAATAAGCCAGTCACAAAAGAGCAAATATGTTATGATTCCACTTTTATGAGGTAACCAACATATTCAGTTTTATGGAGACACAAAGTAGAATGTTGGTTGCCATGGGATGGTCGGAAGGAGAAATGTGGAGCTATCATTTGAGGTGGGGGTAGGTTCTACAACATTTTTTCTTGCATCATCCATGTCTCTTTTTGGGCAACCCATTCCGTTTGATAAATTTCAGAGCAAGTAACAAGGGAATGGGAATTTTAACTGCAGCTAGTCTACACAGTCTCTGGCAGATAAGACCGACAAAGATATCAAACAATGTGGTGGGCCTCCCTTACAAGGTTCATCTCCTGTTCTTGTGTTACTATGGATGTACTTTGTGAAATTATTAGTATGAATTAGTTTGTGTAGTTGAGAAAATTATACTATTTTGGTTTTGTTTGTTGATTGCTTTATTGGTAAGAGAGGGTTTTGTCATATTGCCCAGGCTGGTCACAAACTTCTGAGCTCATGCCATCTGCCCACCTCAATCTCACAAAGTGCTGAGATTACAGGCATGATCTACAATGCCTGGCCAAGAGTTATTATTAAATAGGTATCAAGTTTCCATTTTGCAAGATTAAAAGAATTATAGTTGTATGACAGTGACGTTTGCACAACAATATAAATGTAATTAATGCCAATATACTATATGCTTAAAATGATTAATACAGAAACTTTTTTGTTATGTGTTTTTTGCCACAATTTATTTTACAAAATTTTAAAAATTATACACAACTAATAAGTGAGATTTATCCCAGAAATGCAAGGGTGGTTCAACAAGAAAGTCAATCAGTGTATTCTATATCATATTGGACTAAAAGGGAAAAACATGTTCATCTCATTAGATGCATAAAAAAGTTGACAACTTTCAACACCCATTATAACAAAACCACTCAGGAAGCTATAAATGAAATAAAACTCCCTTACCATAATGAAGCATATTTTCGAAACTTAAAAGCAAGAGCATACTAAATTGTGAAAGGTTAAAAGCTTACAACTTAAAATCAGAAAGGAAAGAACAAAAACAAGGATGTCCACTTTTCCTACTATTACACATAGTATTGGAAATTCTAGCCAAAGCAATTAGGCAAGAAAATAAAATAAAATCCATCCAAATAGAAAAGAAAAAATTCAAATCATGTGTATTTGAAGATAACATAATTCCACATATAGAAAATCTCATACAATACACAAAGAAAACAAGTAGAGCTAATAAATGATTTCAGCCTAATCATGGTACAAGATCAATGCCAAAATTAGTTGTGTCTCCATACATCAACAATAAAAAATATATACTCAAGTGATACAGAGAAGGCCTTAGACAAAATTCAACAGCCCTTTATGCTAAAAACCCTCAGCAAACTAGGTATTGATGGAACATATCACAAAATAATAAAAGCTATTTATGACAAACCCACAGACAATATCATACAGAATGGGCAAAAACTGAAAGCATTCCCTTTGAAATCTGACACTAGACAAGGATGCCCTCTCTCACCACTCCTATTCAATACAGTATTATAAGTTCTAGCCAGAGCAATCAGGCAAGAAAAAGAAATAAAGGGTATTCAATTAGGAAAGGAGGAACACAAATTGTCTCTATTTGCAGATGACATGATTGTATATTTAGAAGACCCCCCTGTCTCAACCCAAAATCTCCTGAAACTGATAAGCAACTTCAGCAAAGTTTTAGGATACACAATCAATCTGCAGAAATCACAAGCATTCCTATACACCAATAACAGACTTAAAGAGAGCCAAATCAAGAGCTAACTCCCATTCACAATTGCTACAAAGAGAATAAAATACCTAGAAATACAACTAACAAAGGATGTAAAGGACCTCTTCAAGGAGAATGACAAACCACTGCTCAAGGAAATAGGAGAGGACACAAACAGATGGAAAAACATTCCATGCTCATGGTTAGAAAGAATAAGTATTATGAAAATGGCTATACTGCCCAAAGTAATTTATAGATTCAACACTATCCCCATCAAGCTACCAATGACCTTCTTCACAGAACTGGAAAAAATCACCTTAAACTTCATATGGAACCAAAAGAGAGCCCACATAACCAAGCCAATCCTAAGCAAAAAGAACAAAGCTGGATGCATCATGGTACCTGACTTCAAACTATACTACAAGTCTACAGTAATCAAAACAGCATGGTACTCATACCAAAACAGAGATATAGACCAATAGAACAGAACAGAGGCCTTGGAGGCAATGCCACACATCTACAACCATCTAATCTATGACAAACCTCACAAAAACAAGCAATGGGGAAAGGATGCCCAGTTTAATAAATGGTATTGGAAAAACTGGCTAGCCATCTGCAGAGAGCTGAAACTGGACCCCTCCTTACATTCTACACTATGATTAACTCCAGATGGATTAAAGATTTAAACATAAGATGGAGGCAGCAAACCACATTGCCATGTATGTACCTATGCAACAATCCTGCATGATCTGTACATGTACCCCAGAACCTAAAGTATAATTTAAAAGAGAGAGAGAGAGAGAGAGAGAGAGAGAGAGAGAGAGAGAGAGATGCAGCAATGGTTCTAGAAGAAAACACACACACACACACACACACACACACACACACATTGAGAAGTCCTGAATCTTTATTTTACCATTTTCCTGAAATGACTATGTGTGTTTACATCTACATAATAGCTATCATCACTTTCTGATCAATTTTAAAAACTAATTCTTTCAATAAGTGTTTTTCACAAAAAATCCTGGATTCAATTCTAAAATCAGAATAAACTATGCAAACTTTGAATCCAAAAAAAAAGATTTAAACATAAAACCTAATGCCATAAAAATCCTAAAAGAAAACTAGGCAAAACCATTCAGGACATAGGCATTGGCAAGGACTTCATGACTAAAACACTGAAAGCAATGGCAACAGAAGCCAAAATAGAAAAATTGGATCTAATAAAACTTAACAGCTTCTTCATAACAAAAGAAACCATCATCAGAGTTAACTGGCAACCAACAGAATGGGAAGAAATTTTTGCAATCTACCCATCTGACAAAGGGCTGATATCCAGAATCTACAAAGAACTAAACAGATTAACAAGAAAAAAAAAATCAAAAGTTGGTGAAGGATATGAGCAGACACTTTACAAAAGAAGACATATATGAGGCCAACAAACATATGAAAAAATACTCATGATCACTAGCCATCAGAGAAATGCAAATCAAAAATGGTATCACATTGAGATACCATCTATCACCAGTTAGAAAGGCAATCATTAAAAAATCTGGAGACAACAGATGCTGGAGAGGATGTGGAGAAAATAGGAACACTTTTACACTGTTGATGGGAGCACAAATTAGTTCAACCATTGTGGAAGACAGTGTGGCAATTCCTCAAGGATCTAGAAATAGAAATTTCATTTGATCCAGCAATCCCATTACTGGGTACATACCCAAAGGATTGTAAATCCTTCTGTTATAAAGACACATGCACATGTATGTTCACTGTACACTGCTTACAATAGCAAAGACCTGGAACCAACCCAAATGTCCATCAATAATAGACTGTACAAAGAAAATGTGGCATATATACGCCATGGAATACTATGCAGCCATTAAAGAGGATGAGTTCATGTCCTTTGTAGGGCCATGGATGAAGCTGGAAACCATCATTCTCAGCAAACTGACACATGAACAGAAAACAAAACACCATGTTCTCACTCATAGGCAGGTGTTAAACAATGAGAACACATGGGCACAGGGAGGGGAACATCACACACTGGGGTCTGTTGGGGGGTGGGTGGCTAGGGGAGGGACAGCAGTGGGTGGAGAAGTAGGGGAGGAATAACATTAGGAGAAATACCTAATGTAGGTGATGGGGGGATAGAGGCAGCAAATCACTATGGCATGAGCATACATATGTAACAATCCTGCAAGATCTGCACATGTACCCCGGAACTTAAAGTATACAAAAAAAAAAATCTTAAAGGTAGCTGGAGAAAAAGGTCAGGTCACATACAAAGAGAATCTTGTTAAGCTAACGGGATGATCAGCCTATTTTCAATATTTATTTAAAAAGGAAATTCCAAGAAAGAATTTTCTATCCTGCCAAACTAAGCTTCATAAGCAAAGAAGAAATAAAATCTTGTCCAAACAAGTAAATACCAGGAAATTCCGTTACCATTAGACCAGCCTTATAAGAGATCATTAAAAGAGTTCTAAATGTAGCAATGAAAGACCTGCTACCACAAAACACACTTAAGTATATAGCCCACAGATTCTATAAAGCAGTCACACAATAGAAATTACAAAGCAACCAGCTAACAATTTCACAATGTAATCAAAACCTCAGGCAAAAGGCAAAGAGTAGTACATTGGATTAAAAATAAGACCCATCCTTCTACTGTCTTCAGAAATATAAAGCCCATCTTTGGTAGAAGTAGAAGAGCCATCTCAGACCTAGAAAACCCTAAAGAACCTTCCAAAAAGCTCCTGGAACTGTAACACAACTTCAGTGAAATTTCAGTACACAAAATAAATGTGTAAAAATCAGTGGCATTTTTATACACTAAAAATTTTCGTGCTGAAAGCTAAATCAAGAACTCAATCCCATTTACAATAGCCACAGAAAGAAAACCTAGGAATACAGCTAAAAAGGGGGGCAAAAGGTCTCTACAAAGGAGAACTACAAAACACTGCTGAACACAATCATAGATGATACAAACAAATGGAAAAACAGCTCATGCACATGGATTGAAACAATCAATATCATTAAAATGACTAGACTGCCAAAGCAAACTACAGATTCAATGTTATTCCTATCAAACTACCAGTGTCATTTTTCACAGAATTAGAAAAAAAAACTATTGTAAAATTCATATGGAACCAAAGAAGAATCCAAATAGCCAAAACAATCCTAAGCAAAAAGAACAGTTGAAAGCTTCACATAAGGTTACTTCAAACTATACTGTAAGAGTTCAGTAACCAAGGCAACATGTAACTGGCACAAAACAAATTGAATAGAAGTAGAGAAGCCAGAAATAAAGCCACACCCCTATAGCTATCTGATCTTCAACAAAGTTGACAAAAATAATTAATGAGGAGATGAGTATCTATTCAGTAAATTGAACTAGGATAACTGGCTAGCTATATGCAGAATGAAACTGGAACACTTCCTTGCACCACATACAAAAATTAACTTGAGATGGAATAATGATCTAAATTTAAGACCTCAAACTATAAGAATTCTATAGAAAAAAATCTATGAAATATCATTCTAGATACAGGCTTTGTCAAAGAATTTATGAATAATTCCTCAGAAGCAACTGGAACGAAAATAAATATTGACAAGTGGGACCTAATAAAAGAGCTTCTGCACAGCAAGAAAAACTATAAACAGAATAAACAGGCAATCTACAGAATGGGACAAAATATTTGCAAACTGTGAATCCAACAATGGTCCAATATCAAGAATTTATAAGAAACTTAGACAATTCAACGAGTTAAAAAACAACCCCATTAAAAAGTGGGCAAAAGACATATATTCTTCAAAGAAGACATACACATGGCCAACAAGCATATGACAAAAATGCTCAACATCACTAGTCATCAGATAAATGCAAACCAAAACCACAATAAGATATCTCATACCAGTCAGAATGGATATAATTAAAAGGCCAAAAAATAAGAGATGTTGGTGAGGCTGCAGAGAAAAGGGAACACTTATACACTACTGGTAGGAATGTCAGTTAGTTCAGCCATTATGGGAAGCAGTTTGGAGCTTTCACAAAGAACTAAAAACAGAACTACCATTTGATACAACAATTACACTACTGGGCATGCACCCAATGGAAAACAAATTGTCCTACCAAAAAGACACATGTGCTTGTATGTCCATCCTTGCACTAGTCACAATAGGAAAGAACCAACCAATGATATGTGGCATAAAGAAAATGTGGCATATATACACCATGAAATGCTATGCAGCCATTAAAAAAATCGTATCTTTGCAGCAACATAGATGCAGCTGGAGGCCATTATCGTGAGAGAATTAATGCAGCAACAGAAAACCAAATACCACATGTTCTCATATAAAAGTGGGACACAAATATGGAAACAATAAACACTGGCAATTACTATAGAGGATAGAGAGATAAAAGCAAGAGCTGAAAAACTACCTATTGGATACTATCCTCACTACCTGGGTGATGGAATTATTTGTACCCTAAACTTTAGCATCACACAATATACCTATGTAACAAACTTGAACATGCACTTCCTGAATCTAAAATAAAAGTTGAAAAAATTTTTTTAAAAAGATATTTCATATCGTATCATTTCAAAATCAGCCAATCAATGATAATAACTAAATACAAAATTTAAAGTAAACTTGATTTTAAAACCAAACTGGTCCTCCGTCTCCGAGGTGGGATGCAGATATTAGTGAAGACCCTTAATGGTAAGGCCATCACCCTCGAGGTCGAGCCCAGTGACACCACTGAGAACGTCAAGGCAAAGATCCAGGACAAGGAAGGCATCCCTCCTGACCAGCAGAGGTTGATCTTTGCCAGAAAGCAGCTGGAAGATGGGCGCACCCTGTCTGACTACAACATCCAGAAAGAGTCCACTCTACATCTGGTACTTTTTTTTTTAAGTGTTCCAATGTTATTTACAACCAGAGAGCCCTGCTACCACCCACCCCCTCCCCATGCCTCCTCAGCATTGCTCGGGGGGAGGAGCTGGATGAACTATGACCCTTCTGCCAAGCCCAGGTGCTAGGAGGAACCCCTTGCTTGAGATGTGCAGGGTGGACTCATCACTTCTGGGCTTGTGCACTGGCCTGTTGAATCTTGTCAGCCATGGCCCCATCTGTGGCTCCCATGCAGTGGGACAATATGAGGCTCAGCTCAGCCTCATTCAGGTGTTCGATGGCCTCATCTGCAACCTGAGCCACATCGCCAATGAGAAGCAAAGTCTTGAGCTTCTGCTCAGGACCCACACGGGAAGCATACTTCTTGATTTTGTTGTGTTGTTTCATGCAGATCTCCACAAAAGGCAGGTAGCCAATGGGTAATTTCTTGCTCTTGGAAAACTTCTCTAGGTCTTCCCAGTCTTCCAAATCTGCCAGGACAGTCAGCTTCAGCCACCAGAGCCTCTTGACAGGGATGCAGAAGTCACGTGCCAGCTGCTCTGCATGCTTGTTGCAACCACCAAGAATGAGGGCGGTAAAAATGTCATGCAGAGACAGGTGTAGGAACTGGCCCCCTAGCTTGTATTCTAAGCTCCGCCGTAGCCATAGGAGCTGCATTTGATCCTCTGTAGCCTTGGCTGCAAACTCATTCTTGGCCTTGTAGAAGACATTGGTGGCTGTCCTCAATCCACTTTTCTGCAGCATCGCTGGCTCGGATGTGGAAGCTGCCCAATTCCTGGTGATTGTTATCCTGATTGTAAAGGTCCTTCAGCATCTCTAGCTCTTGATGCTTACAGAACTGTCAGTACAAACTCAGGGCCATGGGCTGATTCCGAAGAGTCATGAAATAAAATCTCCTTGGTTCAGCTCATTCTTCAGGTGCAGCAACACTGTGAACACCAGGTCAGTGTCCCCACTCTCAATGGCCTTGCTTAGCACCAGTTTGCTCCTCTTCATCTTTAGGAGAAGGGGTACCTGATCCCCTGAGTATGGCTCACACTCCAGCAGGCTGATGGCCAGTTCCGTGTGGCCACAGCCATAGGCTCATGCAGCAATGTCAGAGTAAGAGACACCAGGCATGTCCCACAGCTTCTGGTTAATGGCTTGAGCCACATCCTTATCTGAGACATCCTTCTGTTGCACCTTATAGTAGGCCCAAAGGGCCAGGATCCTGCTGATCCCCTGTACTTCAGGAAAGTGCAAGTGCTCACCTATCTGGATGGCAGGGGATCCTTAACACAAGCCTGTCCAGCAGCACCTGGATGGTGAGCTGCTTGTGTTGGCTGTAGGTGAGTGGGATCCCAATGTGATAGTCCCTAATGGCATTGAGCACATGCAGGTCTTGACACATGCGCACAAAGCTGTCAGATGGAAATCTGTCCAGGAAACACTTTCCGAAGGAGGCGGCCCTGAGCAGACTCTTCCACATGTCTGGCTGGTACTCATGTCCTGCAGCTTCAATACACTGCTGCACGGCCTGGGTCAGCTGGCCCAGCTCCTGGATCTCCCGCAGGTACTCATCTGCCTTCTGGCTCTCTTTCTCATATTCCTTCTGAGCCTCCAGGAGCAGCACCCCAGGGGCTATTGAGGCAATTTTGAAGATCTCCTTGCTGGCCGCTGGAACCTCATGCAGAAACTCGTGGGTACTGCAGGAGAAGATGCAGACACTATGGAGCTCAGGTACCAGGTAGGAGTCCTCGTCCAGCACAAACTGGATGCTCTCAGGTACATCGCCCACCATGATCAGCCACCTCTCCCAGGCTGCCAACACAGCCCTCTCCTTGCTACGAGGACGGCTGCACCAGACATAGACAAGCAAGCTGGAAGCTTGTGTGGGTGAACGTGGGTAGGAAAGAACTACCTGTGACTAGGTATGTTCAAAATGGCGGCTTTATCATCCCTTCCCTTTGGCAGCCACGTGTACCATAAGGAGCAGACAAAATGGCACAAGTCAAGTGGAAAGTCCTATTTGCATAATAAGATTAGAGTGGGGTGGCTGGCCTTCCCCACCTGCTATGTAAATGTCACACTTGATTGAACCAATCATCTGCTTTGGAAGTGCCCGGATGTTGCAGTTGACCTCACACAGCTTCTCCTTGAGTTATGCTGTCCCCATCCAGATGTAACCTGTGCCTGTGAAGAGTGCCAGATGTTGGTAGGTGAAGGAGACAGCCATCTGCAGGAAGCTGCTTACTCCTGGGGCCAGGCCAGGGGGGTCACTGTGGAGCAGGCTGCATAGTTCAGGAGGTATAGATCAGGCACCACAGCCAGAAGAATGTGTGCCACTCGGTCCTGGCACAGCACAGTCCAGAAGAAGGGTACATTTTGCAGACCTGGCACCTCTGGCATCCAGCGGAGTTTGAGGTCACCCACATTGGCACTGAGGGTGAAGCAGTGCAGCACGACTGTACAGGCTACTATTTGTTAGAAAATGATTTGAGGCTGCTTTTCATTAAAAAGAGAAACCTTACCAAGGACTCCCAAATGCTTACTATCTCCCTAAGTAATTTCTTCTTAATTTCTGTATCAGCGAGTACTCAATTTCCAACTTGAAAACTTACTACAAAGTATAATAATCAAAACAGTGTGATGCTAGCATATAGACACCAAGACCAATGGAATAAAACTGAAATCAAGAAATAAACCTAAACATCTATGGCCAATTTACTTCAATCAAGGGTGCCTAGACCATTCAATCTGGGGGAAAAAAGTCTCTTCAATAAATGATGATAAGACCATTGGATGATGAAATGCAAAAGAATGAAGCTGGAACCTTCCCTACCTCACTCCAAATGAAAAATATAACAAACAATGACTGGAAAAACTTAAATATAAGAGCCAAAACTATAAAACTCTTAGAATAAAACACAGGAGTAAATCTTTATGACTTAATATTTGGCAATAGATTTATAAATTTGATACCAGAGTGGCAAAAGAAAAAATAGATAAACCAAACTTCATCAAAATTAAACTTTGTCCAACAAGAATATAATTAAGAATGTGAAATAGCCACTGACAGAATGGGAGGAAATACTTTTATATTATGTATATGTGAAAGTTTAATGATTTGAATACATAAACAATTCTAACAGCTTAAAAAGAAAAAGGCAACTTAAGTTAAATAAAAAATGGACTTAAATAGCATTTCTCCAAAGAAGATATACAAATAAGTAATAGAATATTAAAAGAAGTTCAAAATCACTGATCATTAAATACAAGTTAAAACCACAATGAAAGCTGGGTGTGGTGGCTCACACCTGTAATCCCACCACTTAGGGAGGCCAAGGTGGGCAGATCACCTGAGGTCAAGCATTCTAGAGAAGCCTGGCTAACATGGTGAAACCCCATCTCTACCAAAAATATAAAAATTAGCCAGGTGTTGTGTTGCATGCCTGTAATCCCAGCTACTCTGGAGGCTGAGGCAGGAGTATTGCTTGAACCCAGGAGGCAAGGTTTCAGGGAGCTGAGATCATGTCATTGCACTCCAGCCTGGGCAACAGAGTGAGACTCTGTCTCTAAATAAATCAATAAATTCACATTGAGATACCACTTTGCATTCACTAGGATGGCTTTAATAAATACAGAAAATTACAAGTATTAGCAACTATGTGGAAAAATAGAAATCCTTCTACATTGCTGGAAGGAATATAAAGTGACACATTCACTGTAGAAAAGTTTGACTCTTATACAAGAAGATAAACATAAAATTACCATTTGACCCAGCAACTCAACTCCTGAGAATATACCAAGAATAATTAAAATATGCTCATAAAGAAACATACACAATGGTCAACACAAGATTATCTATAAGAGCCCAAAGTTGGAAACAATGCAAATGTCCATAAACAGATGAATAACAAATTGTGGTATATGTGCATGGAAAATGAAATATTTTTCAGCCTCAAAAAAGAATGAGGTGCTGATATATATGCTGCAACTTAGATGACTCTTCAAAACATTGTAAGTGAAACAACCCAGAAATAACAGGTTACATATGTTATGAGTCCTTTATATAGCCATAACATGCAATCTCATAGAGACAGAAAGATTAAAGGTTATTACATGATGTGGCAAGGAAATGGAGTGATTATTTAATCAATATGATATGTTTTTGTGGAGTGATAAAAACATTTTGAAACCAGAGAAAGCTAGTGGTTGCACAACACTGTGAAAACATTAAATACCACTTAAATGTACTCTTTAAAGTGGTTAATCTATGTTATGTGAATTTCACTTCAATTTTTTAAATGGCATAACTCCCTGTTCTACAGATTTAATGCAATCCTGTCAAAATCCCCTTGGGCTCCTTTGAAGAAAAGCAAGTTCTTAGAGACCTACAGAGACTTAGACTCCCAATTTGTTAGTCTTCGTCTTTAATTAGGGCATTTAGCTCATTTACATTTAAGTTTAATATTGTTATTTGTGAATTTGATCCTGTCGTTATAATGCTAGCTGGTTATTTTACCCATTAGTTGACACAGTTTCTTCATAGTGTCAATGGTCTTTACCATTTGGTATGTTTTTGCAGTGGCTGGTACTAATTGTTCCTTTCCATATTTAGTGCTTCCTTGAGGAGCTCTTGTAAGGCAAGCCTGATAGTAACAATTTCTCAGCATTTGCTTGTCTGTGAGGGATTTTATTTCTCCTTCACATATGAAGCTTAGATTTTCTGGATATGAAATTCTGGGCTAAAAATTATATTATTTAAGAATGTTAAATATTGGCCCCCAGTCCCTTCTGCCTTGTAAAGTTTCTCCTGAGAGATCTGCTGTTAGTCTGATGGCCTTCCCTTTGTGGGTAACCTGAACTTTCTCTCTGTAAGTCCTTAACATTTTTTCCTTCATTTCAACCTTGGTGAATCTGATGATTATGTGTCTTGGGATTGCCATTTTCAAGGAGTATCTTCATGGTATTCTCCATAGTTTCTGAATTTGAATGTTGGCCTGCCAGGCTGGAATGGGGAAGTTATCCTGGATAATATCCTGAAGAATGTTTTCCAACTTGGTTTCATTCTCCCTATCACTTTCAGGTCCACCAATCAAATGTAGGTTTGGTCTTTTCACATAGTCTTATATTTCCTGGAGGCTTTGTTCGTTGCTTTTCATTCGTTTTTTTCTAATCTTGTCTTCATGCTTTATTTCACTAAGTTGATCTTCAATCTCTGATATCCTCTCTTCAGCTTAATTGATTCATCTATTGATACTTGTATATGTTTTGTAGAAGTTCTCACGCTGTGTTTTCCAGCTTCATCAGGCCATTTATGTTCTTCTCTAAACTGGTTATTCTAGTTAACAATTCCTTTAACCTTTTTTCAAGGTTCTTAACTTCCTTGTATTGGGTTAGAACATGATTTTTTAGCTTGGTGGAGTTTTTTATTACCCACCTTCTGAAGCCTGCATCTGTCAATTTATTAAACTCATTCTCTGCCCCATTTTCTTCCCTTGCTGGTGAGGAGTTGTGATCCTTTGGAGGAGAAGAGGCATTCTGGTTTTTGAAATGTTCAGCATTTTTTTCACTAGTTTTTCCTCATCTTTATGGATTTATCTACCTTTTGTCTTTGATGCTGGTGACCTTTGGATGGAGTTTTTGTGTGGACATCCTTTTTGCAGATGTTGATGCTATTTCTTTCTGTTCGTTAGTTTTCCTTCTAACACTTAGGCCCCTCTTCTGCAGGTCTGCTAGAGTTTGCTGCAGCTCTACTCCAGACCCTGTTTGCCTGGGTATCACCAGCAGAGGTTGCAGAACAGCAAATATTGTTGCCTGTTCCTTTTCCTGGAAGCTTTGTCACAGAGGAACACCTGCCAGACACCAGCCAGAGCTCTTCTGTCTGAGGTGTCTGTTGACCCCTGCTGGGAAGTGTCTCGCAGTCAGGAGGCATGGGCGTCAGGGACCCACCTGAGGAGGCAATCTCTGTCTTTTAGAGATCTTGAGTGCTGTGCTGGGAGATCTGCTGCTCTCTTCAGAGCTGGCAGGCAGGAATGTTTAAGTCTGCTGATGTGGTGCCCACAGCCATCCCTTTCCCCAGGTGCTCTGTACTAGGGAAATGGGAGTTTTATCTATAAGCCCCTGACTGGGGCTGCTGCCTTTCTTTCAGAGATGTCCTGCCCAGGGAGGAGGAATATAAAGAGGTAGTCTGGCTAGAGCAGCTTTGCCAAGCTGCAGTTGACTCAACCCAGTTTGAATTTCCTGGAAGCTTTGTTTACACTGTGAGGGGAAAACTGCCTACTCAAGCGTACCCCCATCAAACTCCAGCATCCTAGGTCAACTTCAGACTGCTGTGTTGGCAGTGAAAATTTCAAGCCACTAGATCTTAGCTTGCTGGGCTCCATGAGGGTGGGTTCCACTAGACCACTTGGCTCTCTGGCTTCAGCCCCCTTTCCAGGAGAGTAAAGAGTTCTGTCTCACTAGCACTTCTGATGTCACTGGGGTGTTAAAAAAAAAAAAAAACTTCTGCAGCTACCTTGGTGTCTGCCCAAATGGCCACCAAGTTTTGTGCTTGAAACCCAGGGCTCTGGTGGTATAGGCACCTTAGAGAATCTCCTGGTGTGTGGGTTGTGAAGACCATGGAAAATGTGTAGTATATGAGCTAGATAGCACCATCCTTCATGACAGGGTCCCACATGGCTTCCCTTGGCTAGGGGTGGGAGTTCCTTGACCCCTTGTACTTCCCAGGTAAGGCAACACCCCATCCTGCTTCTGCTCACCCTCCATGGGCTGCACCCACTGTCTAATCAATCCCAGTGAGATGAACCAGGTACCTCAGTTAGAAATACAGAAATCGCCTGCCTTCTGTGTTGATCTTGCTGGAATCCGCAAACTGGAGCTGTTCCTATTTGGCCATCTTTATTGTTTGGGTAGATTATTTTTATGTAAACAATATTGTCTATGTACTCTAATTATTTAACAATTTAATTTTGCATTTTCCATGATGCTTACTGGATATTCATGCGTACAATAAAAACTTAAAGTGCTTCTCAAGCAAGTCTGCTTGACCAGTTAAACATCCCTAGTAAACACAGAAGTAGTCAATGAATCACAAATACAGAAGCAGTCACGTAACTAAGCTTTTGTTAACATTTTACCTTCTTCATTTTGATCAGGAAGCAATCAATGAAGTCTCGAGGGTTGTTAATGTCTACTGATTCTTGGTGTTCTTTTACTTTCTCCAAAATAAAACTTTTTATCAAAGCAATGTTTTTAAGTAACTTGTTATGGGTTCCCGGGAAATAATCAATGATAGGAGGTAAACTATTGCAGATCTAAAAGAAAACAATAATTTATTAAATTAAAAGCATTTAATAAAGGCATATATACCATATACCATGCTCTGGTTGTAAATTACAGCTACAAATATAAATAAAATATATTGTATATCTTGATGGGGAAATTTTTTATTGTACATATATAGTAATTCTCTGATAATAAAAGATTCGAGGAAGAAAATTTTGACCAGAAAATCAAAGATGATAATCATATCCTAGACTCATACCTCCTTTTTATAGTATAAAAACATCTTTATTATATTAACTCTCTTACTTTTTACAATTCTTCTCTACAATCATGAAATATAAGATAGTATAAATTAATACATTCATATTTTGTAGATGGCAGCATAGGTTAAGAGAGTTTGGACAATCTGATTAATAGTACAAAGCTAGTCCCTGCTTTGTTGATTTTTATCAAGCAGCCTCTGAAATGAAATCAGCATTTTAGAAGTAGGAGGGGCTCAAAGATACTTCAAATTCCAACTGTGTACCAGAGCAGTTAAATGACTTCTCTAATATTACACAATTATTATTTAGGTAGAATATAAAATATGCCAATTCAGCACAGGGTAAAAGTGTGATGTCTGTTTATGGTTCATACACCATAAAACCAATAATTTTGTCATTCCTAACCCAGCTATCTCATCAGCTAGAATCCCAACTGCCTTATTCAGTGTTTTTTGGCAGCTTCTATGGTCCTAATATTCTCCCTCCTTGAAGGAGATAATGTCTTTTAGATTAGGATATTTCTGCCACATAATATGACAAAGTGTGAATTGGAGAACAAGTCTTATGAGTAATGGAAGCCTCCAAGGTGCCTGGATGTCCATGGAGTGATATGGGCATGCTTTTGGGCTGTCACCAAGGTACTTTATAAAACAAGGCTTTGGAGTTGAGTGAAAAAAACACCCATCAGGGAGCTAATGGGCTTAGAAGCCAAGCCTATATTGGGGCATTTATTTCTTGGGCATAAAATAAAGGGATTGGGCATCTTTCCCAGATATTCACCCCATGGTTGTCTGGGTATGACTGTAGTATTCAGAAATGCACTTCAGAGCTTGGTTCATATAGAATTTTAGATTTGTCAGAAAAAAATAGCATAAGCGGTTTCTCAGGAAACAGAAATTTGGCCTTACCTGGAGCCAGGGGGTGCTCAAAATCTTGGTGTTTTCATTCAACCTTTCCATCAAGCTAAGAAATTGCTCATCTTTATAATCAAAACGTTTCTGGAAAATAATGGAGCAGATCACATTGCAGGGAGCACAGCCCAGGATGAAAGTGGGATCACAGGGTGAGGCTAAAGAATTAGAAACAATTTTAAAATACTATTAAACTTTAGATATAAAACACTTTGTTAACAGATAATAATAGTTTAGACATTTTAAGCAATATCTTACCTACAAATTCCCTTAACAGCAAAAAAGTGCTCGGCTTGCATAAAATCAACACATCACTACTACATTACTCCCGAGTTGACCAATGACAACCTAGCTGGTTAAATAATGGTTGTTCAAATGCTAAATTTACATTCAGAGCCTATTTGTCTTTACTTTGGAACAAAAAAAAGAGAGAGAGAGAGACTTTTAAAAAAAAAAAAAAAAACCCTAGTAATTCAAGTTTCAGAGGAAATCATACCAGCCTGCAAAGTCTGTAGACAACAAGGCACTGAGATAGAAAGGGTGACAATAATTGGAGATTTCAAAGCTTTTTATATATAATGAATAGCTGAAATAATCATGTGTTGAGCCAGTAGAGAGCAACTAGAGAGACTGTGGGTGAATTCATATATTTGAGGAAATAAATGTAAGAAGCAGAATGTTTTTTATGAGAAGGAAAACAAATATAAATGAAGAGTATGTCTAACAGAGATTAGGTTGCCAAAAAATTAAATGAAAACTTTTTATTTGAAATATAAATCCCAGGTAAGGCAAAAAAGAAAAAGGAAATTGATAAATGAAGTTTTTTTTTCTTATTTAGTTTTAAAAAACTGAATTTTCTTCTTTGGGAACTGAATGCCCATCATCTCTAATCATTCTTCAAATTTAACTGATTTGAAATTTGACATTGATTAGGCCAAGTCTATTATTTAATAGCTAAAAACTTAAATTATAGGAAAGATTTTCTGGGTTGGTGGAGGATCTCTAAAATAAAGTTGTTGTATTCAAGTGATTGATAAACTTTGTATTTCTAAAAATTTTAGATTTTACTTTAAGTTCTGAGACACATGTGCAGTAGGTGCAAGTTTGTTACATAGGTATATATGTGCCATGGTGCTTTACTGCACCTATGAATCTGTCATCTAGGTTTTAAGCCCCACCTGCATTAGGTATTTGTCCTAAACCTCTCCCACCCCTTGCCTCCCACCCCTTGACAGGCCCCAGTGTATGATGCTCCCCTCCTTGTATCTGTGTGTTCTCATTGCTCAACTCTCACTTATGAGTAAGAACATGTTGTGTTTTGTTTTCTGTTCTTGTGTTAGTTTGCTGAGAATGATGGTTTCCAGATTTATCCATGTCCCTCAAAATGACATGAACTCGTACTTTTTTTATGGTTGCATAGTATTCCATGGTGTATATATGTCATGTTTTCTTTATTCAGTCTATCATTGATATGCATTTGGGTTGTTCCAAGCCTTTGCTATTGTAAATAGTACTGTGATAAACATATATGTGCATGTGTCTTTATAGTAGAATTATTTATAATTCTTTAGGTATATACCCAGTAATGGGATTGTTGGGTCAAATGGAATTTCGGGTTCTAGATCCTTGAGGAATCATCACACTGTCTTCCACACTGGTTGAACTAATTAACACTCCCACCAACAGCATAAAAGTGTTTTTATTTCTCCACGTTCTTGCCAGCATCTGTTGTTTCCTGACTTTTTAATTATAGCCATTGTAACTGGCATAGATGGTATCTGTGGTTTTTATTTGCATTCTCTAATGGCCAGTGATAATGAGATTTTTTTCACATATTTGTTGGCTGTTTAAATGTCTTCTTTTGAGAAGTGTCTGTTCATAACCTTCACCCATTTTTTGATGGGGATGTTTGTTTTTCTCTTGTAAACTTGTTTAAGTTCCTTGTGGATTCTGGATAGTACACCTTTGTCAGATGGATAGATTGCAAAAATGTTCTTCCATTCTGTACATTGCCTGTTTACTCTGATAATAGTTTCTATTGCTGTGTGGAAGCTCTTTAGTTTAATTAGATCCCATTTGTCAGTTTTGACCTTTGTTGCCTTTGCCTTTGGTGTTTTAGTCACAAAGTCTTTGTCCATGCCTATATCCTAAATGGTATTGCCTAGGTTTTCTTCTATGGTTTTTATGGTTTTAGGTCTTACACTAAGTCTCTAATCCATCTTGAGTTAATTTTGTATAAGATGTAAGGAAGGGGTCCAGTTTCTGTTTTCTGTACATGGCTAGCCAGTTTTTCCAACACCATTTATTAAATAATGAATCCTTTCCCCATTGCTTTTGTCAGGTTTGTTGAAGAGCAGTTGGTTGTAGTTGTGTGGTGTTACTTCTAAGGCCTCTGATCTGTTTATATATCTGTTTTTGGTATCAGTATCATGATGTTTTAGTTATTGTGGCCTAGTAGTATAGTTTGAAGTCAGGTAGTGTGATGCCTTAAGCTTTTTTCTTTTTACTTAGGATTGTCTTGGTTATACAGGCTTTGTTTTGGCTTCATATAAAATTTAAAGTAGTTTTTTCAAAGTTCTGAGAAGAAAGTCAATGGTAGTTTGATGGGAATAGCATTGAACCTATAAATTACTTTAGGCAATATGGCCATTTTCACAATATTGATTCTTTCTATTCATGAGCATGAAATGTTTTTCCATCTGTTTGTGCCCTCTCTTATTTCCTTGAACAGTGGTTTGTAGTTCTCCTTGAAGAGGTCCTTCACATCCCTTGTAAGTTGCATTCCTAAGTATTTTATTCTCATTATAGTAATTTTGAATGGGAGTTCACTCATGATTTGTCTCTCTGCTTGTCTCTTATTGGTATGTAGGAATGGTTGTGATATTTGTGCATTGATTTTGTGTCCTGAGACTTTACCGAAGTTGCTTATCAGCTTAAAGAATTTGGTGGCTGAAACAATAGGGTTTTCCAAATATACAATTATATCATCTGCAAACAGAGACAATTTCACTTCTTTTCTTCCTATTTAAATATGCTTCATTTCTTTCTCCTGCCTAATTGTTCTGGCCATAACTTCCAATACAATGTTGAACAGGAGTGGTGAGAGAGGGCATCCTTGTCTTGTGCTTGTTTTCAAAGAAAATGCTTCCAGCTTTTGCCCATTCAATATGATATTGGCTATGGGCTTGTCATAAATAGCTCTTATTATTTTGAGATATTAAACTTCATATTTAAAGAGCTCCCAGGGGGTGGAGGACAAGTGATCTGGGCCTGGGGGCAGCTGCACAGTCTCCAGCATCCCCAGGCCTGGAGGGGGGTTTGTGCATGGCCAGCTGGCTCTGCCCTGCCTCCACTCCTGAGCAAGCCTTCCTTGGGCCAGCCTGATGTGACCAAGCCCAGTGGAGCCTGAACAAGGAGGGATCCATTGTGGAGCTGGAGGGCAGGAGGGACATGATATTGTGGAGAGTATTTCATCCAAATATCCCTGGTGTGGAGGCAGAAACCCTATTGTTGACAAGAGGAGTTGACAGCAGTTTTTTGGCAAGGCCTAGTAAAAGGAACCCTGGAGACTTCACAATTTCCATTAGAAGAAATGGAGCTGTCACCCACATAAAGATTCAGAACACTGGTGATTATTATGACCTGTATGGAGGGGAGAAGTTTGTCACTTTAGCTGAGTTGGCCCAGTATTACATGGAACATCATGGGCAGTTAAAAGAGAAGAATGGAGATGTTATTGAGCTTAAATATCCTGTGAACTGTGCAGATCCTATCTCTGAAAGGTGGTTTTATGGACACTTCTCCATGAAAGAGGCAGAGAAACTATTAACTGAAAAAGGAAAACATGGTAGCTTTCATGTAAAAGAGAGCCAGAGCCACCCTGAGATTTTGTTCTTTCTGGGTGCATCAGTGATAACAAAGGAGAAAGCAATGACAGCAAGTCTAAAGTGACCCCATGTCATGATTTGCTGTCAGGAACTGAAATATGACATTGATGGAGGAGAGTGGTTTGATTCTTTGACAGATCTTGTGGAACATTACAAGAAGAATACCATGGTGAAAACATTGTGTACAGTACTACAACTCAAGCAGCCCCTTAATATGACTCATATAAATGCTGTTGAAATAGAAAGCAGAGTTTGAGAACTAAGCAAATTAGCTGAAACCACAGATAAAGTCAAACAAGGTTTTTGGGAAGAATTTTAGACACTACAACAAGTGCAAACTTCTCTGCAGCCAAAAAGAGGGTCAAAGGCAAAAAAAAAAAAAAAAACAAAAAAATGGATATAAAACACCCTGCCCTTTGATCATAGCAGGGTTGTCTTAAATGACGGTGATCCCAGTGAGCTTGTTTCAGATTTTATCAATGCAAATATCATAATGCCTGAATTTGAAACCCAGTGCAACAATTCAAACCCCAAAAAGGTTACATTACCACACAAGGCTGCCTGCAAAACATGGTGAATGACTTTTGGCAGATGTTGTTCCAAGAAATTTCTGAGTGATTGTCGTAACAACAAAAGAGGTGGAGAGAGGATTGAGTAAGTGTGTCAAATAATGGCCAGATGAGTATGCTCTTAAAGAATACGGGGTTGACTTCTGCCATGATGGCCAAATACGAACAGCTCTGGAGTGCAGTTCCCAGCGAGAACAATGCAGAAAGCAAGTGATCTCTGCATTTCCAACTGAGATACCAGCTTAATCTCAATGGGACTGGTTGGACAGTGGGTGTAGCCCAAGTAGAGCAAACCAAGGCACTGTGGGGCACTGCCTCACTCGGCAAATGCAACAGCCCAGAGGACCTCTCCCCACCCAACAGAGGCCATCAGGGAGTTTTCCAGCCACTCTGGCACACCGGTTTGGATGCTGCACTTCTGCGGTCTTTGCAGCCCACAGACCAAAAGATTCCCACCAGGCCAACAGGCACTGTGGGTTTCCATTGCAAATCTGGGCAGCTGATTCAACCGATGCCATGGGTTTCCAAAACAAATCTGAGTGACTGTTTGGGCTAGTGCATGGAACACTTGTGAGACACAGCTACCCCTACCCCTGAGAGAAAGGGGGCTGAAGGTGATGAGCCAGGTGTTCTGGCTCAGTGGGTCCCACCCCCACAGATACCAGCAAACTGACCCACTGGATTGGGATTTTGGCAGCCAGCACAGCAGTTTGAGCTCAGCCTGGGATGGTCGCGCTTGGTGGGGGGATGGGCGTCTGCCATTACTGAGGCAGTCTGCCATTACCAAGGCAGTTCACCAATACTGAGGCAGTTCTAACCTTACCTGTGTAAACAAGAGCACAAGGAAGTTTACATAGAAGCTGGGTGGAGCCTACAGCACCTCAGCAATGCCTCTGCAGGCAGATTGTAACTAGACTCCCATCTTGCTGGACAGGGAATCTCTGAAAAAATTAAGCATCCCATCAGGGACTTATAAACAAAGCCCAAATTTCCTGGTACAGAGCACCTGGGAAAAGGGGCAGTTGTCAGTTCTACTGAAGCAGATTTAAATGTCCCTGCCCAGCAGTTCTGAAGGGACCAATGAAGCTTCCAACAAAACACTTGAGCTCTGATAAGGGACAGACTGCCTCTTCAATTGGTTCCCTGACACCCATATATCCAAAAAGACATCTCATACAGGAGAGCTCTGGCTAACATCTGATGGGTACCTTTCTGGGATGAAGCTACCAGAGGCAGAAACAGGCAGCAATCCTTGCTGTTCTTCAGCCCCCACAGGTGATTACCAGGCAAGCAGGGTCTGGAGTGGACCTCCAGCAATCCTGCAGCAGAAGGGCCTGACTGTTAGAAAAAAAACTAAAAAACAAAAAGAAATAGCTTCAACATCAACAGAAAGGACATCCCCTCAGAGACACAATTCTAAAGTCACCAACTTCAAAGACCAAAGGTAGATAAATCCACAAAGATGGGAAGAAACAAGCACAAAAAGATGAAATTACTAAAAACCAGAAAGCCTCTCATCCTCCAAGGGATGACAACTCCTCACCAGCAAGGGAGCAAGACAGGATAGAGAATGAGTTTGATGAATTGACAGAAGCAGGCTTTAGAAGGTGGGTAATAACAAACTTCTGTGAGCTAAAGGAACATGTTCTAATGCAATGCAAAGAAACTAAGAACCTTGAAAAAAAGGTTAGACAAAATGCTAACTAGAATAACCAGCTTAGAGAAGAACATAAATGACTTGATGGAGCTGAAAAAGCACAGAAACCTTGTGAAACATACATAAGTTTCAACAGCCAAATAAATCAAGCAGAGGAAAGGATATCAGAGATTGAAGATCAACTCAATGAAATAAAATGAGAAGGCAAGATTAGAGAAAAAGAGTGAAAAGAAATTTAAAAAGCCTACGAGAAATATGGGATTATGTGAAAAGACCTAATCTACATTTGATAGGCATATCTGAATGGGATAGGGAGAATGAATTCAAGTTGAAAAATACTCTTCAGGATATTCTCCAACAGAACTTTCTCAACCTAGCAAGGCAGGAGAACATTCAAATCCAGGAAATAGAGAGAACACCACAAAGACATCCCTCAAGAAGAGCAACCCCAAGGCACATAATTGTCAGATTCACCAGGGTTAAAATGAAAGAAAAAATGCTAAGGGCAGTCAGAAGGGTCAGGTGACCCATGAAGGGAAGCCCTTCAGACTCACAGCAAAACTCTTGGCAGAAATCCGAGAAGCCAAAAGAAAGTGGGGACTAGTATTCAACATCCTTAAAGAAAAGAACTTTCAACCCAGAATTTCATATCCATTTATAGCCAAACTAAGCTTCATAAGTGAAGAAGAAACAAAATCCTTTATGGACAAGAAATTGCTGAGAAATTTAATTACCACCAGCCTGCCTTATAAGACTCCAGAAGTAAGCACTAAACATGGAAAGGAACAACCAGTACCAGCCACTGCAAAACTGTACCAAATGGTAAAGACCATCAACACAATGAAGAAACTGCATCAACTAATGGACAAAACAACTAGCTAGTATCAAAATGGCAGGAGCAAATTTACATATAACAATATTAACCTTAAATGTAAATGGGCTAAATGTCCCAATTAAAAGACACAGGCTGGCAAATTGGAGAAAGAGTCAAGACCAATTGGTGTGCTGTATTCAGGAGACCCATCTCACATGCAAAGACACACATACATTCAAAATAAAGGGAAGGAGAAAAATTTACCAAGCAAATGCAGAGCAAAAAAAAAGCAGGGATTACAATCCTAGTCTCTGATAAAATTGACTTTAAACCAACCAAAGATCAAAAGAGAAAAAGAAGGACATTACATAATGGTAAAGGGATCAATGCAACAAGAAGAGCTAACTACCTTGAATATATATGCACCCAATACAGGAGCACCCAGATACATAAAGCAAGCCCTTAATGACCTACAGAGACTTAGACTCCCATACAATTGTAGTGGGTGACTTTAAAACTCCACTATCAATATAAGACAGATCAACAAGACAGAAAATTAACAAGGATATTCAGGTCTTGAACTCAAATCTGGAACAAGCCAATCTAATAGACATCTACAGAACTCTCCACTGAAAATCCACACAATATACATTCTTCTCAGCACCACATGGCATTTACTCTAAAATTGACCACATAAATGGAAGTAAATCACTCCTCAGCAATGCAAAAGAACAGAAATCATAACAACAGTCTCTCAGACCACAGTGCAATTGAATTAGAACTCAGGATTAAGAAACTCACTCAAAACTTTACAACTACATGGAAACTGAAAAACTTGCTCCTGAGCGAATACTGGATAAATAATGAAATGAAGGCATAAGTCAAGATGTTCTTCAAAACCAATGAGAATGAAGACACAACATACCAGAATCTCTGGGACACATTTAAAACAGTGTCTAGAGGGAAATTTATAGCAATAAATGCCCACATGAGAAGTGAGGAAAGATCTCAAATTGGCATCCTATCATCACAATTAAAAGAAGTAGAAAAGGAAGAGCAAATTCAAAAGCTGCAGAAGACAAGAAATAACTAAGATCAGCACAGAACTGAAGGAGATAGAGACACACACACATACACACACAAAAAAAAAAACTACAAAAAAAATCAATGAATCCAGGAGGTGGTTTTTTGAAAAGATCAACAAAAGGGACAGACTACTAGCCAGACTAAGAAAAACTAAAAGAGATATGATCCAAATATAGGCAATAAAAAATGATAAAGGAGATATCATACTGGTTTCACAGAAATACAAACTACCATCAGATATTACTACAAACAACTCTATGCACATAAGCAGGTATATCTAGAAGAAATGGACAAATTCCTAGACACTTACACAATCCCAAGACTAAACCAGGAAGAAGTTGAATCTCTAAATAGACCAACAACAAGGTCTGAAGTTCAGGCAGCAAATAATAGCCTAACAACCAAAAAGAGTACAGGTCCGAAGAGGAGGAAGGCAGCAAAGCACACTGACATGTGTGTACCTATGCAACTATCTTGCACATTCTGCACATGTACTCCAAAACCTATAATGCAATAAAAAATTTTTAAAAAAAAAGTACAGGTCCACAAGGTTTTACAGCCGAATTCTATCAGACATACCAAGAAGAGCTGGTACCATTCCTTCTGAAACTATTCCAAACAATACAAAAAAAGGGAATCCTGCCTACCTCATTTTATGAGACCAACATTATCCTGATATCAAAACCTGTCAGAGACACAACTAAAAAAGAAAATTTCTGGCCAATGTCTATGAAGAACATCAATGCAAAAATCTTCAACAAAATATAGGCAAGCCAAATGCAGCAGGACATCAAAAAGCTTAGCCATCATGATCAAGTAGACTTCATCCTGGGCATGCAAGGCTGGTTCAACATATACAAATCTGTAAATGTAATCCATCACATAAACAAAACTAAAGGCAAAAACCACACGACTATCTCAACAGATTTAGAGAAGGCCTTTGAAAAAATTCAACAGGCTTTTATGCTAAAAACTCTCAATAAACTAGGTATTGATGGAATGTACCTCAAAATAATAAAAGATATTTATGACAAACCCACAGCTAATATCATACAGAATGGGCAAAACCTGGAGGCATTCCCTTTGAAATCTGCCATTAGACAAGGAAGCCCTCTCTCATCACTCCTATTCAATATCATATTGAAAGTTCTAGCCAGAGCACTCAGGAAAGAAAAACAAAAATCTTCAATTAGGAAAGGAGGAAGTCAAATGATCTCTATTTGCAGACAACATGAGTGTATATTTAGAAGACCCCATCATCTCAGCCCAAAATCTCCTGAAACTGATAAGCAACTTCAGCAAAGTCTTAAGATACAAAATCAATGTGCAGAAATCACAAGCATTCCTGTACACCAGTAACAGATTTAAACAGAGCCCAATCAAGAATGAACTGCCATTCACAATTGCTACAAAGATAATAAAATAACTGACAAAGGATGTAAAGGACCTCTTCAAGGAGAACTAGAAACCACTGCTCAACAAAATAAGAGAGGACACAAACAGATGGAAAAACATTCCATGCTCACGGTTAGGAAGAATCAATATTTTGAAAATGGCCATACTGCCCAAAGTAATTGATAGATTGAACACAATCCCCATCAAGCTACCTGTGACCCTCTTTATAGAACTGAAAATACCACCTTAAACTTCATATGGAACCAAAAGAGAGCCCCCATAGCCACATCAATTCTAAGCAAAAAGAACAAAGCTGGAGACATCACACTGCCTGACTTCAAACTATACTACAAGGCTACAGTAATCAAAATAGCATGATACTGGTACCAAAACAGAGATATAGACCAATGGAACAGAACAGAGGCCTCAGAGGCAACAAAACACATCTACAACCATCCAATCTTTGACAAACCCGACAAAAACAAGCAATGGGGAAAAAATTCCCTGTTTAATAAATGGTGTTGGGAAAATTTGCATGTGCAGAAAGCAGAAACTGGACCCGTTCCTGACACCTTACACTAAAATTAACTCCAGATGGATTAAAGACTTAAACATAAGATCTAACACCATAAAAACCCTAGAAGAAAACCTAAGCAAAACCATTCAGGACATAGGCATAGGCAAGGACTTTATGACCAAAACACCAAAAGCATTGGCAACAAAAGCCAAAATAGACAAATGGGATCTAATTAAACTACAGAGCTTCTGTACAGCAAAAGAAACAATCATTAGAGTTAACTGGTAACCAACAGAATGGGAAAAAGTTTTTGCAATCTACCCATCTGACAAAGGGCAAATATCCAGAATATACAAAGAACTAAGACAGATTTATAAGAAAAAACAAACAAGCCCATTCAAAAGCTGGCAAAGGATATGAACAGACACTTTTCAAAAGCAGACATATATGAGGCCAACAAACATGAAAAAATGCTCATCATCACTGGTCATTAGAGAAATGCAAATCAAAACTGCATTGAGATACCATCTCACACCAGTTAGAATGGTGATCACTTAAAAATATGGAGACAACAGATGCTGGAGAGGATGTGGAGAAATAGGAACACTTTTACACTGTTGGTGGGAGTGTAAATTAGTTCAATCATTGTGGAAGACAGTGTGGCATTTCCTCAAGAATCTGAAACTAGAAATACCATTTGACCCAGCAATCCCATTACTGGGTATATATACCCAAAGAATTATAAATCATTCTATTATAAAGGCACATGAACATGTATGTTTCTTTCAGCACTATTTACAATAGCAAAGACTTGGAATCAACCCAAATGTCCATCAATGACAGACTGGACAGGGAAAATGTGGCACACATACACCATGGAATACTATGCAGCCATAAAAAATGATGAGTTCATGTCCTTTGTAGGGACATGGATCAATCTGGAAACCATCATTCTCAGCAAGCTGACACAAGAAGAGAAAATCAAACACCACATGTTTGATTTTCTCATAGGTGGGTGTTGAACAATGAGAACACAGGGACACAGGGAGAGGAGCATCACATACTGTGGTCTATTGGGGGGGACTAGGGGAGGTACAGTGGGGGGTAGTGAGTCGGGGAGGTCTAACATGGGGAGAAATGCCAGCTATAGGTGATGATGATGAAGGCAGCAAACCATATTGCTGTGTATGTACCTATGCAACAATCCTGCATGTTCTTCACATGTACCCCAGAACCTAAAATGCAATAAAATATATATATTTTTAAAAAAAAGAAAAACAATGAATTAGTGTCCTTTGCAGGGACATGGATGAAGCTTGAACCCATTATTCTGAGCAAACTGACACAAGAACAGAAAACCAAACACCACATGTTCTCACTCATAAGCAGGTGTTGAACAACGAGAACACATGGACACAGGGAGGGGAATATCATGCAATGGGTTCTGTTGGGGTGTGGGGTCTAGGGGAAGAATAGCAGGGTGCAGGGAGATTGGGCAAGGATAAAATTAGGAGAAATATCTAATGTAGGTGACAGGGGGATTGAGGCAGCAAACCACCATGGCAGGTATATACCTATGTAAAAATCCTGCAAGATCTGTACATGTATCCTAGAACTTAGAGTATAATAATAAAAAAGAATATGGGGTCATGCATGTTAGGAATGTCAAAGAACACACCACTCATGACTATATGCTAAGAGAACTTAAACTTTCAAAAGTTGGAAAAGATAATATGGAAAAATCATCTGGCAATACCACTTTTGGACCTGGCTGGACCATGGAGTGCCCAGAGACTCCAGGGTCATCCTGGACTTCCTGGAGAAGGTGCACCATAAGCAGGAGAGCATCATGGATGCAGGGCCAGTGATGAAGCACTGCTGTACTGGAATTAACTGGACAGGGATGTTCATTGTGATTGATATTCTTATTGACATCATCAGAGAGAAAGCGTTGACTATGATATTGATGTTCCCAAAACCATCCAGATGATGCAGTCTCAGAGATCAGGAATGGTCCAGACAGGAGCATAGTACCAATTTAGCTATATGGCAGTCCAACATTACTTTGAAACACTACAGTGCAGGATTGAAGAAGCGCAGAAAAGCAAGAGGAAAGGGCACAAATATACAAATATTAAATATTCTCTAGCAGACCAGATGAGTAGAGCTCAGAGTCCCCTCCTGCCTTGTAGTTCAATGCCACTCTGTGCAGAAATGAGAGGAGACAATTCTAGAGTCTATAAAAATGTGGGTCTGATGCAACAGCACAAAAGTTTCTGATGAGAAAATCTGCCAAAACATGAGAACAGAAATAGATAAGGACTTTCACCCTCTCCCTAAAAAGATCAAGAACAGACACAAGAAAGTTTATGTGAAGACAGAATTTGGGTTTTGAAGGCTTGCATTGTGGTTGACTACCTCTTTATAAGCAAAATTTGAAACCATTTAAAGACCACTGTGTTTTAATTCAATAATACCTGCTTCCCAATTACTTATTTCCTCAGATAAGAAGAAATCATCTCTACAATGTAGATAATGTTATATTTTATAGAATTTTGTTTTAAATTTAGGATGCAGTTAAATTGTATGCTATATTTTGCAGATTATGGGGATTCAAATTCTAGTTATAGGCTTTTTTTTTCTTTTTATAACCTTAACCAGTTTAATTTTTTTCTCATTGTGGGGGATGATAAGAAGAAATAATATGAAAAAATTAAGTAACCATATCCTAGAAAAGTGAGAACAGTCTCATTTACCATCATGTATTCAGTAATGGATGATTCAACTGATGGCTTCTATTTTTGGCTAAATGAAAATTAAGCCAGTGCCTGAGACTGTCAGAAGCTGACTGGTCTACCTTTGCATTGGCATTAAAGAGTCTTAGAAAAAGAATCATGGAATTTATAAATTAAGATAAGAGATGTGGCTTTTTATTTTCAGTCGATGACCAATTACAGTTCAGCTGTTGACTGAGAAGTTTGTAGTGGGTAAACATTTGCCATATCTTCTTTTCATTTGAGTAATTCTCTTGCACTTAGAAAAAAAGGCATCTATAAATGACCAGAGTTTTGGTTATCAAATGCTGCTGGCACTTACCCCAAAACTTTAGTGGCTTAAAACAACCCCACCCCTAACTGTTCTTCCATCTGAGCTGGGTTCAGCTGGGCTGTTCTTCTATGAGTCTGCAGGTGACCACTCATGTGGTCAGCAAGTTGGCAGAGAGACTGGGATGGCTGAGCTTCTCTCTCTAGTCCTGAGGCTCTCCTTCTCCATGTAGTCTCTTTCAGTGGCCTAGATGGCAGGGTAGCTAGACCTCTCCCATGTAGCTTAGAGCTCCCAAGAGCTCAAAAGCAGAAATGGTCAGGCCTTTTGAAGACTTAAGTCCAGAATTGTCACAGTGTCCCTTCTACTGCCCTCTACTGGTGATGATGATGATTTTTTTCTAATCAGAAGAGAATTGAAGTATGCCTTCTACTTACTAAACAACTCACAAGCTCAGCCCAGATTCAAGAAAAGGGTGTTAAGTGGAGGTGCAGTTAATTGGGGACTAGTCCAACAAATGGTCACAACCAGTACCATGGAAAACTAAAGATACTAGCAAAAGTAGAAGTTGCTATTGGCCTTGGGAAGCTGAGGCTGCTTACGGTACCTGGGACAAGCTAAAAGTCAGACTGAGAAATAAAGAGAGAGCCTTCAAGAAGCTTCCTGAATGATTTCTGCCAGCCCTGACCCTATTTTTGGAACCAGAACTTGGGGAAACTGATCTGGACATATATTTAGGGACACAGACCTTTTGAGAGGACTAACCCACCAGAGCACCCCCAGACTTGGGAAATATGACACTTTTTTAATGCCACTGGTTTTTAGCCAGGCCACAGTGAGAACAAACAGCCCTAACAGGCCTCCAGCCAGATTTAACTAGCTCATTTTTGTTTCAGCCAACTGGTAAGATTTGCTGATGTTCTACCTTAAGTGCCAAAGACATCCTTCATATGCCGAATCATCATTCAGTGCATATATTTTAATTAAAATATCATTGGTTTACTTTTGTAATGCTAATAAAATGCTATGGTGTCTTTTTCATGAAGTTATAGTCTCCTTGGGTTCATCTGACTTTGACTCCTGAAAGGAAGGCCTAGATCTAGCCCTGATAGTAGTTCCTTTCTGAGGTCTCTCAGTCCCTTGAGACCCTGAGGTAGTTTGGCTGCCATTCTTACAGACAAAAGGTACATTAGTCCCAACCACTGATCCCCCAATATTCATTGAACTTTGAGTTGCTTCAGAACACAGGTGTGGCATGAAGGTATTCTCTTATTAGATAAATATCATGACTACTGTCTTCTTGTCAAATTTGTAAAGAAAATGATTCTAGTTCAGTATTTGCAGTAAGAAGCTTGGATCCTTTTCTTTTTGTTGTATTGTTACATTGATTCATTCTCCATTTTGCTTTGGTTTTTTCTTGACTTGACTTTGGGGATAAAGTCTTTCACAAGAACACAAGAGTTTGTGTGTACAAATGTATCTCCTGCATTAACATCTCTGCCTGTTGCTTAGGATCAGTTGTTTTTATACTCAGAATGGAAATTCCTGATCTTGGCTACCTTTGTTTGTTGTGAGATATTGATGTTATTTAGATTTCCCTCTATGAGGTCACCAAACTATCCTGTTCTTACATAAACTTAGGCCAAGACCAGAGTTATCATAGTCCCTAGGTTGTTAAGGCTTATTATGTGTTTGGTAAAAGACAATCGCAGATTCTCAGATGAGATTACTTTAAAAGAGAGAATCAGACAGAGAGGCTGGGATAATGGAAAAAGCTTGAGATGCAGGTTTAAAAATAGTCATGGAAATAAAAGTTCCAAAGAGGTGATTTCTGAGGCAGTCAGAGAGCCCAGGGACAGAGGAGTCAATAATTGATGAATCACGTTATTTGGAAAGTTAGTAAGACAGACACATGGAGGCCATCTACTTCTAGGTTGCTGATAGGTATTAAATATATGCAATATTCCACAGCTTACTGAGGATTATAAAATTATAAGCATAAGATTTTATAT
This sequence comes from Saguinus oedipus, assembly GCA_031835075.1. Lineage (NCBI taxonomy): Eukaryota > Metazoa > Chordata > Mammalia > Primates > Cebidae > Saguinus > Saguinus oedipus. Next base: position 100,176,094 of record CM063179.1, on the reverse strand, counting down.
TTTGGGGTGAAAGAATTATTGGACACATGATATTGGGGTTTAAGAAAATTTCACAGTCTTAATAGCTTTTAAAAATAAAATAAAAGGTGCTTCATGTCTAGTGTGTGGCCCTTCTGAAACCTACAGCCATCTCTCCCACAGAAATCAAGGTCTTTTCAAATGTGTCTAAATGGGGATGAGAAAACATGGGTAGGACTTTCTTGGTGTGTGTGCATTCTTTAAAGAGACAAGTTATTTAAAAAAAAAAAAAAAACCAACCAAGAAAATGATCAAGATCATTTTTAGAGGTTATTTTACTGGGGATTTTAAGAACTAATAACATCTTGAGCTATCTTTAGTTCAGGGGAATGAGGAAAGGTTTGCAACTGTGAAGTGCTTTGCTGTAGCTTAGTATCCATAAGGGAAATGTAGATTGTAGACATGACTACAAAAGCAATGCAATTTTTGTTTTCTGTATGTTGTTGGGGGGAATCAAGTTTTACATATAGCAAGCACATGGCCTCCCTGATGTCAGGATGCCTTTGCTAGGATCTGTATTTGCCCTTAATTTTGTTGAAATCTTTGTTTCTTCTTCTTCTTGAAAAGTAATTTCCAAAATATAGTTTATTGTATCTTTCACCACTAAAAAATTGTTCCATTTTTACTATGGCCAGTTCACACAAGACAAAACTATCAAGCAGTTGTTTTACATGTGTTGTATAACTTTTATGTGTTGTATAACCACAGCTCAGTAAGACCTATTCAGGGAGACTGTGTCACTAGACTCTTTTCTCACTGGGCAAGGCATCTCTGAAAAAAGGCAGCAGCCCATCAAAGACTTATAAATAAAGCCCCCACCTTCCTGGGACAGAGCACCTAGGAAAAGGGGCAGTTGTGAGTACAGCTTTAGCAGACTTAAGGGTTCCTGCCTGGCAGCTCTGAAGAAAACAGCGGATCTCCCAGCACAGTGTTCAAGCTCTAATAATGGACAGACTGCCTCCTCAAGTGGCTCTCTGACCCTTGTGTATCCTGACTGGGAGGCAACTCCCAGAAGGGGCCAACAGAAACCTCATACAGGGGAGCTCTGGCTAGCATCTGGCAGGTACCCTTCTGGGACAAAGCTACCAGAAGAAGAAACACACAGCAATCTTGCTGTTCTGCTGGTGATTCTCAGGCAAGCAGGGTTATGAGTGGAACACCAGGAAACTCCAGCAGAGCTGCAGCAGAGGGTCCTGACTGTTAAAAGGAAAACTAACAAACAGAAAGAAATAGTTTTAACATGAACAAAAACAACATCCACTAAGAGACCCCATCCAAAGGTCACCAACTTCAAAGACCAAAGGTAGATAAATCCATGAATATAAAAAGAATGTGCAAAAAGGCTGAAAATTTCAAAAAACTTAAAGTCTCTTCTCCTACAAAAGATCACATCTCCTCACCAGCAAGGAAACAAAACCAGACAGAGTATGAGTTTGACAAATTGACAGAAGCAGGCTTCAGAAGGTGGGTAATAACAAACTTCTCCAAGCTAAAGAAACGTCCTAACCCAATACGAGGAAGCTAAGAATCTTGAAAAAAAGGTTAGACAAAATGCTAACTAGACTAGCCAGTGTAGAGAAGAACATAAATGACCTGATGGAGGTGAAAAACACAGCAGAAGAACTTTGTGAAACATACACAAGTTTCAATACCTGAATCAATCAAGTGGAAGAAAGAATATCAGAGATTGAAGATAAAGCCAATGAAATAAAGTGTGAAGACAAGATTAGAGAAAAAAGAGTAAAAATAAATGAACAAAGCCTACAAGAATTACAGGATTATGCAAAAAAAAAAAATTATGTTTGATCAATGTACCAGAAAGTAATGGGGCAAATGAACCACACTGGAAGACACTCTTCATGATATTATCCACGAGAACTTCCCCAGTCTAGCAAGGCAGGCCAACTTTCATATGATACTCCTTGAGAAGAGCAATCCTGAGACACATAATCATCAGATTCATCAGTGTTGAAATAAAGAAAAATATGTGAAGGGCAGCCAGAGAAAAAGGTCAGGTTACCCACACAAGGAAGCCCTTCAGACTCATAGCAGATCTCTTGGCAGAAATTCTACAAGCCAGAAAAAAGTGGGGGCCATATTCAACATCCTTAAAGAAAAAAACTTTAAACTTAGAATTTCATATCCAGCCAAACTAAGTTTGATAAGTGAAGAAGAAATAAAATCCTTCACAGGCAAGCAACTGCTGAGAGATTTTGTAACCACCAGGCTGGCCTTGCAAGAGCTCCTGAAGGAAGCATTAAACATGGAAAAATGTTTATGGTCTTTTGGGGAGGACTAGGGGAGGGACAGCAGTGGGTAGGGAGTTAGGGAGAGATTAAAATGGGTAGAAATGCCAGGTATAGGTGACAGGGATGGAGGCAGCAAAACACATTGCCATGTATGTACATATGCAGCAATCCTGCATGTTCGGCACATGTACCCCAGAACCTAAAGTGCAATAAAATATATATTTTAAGAAATCTGGAAAGGAGGGGATCTAAGATGGCAGAGTAGTAATGGCTCTGGATTGCAGCTCCCAGCGAGCACATGGAGGGTGAGTGGTCACTGTATTTCCAGATGGATTTTTATTGCTCACAGACCAGGAGATTCCCGGGCAGAGGAGCACCATGGGTCTCCAGCGTGACTGTTTTGGCCAGCACAGTGGCTCTCTGATCAAAAAACTCACACAGATGCAGGCACTGTTTCAGCTGGCGACTGGAGTGCCTGGGAGACAGAGTTGCCCATTCAACTGATAAAAAGGGGACTGAAACAGGGAGCCAGGCCAGGAAATTCCAGGGTGAAAAAGTGCCATGAGTCTCCAGCACAGCTGTTTCAGCCAGTGCAGAGGGTCTCCACACAAAATCTCACACAAATCTGGGCACCTTTTCAACAGGTGACTAAAGCACCTGGGAAACAGAGTCGCCCATTCAACTGATAAAAGGGGGATGGAAACAGGGAGCCAGGCCAGGAGAATCCTGGGCAGAAAAGCACCTCCAACAGAGCTAGCACAGTGGGACTCCGCACAAAATCTCACACAAATCCAGGTGCCTTTTCAACTGGTGACTGGAATGCCTGGCAGACAGAGTCACCCATTCAACTAAAAAAAAAAGGGAACTGAAACAGGGGGCCAGGCCAGGAGATGTCCAGGTGAAAAAATGCCTGCAGCATGACTATTTCAGCTGGTGCAATGGGTCTCAACACAAGAACTCACATAAATCTGGGTGCCATTTCAACTGGTGCCTGGAATGCCTGGAAAACAGAATCACCTGTTCAACTGAAAAAAAGGGATCTGAGGCAGTGAGCCAGGTGATCAGGCATGGCCAGTCCCACCCCCACAAAGACCAGCAATCTGAAATGCTCTGGATTTCACAGCAAGCACAGCTGAACCTGAGATGGTCCAGCTCTGCGGGGAGAGTCATCCGCCATTACCAAGGCAGTCCACCACTACTGAGGTGGTCTACCATTGCTGAAATGGTCCACCATTGCCAAGGCAGTCTGCCATTACAGAGGTGGGCCACCATTGCTGAGGCAGTTCTAACCATAACCCTATAAACAGGACTGCAGGGAATTTCACATGGCAGCTGGGCAGAGCCCACGGCAGATCAGCAATGCCTCTGCTGGAAGACTGACTAGGCTGCCTCCTTGCTGGGCAGGACATCCCTGAAAAAAGGCAGCAGCACAAAAGAAACTTATAAATAAAAACCCTACCTTCCTGGGAGAGAGCAACTGGGTGGGGGAAAGGTCGTTATGAGTTCTTCTGAGGCAGACTTAAATACCTGCCCAGCAGCTCTGAATGGAAAAATGGAGCTCACACCTCAGCACTTGAGATCCTATAAAGGACAGACTCTCTCCTCGAGCAGCTCCCAGATCCCTTTATATGCCTGAAAAAAAGGCAGCAGTACAACAGAAACTCATAAATAAAGCCCTAAATCCCTGGAACAGAACACCTGGGGGGAAAAATGATTTATAAGTTCTGCTGCAGCAGACTTAAACATACCTGCTCAGCAGCTCTAAATAAACAATGGAGCTCAAAGCTCAGCACTTGATCTCCTATAAAAAACAGACTGTCTCCTCAAGCAGCTCCCTGACCCCCATATATCCAAAGAGTCACCTCATAAAGGAGAGCTCAGACTGACATTTGGTGGCTATCCTTCTAGGACACAGATAGCAGAAGAAGAAACTGGCAGCAACCCTTACTATTCTGCAGCTGCTGCAGGTGTTCCTGAGGCAAGCAGGGCTTGGAGTGGACCTCAGCAGTCCTACAGCAGAGGGGCCAGACTGCTAGAAGGAAAATTAAGAAACAGAAAGAAGTAACTTCATCATCAACAAACTGGACATCCACTCAGAGACCCATCTGAAAGTCAACAACTACAAAGATGAAAAGTGGATAAATCCACAAAGATGAGAAGAAACCAGCTCAAAAAGTATGAGAACACCTGAAACCAGAATGCCTCTCCTCCTGCAATGGATCACAACTCCTCACCAGCAAGGTAACAAGACTGAATGGAGAATGAGTGTGATGAATTGACAGAATCATCAGGCTTCAGAAGGTGGGTAATAAGAAACTTCTGTGAGCTAAAAGAACACGTTCTAAGCCAATGCCAAGAAACTAAGAACATTGAAAAAAGATTTGATGAAATGCTGACAACAGACAACTTAGGAATATAAGTGAATTGATGGAGCTTAAAAACAAAACATGAGAACTTTGTGAAGCATACACAAGTTTCAACAGCTGAATTGATCAAGCAGAAGAAAGAATATCAGAGGTCAAAGATCAACTCAATGAAATAAAATGAGAAGACAAGATTAGAGAAAAAAGGGCAAAAAGAAATGAAAAAAGTTTCCAAGAAATATGGGACTATGTGAAAAGACCTAATCTACATTTGATAGGTGTACCTAAATGTGACAAAGAGAATGAATCCAAGTGGAAAATACTCTTCAGGATACAATCCAGGAAAACTTCCCCAACCTAGCAAGGCAGGTCAATATTCAAGTCCAGGAAATACAGAGAACACCACAAAGATATTCCTCAAGAAGAGCAACCAAGGCACATAATTGTCAGATTCACCAGGGTTTAAATGAAGCAGAAAATGCTAAGGGAAGCCAGAGAGAAACTTCGGTTTACCCACAAAGGGAAGCCCATCAGACTCACAGCAGATCTCTCAGGAGAAACCCTACAAAACAGAAGAGAGTGGGGGTCAATATTCAACATCCTTAAAGAAAAGAACTTTCAACCCAGATTTTCATATCCAGCCAAACTAAGCTTCATAAGTGAAGAAAAAACAAATCCTTCGTGAACAAGCAAGTACTCAGAGATTTCATCACCACCAGGCCTGCTTTACTAGAGCTCCTGAAAGAGGCACTACACATAGAAATGAACAACCAGTACCAGCCACTCCAAAAACATACCAAATGATACAGAGCATCAACACAATGAAGAAACTGCATCAACTAATGGGCAAAACAGCCAGGTAGCATCAAAATGGCAGTATCAAATTCACACGTAACAATATTAACCCTAAATGTAAATGGGCTAAATGCCCCAATCAAAAGACACAGACTGGAAAATTGGATAAAAAGCCAAAACCAATCCTGGTGTGCTGTATCCAGGAAACCCAGAGGATACACATAGGCTCAAAATAAAGTGATAGAGGAAGATTTACCAAGCAAATAGAGAGCAAAAAAAAGCAGGAGTTGCATTCCTAGTCTCTGATAGAATAGACGTAAAACCAACAGAAATCAAAAGAGACAAGGTAGGACATTAAATAATGGTAAAAAAGTCAATGCAACAAGAAGAGCTAATGATCCTAAATATATATGCACCCAATACATAGCATGCAGATACATAAAGCAAGTTCTTGATGACTTACAAAGAGATTTAGACTCCCACACAATAATAGTTGGAGACTTTAACACTCCACTGTCAATATTAGACAGATCAATGAGACAGAAATTAACAAAGATATCCAGGACTTGAACTCAGACCTGTACTAAGCAAACCTAATAGACATTTACAGAACTCTCCACCCCAAATCCATGGAATATACATTCTTCTCAGCACCACATCACACATACTCTAAAACTGACCACATAATTGGAAGTAAATCACTCCTCAGCAAATGCAAAAGAACGAAAATCATAACAAACAGTCTCTCAGACCACACTGCAATCAAGCTGGAACTCAGATTTCAGAAACTAACTCAGAATCACACAGCTTCTTGGAAACTGAACATCTGGCTCTTGAATGTTGACTGGATAAACAATGAAATGAAGGCAGAAATAAAGATGTTCTTTGAAACCAAAGAAAACAAAGACACAACATACCAGAATCTCTGGGACACATTTAAAGCAGTGTCTAGAGGAAAATATATACCAGTAAATGCCCACATGAGAAAAAAGAAAAAATCTAAAATTGACACCCTATCCTCAAAATTGAAAGAGCTAGAGGAGTAAGATCAAAAAAACCCAAAACCTAGCAGAAGACAGAAAATAACTAAGATCAGAGCAAAACTGAAGAAGATACACACAAAAACCCTACAAAAAATTAATAAATCCAGGAGTTGTTTTTTCAAAAAGATCAACAAAATAGACAGACCACTAGCCAGATTAATAAAAAAGAAAAGAAAGAATAATCAAATAGATGCAATAAAAATGATAAAGGGGATATCACCACAGATTCCACCATCAGAGATTACTACAAACAACTCAATGCACATAAACAGGTAAACCTGGAAGAAATGGATAAATTCCTGGACACTTGCATCTGCCCAAGCCTAAACCAGGAAGAAGTCAAAACCCTGAATAGACCAATAACAAGGGCTAAAGATGAGGCAGAAATTAACTGCCTACCCACCAAAAAAAGCCCAGGTCCAGATGGGTTCACAGCCAAATTCTACCAGGCATACAAAGAGGAGCTGGTACCACTCCTTCTGAAACTATTCCAAACAATACAAAAAGAGGGCAGCTGATGAGAGAAGAATGACAGAGCAAGATGGCTGTTTAGGAACAGCTCAGGATTGCAGCTCCCAGTGAAAGCGCAGAGGGTGAGTGGACACTGCATTTGCTGACGGATCTTTATTGCCCACAGACAAGGACATTCCCAGGTGGAGGAGCCCCGTGGGTCACCAATGTGGCTGTTTTGGCCAGTGTGGCTGTTTTGCCAGTGCCCCGGCACGGTGGTTCTCCATACGAAATATGCTGTTCTGGTTGCCCTTTTAAGCTAGCAATTGGAGCTCTGGGAAGACAGATTTGCCCACTCATCTGATTAAACAGGGAGCTGAAACAAAGAGTCAGGCCAGGAGATTCCCAGGCAAAAAAAAAGCACCACGAATCTCAGTGCTATTGTTTCAGCCAGTGCAGGGAGTCACCGCACGGGAAATCACACAGATCCTGGTGCCTTTTCAGCAGGCAACTGGAACACTTGGGAGAGAGTAAACTGTTCAACTTAAAAAAAAAAAGGCTCTGAGGCAGAAAGCCAAGTGATCAGGTTTGGTGGGTCCCACCCCCACAAAAAAAAAATGCAACTGGAAACACTCGGGATTGAGAGTTTCATGGCAAGCACAGCTAAACCCAGGACAGTCCAGCTCTGCTGGGGAGGGGCATCCGCCATTACAGAGGCTCTCCAGCCCTGCGAAGGTAGTCTGCCATTGCTGAAGCAGCCTGCCATTGCCAAGGCAACATGCCATAACAGAGAGTCTGCCATTACAGAGGCAGGCCACCATTGCCGAGGCAGTTCTAACCATACCCATATAAATAGGACTGCAGGGAAGTTCACAGGGTAGCAGAGTGGAGCCCACAGCAGCTCACCAAAGCCTCTGCAGGCAGACAGGTGACTAGGCTGCTTCCTTGCTGGGCAGGGCAGCCCTGAAAAAAACAAGGCAGCAGCAACAGGGAAACTCATAAATAAAGCCCTAACACCCAGGGATAGAGCACCTGTGGAAAAAAACGGGGTTTATGAGTTCTGCTGCAGCAGACTTAAACATACCTGCCCAGCAGCTCTAAAAGAACAATGGAGCTCACAGCTCAGCACTTGAGCTCCTATAAAGAACAGACTGTCTCCTCAAGCAGCTCCCTGACCCCCATATATCCAAAGAGTCACCTCATAAAGAATTGATCAGACTGACATTTGGCAGGCATCATTCTAGGACAAAGAGAGCAGAAGAAGAAACTGGTAGCAACCCTTACTGTTCTGCAGCTGCTGGTGATCCCCAGGCAAGCAGGGCCTGGAGTGGGCCTCAGCAGTCCTACAGCAGAGGGGCCAGACTGCTAAAAGGAAAACTAAGAAACAGAAAGAAGTAACTTCATCGTCAACAAACTGGACGTCCATTCAGAGACCCAATCTGAAAATCAGCAACTACACAGATGACAGGTGGATAAATTCACAAAGATAGAAAAAAACCAGCACAGAAAGGAGGAAAACACCCGAAACCAGAACACCTCTCCTCCTACAAGAATCACAACTACTCACCAGCAACAGAACAAGGCTGGATGGAGAATGAGTGTAATGAAATGACAGAATCAGACGTCAGAAGTGGGTAATGAGAAACTTCCATGAGCTAAAAGAACATGTTCTAACTCAATGCAAAGAAACTAAGAACCTTGAAAAAAGATTTGATGAAATGATAACAAGAATGGACAACTCAGAGAGGAATATAAGTGAATAGATGGAGTTGAAAAACACAACATGAAAACTTCATGAAGCATGCACAAGTTTCAACAGCTGAATTGACCAAGCAGAAGAAAGGATATCAGAGGTCGAAGATCAACTCAATGAAATAAAATGACAAGGCAAGATTAGAGAAAGAAGGGTAAAAAGGAATGAACAAAGTCTCCAAGAAATATGGGACTATGTGAAAAGACCTAATCTACATTTGACAGGTGTACCCGAATATGACAGAGACAATGAATCCAAGCTGGAAAATACTCTTCAGGATATTATTCAGGAAAACTTCCCCAACCTAGCAAGGCAGGCCAATATTCAAGTCCAGAAACTACAGAAAACACCACAAAGATATTCCTCAACAAGAGCAACCCCAAGGCACATAATCGTCACATTTATCAGGATTAAAATGAAGGAGAAAATGCTAAAGTCAGCCAGAGAGAAATGTCGGCTTACCCACAAAGGGAAAAATCCCTTGGCAAAAATCCTACAAGCCAGAAGAGAGTGGGGGCCAATATGCAGCATCCTTAAAGAAGAGAACTTTCAACCCAGATTTTCATATCCAGCCAAAACAAGCTTCATAAGTGAAGAAAAAATGAAATCCCTTGCAAACAAGCAAGTACTTAGAGATTTTCTCACCACCAGGCCTGCTTTACAAGAGCTCCTGAAAGAGGCACTACACATAGAAAGGAACAACCAGTACCAGCCATTCTAAAAACATACCAAATGCTAAAGAGCATCAACAAAATGAAGAATCTGCATCAACCAACAGGCAAAACAGCCAGCTAGCATCAAAATGACAGTATCAAATTCACACATAACAATATTAACCCTAAATGTAAATGGGCTAAATGCACCAATCAAAAGACACAGACTGGCAAATTGGATAAAAAACCAAAACCCATCCGTGTGCTGTATCCAGGAAAACCATCTCACATGCAAGGATACACAAAGGCTCAAAATAAAGGGATGGAGGAAGATTTACCAAGCAAATGGAGAGCAAAAAAAAAGCAGGAGTTACAATTCTGATCTCTGATAAAATAGACTTTAAAGCAACAAAGATCAAAAGAGACAAAGAAGGACATTACATAATGGTAAAAAGATCGATACAACAAGAAGGGCTAACCATCCTAAATATACATGGACCCAATGCAGGAGCACCCAGATACATAAGGCAAGTTTTTAATGACGTACAAAGAGATTTAGACTCCCACACAATAATAGTGGGAGACTTTAACAGTCCACTGTCAATATCAGACAGATAAACCAGACAGAAAATTAACAAGGATATCCAGGACTTGAACTCAGACCTGGAACAAGCCAACCTGATAGACATTTACAGAACTCTCCACCCCAAATCCACAGAATATACATGCTTCTCAGCACCACATTACACCTACTCTAAAATTGACCACATAATTGGAAGTAAATCACTCCTCAGAAAATGCAAAAGAATGAAAAACATAACAAACAGTCTCTCAGACCATAGTGCAATCAAGTTAGAACTCAGAATTCAGAAACTAACTCAGAACCACACAGCTTCATGGAAACTGAACAACTGGCTCTTGAATGTTGACTGGATAAACAATGAAATGAAGGCAGAAATAAAGAAGTTCTTCAAAACCAACAAGAACGAAGACACAACATAACAGAATTTCTGGGACACATTTAAAGCAGTCTCTGGAGGAAAATATATAGCAATAAGTGCCCATATGAGAAGAAAGGAGAGATCCAAATTTTACATTCTGTCATCAAAATTGAAAGAGCTAGAGGAGCAAGATCAAAAAAAAAATCAAAACCTAGCAGAAGACAGGAAATAACTAAGATCAGAGCAGAACTGAAGAAGACAGAGAAACAAAAATCCCTTCAAAAAATCAATAAATCCAGGAGTTGGTTTTTTGAAAAGATCAACAAAATAGACAGACCACTAGCCAGATTAATTAAAAAAAAAAGGAGAATAACCATATAGATGCAATAAAAAAGATAAAGAGGACATCACTGCAGATTTCACAGAAATTCAAACCATCATCAGAGAATATTACAAACAACTCTATGCACATAAAGAAGTAAACTGGGAAGAAATGGATAAATTCCTGGACACCTGCCTCCTTCTAACCCTAAACCAGGAGGAAGTCGAAACCCTAAATAGACCAATAACAAGATCTGAAGTTGAGGAAGCAATAAAGAGCCTACCACACAAAAAAAACCCAGGTCCAGATGGGTTCACAGCCGAATTCTACCAGACACACAAGGAGGAATTCTTACCATTTCTTCTGAAACTATTCCAAACAATCCAAAAAGAGGGCATCCTTCCCAAATCATTTCATGAGACCAACATCATCCTCATACCAAAACCTGGCAGAGACTCAACAAGAAAAGAAAACTTCAGGCCAATATCCATGATGAACATAGATGCAAAAATCTTCAATAAAATACTGGCAAACCGATTGCAACAGCACATCAAAAATCTTATCCATCATGATCAAGTAGAATTTATCACAGGGATGCAAGGCTGGCTCAACATATGCAAGTCTATGAACATAATTCACCATAGAAACAGAACCAAAGACAAAAACCACATGATTATCTCAATTGATGCAAAGAAGGCCTTTGACAAAATTCAACAGCCCTTTATGCTAAAAACCCTCAATAAACTAGGTATTGATGGAACGTATCTCAAATAATAAAAGCTATTTACAACAAACCAACAGCCAATATCATACAGAATGGGCTGAGAGCATTCCCTTTAAAATCTGGCACTAGAAAAGGATGCCCTCTCTCACCACTCTTATTTAATATAATACTGGAAGTTCTAGCCAGAGCAATCAGGCAAGAAAAAGAAAAAAAAAGGTATTCAAATAGGAAAGGAGGAAGCCAAATTGTCTCTATTTACAGACAACATGATAGTATATCTAGGAGACTCCATCGTCTCAGCCCAAAATCTCCTGAAACTGATAAGCAACTTCAACAAAGTCTCAGGATACAAAATCAATGTGCAAAAATCACAAGCATTCCTATACACCAATAACAAACTTAAAGAGAGCCAAATCAAGAACGAACTGCTATTCACAATTGCTACTAAGAGAATAAAATACCTAGGAATACAACTAACAAAGAATGTAAAGGACTTCTTAAAGGAGAACTCCAAATCACTGCTCAACGAAATAAGAGAGGACACAAACAGATAGAGAAACATTTCATGTTCATGGTTGGGAAGAATCAATATTGTGAAAATGGCCATACTGCCCAAAGTAATTTACAGATTCAATGCTTTCCCCATCAAGCTACCAATGACCTTCTTCACAGAACTGGAAAAAAACACCTTAAATTTTATATGGAACCAAAAGAGAGCCTGCATGGCCAAGTCATTTCTAAGCAAAAAGAACACAGTGGGAAGCATCACACTACCGGACTTCAAACTATACTACAAGGCTACAGTAATCAAAACAGCATGGTATTGGTACCAAAACAGAGATATAGACCAATGGAACAGAACAGAGGCCTCAGAGGCAACACAACATATCTACAACCATACGATCTTTGATAAACCTGACAAAAACAAGCAATGGGGAAAAGATTCCCTGTTTAATAAATGGTGTTGGGAAAACTGGCTAGCTATGTGCAGAAAGCAGAAACTGGACCCCTTCCTGACACCTTACACTAAAATTAACTCCAGATGGGTTAAAGACTTAAACATAAGACCTAACACCATAAAAACCCTAGAAGAAAATCTAGGCAAAACCATTTAGGACATAGGAGTATGCAAAGACTTCATGACCAAAACACCAAATGCACTGGCAACAAAAGCCAAAATAGACAAATGAGACTTAATCAAACTCCACAGCTTATACACAGCAAAAGAAACAGTCATTAGAGTGAATCTGCAACCAACAGAATGAGAAAAAATTTTTGCAGTTTACCCATCTGACAAAGGGCTGATATCCCCAATTTACAAAAAACTAAAACAGATTTAAAAGAAAAGAAACAAACAAGCCCATTCAAAAGTGGGCAAAGGATATGAACAGACACTTTACAAAAAAAGATATACATGAGGCCAACAAACAAGAAAAAATGCTCATCATCACTGGTCATTAGAGAGATGCAAATCAAAACCACATTGAGATACTATCTCACACCAGTTAGAATGGCGATCATTAAAAATTCTGAGACAACAGATGCTGGAGAGGATGTGGAGAAATAGGAACACTTTTACACTGCTGGTGGGAGTGAAAATAGTTCAATCATTGTGGAAGACAGTGTGGCGATTCCTCAAGGACCTAGAAATAGAAATTCCATTTGACCCAGCAATCCCATTACTGGGTATATATCCAAAGGACTATAAATCGTTCTACTATAAGGACACATGCACACGAATGTTCATTGCAGCACTATTTACAATAGCAAAGACCTGGAACAAACCCAAATGTCCATCAATGATAGACTGGACAGGGAAAATGTGGCACATATACACCATGGAATAGTATGCAGCAATCAAAAACGATGAGTTTGTGTCCTTTGTAGGGACATGGATGAACCTGGAGACCATCATTCTCAGCAAACTGTCACAAGAACAGAAAATGAAATACTGCATGTTCTCACTCATAGGCAGGTGTTAAACAATGAGAACACATGGACATAGGGAGGGGAGGACTAACACTGAGGTCTGCTGGGGAGAATATGGGAGGGACAACAGGGGGTGGGGTGTTAGGGAGAGATAGCATGGGGAGAAATGCCAGATATAGGTGAAGCGGAGGAATGCAGCAAATCACACTGGCACATGTGTACCTATGCAACTATCTTGCATGTTCTTCACATGTACCCCAAAACCCAAAATGCAATAAAAATTAAAAAATAAAAAATAAAATAAAAATAAATAAATAAATAATAAAGGAGGGCATCCTTCCCAAATCATTTTATGAGACCAACATCATAAATGTTATCATCTTGTTAACAAACCCCGACAGAGATGCAACAAGAAAAGAAAACTTCAGGCCAATATCCATGGTATACATAGATCCAAAAAGCTTCAATAAAATACTGGCAACCCGATTGCAACAGCACATCAAAAATGCCAAATGTGAGTGAAGGGGCGGAAGGCAGCAAAACACACTGCCATGTGTGTACCTATCCAACAATCTTGCATGTTCTGCACATGTACCCCAAAACCTAAAACGCAATTAAAAAAAAAAAAAAAAAAACGCTTATCCATCACGGTCAAGTAGGCTTCATCCTGGGGATATAAGGCTGATTCAACATACGGAAGTCTATAAATGTAATTTACCACATAAACAGAACCAAAGACAAAAACCACATGATTATCTCAATTGATGCAAAGAAGGCCTTTGACAAAATTCAACAGCTCTTTATGCTAATAACTCTCAATAAACTAGGTATTGATGGAACTTATCTCAAAATAATAAAAGCTATTCATGACAAACCCACAGCCAATATCATACTGAATGGGCAGTAACTGGAAGCATTCCCTTTGAAATCTGGCACTAGACAAGGATGCCCTCTCTAATCACTCCTATTCAATATAGTATTGGAAGTTCTAGCCAGAGCAATCAGGCAGGAAAAACAAATAAAGAGTATTCAATTAGGAAAGGAGGAAGCCAAAATGTCTCTATTTGCAGATGACATCATAATATATTTGGAAGACCCCATCATCTCAGCCCAAAATCTCCTGAAACTGATAAGCAACTTCAGCAAAGTCACAGTATACAAAATCAATGTGCAAAAATCACAAGCATTCCTAAACACCAATAACAGACTTAAACAGAGCCAAATCAAGAACGAACTGCCTTTGAAAATTGCTACAAAGAGAATAAAATACCTAGGAATACAACTAACAAAGAATGTAAAGGACCTCTTCAAGGAGAACTACAAACTACTACTCAATGAAATAAGAGAGGACACAAACAGATGGAGAAACATTCCATGTTCATGGTTAGGAAGAATGAATATTGTGAAAATGGCAATACTGCCCAAAGTAATTGATAGATTCAATGCTATCCCCATCAAGCTCCCTATGACCTTCTTCACCAAACTGGAAAAAAACACCTTAAACTTCATATGGAACCAAAAGAGAGCCCACATAGACAAATCAATTCTAAGCAAAAAGAACAAAGCTGGAGGCATCACACTACCTGACTTCAAACTATACTACAAGGTTATGGTAATCTAAACAGCATGGTATTGGTACCAAAACAGAGATATAGAGCAATGGAACAGAACAGAGGCCTCGGAGGCAACACCACACATCTACAACCATCTGATCTTTGACAAACCTCACAGAAACAAGCAATGGGGGAAAGATTCCCTGTTAAATAAATGGTGTTGGGAAAACTGGCTAGCCATGTGCAGAAAGCAGAAATTGGATCCCTTCCTGACACTTTACACTAAAATTAACTCGAGATGGATTAAAGACTTAAACATAAGACCTAACACCATAAAATCCCTAGAAGAAAACCTAGGCAAAACCATTTGGAACATAGGCATAGGCAAGGACTTCATGACTAAAACACCAAAAGCATTGGCAACAAAAACCAATGGGCTTTTTGTCTAAATGGGACCTAATTGAACTCCAGAGCTTTTACACAGCAAAAGAAACAATCATTAGAGTGAATCAGTCACCAACAAATTGGGAACAAAATTTTGCAATCTACCCATCTGACAAAGTGCTAATATCCAGAATTTACAAAGAACAAAAACAGATTTACAAGAAAAAAACAAACAAGCCCATTCAAAAGTGGGCAAAGGATATGAACAGACACTTTACAAAAGAAGACATACATGAGGCCAACAAACATGAAAAAATGCTCATCATCACTGGTCATTAGAGAAATGCAAATCAAAATTACATTGAGATACCATCTCACACCAGTTAGAATGGCAATCATTAAAAAATCTGGAGACTACCAAAGCTGGAGAGGATGTGGAGAAATAGGAACACTTTTATACTGTTGGTGGGAGTGTAAATTAGTTCAACCATTGTGGAAGACAGTGTGGTGATTCCTCAAGGACCTAGAAATAGAAATTCCATTTGACCCAGCAATCCCATTACTGGGTATATATCCAAAGGGTTATAAATCATTCTATTATAAGGACACATGCCCATGTATGTTCACTGCAGCACTGCTTACAATAGCAAAGACTTGGAACCAACCCAAATGCCCATCAATGATGGACTGGACAGGCAAAATGTGGCATGGATACAACATGGAATACTATGCAGCCATCAAAAATTAAGAGTTTGTGTCTTTGAAGGGATATGGATGAACCTGGAAACCATCATTGTCAGCAAACTGACACAAGAACAGAAAATAAACAAAAAGAAAATTTGAAAAAAAGATAAAAAATAAATTTAAAAAAAACAGAAAATCAAACACCACATGTTTTCACTCATAGGTGGGTGTTAAACAATGAGAATACATGGACACAGGGAGAGGAGCATCACACATTCGGGTCTGTAGTGGGGAAGTAGGGGAGGAACTGCAGGGTGTGAGGAGTTGGGGAGGGATAACATAGGGAGAAATGCGAGATATATGTGATGGGGAGGAAGGCAGCAAACCACATTGCCATGTATGTACCTATGCAACAATCTTGCATGTTCTTCACGTGTACCCCAAAATCTAAAATGCAATAAAATATACCTTTTTTAAAAAATAAAAATCTGGACGATAAAGTGAAAAAATTCCCTAGTACATAGTGCAAAATGGCAGACAGAAATAACAAAAAAGTTAAAATATAGAGGATAGATCCAAGAGATCTAGCACCTTTCTAATAAAAGTTTTGAAAGCAAAACATACAACGAAAGTGAGACTATAATAAAATGCATTTTATTAAAATGGAAAAAAAAACAACCATTATCAGCCACTGCAAAAACATAGCAAACTGTAAAGACCATCAATGCTATGAAGAAACTTCATCAACTAATAGGCAAAACAACTAGATAGAATCATAATGGCAGGATCAAATTCACACATAACAATATCGACATTAAATGTAAATGGGCTAAATGCCCCAATTAAAAGACACAGACTGGCAAATTGGATAGAGTCAAGACTTGTCAGTGTGCTGTATTCAGGAGACCCATCTCACACACAAAGACAAACATAGGCTCAAAATAAAGGGATGGAAGAAGATTTACCAAGCAAATGGGAAAAAAAAAAAGGCAAGGGTTGCAATGCTAGTCTCTGATAGAACAGACTTTAACCCAACAAAGATCAAAAGAGACAAAGGACTTTACTTAATGATAAAGGGATAAATACAACAAGAAGAGCTAACTATCCTAAGTATATCTGCACCCAGTACAGGAGCACCCAGACACATAAAACAAGTTCTTAATGACCTATAAAGAGACTTAGATTCCCACACAATAATAGTGAAAAACTTTAACACACCATTGTCAATATTAGACAGATCAACAAGACAGAAAATTAACAAGGATATCCAGGACTTAAACTCAGATCTGGACCAATAGGAACTAATAGACATCTACAGAACTGTCCACCCCATATCCACAGAGTATACATTTTTCTCAGAACCACATCACACTTATTCTAAAATTGACCACATAATTGGAAGTAAAACACTTCTCAGCAAATACAAAAGAAAAGAAATCATAACAAACAGTCTCTCAGGCCACAGTGCAATCAAATTAGAGCTCGGGATTATAAAACTCACTCAAAACTGCACAACTGCATGGAAACTGAACATGTTGCTCCTGAATGATGACTGGATAAATAACGAAATGAAGGCAGAAATAAAGATGTTCTTTGAAACCAACGAGGCCTTAGAAGTAATGCCTACATCTACAACCATCTGATCTTTGACAAACCTCACAAAAACAAACAATAGGGAAGGGATTCCCTATTTAATAAATGGTGTTGGGAAAACTGGCTAGTGTTATGCAGAAAGCTGAAACTGGATCACTTCCTTATGTCTTATACAAAAATTAACTCCAGATGGATTAAAGATTTAAATGTAAGACGTAACACCATAAAAACCCTAGAAAAAAATCCAGGCAATACCATCCAAGACATAGGCATGGGGAAGGACTTCATAACTAAAACACCAAAAGCAATGGCAACAAAAGCCTAAAGTGACAAATGGAATCTAATTAAACTAAAAAGCTGCTCAACAAAAGAATAATTAGAGTGAACCATCAACCAACAGAATGGGAACAAATTTTTGCAATCTACCCATCTGACAAAGAGCTAATATCCAGAATGTACAAATAATTTAAACAAATTTACAAGAAAAACAAAACCCCCATCAAAAAGTAGACAAAGGATATTAACAGACACTTATCAAAAGAAGACCTTTATGCAGCCAACAAACATGAAAAAAGCTCATCATCACTGGTCATTAGAGAAATGCAAATCAAAGCCACATTGAGATACCATCTCATGCCAGCTGGAATGATGATCATTAAGAACTCAGAAGACAACAGATGCTAGAAAGGATGTGTAGAAATAGGAACACTTTTACCTATTGGTGGGAGCGTAAATTAGTTCAACCGTTGTAGAAGACAGTGTGGCAATTCCTCAAGGATCTAGAAATAGAAATACCATTTGACCCAGGAATCCCATTACTGGGTGTATACCCAAAGGATTATAAATCATTCTAATATAAAGACACATTAACACATGTTTATTGTGGCACTGTTCACAATAGCGAAGACTTGGAACCAACACAAATGCCCATCAAAGATAGACTGGATAAAGAAAATGTGGCACATATATACTGAGGAATACTATACAGCCATAAAAAAGGACAAGTTTATGTCCTTTGCAGCAACATGGATGAAGCTGGGAACCATCATTCTCAGCAAACTGACATAAGAACAAAAAAAACCAAACACCACATGTTCTCACTCATGAGTGGGTGTTGAACAATGAGAACACATGGACACAGAGAGGAGAACATCACACACTGGGCCATGTCAGGGTGTGGGGGGCTAGGGGAGGGATAGCAGGGGGGTGACAGGCTAGAAGAGGGATAGTATTAAGAGAAATACCTAACATAGATGACGTGGTGATCGATGCAGCAAACCACCATGGCACATGTTAACCTATGTAACAAATATGCATGTTCTGCACATGTACCCCAGAATGTAAATTATAATAATAATTATTATAATAATAATAAAAGAAAAGAAGAAAGGATCTGGCCACTCCTGAAATGTTTCCAAGAATGTCAGTAGAGAAGAGAGCAGTCCCATAAGGTCAGACATAAAGAGTAGGGTCACTCACCCTTGGTTTTTCTCAACTCCTCCAAAAGGTAGCGGGCTTCCTCTTGAACACGGTCCTCAATGCTCCTCTTCCCCATCCCAAAATTCCTCAGGGTCATGAGGGAGAAACGCCGGATCTCCTTCCACCTGTTTCCATTGCTGAAAATTATTCCTAACAGGAAGAGAAACATAAACTAGGAGGAATATCCCAGGCAAAAAAGGAAGCTGACACTGGGCAGCCACATAGATGGGCCAAGCTCTGCCCAAGGAGCTCTGCAAGTCTCTGTTTTCCATCCTCCCCACCCCCAAGACCAATGCTGAAACAGGCACATGCACAGCTACCGTATTCTCTGTTAGCTCTTTCAGCCACTGGGATATGGCCTCTTCCAGAAAACTGATCCCCAAAATCAATCAGGGCTTCCTTCACTACTTCATATCCATGCAGCACCACTGTGCGTTTCAGGCCAAAATACAGAGTGAATACAGGGCCATAAACTTTTGAGAACTAGAAAAGGAGATATAGATAACAGCAAATTAAGTCACCATTTTGTCCGCTTTTGTCCACTTACTGAGCCTATCTAGGATTAATATTTTCATTGTATTTGTATGCTTTTATTCAACCACATAGGCTTCAAATATTTCTGAATTTTATATATAAACATGATGATGGCTATTATGCTGAACTTTATATATAAACATGATTATGATTAATCGGTTATAATATAATTATTATATATATTATTATAATGATGATTAATTTACTTGCCACTCAGATGGTCTACAATGCAAAAGGCAATGGTTAAACAATTGCTACACAGATTACAATTAATCCTCACATCAGCATATTCAGCAGGTCTATTGCTCTATTTTTAACAAAGAAACTGAGCTCAGAGAATGATAAATTTATTTTGTGTCCCACAGCTAACCCAAATTTGAAATTTTACTTATTCAAACACTGATGCTTGAGAAATTTATCAGCACTCTTGTGTCCACCTTAAGACCAATACCCAATTTCAAGAACTAACAATTTCCTGGTCTAATAGCCTTTTATGATTAACATGCATCATAGCATTCATAGTAAAAATACTTCTCTATTACTCCACCTCGGACTCCCAAAAGCCCACATAGAGGCCCCCTTTGCTGGATCAATAGTCCTCACAGCAGTACTCCTAAAATTAGGTTGCTATGGGATTATAAGAATCACCTTAATCCTTAACCCCCTAACAGAGTTTATAGCTTATTTCTCATACTATCCCTATGAAGAATAATCATAACAAGCTCCATTTGTGCCAAACTAATCTAAAATCACTGATTACTTACTATTCCATAAGCCATAAAGCACTTGTTATCATAGCTATTTTCTTTCAAATGCCCTGAAGTTTTACAGGTGTAACCACCCTAATAATTGCCCATGGACTAACCTCATCCCTATTAGTCTGCCTTACAAACTCAAACCACAAATGAGTTCACAGCCAAACCATACTACTAACATGGGGCCTTCAAACACTTCTCCCCCAATTGATGACTCCTAACTAGAATTGCCAACCTTGCCCTTCCCCCTAACATCAATCTAGTAGGAGTGCTCTTCATAACTATAGCCTCGTTCTCTTGATCTAATCATACCATCATGCTTATAAGACTTAATATACTAATCACAGACCTTTACTCTCTGTATATGCTAATTATTACAAAATGAGGGGTATTCATATTTATATTAACTCCTAAACCATCTTTCAAATGAGAAAATACCCTATACTTACATGTCTTCCACCCCTCTTCCTACTATCACCAAACCCTAAGGTCATTTGGGGTTTATATATTGTAGCTCCAGTTTAATTAAAACATTAGTTTGTGGATCTAATAATGGAAGTCTATAATGTCTTATCTACCACTTATCTGCTTTTGCTTGTCCTGAACCCACAGCTATTTCCTTGACAACAGGCATAAATTAATTCTTCAGGGAAGTTCAATTTTCAAAGCTACTCTGAATAAAACACATGGTTAATATAGTAGAGGGCTTATTTAATGAAACCTCTAATAACTAACACATTCCTTACCATTTACCATCAGCCAAAAATTATAGCAAATGGCTATAAAATGAAGAAGGAACAAAGCACTTCAAATTATTGCCAGTTTGTTATTTTGAATCTAACATGCAAAAACCGACATCTTTTTCTACTCACAAAGTGATTTCATTCCGCTATCTCTGACACTGACAAACTGGAAAAGGCAACAAAAGCCTTTCAAAGTATCTTACTTTACAATGATCTCTTGTAACAATGTACCTCTAGGAACGCAGTGGCTCACACCTGTAATCCCAGCACTTTGGGAGGCCGAGACAGGAGGATCACGAAGTCAAGAGATCGAGACCATCCTGGTCAACGTGGTGAAACCCTGTCTCTACTAAAAATACAAAAAAATTAGCTGGGCATGGTGGCGTGTGCCTGTAATCCCAGCTACTCAGGAGGCTGAGGCAGGAGAATTGCCTGAACCCAGGAGGCGGAGGTTGCAGTGAGCCAAGATCACACCATTGCACTCCAGCCTGGGTAACAAGAGTGAAACACCATCTCAAAAAAAAAAAAGAAAAGACAAAAAGGTGACTTTACTTACATTTTGCAAGCCACTGAAGGAGCATACTTACATTGGTTAAGGATTTGGTGATGTCCTTAATATCTATCTGTAGGAGATTTCCAACAATTGGGAGAGGAGTGGGGCCAGGAGGGAGTTTTCCTCTCTTAGAGCTCTGTTTCCAGAGTGAAAGGAGAAGCAAACAGGAGAGAGAGAGCACAAGGACCACAAAGGGATTCATTGAAGCCTTCTCTTCTTACTAAGATAATTGTGAGCTTGCACTCCAAGCCTTTTACAACACTCTATGCTAATTCAGTGTGTTCCTCTTTGATGTATAAAGTGACCAATCACCTAGGTCCACTATATGCCTCTCTTCTGAAAGAACTTTGACCCACTGATAGAGATAAAAATAAAACATCCTTTGATCTTGTTCTCCTTTGTTCCAGTACCCACTCTGCACATTCTGGTTTCTTTGTACTTGGTTGGAGCCTAGGTATTGGTAACTTTAAAAAAAAGTCAACCTAAGTGGTTCCAATGAACCATCATAATTTAAAGCATTAAAGTAAATAATCCGATGCAAAAAAAAATTACTCAAAATTCTGAATTCTTAATAACCAGCTGGGAATTTATGATTTTGAGGGAAATGGATGCATTCTATGCCTTGTATATTTAAAAAGTATGTCAATGCTGTATCAAAGATTAGGACACTTTGTCCTTTATAATGAAATCCTTTCAAATATTATAATATAGCCTACTAAAAATACAGCAGCCTAAATATGAAATAGCTAACATAACTCATATATCTTAAATAATCAAACATATATCAAGTAAATTAGCTTAGCAGATATAAACACTTTTACCATTAAACCCCATTAAAAAACACGTGAAGGTAGGAATTGTTATTTTTTATTTTTCAAATGAGAAAAGGGAGACCCTGGCAAAACAGGACACCTGTCGGTGCCACACAGCTCATAGCTGGCAGAACTAGGATTGGAGCTGAGGTATTCTGATGCCCATTGTGATGCATTATCTCATACACCAGAGCTGCCTTGAGAACAATTTTAGCAAAACAAAACAAACTTCCAAACATTAGTTATTCTGAATATACACGACATTGATTCTGTTTATAAAATGGGCTTCACATTAAATAGAACCCTTTATTTGTCTCGAAGGAATACAGCACCAGAGATGCTCATGAGAAGAAGTGAGTTCTACCTTCTCCATCACTGCAGAGGTGAAATGCTCAGTGTAACTAAGGGAAGAGCCAGTCTCAAAGAATTTGATGCTAAGGGATTGAGAAACTAGGGCTTCTCGACCTCCCAATCACCTCCATACATGGCTGCTTTCTGTGGTTTTTGGTCTCTTACTTTCAGAGATAATGTAATAGTGCACAGCAACCAAAGGAAATTATGAACAGAACAACAGTTGTGGATGCAATAGAGGATGGGAGGTAGGGAAATCAGTAAATGGACCCACAGCACAGAACCATCCCAATGGATAGACCTTAACAGGAGCTGACATTTTGAGTTGAGGATCAAACTAGAAAGATACACATTACTAGATCACTAATGACAACACTTATGCAAAGCCATTTTTTAAATATAGTATCATATTTGTTCTAAATTGCTTAGTGGGGTTGTTTCCAGTTCTCTTACTAAGAAAAATAAAGTTATATTAAGACACAGTTGCACATTGCTTTATTGTTAATTCTTAACAGGGATTATAACAATTTATGGAGAATTTTCACACCTCATGTCCCTTTGGAATCTTTCAATTACCTTTGCTTACAATAAAATTGATCCATCTCAGGAATGAGAGACCTGAGCCTTAAGATTCATAACCTTAGCCAAGAACATGGTGTCTGCTAGTGCTACAGCTGAGACTGGAACCCATAACCCCTGTGTCTTGAAGGTTTCATTTCAAGCAAAACATTCAGTTCAGTTGAGTCCACCAATATTTACTGATTGTGTACAATCATTCAGTATTTCATGATTCAGTCTAGTAAATGATTTTCAAAATAAACATTAATTTCATCAGTAATGACAGCCTCAGTTGACTAGATTGGGAGGTCAGAAGAGTTTGGTTTTATAACCTTTAGTACTTGGGTGAGTCCAAGGCCTTGGAGAACCCTTTACACAAGGCAAATAAAAGCAGTAACTTGTTCTTTGACTTACATAACTCTAAACTCCAACAGAAATACACTACCTGGTTTTGGGTAAAATAAGATCAGTTGCTCTCTTTAGAATAATCATTTCATTCCTTGAGTGCTAGGTGTCCCAGTTCTGTTCCTCCTCTCTTCTGCTGAGCTGACTCCTACCTAGACCTTTCAATTTATAGAATGAAATAATTATAGATAATTTGTAAACAGATGGGATCTCTGAGATCAGCTACTCTAAACTTTCCTTTTTTTTTTTTTTTTAGAAATGAGCAATTGTTGATTCAGTGAGACAAAGGATCACGATGCATCATTATAAGACTTTTTCTTAGAATCCAAGTTTTTCACCTCCCAGGACAGTAACATATCACATCCCATCTCATAGAATTCACATCTCAGTCCAATGATAGGGGAGTATCAACATTAAGCCCGCCACAGTCATTGAGTAATACAAACCTCAGCTTGACAGCTTGGCTACAATATTGGATTTGAGTAGACTTTTAAAAAAATTTATTTATTATTATTTTTATTTATTTATTAACAGCAGTTTTGGGTTTCCAGCAACACTAAGTGGAAAGTATATAATTACCACATGCCCCTTTCCCTGCATTGACACACAGCCTCTCTCACAATCAAGAACTCTCATTAGTGTGGTTAATTAGTTACAATCAATGAACCAAAATTGATATATCATTATCAACCAAAGCTCATAGTTTATGTGGGGTTCATTCTTTGTGTTGTACATTCTATGGGACTTAACTAATGCATAATGACATGTATCAGCCATTGTAGTACCACATATAATAGTTTTACTGCCCTTAAAACCCTCTGTGCTCTACCTGTTCACTCTCTTCCTTGCAAGCCCTAGAAACAAATAATATTTGCAGTGTCAGCATAGTTTTGCCTTTTCCAAAATGTCATATGGTTGGAATCATACAATATGTAGCCTTTTAAGATTTAACTTACTAATATGTATAAAGTTTCTCCATGTCTTTTCATGGCTTGAGAGTTCATTTTTTAACACTAAATAACATTCATTGTATAGGTTTACCACATTGTCTATTCATTCATCTATTGAAGAACATCTTGGTGATTTCTAATTTTTGACAACAATGAATAAAGCTGCTATAAACATCCATGTGCAGATGTTTGTGTGGAAATACATTTCCAATCATGTCACAAATACCAAAGCACACAACTACTAGATAATATAGTAAACATATCTTAGTTTTGTTAGACCATTCTCAATTGCCTCCTGGAGTGTCTGAACCATTTTGCACTTCCATCAGCAATGACTAACAGTTCTCAGTGCTGCACATCCTTGTTAACATTTGATTCTATCAGTGTTTTGGATTTTAGCCATTGTATAAGTATGTAGTAGTACCTCATTGGGGTTTTAGTTTGTAGGCCCCTAATGACGTTTAATCACAAGCATTTTTCATATATTTATTTGCCATCTGTATGTCTTCTTGGGTGAGCTTCAGAAGCTCTTATATGGCAGGTCTGGTGGTGACAAAATCTCTCAGTAATTGCTTGTTTATAAAGGATTTTATTTCTCCTTCACTTATGAAGCTTAGTTTGGCTGGATATGAAATTCTAGGTTGAATCTTCTTTTCTTTAAGGATGTTGAATATCGGCCCCTACTCGCTTCTGGCTTGTAGAGTTTCTGCCAAGAGATCTGCTGTTAGTCTGATGGGCTTCCCTTTGTGGGTGATCCAACCTTTCTCTCTGGCTGCCCTTAGCATTTTCTCCTTCATTTCAACCCTGGTGAATCTGAGGATTATGTGCCTTGGGGTTTCTCATCTTAAGGAATATCTTTGTGGTGTTCTCTGTATTTCCTGGACTTGAATATTGGCCTGCCTTTCTAGGTTGGAGAAGTTTTCCTGGATAATATCCTGAAGAGTATTTTCCAGCTTGGATTCATTTCTCTTCTCTCTTTCAGCTTTGTTCTTTTCTCTTCAATCTTTTTTCCCTAATCTTGCCTTCTTGATGTATTTCATTGGGTTGATCTTCAATCTCTGATATCCTTTCTTCTGCTTGATCGATTCAGCTATTGAAACTTGTGTATGCTTCGTGAAATTCTCATGCTGTATTTTTCAGCTCCATCAAGTCGTTTATGGTTTAAGCTAGCTTCTCTAAGCTGGTTATTCTAGTTAGCATTTCATCTAACCTTTTTCCACCCCCAAAAAGACCAGCAAACTGAAGCCAGCCATATCACCTATCTCCCTGCTTTCAGCTCCCCCTCTTTCTGGGAAGGAGGTAGCTCCATCCCACAGGTACACTCAGTGCTAATCAAAACATTCACCCACATGGCATCTGCTGGAGCTGCCACTCAGATCTATGTTGGCAACTTGTAGTGCTTTTCAGCCCAGCAAGGATCTCCTGGTCTGTGGGTTGCAGAGAGCATGGGAGAAGTGTAGCATCTGAACCAGAGTGCCAAGGGAGGGAAGTATCTGATCCTCCAATCAGTTGTACTTCCTGGGTGAGGCAGCACCCCATCCTGCCTTGGTTTGCCCTCCTTGGGCTACAGCCACATTCAGTCCCATTGAAATTAACCTGGTACCTCAATTGGAAATGCAGAGATCACTCACCTTCTCTGTGTCTCTCACTAGAAGCTGCACTCCAGAGCTGTTCCTATACAGCCATATGGACACAGGGAGAGGAGCACTACAGACTGTGGTCTGTTGGGGGGAATAGGGGAGGGACAGCAGGGGGTGGGGAGTTGGGGAGAGAGACCATGGGGAGAAATGCCAGATATAGGTGAAGGGGAGGAAGGCAGCAAATCACACTGCCATGTGTGTACCTATGTAACTATTTTGCATGTTCTTCACACGTACCCCAAAACCTAAAATGCAATTTAAAAAAAAAATTTTTTTCGAAGCTGCGGGAACCAGGCATTCAGGAGCAGGATGGCGGCGGCGGCGGCTGCGGGCGAGGCGCGCCGGGTGCTGGTGTACGGCAGCAGGGGCCCGCTGGGCTCTCGATGTGTGCAGGCGTTCCGGGCCTGCAACTGGTGGGTTGCCAGCATTGATGTGGTGGAGAATGAAGAGGCCAGCGCGAGTATTGTTGTTAAAATGACTGACTCCTTCACTGAGCAGGCTGACCAGGTGACTGCTGAGGTCGGAAAGCTCTTGGGTGAAGAGAAGGTGGACGCAATTCTTTGCGTTGCTGGAGGATGGGCTGGGGGCAATGCCAAATCCAAGTCTCTCTTTAAGAACTATGACCTGCTGTGGAAGCAGAGCATGTGGACGTCCACCATCTCTAGCCACCTGGCTACCAAGCATCTCAAGGAAGGCGGCCTCCTGACCTTGGCTGGCGCAAAGGCTGCCCTGGATGGGACTCCTGAACCTTCCGTGACTGGATCACAGGGAAAAACCGACCGAGCTCAGGAAGCCTAATCCAGGTGGTAACCACGGAAGGAAGGACGGAGCTTACCCCGGCGTATTTTTAGACCTCATCTCAGTGCTCCTGTGAGGGGCTTGCCAAAAACGTCACTAACCTATCTCAGCGTGGCCTTGTCTAGCCCTGCGTTTTCTGTAACCCCAATTTGTGGTATGAGATAATGAGTCCTATTTTTCTGTCACCTAATGTGCATTTGCTCTTCTAGGACAGTGTAATACATTTATGTGAAGTAAAAGCATGCGAGACTGGCAGCCTGCAAATAGCATCTGTCAATCTGTGTTAACTGTGTAGGGAGGTCTCTGTGTAGCCCCTGCTATATCGGAGTCATGTTGGATTGCTTTTGAGACTGTTTATCTGCCCTTGACAGTGGCTATCATCTTGACTACTTTGTTGATTTGTTGGTATTGGGGACATTTTGAAGGCTGAATTATTTTTGAATGTCATGTTTATGTCACAGATGTAGTTTTTGCAGCCTTGAATTAAACTGCCTTAAAACTCCTTTTGTGGTATAAGCAAAACTCCGTGGACTCTGTCCTGGTATCCTTTTCCTCTGTGTTTACCCTGTGTTCTCTGGCATAAGGGTAAGTGTGCATGATAACTATTTGTGAATATTCAAAATGTTGTTCCTAATAAATGTACTTCGTTTAAAAAAATTTTTTTTAATTTTTAATTTTTATTGCATTTTAGGTTTTGGGGTACATGTGCAGAACGTGCAAGATAGTTGCATAGGTACACACATGGCAGTGTGTTTTGCTGCCTTCCTCCCCTTCACCCACACTTGGCATTTCTCCCCAGGCTACCCCTCCCCAGCTCCCCAGCCCGCTGTCCCTCCCCCATTCCCCCCACCCTGCTGTCCCTCCCCCATTCCCCCCAATAGACCCCT
Organism: Saguinus oedipus; assembly: GCA_031835075.1. NCBI lineage: Eukaryota > Metazoa > Chordata > Mammalia > Primates > Cebidae > Saguinus > Saguinus oedipus. The sequence continues at coordinate 100,148,175 of CM063179.1, read as the reverse complement.
GTGTGTAGTAGACCCCCTCTCTGTGTCCATGTGTTCTCATTTTTCTCACCCGCCTATGAATGAGAATATGCGGTATTTCATTTTCTGTTCTTGTGTCAGTTTGCTGAGAATGATGTTCTCCAGATTCATCCATGTCCTTACAAAGGACACAAACTCATCATTTTTGATTGCTGCGTAATATTCCATGGTGTATATGTGCCACATTTTCCCAGTCCAGTCTATCATCGATGGGCATTTGGGTTGGTTCCAGTTCTTTGCTATTGTAAACAGTGCTGCAATGAACATTGGTGTGCATGTGTCCTTATAGTAGAACGATTTATAGTCCTTTGGATGTATACCCAGTAAAGGGATTGCTGGGTCAAATGGAATTTCTATTTCTAGGTCCTTGAGGAATCGCCACACTGTCTTCCACAATGGTTGAACTAATTTACACTCCCACCAACAGTGTAAGAGTGTTCCTATTTCTCCACATCCTCTCAAGCATCTGCTGTCTCCAGATTTTTTAACGATCGCCATTCTAACTGGCGTGAGATGGTATCTCAATGTGGTTTTGATTTGCATCTCTCTAATGACCAGTGATGATGAACATTTTTTCATGTGTTTGTTGGCCTCATGTATGTCTTCTTTTGTAAAGTGTCTGTTCACATCCTTTGCCCATTTTTGAATGGGCTTGTTTGTTTTTTTCCTGTAAATCTGTTTGAGTTCTTTGTAAATTCTGGATATCAGCCCTTTGTCAGATGCGTAAACTGCAAAGATTTTTTTCCCATTCTGATGGTTGCTGATTCACTCTAGTGACTGTTTCTTTTGCCGTGCAGAAGCTGTGGAGTTTGATTAGGTCCCATTTGTCTATTTTGGCTTTTGTTGCCAATGCTTTTGGTGTTTTGGTCATGAAGTCTTTGCCTACTCCTATGTCCTGAATGGTTTTGCCTAGATTTTCTTCTAGGGTTTTTATGGTGCCAGGTCTTATGTTTAAGTCTTTAATCCATCTGAAGTTAATTTTAGTGTAAGGTGTCAGGAAGGGGTCCAGTTTCTGCTTTCTGCACATGGCTAGCCAGTTTTCCCAACACCATTTATTAAACAGGGAATCCTTTCCCCATTGCTTGTTTTTGTCTGGTTTATCAAAGATTATATGGTTGTAGATATGTTGTGTTACCTCCGATGCCTCTGTTCTGTTCCATTGGTCTATATCTCTGTTTTGGTACCAATACCATGCTGTTTTGATTACTGTAGCCTTGTAGTATAGTTTGAAGTCTGGTAGTGTGATGCCTCCCACTGTGTTCTTTTTGCTTAGAATTGACTTGGCTATGTGGGCTCTCTTTTGGTTCCATATGAAGTTCATGGTGGTTTTTTCCAGTTCTGTGAAGAAATTCAATGGTAGTTTGATGGGGATAGCATTGATTGTGTAAATTACTTTGGGCAGTATAGCCATTTTCACAATATTGATTCTTCCTAACCATGAACATGGAATGTTTCTCCATCTTTTTGTGTCCTCTCTTATTTTGTTGAGGAGTGGTTTGTAGTTTTCCTTAAAGAGGTCCCTTACGTTCCTTGTGAGTTGTATTCCTAGGTATTTTATTTTCTTTGTGGCAATTGTGAATGGCAGTTCGTTCTTGATTTGGTTCTCTTTAAGTCTGTTATTGGTGTATAGGAATGCTTGTGATTTTTACATGTTGATTTTATTTCCTATGGCCACGCAAGCCAAAAGGGCTGTGCTGCTGTCCTGTGTCTCTCCTACACCTGGGTATTTGCCAGTTCTGTGGGCAACAAAGGTCCGTCTGAAAATGCAGCTAGAACTCACCCTCTGTGCCTTCACTGAGATCTGCAATCCTGAATTGTTTCTATGGTGCCATCTTGGAACCTCCCCTCAAAAAAATTTTTTAATAAAAAATCCTCCCAAATTGAATCTGTCCCTTTTTTTTTTTTTTTTTTTTTTTTTGAGATTTGAATTCAGGTTTATTAGACTCAAAATTCCTTTAATAAGCCGTCTTTATTTTAGTGCACTTTTTTTTCTCTTCACAAATTATTTTTTATTTTACTTTAGGTTCTGGGGTACGTGTGCAGATCATGCAGGATTGTTGCATAGGTACACACATGGCAATGTAGTTTGTTGCCTCCATTCCTGGTCACCTATATCTGGCATTTCTCCACATATTATCCCTCCCCAACCACCCCACCCCTCAATATCCCTCCTCTGTCCCTCCAACAAACTGCAGTGTGTGATGTTCCACTCCCTGTGTCGATGTGTTCTCATTGTTCAACATCCACCTATGAGTGAGAACATGCAGTGTTTGATTTTCTGTTCTTGTGTCAGTTTGCTGGGAATGATGGTTCATCCATATCCCTATGAAAGACACGAAATCATTTTTTTATGGCTGCATGGTATTCCATGATGTATATGTGCCACATTTTCCTTGTCCAGTCTGTCATCGATGGGCATTTGGGTTGATTCCAGGGCTTTGCTATTGTAAACAGTGCTGCAACGAATATATGTGTTCATGTGTCTTTTTAACAGAATGATTTACAATCCTTTGGATATATACCTAGTAATGGGATTGCTCAGTCAAATGGAATTTCTATTTCTAAATCCTTGAGGAATCACCACACTGTCTTCCACAATGGTTGAACAAATTTACATTCCCACCAACAGTGTAAAATTGTTCCTATTTCTCCACATCCTCTCCAGCGTCTGTAGTTTAAAGATTTTTTAATGATCACCATTCTAACCAGCATGAGATGGTATCTCAATGTAGTTTTGATTTGCATTTCTCTAATGACCAGTGATGATGAGCATTTTTTCATGTTTGTTGGCCTCATATATGTCTGCTTTTGAAAAGTGTCTGTTCATATACTTCAACCACTTTTGAATGGGTTTGTTTGTTTCTTGTAAATCTGTTGAAGTTCTTTGTAGATTCTGGATATAAGTCCTTTGTCAGATGGATAGATTGCAAAAAATTTTTCCCATTCTGTTGGTTGCTAGTTCACTCTAATGATTGTCTCATGTCTCTAATGATTGTTTCTTTTGCTGTACGGAAGCTCTAGAGTTTAATTAGATCCCATTTGTCACTTTTGGCTTTTGTTGCCATTGCTTTTGGTGTTTTAATCATGAGGTCCTTGCCTATGCCTATGTCCTGAATGGTTTTACTAGGTGTTCTTCTAGGGCTTTTATGGTGTTAGGCCTTATGTTTAAGTCTTTAATCCATCTGGAGTTAATTTTAGTGTAAGGTGTCAGGAAGGGGTCCGGTTTCTGCTTTCTGCACATGGCTAGCCAGTTTTCCCAACACCATTTATTTAACAGGGAATCCTTTCCCCATTGCTTGTTTTTGTGAGGTTTATAAAGATCAGATGGTTGTAGATGGGTGGTGTTGCCTCTGATGCCTCTGTTCTGTTCCATTGGTCTGTATCTCTGTTTTGGTACCAGTACCATGCTGTTTTGATTACTGTAGCCTTGCAGTATAGTTTGAAGTCAGGTAGTGTGATGCCTCCAGCTTTGTTCTTTTTGCTTAGAATTGACTTGGCTATGAGGGCTCTCTTTTTGTTCCATATGAAGTTTAAGGTGGTTTTTCCAGTTCAGTGAAGAGGGTCACAGGTAGCTTGATGGGGATAGTGTTGAATCTACCAATTACTTTGGGCAGTACAGCCATTTGCACAATATTGATTCTTCCTAACCATGAGCATGGAAGGTTTTTCCATCTGTTTGTGTCCTCTCCTATTTCCTTGAGCAGTGTAGTTCTCCTTGAAGAGGTCCTTTACCTCCTTTGTTAGTTGTATTCCTAGGTATTTTATTCTCTTTGTAGCAATTATGAATGGGAGTTGTCTCATGATTTGGCTCTCTGTTAGTCTGTTATTGGTGTATGGGAATGCTTGTTATTTCTGCAGATTGATTGTGTATCCTAAGACTTTGCTGAAGTTGCATATCAGTTTCAGAAGTTTTTGGTCTGAGATGATGGGGTCTTCTAAATAAAAAATCCTGTCATCTGTAAATAGAGATAATTTAACTTCCTCCTTTCCTAATAGAATACCCAGCTGCAGCAATGGCTGGAATCCAGCTAGGGTGCCTAATAGTTTTTAATTTTTATTATTTTCTACAGTTTGGACTGAATTCAAGAATTGTTCCTGGCTACAAGTCTCCAAAATGATGTTTTCATTTTTTTCTTCTTTCCTTTTCTTTTTTCCCCATTTTTTCCTGATTTGAAATAATTAAAATCTAAGCTGTTTTTTCTTAAAGCCCTGTGAACTAAAGCTAGACAACTTAAACTTCAGAAGAAGATAACAGTAACCTATGTACATACAAAAACCACTTTCATACCTGCCTACTAATGTATGGGCTTCAGAGTGATATGGCCTATATCAATTTTCCAGGATTGTTCTTTTTGTTGTTGCTGTTGTTGTTTGTTGTTTTACTCCCTTCCTCTTCTGATTTTCTCTTCATAAAATGTGAGACTTTACAACCTTCTAAAAATGAGCTTTCCTAATAATATGGGACCTACCATCTAGGAATAAATTGTCCTAACCATGAGAGATAAGACAAAACCTGAAACCAGAGACTCATTTTCTTGAAAAATGTTTTTCCAAAAGATTTTAAAAAGAAAAGCTGGAAAGTGTGAAAGGAAAATAAATCTCAGGGTCCCCAAATCACTAAGACAAAGGGAAAGGTCAAGCTGAGAACTGTGTTGGGCAAACCTGCCTCTCATTCTATTCCTAACTAAGAAAACTACAAAGTTTTCAAAGCTACATACTTCCCCAACAATTTGCCCATAAGAAAATTTCTTGTGGACGATGGACAGACAGAACTCAAAGTCATCAATAAGGCATAAGTGACTATTCCTGTAAATTGTGTATTCAGTGAAAGGCTAATCAGAAACTCAAAAGAATGCAAACATTTGTCTCTTACCTACCTATGACCTGGAACACCCCTCCCCACTTTGAGTTGTCCCATCTTTCCACACCAAATGAATGCACATCTTACATGTATTGATTAATGTCTCATGTCTCCCTAAAATGTATAAAACCAAGTTGTGCCCTGACCACTTTGGGTACATGTTATCGGGATCTCCTGAAGCTGTGACATAGGTGTTTCCTTAATCTTGGTAAAATAAGCTTCCTAAATTTACTGAGATTTGTCTCAGATATTTTGAGTTCACAAACTAAAGTAAGATAGAATAAAGATTTTTTTTAAAAAAGATGTATGAACAAAATATGAATATTAACAAGAATATACAAAACTTGAAATTAAACCAAGAAGAAATTCTGGAGCTTAAAAGTATAATAACCAAAATTTAAAATTCACTAGAAGAACTCAAAAGCAGATTTGAACAGGCAGAAGAAGGAATCAGAGACTATGAAGATAGGTCAGTGGAAAGCATCAAGCCTGATGAACAGACAGAAAAAAAGATTAAATAAAATTAAATAGACCCATACTCATTATGGAAATCTAAGAAGGAAAAAAGATAGAGAGAATATTTGAAGAAACAATTGTTTAAAACTACCCAAATTTGATGACAGTCATGATTATAAACATTAAAGAAGCTCAAGGAATTCCAATTAATATATCCTCAAAGAGACCCACATCAAGGCACATTATAAACTTAATTTTCAAAACACAATGACAGAAATTTTGAACGCAACTAAAGGGATTTTTTCCCACTTTATCATTAAACTTTTTCCAAAGCACTAAAAGGGAAAAATTAATTTTTTTATTTTTTAAATGGGGAAAGTGAGATCTGTCTAGTGTCACATATGTCATATGTGGCAGAACTCAGATTTGAATGGAGATCTTATGATTTTTGCATTGTGGCACATTACTGCTTATACCACAACTGCCTCAAGAGCTATTTTAGCAAAACAAAACAAACTCAAAAAGCATTAGTTTCCCAGAATGCATACTCTAGTAACTCTGTTCCTTCACATATATATATATATATATATATATATATATATACACATACATACATACATATCACATTAAATGGAAGACTGTTATTTCACTCCAAGGAGACAAAGGTCATAAGTGTTCAAGAGAATGGAAAAAAAATAGGGTTCTCTCTCTTCATTACTGCAGAAGACATGCTCAGAATAACCAATGGAAGAACCAATCTCAGAGAATTTAGTAGAGAACATTTGAGAAATTATGGCTTCTCCCACCTCTTAGTCACCTCCAGACACAGCTGCATCTGTAACCTTTTTGCCCTGTCATCATCAGAAATAATAGAATAAAGTAATGCACACCAAAAAGGGATATAAAATGCAAAAAAGTGTGCTTCAGGGGCATATGGGAGGTAGATATATTATTAAACAGACACACAGTACAGAATGACCACCATGTGCAGAACTGAATGGACAACTACATTTTTGGTTATAAGGACCACCAGGCATAACTTGAAGATATTGTGTGCTCAATTCCAGACCACCACAATAATGCAAATATTACAATAAAGCAGGACACATAAATTGTTTTGTTTCCCAGTATGCATAAAAGTAATATTTACACTATACTGTAGGTTATGTATGCAATTGCATCACATCTAAAAAGTGTGCATACCATAATTTAAAAATACTTTATGGCTACCAAATGCTAACAATTATTAGAGTCTTCATAAAGCCATAATATTGCCAGTGGAGGGTCTTACTTCAGTGTTGATGGTCGCTGACTGATCATGGTGGTGACTGCTGAATCTTTGAGTGGCTATGGAAGTTTCTTAAAATAAGACAACAATGAAACTTGCCACATTAGACTCTTTCTTTTATGAAAGGTTTTTCTATAGCATTTTAAATCCTTTTTTGTCATTTTAACAATGTTCAACCATAGTAGATTCCTTGTCAAGGAAACAATTTCATTGCTCATCAGTAAGAAGTAACTCTTCACCCAGCAAAATCTGATTATGAGATTGCAGCAATTTAGTTACATTTTCAAGCTCCACTTCTAATTCTAATTTTCTTGCTATTTCCACCACATCTGCATTTACATTCTTTTGTTTTGTTTTGTTTTACTTTTAATCACACCAGTTTCATCCTTTTTGATATTCATTAGGCACACTTTTTCTTTAAACATAAGCAATTTTGCATTTTTTTTATTTTATACTTCTCACATTTCAAATTTTGCCAGTTTGATCCTGTTGCCCTTTGTTCCTAATGACTCCTGCTCATGGTGGTTTCTTCCCTCGTGTGCTTTAAGCACTAATTTTTTTTTTAACTGAAAGAATTCCTTGAGGCCTCAATTTATAAAAACAATTCTCAAGAAAGAATTACATTTGCTTCTGTCAGGTGCCTGAAGACACTATCTACTTGAGACCATTTTAAACTAAATTATCAGCCTGAGGATTTTCCAGGCCACATGGATTGTTGTACTGAGGGACAGCTGTGCTTGCATATTACCAGAAAGCTTTATATTCCTACCTCTTACATCTGTTGCATCCAAAAACAAAGCCAAGTAAGGGAGTTGTGGGACTGGTTTACCCTTTAAATGATCTTGTCATCCTTGAGGGGACCAAATTAAGTAGGAGGGGTTTCGGATCTGACTTCCCACCTGTAGATGCCTTAAGCTTTGTTGCCTATCCCAATATGTGGAATTTTCAACCTTGTCATGGATCTCATTGATCTTCCTTGCAATCTATGTTTTGAATTCTTCATATGTCACTCCTGAGATCCCATTTTTGTTAGGGTTTATTTCTGGGAAGCTAGCACAATCTTTTAGTGATTTGCAACATTCAGATATCTCATGGTACCAGAATTCTCATGATGTTTTCTTCTCATTTGGAGAGGGTGCCACTTTTAATTTCTGAAATTATTTTTCTGTGGATAAAACTTTTTCCTTGTTTATGTTTTTTTTCTTTTCCTTTATCCTTCTCTTCCTTCCTATGGGGTGTAACTATAAAGTAAAGTCCTTTAGCTTTTTTTCTACAGCCCTATGCCCTCTGTCAATGGATTTTATATTAAACTGTCTGATTCAACTTACAAGCAAGTAGATGGCACTTAAAGGTAAGAACCAACTATGGCACCAGCAAATGGGTATGTAGTGGATCTTTGTTTACTATGAGATGTTCTCTGTTGTTTCAGATGACAGGCTGGACACTGGAGTGCCCAGTTCCCTAAGCTTCCTGTTTTGAGGGAATCCAGGGCCACAGCTTGGCAAAGCTGGTTTGCCCCTCAATATCTCAGTGATGAGCACAAGTACCAGGTTTGATGAGAATGACTGAGAGGAGCTCATGGTAAGATTCATGGATGTCTCTGTGAAGGGTGAGTGGGCTGCACCAGCTCCATTTTCTAGATAAGCAGAAACATGTTTCCCTCTCACACACACCAAAAAAATGAAATAACATCAAGCATCTTCTATGACTACAATTGAATAAAACTAGAAATCAGCTAGCTGCAGTGGCTCATGCCTGTAATCCCAGCACTTTGGGACGCTGAGGCAGATGGATCACCTGAGGTCAGGAGTTTGAGACCAACCCTGCCAACATGGAGAAATGCCACCTCTACTAAAAATACAAAAATTAGATGGGTGTGGTGTGCATGCCTATAACTCCAGCTACTCGGGAGGCTGAGGCAAGAGAATCACCTGAAACAGGGAGGCGGAGGTTGTGGTGAGCCAAGATCACACCATTGCACTCCAGCCTGGACAACAAGAGTGAAACTCCATCTCAAAAAAACTAGAAATCAGGAGGAAAGGTTCCAAGATGGCACCGTGGAAACAACTCAGGATTGCAGCTCTCAGTGAAGGCGCAGAGGGTGAGTCCTAGCCGCATTTTCAGACAGACCTTTGTTGCCCACAGAACGAGGAAATTCCCAGGCATAGGAGAGACACAGGACAGCAGCGCAGCCCTTTCGGCTTGCGTGGCCATTTTGGCCAGCGCCACCGCGCAGCAGCAGCCCGCACAAAGCTCACTGGTCTGGGTGCCCTCTTAAACCTGCAATCTGAGATTTGGGAGGGCAGATTGACATGTCCATCTGATTGAATGGGACTTGGATGGTAAGCCAGACCAGGAGATTCCTGGGAAGAGCGATTTGAGCCGGTGCAGTGGGCCACCGCAGGGGAGATTGCATGGATCCCAGTGGCCAATCAGCAGGCGACTGGGGCGCCTGTGAGAGAGTCAACCATTCAATTTGGAAAGAAAAAGAGAGAGAGAGGAGGGACTCTGAGGCAGGGAGCCAGGTGATCAGGCTCAATGGGTCCCACCCTCACGGGGACAAGCAGGGTGGCGATTCGAGGTGCTCGGGGTTGAGAGTTTTGCTGCGGGGTCAGCTGAATCCAGGACAGTGCAACTCGGTGGGGGAGAGGCATCCGCCACTACAGACACAATCGGTCCCTACTGAGGTACCACCCATTGCTGATGCTGACTCCCATTGCCGAGGCAACCAGCCATAACAGAGAGACTCCGCCAACAGGGCAGAGCACACCACAGTAGAACGCAGCCCTGCGGCAGCAGGGCAGACCCACGCTAGGAGGGTGGAGCCCCGGCAGGCAAATAGTGAATAGACTGCCTCCTAGCTGGGCAGGACAGTGCAACAGATACTCATAAAGAAAGCCCCAACTCCCTGAGACAGAGCATCTGAGGGAAAAAAAGTGGGGGGGCTTTTATAAGTTCTGCTGCAGCAGACACATCCGCCCACCAACCCTGAATGAACAATGGAGCTCACAGCTCAGCACTGGAGCTCCTATAAGGTACAGACCATCTCCTCAAGCAGCTCCCTGACCACTGTATATCCAAAGAGCCACCTCAACAAAGGACTAATCAGACTGACATTTGGTGGGCATCATTCTGGGACAAAGATAGCAGAAGAAGAAACTGGTAGCATCCCTCACTGTTCCACAGCTGCTACAGGTGTACCCCAGACAAGCAGGGCCTGGAATGGACCTCAGCACTCATACAGAAGAGGGGCTAAACCATTAGAAGGAAAACTAAGTAACAGAAATACTTCATCATCAACAATCTGGGCATCCACTCAGAGACCCAATCGAAAAGTCAGCAACTACTAAGACAACAGGTGAATAAATCCACAAAGATGGGAAGAAACCAGCACAAAAAGGAGGAAAACACCCAAAACCAAAACACCTCACCTCCTACAAAGGACCAAAACTCCTCACCAGCAATGGAACAAAGCTGGACGGAGAATGAGAGTGACAAAATGATGGAATCAGACTTCAGAAGGTGGATAATGAGAAACTTCCATGAGCTAAAAGAACATGTTCTAAATCAATGCAAAGAAACTAAGAACCTTGAAAAAATATTTGAAAAAAATTCAAGGAAATGATAACAAGAATGGACAACTTAGAGAGGAATATGAATGAATTGAAGAAGCTGAAAAACACAACACGAGAACTTTGTGAAGCATGCACAAGTTTCAACAACCAAATTGACGAGGCAGAAGAAAGAATATCAGAAGTTGAAGATCAACTCAATGAAATAAAAAGAGAAACCAAGATTAGAAAAAAAAGCACAAAAAAGAATGAATAAAATCTCCAAGAAATGTGGGACTATGTGAAGAGACCCAACCTACATTTTATAGGTGTACCAGAATGTGACGAAGAGAATGAATTCAAGCTGGAAAATACTCTTCAGGATATTATCCAGGAAAATTTCCCTAACCTAGTAAGACAGGTCAATACTCAACTCCAGGAAATACAGAGAACACCACAAAGATACTACGCAAGAAGAGCAACCCCAAGGCACATAATTGTCAGATTCACCAGGGTTGAAATGAAGGAGAGAATACTAAGGGCAGCCAGAGAGAAAGGTCGGGTCACCCACAAAGTGAAGCCCATCAGACTCACAGCAGATCTCTCGGCAGAGACTCTACAAGCCAGAAGAGAGTGGGGACCAATATTCAACATCCTTAAAGAAAAGAACTTTCAACCCAGAATTTCATATCCAGCCAAACTGAGCTTCATAAGTGAAGGAAAAATAAAATCCTTCATGAACAAGAAAGTACTCAGAGATTTTGTCACCACTAAGCCTGCTTTACAAGAGCTCCTGAAAGAGGCACTACACATAGAAAGAAACAACCAGTACCAGCCATCCTAAGAGCATACCAAAGCTAAAGAGCATCAAAAAAATGAAGAATCTACATGAACCAATGAGCAAAGCAGCCAGCTAGCATCAAAATGGCAGTATCAAATTCACACATAACAATATGAACCCTAAATGTAAATGGGCTAAATGCACCAATCAAAAGACACAGACTGGCAAATTGGATAAAAAACCAAAACCCATTGGTGTGCTGTATCCAGGAAACCCACCGCACACGCAAGGATATACAAAGGCTCAAAATAAAGGGATAGAGGAAGATTTACCAAGCAAATGGAGAGCAAAAAAAAGCAGGAGTTGCAATTCTCATCTCTGATAAAATAGACTTTAAAGCAACAAAGACCAAAAGGGACAAAGAAGGTCATTACATAATGGGAAAAGAATCGATACAATAATAAGAGCTAACGATTCTAAAAATATATGGACCCAATGCAGGAGTACCCAGATATATAAGGCAAGTTCTTAATGTCTTACAAAGAGACTTAGACTCCCACACAATAATAGTGGGAGACTTTAACACTCCACTGTCAATAGCAGACAGATCAACCACACAGAAAATTAACAAGGATATCCAGGACTTGAACTCAGACCTAGAACAAGCAAACCTAATAGACATTTACAGAACTCTCCACCCCAAATCCACAGAATATACATTCTTCTCAGCACCACATCACACCTACTCCAAAATTGAACACATAATTGGAAGTAAAGCACTCCTCAGCAAATGCAAAACAACTGAAATCATAACAAACAGTCTCTCAGACCATAGTGCAATCAAGTTGAAACTCAGAAGTCAGAAAATAACTCAGAACCGCACAGCTTCATGGAAACTGAACAACTGGCTCTTGAATGTTGATTGGATAAACAATGAAATGAAGGCAGAAATAAAGAAGTTCTTCAAAACCAATGAGAATGAAGACACAACATGCCAGAATCTCTGGGACACATTTAAAGCAGTCTGTAGAGGAAAATATATAGCAATAAGTGCCCACCTGAGAAGAGTGGAGAGATCCAAAATTGATACCCTATCGTCAAAATTGAAAGAGCTAGAGGAGCAAGATCAAAAAAGCTTAAAACCTAGCCAAAGACAAGAAATAACTAAGATCAGAGCAGAACTGAAGGAGATAGAGACATGAAAAACCCTTCAAAAAATCAATAAATCCAAGAGTTGGTTTTTTGAAAAGATCAACAAAATAGACAGACCACTAGCCAGACTGATAAAAAAGAAAAGAGAGAACAACCAAATAGATGCAATGAAAAACGATAATGGGGAAATCACCACAGATTCCACAGAAATTCAAACCATCATCAGAGAATACTACAAACAACTCTATGCACATACACTAGTAAACCAGGAAGAAATGGATAAATTCCTGGACGCCTGTGTCCTCCCAAGCCTAAACCAGGAGGAAGCCGAAACTATGAATAGACCAATAACAAGGTCTGAAGTTGAGGCAGCAATTAAGAGCCTACAACAAAAAAAAAGCCCAGGTCCAGATGGGTTCACAGCCAAATTCTACCAGACACACAAAGAGGATCTGGTACCATTCCTTCTGAAACTATTCCAAAAAATCCAAAAAGAGGGAACCCTTCCCAAATCATTTTATGAGACCAACATCATCCTGATACCAAAACCCGGCAGAGACTCAACAAGAAAAGAAAACTTCAGGCCAATATCCATGATGAACATAGATGCAAAAATCTTCAATAAAATACTGGCAAACTGATTGCAACAGCACATTAAAAAACTTATCCATCATGATCAAGTAGGATTCATCCCGGGAATGCAAGGCTGGTTCAACATACGCAAGTCTATAAATGTAATTCACCACATAAACAGAAGCAAAAACAAAAACCACATGATTATCTCAATTGACGCAGAGAAGGCATTTGACAAAATTCAACAGCCCTTTATGCTAAAAACTCTCAATAAACACAGTATTGATGGAACATATCTCAAAGTAATAAAAGCTATTTAATGACAAACCAACAGCCAATATCATGCTTAATGGGCAAAAACTGGAAGCATTCCCTTTGAAATCCGGCATGAGACAAGGATGCCCTCTCTCACCACTCCTATTCAACATAGTACTAGAAGTTCTAGCCAGAGCAATCAGGCAAGAAAAAGAAATAAAGGTATTCAAATAGGAAAGGAGGAAGCCAAATTGTCTCTACTTGCAGACGACACGATAGTATACCAAGAAAACCCCATCACCTCAGCCCAAAAACTCCTGAAACTGATAAGCAACTTCAGCAAAGTTTCAGGATATAAAATCAATGTGCAAAAATCACAAGCATTCCTATACACCAATAACAGACTTAAAGAGAACCAAATCAAGAATGAACTGCCATTCACAATTGCTACAAAGAGAATAAAATACCTAGGAATACAACTCACAAGGAACATAAGGGACCTCTTCAAGGAAAACTACAAATCACTGCTCAACGAAATAAGAGAGGACACAAACAGATGGAGAAACATTCCATGTTCACTGTTAGGAAGAATCAATATCGTGAAAATGGCTATACTGCCCAAAGTAATTTACACAATCAATGCTATCCCCATCAAACTACCATTGAATTTCTTCACAGAACTGGAAAAAACCACCATGAACTTCATATGGAACCAAAAGAGAGCCCACATAGCCAAGTCAATTCTAAGCAAAAAGAACACAGCGGGAGGCATCACACTACCAGAGTTCAAACTATACTACAAGGCTACAGTAATCAAAACAGCATGGTACTGGTACCAAAACAGATATAGACCAATGGAACAGAACAGAGGCATCGGAGGCAACACAACATATCTACAACCATATAATCTTTGATAAACCAGACAAAAACAAGCAATGGGGAAAGGATTCCCTGTTCAATAAATGGTGTTGGGAAAACTGGCTAGCCATGTGCAGAAAGCAGAAACTGGACCCCTTTCTGACACCTTACACTAAAATTAACTCCAGATGGATTAAAGACTTAAACATAAGACCTGGCACCATAAAAACCCTAGAAGAACATCTAGGCAAAACCATTCAAGACATAGGAGTAGGCAAGGACTTCATGACCAAAACACCAAAAGCATTGGCAACAAAAGCCAAAATAGACAAATGGGACCTAATCAAACTCCACAACTTTTGTACGGCAAAAGAAACAGTCACCAGAGTGAATCGGCAACCATCAGAATGGGAAAAAATCTTTGCAGTTTACCCATCTGTCAAAGGGTTGATATCCAGAATTTACAAAGAACTTAAACAGATTTACAGGAAAAAAACAAACAAGCCCATTCAAAAATGGGCAAAGGATATGAACAGACACTTTACAAAAGACATACATGAGGCCAACAAACACATGAAAAAATGCTCATCATCACTGGTCATTAGAGAGATGCAAATCAAAACCACATTGAGATACCATCTCTCGCCAGTTAGAATGGCAATCATTAAAAAATCTGGAGACAACAGATGCTGGAGAGAATGTGGAGAATAGGAACACTCTTACACTGTTGGTGGTAGTGTAAATTAGTTCAACCATTGTGGAATACAGTGTGGCGATTCCTCAAGGACCTAGAAATAGAAATTCCATTTGACCCAGCAATCCCTTTACTGGGTATATATCCAAAGGACTATAAATCGTTCTACTATAAGGACACATGCACACCAATGTTCATTGCAGCACTGTTTACAATAGCAAAGACCTGGAACCAACCCAAATGCCCATCGATGATAGACTGGACTGGGAAAATGTGGCACATATACACCATGGAATATTACACAGCAATCAAAAATGATGAGTTTGTGTCCTTTGTAAGGACATGGATGAATCTGGAGAACATCATTCTCAGCAAACTGACACAAGAATAGAAAAGGAAATACCGCATATTCTCACTCATAGGTGGGTGAGAAAAATGAGAACACATGGACACAGGGAGGAGGTCTACTTCACACAGGGGTCTATTGGGGGGAATGGGGGAGGGATGGGGGGAGCTGGGGAGGGATAGCCTGGGGAGAAATGCCAAGTGTGGGTGAAGGGGAGGAAGGCAGCAAAACACACTGACATGTGTGTACCTATGCAACTATCTTGCACGTTCTGCACATGTACCCCAAAACCTAAAATGCAATAAAAATTTAAATTAAAAAAAAGTCTCCCAGTAAGGAAAAACCAGGACCTAATGGCTTTAGTTCTGAATTCTACAAAAGATTTAAAGAAGAATAATACCAATTATACTCAAACTACTCTGAAAACTAGAGGAGAATGAAATACTTCCAAACTCATTCTACAAGGGCAGTATTACCCTGACACCAAAAGTAGACAAAAAAAAAGAAAACTGCAGGCTAATATCTCTGATAAAGATTGATGCAAATATCCCCAACAAAATACTAGCAAATCAAAATCAACAATACATTAGAAAAACCAGGCATCAGGACTAAGTGGAATTTGTCACTGGGATGCAAGGATGGTTCAATATACACAAATTAGTCAATGCAATATACCAACAGAATAAAGGAATAGAACCATATGATTATTTCAATTGATTCTGAAAACACATTTAATACAATTCAACATATCTTCATGATAAAAACCCTCAAAAAACGGGATAGAAGTAACATACCTCAACACAATAAAAGCCTTATATGATGGACCCACTGTTAGTATCACATTTGAATAGGGAAAACTGAAACCTTTCCTCTGTAATGTGGAACATCACAAAGATGCCCACTGTCACCACTGTTTGGACAGTGGTGACAGATCTGCCCCTGTTAGAAAGCCGGCCCAGACAACCAGCCACCCTGGCTGCATGGAAAAAATCTAACTTCCCGATAAGGAAGTTCGCCCTCCCCCCCAACTTCCCGATGAGGAAGTTCGCCCTCCCCTCTTAACTTCCCGATGAGGAAGTTCGCCCTCTACATACCGTTCTGGCCTTCCCACCTGACTACAGCCACCTCCCGCCTAGCAACGGCTGAACCAATCACCATCTGCCCTATCAGCTCTCTAATGACTTCCTGCCCAACAAGCTCTTCCCCACCGGAAGACTTCCTGCCCGACAGCCGGCCTGACCAACCACCACCCACCAAGTCAGCACCCCCCCCAAGCCCTCCTGTTCCCGCCCCTATAAAAAGCTCTAATCCTCTAGGCTCCGCGCGGCCATCTTCCTGCTTTCCCCGCTGGTCCGCCCAGAGGCTCTTTCTTCTCAATAAAGCCTGAACTTAAGGACTTTCTTCCAGCCTGCAATCTGGTTTATTCCAGCGAACTCTGTCTCTCCGTGGAGGGTGGGTCGGACAGTGGGTCGGACAACCACTGTTATTCAACATAGTACTGGAAGTCCTAGCTGGAGCAATCAGAGAAGAGAAGGATATAAAGGGCATCCAAATTGGAAAGAAAGAAGTCAAATTACTCTTGTTTGCAGATTATATAATCTTATATTTGGAAAAGTCTAAAAACTTCACAAGAAAACTATTAGAACTGACAAATTTAGTAAAGTTGCTGGATACCAAATCAACATACAAAAATCAGTAATATTTCTGTAAGCCAACAGTAAACAATCTGAAAAAAAATAGAGGAAGTAATTCCATTACAATAGCTACACACAAAATAAAATGTCTAGGAATAACTTAACCAAGGATCTCTACAATAAAAACTATAAAACACTGATAAAAGAAATTAAAGAGGACATTAAAATGGAAAGATATTTCATGTTTATGGATTAAAATAATTAATATTGTCAAAATGTCCTTATTATCATAAGCATTCCACATAGTCAATGCAATCCTTATCAAAACAATGACATTCTTCACAGAAATAGAAGGAAAAAATTCTATAATTTATGGGAAACCACAAAAGACCCAGAATAGTCAAGGATATCTGAAGCAAAAAGAACAAAACTGAAGGAATCACATTACCTGACTTCAAATTATATTACAGACTATAGTAATCAGAACAGCATGGTACTGGCATTAAAACAAATACATAGAGCAATGGAATGGAATAGAGAACCCAGAAATAAATCCACACACCTACAGTAAACTCATTTTTCACAAAGGTGTCAAGAACATACATTGGGGAAAGGATATTCTCTTCAATAAATGGTGCTTGGAAAATTGCATATCTATATGCAGAAAAATGAAACTAGACCCCTATCTCTCACCATATACAAAAATCAAATTAAAATAAGTAAAAGACTTAAATCTAAGGCCACAAACTATGAAGCCACTAAGAGAATGTATCCGGGAAACTCTCCAGGACATTGGTCTTGGTAAAGATTTTTTAGTAATACCTCAGAAGCACAGATAACCAAAACAAAAATGGATAAATGGGATCATATCAAGTTTCAAAAGATTCTGCAAAGCAAACATTCAACAAAGTGAAGGAACAACCCACAAAATTGGAGAAAATATTTACACACTATCCATCTAACAGAGGATTAATAACCAGAATATGTAAAGAGCACAAACAACTCAATAGGAAAAAAATCTAATAATTTTATTTTTTAAACGAGCCAAAGATTCAAATAGAAATTTCTCAAAAGAAGACATACAAATGGCAAACAGATGTGAAAAAATACTCACCATCATTAATCATCACAGAAACACAAATCAAAACTACAATGAGATATCATCTCAACCCGCTTAAAATGGCCTTTATCCAAAAGATAGGAAAGAATTGATGCTGGCAATGAAGTGGATTAAGAAGAACACTTGTACATTGTTGATGGACATGTAAATTAGTACAACTTCTATGGAAAACATTTTAACAATCTAGTATGGAGGTTCCTAAAAAGCTAAAAATAGAACTACCAATTATCCAGCAATCTCACTGCAAGATACGTACCCAAAAGTAAGGCAATCAGTATACTGAAGAGATACTTGCACTCCCGTGTTTATTGCAGCACTATTCATAATAGCCAATATTTTGAGTGTCTTCAACAGATACATGGGTAAAAAGAAAGTGGTACATTTATCCAGTGGAATATTATTCAGCCACAAAAAAAATGACATCCTGTCACTTGCAACAACATGTACATCTTCCAGATGTAACTGGAAGATATTATTTTAAATGAAATAAGCCTGGCACAGAAAGGCAAATACATGTTCACTAACATATGGGAGCTAAAAGTTAAATCAACTGAATTCATGGAGATAGAGAGTAGAATGATGGTTACCAGAGGCTGAGAAGAGTAGCAGGAAGTGGGGGATAAAGTGGAGATGGTTAATGAGTGTTAAAATATAGTCATATATAATGAAAAAGATCTAGTATTTGATAGCACAGTAGGGTGACTACAATCAATGATAATTTATTGTATATTTGAAAATAACTGAAAGAGTGGAATTGGACTGTGCCTACCACAAAGATATGATAAATGCTTGACATAACCCCAATTACCCTGATGTGATTATTATACATTATATGCCTGTATCAAAATATTAGATATACCCCATACATATAAGTACCTACAATGTACCCATAAAAATGAAAATTTAAAAAATTAATATGCAGTTACACAATGTTTTGTCTGTCATGTTTACAGGGATTCTGACAACTAACATAGAATTTTCATATCCATCATACTCCTCTTTATTCTCTCTATTACTTTTGCCTAAGGTAAAAGTACTCTCATTTTAGGCATGAGGAAGTTGGGCCTCAGAAATTCAGTATCTTGACCAAGGATATGGTGTCTGCAGGTGCTATAAAAACCATAACCTCTGAGTCTTGATCCCTTCCTCCCAAATAAAACATTCAGTTCAACTGGGTTTGCTAACATTGACTGATGGTGTACTATGTTTTGATATTTCATGATTCAGCCTTGTGAGTGACTTGCAAAATAAATATTAATTTAGTTAATAATTACAGTGCTGGTCAACTAAAATTGGGGTCAGAGAGTATAGTTTCATACAACCTTTAGTACTTGAGTGAGTCTAGATCTTGGTTAATTCTTTACCCAGGGCCAAAAGTTACTGCCTAACACCCATACCTACCAATTCTAGAAGAACACCACCACCTTATTTCAGATAAAATAAGCTCAATTGCTCTCTTTACAGCAATCATTTTATTCCCTGAGAGATGAGGGTCCCTGATTTGCCCTCCTCCCTTTTGATTAACTGAGTCTCCCGCCTAGATCTTTCTTTTTATAAAATGAAAGCATCATAGATAAGTTAAAGATAGAAGGGACCTCTAATTTTGATTGGTTTCTTAGGAAGATAAAGTGTCATCAATGCAAAAGTGTGTTACAATTTCAGTTTTCTGGTGGAAGTGTAAATTAGTCCAACCATTGTGGAAGACAGTGTGGTCATTCCTCAAGGATCTAGAAATAGATCTAGAAGTTCCATTTGACCCAGCAATCCCATTACTGGGTATATATCCAGAGGATTATAAATCATTCTATTATAAGGATACATGCACACGAATGTTCATTGCAGCACAGTTTACAATAGCAAAGACCTGGAACCAACCCAAATGCCCATCGATGATAGACTGGACAGGGAAAATGTGGCACATATACACCATGGAATACTATGCAGCCATAAAAAATGATGAGTTCATGTCCTTTGTAGGGACGTGGATGAACCTGGAAACCATCATTCTCAGCAAACTGACACAAGAACAGAAAATCAAACACTGCATGTTCTCACTCATAGGCGGGTGTTGAACAATGAGAACACATGGACACAGGGAGGAGAGTATCACACACTGGGGTCTGTCAGGGGGAAATAGGGAAGGGACAGTGGGGGGTGAGGAGTTGGGGAGAGATAGCATGGGGAGAAATGCCAGATATAGGTGATGGGGAGGAAGACAGCAAATCACACTGCCATGTGTGTACCTATGCAACTATGCAACAATCTTGCATGTTCTTCACATGTACCCCAAATGCAATAAACCTAAAATGCAATAATAAAAAAATATTTTTAAGTGTAAGTTAAAATAACAGTAGCAAAAAAATTTTTTTTAAGTAAATATATATCTATTTTTAAAATCTGCCATTCTCATCTTGCTTTCTACCTACATATCTTCTGAAACTTTGAAAACTTTTGACTTTGCCCATCTGTATACTATCATTAGGACACACACCAGAAAAACCATGGCAGTTGTGGCATTAAGTATTATAAAAGTATGAGGAACTTGCTTTAAACTGCTGTCACAGCAATAGGTCAGTGTAGGTTTTAGCTAACTTTTCTTTAACTTCTGAATTGCAGCAGAGAGCTGATACTGAAACCATGTCTGAAAGTTCTATACTAAATGAGTTTGATGGTGTCAGCTTGACTGGAGCCAAAATAAACCTACGGTATATGTTTATAGTGTCTGTTTTATACATGTCTAGAGAAGAGGAACTATTGAAGTTGAATTATTTCTTACCCCTGGAGAGGGTAGTCCTTCAATGTCATGACAAAGGTCACTGGCAGGTCATCAAGGAGAAGCCAGTTTCTGCATAACAGAGTGCACTTTCTAAAGCCTGTGAATTCTTCATCTTTACAAAAAACAAAATGGTAAAAATGTTTTGTAATAAAAGATATATAAATACATACATATATATTTGTGCACATTTACATATTCAGGTTTGAAATATGTATTCTCAATGTGTGCATGAAAAATTATAAATTGTACCTGAAAACTGTTGTTTTATTTGGAATTATTTTTACTTTGCATTGTATGCAATATAAGTAAAATAAGAAAACTTTCACTCCATATCAATGTCAAAATATCACAGCTTTGCCCAGGTTAATAGTGGGCTTTATTGACAGGTATCAGGAGATGGTGAATCAAGTGTGGGGAATGCAATCCCCAGTTCAAAAGAACAGAACATTTTTCAAATCTGTTAGCATATATAAAGTATATTTATTTTTATGTAAAATGGTAATTACTTTTATTTTAAATTCAATTTTTATTCTGTCTCCCCCACCCTGACCTTTTTAAAGCAGAATAATTTTCCAAATGTTGATTTTCTTTAAATGTAAATTTTATAAAGACAAATTACTCAAAATAAAGAATGTTCTATACTAAATAAATAAATAAATAAAATAAAGAATTTCCATTGTCCATCTCCAAGTTAATGACAGCTCACATTCCATTCTGTAAAACGCACATCTCAGTCAAAAGAATCAGGAGACTATCAACATTAAACCCTCCACAAAGAATAATGCAAACCTCAGCTTAACTAGAATTATGGATTACAGTGGGGATTTTTTAATTAGTAGAATTTATTTTGTGGGGTTGTTTTGGGTTCCCAGCAAAACTAAGTGGAAAGTTCACAGTTCCCACATACTCCCTCCTCTCACCCACAGATAACCACCCCCACAATTAGTAACTCTCACCAGTTTAGTTTCATAGCTGTGACATTGAAACCTGTGTCAACATTGACACATCACCAGGAACAAAGTCCAGTTTATATAGAGTTCACTCTTTGTGTTGCACATTTGATGTGCTTTGACTAATGTATGACATGTATCCAGCACATAGTATCATATAGAATAGTTTCACTGCCCTAAAAGTCCTCTGTGTTCTGCCTATTTATTCCTCTCTTCCCCTCAAGCCCTTGGCAAAAATAAATAAATAAATATTTTGGTGTCAACATAGTTTTGCCTATTCCAGAATGTCATATAGTTGAAATCAAATGTATATAGCCTTTTCAGGTTAGTTTATTTTAGTTACTAATATGATATGTTTCCCCCATGTGTTTTCATGGTTTGACAGCTCATTTCTTTTTAACAATAAGAAATCTTCCATTGTATGGATTTACCACTTTGTTTATCTATCCACCTATTGAAAGACATGTTGGTTGCTTTCAGTATTTGGCAATGACAAATAAAAAGTTGTTAAATCATTCATGTGCAGGATTTTGTGTAGAAATAAGTTTTCTTTGTTTTTGAACCTGCAGCAACAAGACTTCATTCATGCATGTTATTTAACATATGTATTGTCTATGTACAGTTATCCCTAGTCTCTCAACATTTACAGAACATTGGTTCCAGCACACTTCCTCCCCTCACCCCACCAACACCATTTTTTAACTAATTTAGGTAAATACTGAGGTCTCTTGGTGCTGAGATGAAGCTGCCCCTGTTTGATTTGGACTGGTCCCACATTGGAAGGAAGTGATCAATGACTAGGAGTCAGTGCCAAAACCCTTTTA
Source organism: Saguinus oedipus (assembly GCA_031835075.1). Lineage (NCBI taxonomy): Eukaryota > Metazoa > Chordata > Mammalia > Primates > Cebidae > Saguinus > Saguinus oedipus. Next base: position 100,126,038 of record CM063179.1, on the reverse strand, counting down.
GCCACAAATGAGCAACAAGGGAGTTTCAGAAAAGTTGCCCCCAGGCTGTCTGCCTGAAGTTTACTGTTAAGTTTAATTCCGTCTGTTCCGTAGGTAATGGCTATAATCTCAAAGTGCTGGGCCAGCAGTATTCTGCTAGGAATGGCACTTCTGCAGAAATTTAACAAGTTACAGATAAAAGCACAAAAATGAAAATAAAAAGTGAATTAATAGTAGCATGATAATCACAGTTTGCAAAATAGTTTTAAGCCATGAACCTACATTTAAAGGCAACCAATCAAACGACCATAGGGAATTAGGTGAAACTTCTTGCAACCATGTGGCCCATTTTCCTATTTTGTATATATGGGGCTCAACTTTCCCAGGGGAATTTATTCAGATAGAGCATATAACATTAGCTACAGCACAGGCATGACTCTATTGAAGAAACTGATGAATTTGTACAACTTCTAACCCAAATCAAGCAGAATGAAAATTAAGTACCTATTCATCATGATATCCCACCACAGAAAAAAATTAATTATGTGAGATCCAATAACTGATGAAGACAATATTTTTGTGACTATTATTTGAAACCTTGTTGATTCTTTAATGTTTTGCTTTTCAGATTTAAGGAAATTTTTCTCTTTAGCTATTTATAGTTTGGAGCAATTTGGTAAAGTACACTTTTGTGAACAAAGGTAGACATTTTTACTTTTTACCCCTACTTGATCCCTCCAAAATTGGGAAACTATTCATGAGTATTTTTATGGCAATGATTATTTGCATGAATTCAATAAAAATCTGCTCTCATCTCATTAAAACAGAATACAGTTGGAAACAGTTATATTACCAAGGCTTTGACTTAAATACCATACTTGAGTATGTGTGTCAAAACTTGGCCATACCTATTCTCTGTGATTTTGAAAAAAAGAAAAAAGAAAAACCTGGCTTCTATGGTTCCGCATCTTACAATGAGTGCATAAAAACTGTCACTTTTTGGCAGGCTCAAGAACCTTAAGACTGTAGGTAAGCTCAGGAACTGTAAGTCTGTCTACAGCAGCGCACAGGAAAAGATACCAGTTCCCCAAGAGTTGTCATACTACTCTAGAAGACTTTAGCCTTGGGGTACTGTCAGATCTGAACAGAGCAGGATGTTCTTGCCCATGAGAAAGAGCTAGTCCAAGTGCTTTCTGTCTGCAGGTCTCCCCAAGAGCCCCAGCCTAACCAAGCTCATTTGCAGGCTGGCCTCAGATGCCCAACTGGGGTACTTCCTGGGGGTCCTCATCGTAGCTCCTTTACCAGCAGACCATGCATGAACATCAGGGAGCTTCAACAGAGCAGCCCCACCAATGCACATCTGCCTACCCACACCCTTTTCCCACTGAAGCCTCCCCTACTTTGCCAGCATGCACTTGCCCACACTCACCCCCCACCAACTGCTTTGAAAGCACACATACACACAGATTTCATCTCCACTCCATGCCAATGCATGTGTGTGCACATACTCCACTGTGCCATTGCTACCAGCATGAGCATCTCCCACCACCTTCCCAGGCCATGCCACCATTGCCAGTGCAAACATGTACATGGACACTGGAAACCCTGGCCCCCAGCACACAGCCACTGCCAACAGTTCAAACACATGCACAGAGGCCAACAACCCCTATCCTGTGCACACAACCACCACCACTGCTACAAGCATGTGTGCACACCCTACCCTCCAATGTCACACCACCAGTGCCACCACCATAGTGAAAATAAGCATGTGCAAGAAGGCTGCAGCTCTGCTCCCACTGTTACTCTGCCCCAGCCAACACACATGCATCCTGCCATGCTGAACTGCTACTGGCACACAAAAACAAGCACTGATCACGCTGCATTTACCCTAGTGAAGCACTTTGGCTAATACCGTGCATTGAAGCACTGTGGCCAGCAGTCCAGGAACACATCAGCCCTGTCAGCACAACAGGTTCCTAACTCAAGGGGCAAGAGAACGAAGTTTGGGTCCAGATACTAGTCTCTGAGAGTTAGAGCATGCAACCCAGGAATCCTGAGCCAAGCCTTGGCATTCTAAAATCTCCCAGAAATGAAGCCAGAAACTGAACCTACGTTGTACAACTATCAAACCCCCAAGGACATCAAAAAAGATAAAAAGCAAAAAAAAAAAAAAAAAAAAAAAAAAAGACATCCAAGACAGCAACTTCAAATATTGAAGGAACATCAGCCTATACAGATGAGAAAGAACTAGAGCGAGAACTCTAGCAACTCCAAAAGCCAAAGTGTCTTCTTACCTTGAAACAACCACCCTATTTCCCCAGCAATGGTTCTTAAACAGGCTGAAATGGCTGAAATGACAGACAGAATTCTAATATGGTTAAAAACAGACCATTGAGATTCTAAACAAAGTCAAAACCTAATCCAAGAATTCAGAGGAATACAATAAACAATACAGGAGATTAAAAATGGAATGGCATTTTAAGAAACAAGCTAATATGATGGAGCTGAAAACCCCACTTCAAGAATATTATAATGCAATCATAACTATTAGCAGCAGAATATATCAAGCTGAGGAAAGAATTTCAGAGCTTGAAGACCAGTTCTCCGAAATAACTCATTCAGACAAAAATAAACAAGAAAACAAAACTTCCAAAAATATGAGATTATCCAAAGATACTCTATTAGTCCATTTTCATACTTCTAGAAAAAATACCCAAGACTGGGTAATTTGTAAATAAAAAAAGGTTTAATGAACTCAGTTCCACATGGCTAGGGAGACATCAAAATCATGGCAGAAGGAGGAACAAAATCATGTCTTACATATCAGGCAAGAGAGCATGTGCAGGAGCCCTTGATAAAACTATCAGATATCATGAGACTTATATACTATCACAAGAACAGCAGAGGAAAAACATGCCCCCATAATTCAATTACCTCACACCCACATCCCTCCCATATGTGGGGATTATGGGACCTACAATTCAAGAGATGCGATCTGTGTGAGGACAGTCAAACCATATTATTCTACCCCTGGCCCCTCCCAAATCTCATGTCCTTACATTTCAAAACCAATTATGCTTTCCCAACAGTCCCCCAGAGTCTTAACTTATTCCAACATTAACCCAAAAGTCCACAGTTCAAAATCTCATCTCAGACAAGTCAAGTCCCTTCTGCCTATGAGCCTGTAAAACCAAAAGCAAGTTAGTTACTTCCTAGATACAATGGGGCTACAGGCATTGGGTAAATACACCCATTCCAAATGGGAGAAATTGGCCGAAACAAAGGAGATACAGACCCCATGCAAGTCTGAAATTGAGCAGGACAGTCAAATTTTAAAGCTCCAAATTGGTCTTCTTTGACTCCGTGACTCATCCAGGTCACACTGATGCAAGAGATAGGTGCCCATGGTCTTGGGCAGCTCCACTCCTGTGGCTTTGTAGGGTATAGCACCACTCCTTGCTGCTTTCACAGGCTGATGTTGAGTGTCTGTGGCTTCTCCAGGCACACAATACAAGCCAAGCTGTTGGTAGATCCACCATTCCAGGATCTAGAGAATGATGGCCCTCTTCTCTCAGCTCCACTATGCAGTGCTCCAGTAGGGACTCTGTGTGGGGGCTACCACCCCACATTTCCTTTCTGCACTCCTCTAGCAGGGGTTCTCCATTAGGGCTCCACCCCTGCAGCAAATTTTTGCCTGGACATCCAGGCCTTTCTATACATCCTCTGAAATCTAGGCAGAGGTTCCCAAACCTCAATCCTTATTTTTTTTTTTTTTTTTTTTTTGAGATTAAGTCTTGCTCTGTCACCCAGGCTGGAGTATACAGGGGCACAGTCTCAGCTCACGGCAACCTTGGCCTCCTGGTTATTCTCCTGCCTTAGCTTCCTGAGTAGCTGGAATTACAGGCACTCACCACCACACCCAATTGGGGTTTTTCCATGTTGTCCAGGCTAGTCTCAAACTGCCAACTTCAGATGATCTGCCTGCCTTGGCCTCCTAAAGTACTGGGATTACAGGCCTGAGCCACCATGCCTGGCCCCAAAACCTTAATTTTTGGCTTCTGTGCACCCACAGGCTCAACCCTACATGGAAGGTGCCAAGTCTTAGACTTACACCCTCCAAAGCCACAGCCTGAGCTGTACCTTGGCCCTTTTTAGCCATGGCTGGAGAAGCTGGCATGCAGGGCACCAATTTCCTACACTGAACACAGCAAGGAGAAACCATTTTTTTCTCTTAGGTCTCTGGGCCTGTTATGGGAGGGGCTGCCACAAAGTTCTTTGACATGACCTGGAGATATTTTCACCATTATCTTGGAGATCAATATTTGGCTCCTTATTATTTATGCAAATTTCTAAAGCAGGCTTGACTCTTTCCCCAGAAAAAGAGATTTTCTTTTCTATTGCATCAATAGGCTGCAAAGTTTCCAAACTTTTCTGTTTTGCTTCCTCTTGAACACTTTGCCACTTAGAAATTTATTCTGCCAGATGCCCTAAATCATCTCACTCAAGTTAAAATTTCCACACATCTCGAGGACAGGGACAAAATGCTAAAAGTCTCTTTGCATAGCAATGGTGACCTTTACTCCAGTTCCCAAAAAGTTTCTCATCTTTATCTGAGACCACCTCAGCCTGGACCTTATCAGCATTTTGAGCAAAGCCATTTAACAAGTTTCTAGGAAGTTTCAAACATTCCCACATTTTTCTATATTCTTCTGAGATGTTCAAACTGTTCCAACCTCTGCCTGTTACCAATTCCAAAGTTACTTCCACATTTTTTTGGTATCTTAATAGCAGTGCCCCACTTCCAGTACCAATTTACTGCATTAGTCAATTTTCATACTGCTGTGAAGAAACACCCAAGACTGGGTGATTTTATAAAGAAAAAGAAGTTTAATAGACTCACAGTTCCACATGACTGAGGAGGCCTCACAATCATGGCAGAAGGTAAAGGAGGAGCAAAGGTACATCTTACATGGCCACAGGAAAGAGAGCACGTGCAGGGAATCTGTCCTTTATAAAATCATCATATCTTGTGAGATTTATGCACTATCATAAAACAGCATGGGAAAAACCCACCCCCATGATTCAATTACCTCCCACCAGGTCTCTCCCACAGTATGTGGGGATTATGGGGCCCATAATTCAAGATGAGATTTGGGGTGGGGACATAGTCCGACCATATCAGACATGAAATCAAAGTCTCATTGGTGTCTCTGAAAGAGAGGGAGAGAAAGCAAGCAACTTGGAAAACATATTTCAGGATACTCTTTGAAAGTTCCCCAAACTCACCTACAGAGGCCAACATCCAAATTCAGAAAATGCAGATAACCTCTGTGAGATACTATACAGGATGATCATCCCCCAGAAACATAGATTATCCAAGGTTGAAATGAAAGAAAAAATATTAAAGGCAGGTGACCTAGAAAGTGAATCCTATCAGGCTAAAGGGAACCCTATCAGACTTTTCAGCAGAAACCTTACAAGCCAGATTGGGAGCTTATAGCCAGCATTCTCCAAGAAAATAAATTTCAACCAGCTAGGCGTGGTGGCTCATGCCTATAATCCCAGCACTTTGGGAGGCCGAGGCGGGTGGATCACGAGGTCAAGAGATCGAGACCATCCTGGTGAACAAGGTGAAACCCCGTCTCTACTAAGAATACAAAAAAAAAAAAAATATTAGCTGGGCATGGTGGCACGCACCTGTAGTCCCCGCTACTCGGGAGGCTGAAGCAGGAGAATTGCTTGAATCCAGGTGGTGGAGGCTGTGGTGAGCCAAGATTGTGCCATTGCACTCCAGCCTGGGTAACAAGAGCGAAACTCCGTCTCAAAAAAAAAAAAGTGTTCAATTTGACAAGAAGATCTGACTATCCTAAATATTTATGCACCAAATACAGAAGCACCCAGTTCACAAAGCAAGTTCTTAGAGACCTGCAAAGAGGCTTGGATAACTACACAATAATAATGGGAAACTTCAACACCTCACTGACAATATTAGACAGATCATCAAGGCAGAAACTTACAAAGATGTTTGGAACCTGAACTCAACACATGACCAAAAGGGCCTAGTAGACATCTACAGAATGCTCCACCCCAAAACAACAGAATATATATTTTTCTCATTGCCACATGGCATGTACTGTAAAATAGACCACACAATTGGCCATGAAACAATTCTCAGCAAAACAGACCACACAATTGGTCATGAAACAATTGTCAGCAAATTCAAAAAATCAAAATCATACCAACCACACTCCTGAACTACAGTGCAATAAAAATGTAAATCAATACTAAGAATATCACTCAAAAACCATACAATTACATAGAAATTAAACAACATGCTCCTGAATGAATTTTGAGTAAACAATAAAATTAAGGCAGAAATCAAGAAATTCTTTGAAACTAATGAGAACAAAGATAAAACATACCAGAATCTCTGGACACACCCAAAGCAGTGTTAAGAGGGAAACATTTAGTGGTAAGTGCCCACATCAAAAAGTTAGAAGGATCTCCCAGTCAGCATGGCTGTTATTAAAAAGTCAAAAAACAACAAATGCTGGTAATATTGTGCAGAAAAAGGAACACTTTTACACCATTGGTGGAAATGCAAATTAGTTCAACCATTGTGGAAGGCAGTGTGATTATTAATCCTCAAAGACCTAGAGGCAGAAATGCCATTTGACCCAGCAATCTCATTATTGAGTATATACCCCAAAATATATAAATTATTTTATTATAAAGATACATGTGCCCAGGCAGGGTGGCTCAGGCCTGTAATCCCAGCACTTTGGGAGGCCAAGGTGGGTGGATCACCTGAGGTCAGGAGTTCAAGACCAGCCTGGCCAACATGGTGAAACCCCATCTCTACTAAAAATACAAAAATTAGCCAGGTATGGTGGTGCATGCCTGTAATCTCAGCTTCTCAGGAGCCTAGGGCAGGAGAATTGCTTGAACCTGGGAGGCAAAGGTAACAGTGAGCGAAGATCATATCACTGCACTCCAGCCTGGACAACAGAGTGAGACTCCATCTCAAAAAAAAAAGAAATACATGTACATGTATGTTTATTGCAACACTATTCACAATAGCAAATACATGGAATTAATATAAATGTCCACAGTGGTACCCTGGATAAAGAAAATATGGCACATATATACCATGGCATACTATGAGCCATAAAAAGAAGCAAGATACTCTTTTGCACTGACACGTATGGAGCTAGGAGACATTATCTTCAGCAAACTAACACAGGAACAGAAAATCAAATACATCATGTTCTCACTTATAAGTGGGAGCTGAATGATGAGAATGCATGGACACATGGGGGAAAAACACACACTGGACCTTTCAGAGGGTTGGGGTGGGAGGAGGGAGAGCATCAGGAAGAATGGATAGTGGATGCTGGGCTTAAACCTAGGTAATGGGATGATCTGTGCAGTTACTCACCATGGCACAGGTTTAAGTAAGTGACAAAGCTGCATATCCTGCACAAGTACCCCTGAATTTAAAATAAAATTTGGAAATCAAAACAAAGTTAGAAAGATCTCAAATTAACAACCTAACATCATACCCAAAGAAACCAGTAAAACGATGAGCAAACCAACCCCAAAGCTAACAGAAGATAAGGAATAAACAAAATCAGAGCTAAACTGAAGGAAGTCAAGACATGAAAAACCATATAAAAAACCAATGAATTCAGTTTGTTTTTTGAAAGAATAAATAAGATAGATAGACTGCTAGCTAGACTAATGAAAAGAGAACATCCAAATAAACACAAGAAGTGAAAAGCGGGACATTACCACCAAACCCGCAAAAAATATAAAAGCCATTAGAGACTACTATGAACACTCTATGCAAACAAGCTAGAAAACCTAGACGAAATAGGCAAATTTCTGGAAACATGCAACCTCCCAAGATTGAAGGAGGAAGAAATCAAATCCCTAAACAAACCAATCATGAGTTCTAAAATTGAATTAGCAATACAAAGCCTACCAACCAGGGGGAAAAAAAGCCCAGGACCAGATGGATAAAGAGCCGAATTCAACCAGATGTATAAAAAAAACTATTACTATTGAAATGATTCCCAAAAAATAAGGAGGAGGGATACCTCTGTATCTCATGCTTTGAAGCCAACATTATATCAGTATCAAAACTTGACAGACAAACACACACATTAAAAAAAATCAGGTCAATATCTCTGATGAACATTGATGCAAAAATCCTCAACAAAATTCCAGCAAACTGAATCCAGTAGCACATTAAACAGCTAATCAACTACAATCAAGTAGGCTTTATCTCTGGTGTATAAGATTGGTTTAATGTACACAGATCAGTAAACATGATTCATCACACAAACAGAATCAAAAACAAAAACTACATAATTATTTCAATATATGCAGAAAAGGCTTTTGATAAAATTCAACATCGCTTTATGTTTAAAACCCTCAACAACGTAGACTTTTAAGAAATGTACTTCACAATAGAAAAGCCATCTTTTCCAGTAAATGAATAATTTTAAAAGAAAAAAGAGAAAAAGAAAAAGGAGGGGAGGGGGGAAGGAAGGAAGGAAGGAAAAAGAAAAGAAAAAAAAAAGAGTGATTAATGACAAACCCACAGCCAGATATACTGAATGAGTACAAGCTGGAAGCATTTCCCTTTAAAATAGGAACAAGGCAAGAATGCCCTCTCTTACCACTCCTATTAGATATGGTATTGGAAGTCCTAGCCAGAGCAATCAGGCAAGAGAAAGACATAAAACACACCCAAATTGGAAGAGAGGAAGTCAATCTATTGCTGCAGATGATATAATTCTATGCCTAGGAAATCCACAGTCTACCCAAAAGCTCTTTGATCTGATAAACAGTTTCAGCAGAGTTTTGGGATATAAAATTAATGTACAAAAATTCATAGTATTTCTATATACCAACAACATCCAAGCTGAGAGCCAAATCAAGAACACAATCCCATTCACAATAGCCACAGAAAAATAAAATAGCTAGGAATACAGCTAACCAGGAAAGTGAAAGAGCTCTACAAAGAAAACTACAAAACATTAATGAAGAAATCAGAGATGAGAGAAGCAAATGGAAACACATTCCATGCTAATGGATTGGAAGAATCAACGTTAATAAAATGACCATATTACTCAAAACAATTTACAGATTCAATGCTATTTCTATCAAACTATCAATGACATTCTTCTCAGAACTAGAAAAAAACTATGTTAAAATTTATATAAAACCAAAAAAAGCCTGAATACCCAACGCAATCCTAAGCAAAAAGAACAAAGATGAAGGCATCATGTTACCTGATTTCAAACTATATTATAAGGCTACAATAACCAAAACAGCATGGTACTGGTACAAAAACAGACACATAGACCAATGGAACAGCATATCCAGCCCATAAATGATGCTACACACTTACATCCATCTGATCTTCAACAAAGTCAACAAAAACAAGCAATGGAGAAAAGACTCCCTCTTCGATAAATGGTGCTGGGATAATTGGTGAGCCATATGCAAACGATTGAAACTGGATCCCTTCCTTACACCATATGCAAAAGTCAAGATGAATTAAAGTCTTACATGTAAGACCTAAAACTATAAACACCTTTGAAGATAATCTAGGAAATACCATTCTGGACATAAGACCTGGCAAATATTTCATAATAAAGATGCCAAAAGTGATTGCAACAAATGCAAAAATTGACAAATGAGACCTAATTAAACCAAAGAGTTTCTGCACAGCCAAAGAAACTATCAAAAAAAAAAAGTAAAGAGACAAACCTACAGAATGGGAGAAAATATTGGCAAACTATGCATCCAACAAAGATCTAATCTCCAAACTTAAATTAATAAACAAAAAATGAAGAATCTCATCAAAAAGTGGTCAAAAAACATAAGCACACTTTTTAAAAGAAGTCATACATACAGCCAATGAACATAAAAAATGCCCAACATCACTAATAATTAGAGAAGTGTCCATCAAAACCACAATGAGATACCGTCTCAGACCAGTCAGAATGGCTATCATAATAGAAAGTCAAAAAATAACAGATGCTGGCTGTTCTCACTTATAAGTGGGAGTTAAACATTGAGAACACATGGGCACAAAGAAGGTACCAACAGACACCAGGGCCTACTTAAGGGTAAAACGTGGGAGGAGGGTGAGGATCAAAAAACTGCCTATCAAGTACTATGCTTATTACCTGGGTGATGAAATAATAATCTGTACACCAAACTCCTGTGACACACAACTAACCTGCATAACAAACCTGCACATGTACCCTTGAGCCTAAGGTAAGAGTTAAAAAATAATAATAAATCTGAGATTCCTCAGTGGTCAACATAAAGAGAAAAAATTGGGGAGAGATAGAGAGATAGAATGGGGAGAAATGCAAGATATAGGTGACGGGGAGGAAGGCAGCAAATCACACTGCCATGTGTGTACCTATGCAACAATCTTGCATGTTCTTCGCATGTACCCCAAAACCTAAAATGCAATGAAAAAAGTTTGTAGAAAAAAGTTACACCTATTATTGGATTGTAGCTCTGTGCATTATTTTCTAGTTCTTGTTGTCTACCTACAGACTAGACTAGATCCTGAATTCTTCTAGATTTCTCTAATCCTATTTCCTTCTATGAAATTACTAAAAATGGGAACTGATCTGTTCTTCAAGCCCTATAATCTGAAACTAGATGAATTTTAATGGAGAGTCTCATTCCTCATGTGTGGGGCATGCAGATAATTTACTAAACCTCCCAATGCTCATAACCAGAGACATTCAAACTGCAAATGAGAGGAGAAGTTGATGGCTTCATGCTATTGACAGCATTTTCCACAACACTAGAAAAAGATTCTGTATCATGAGACTCTTATCACCATTAACGCCTGTGATTTTCACTTAACTTAGAGTATCTTTAGTCCACTTGGAGGGCAACTTTGGGCAACATTGCTAATACAACCATTGCTCACTCCCTGCTTTAAGCTCAACACAGTCATGGGATACTGTTGGTGAAAAAGTTGCTCTGTATTATCTATTGGTGAAATAAGGAAATGTCTGTTTTATTGCTAATACAACCTGTAATGTAACTTTAATGTATACTTTCAATTTTCAAGCTATTTTAATACCTTTAATAGCCATTTCCATATTCTCTTCTGTAATCTGCTCAGTGAAATGACTTGCTCATGTTTCTACTACCTTGGAATTTTTCCTGGCATATTATTTAGTACAAAACATGTCTTTTGCAGAAAAATTCATGAATCTGGAGGTCATCATTGTTAGCAAACTAAGAGAAACAGAAAACTACCACATGTTCTCACTTATAAGTGGAAGCTAAATGATGAGAACTCATGAACACAATGAAGGGAACAACAGACACTAGGGATTACATGAGGGTGGAGGGTGGGAGGGAGAAGCATGAAAAAAATATTGAGTACTAGGCTTGGTACCTGGATGATTTAATGATCTGTACAAAGAAAACCCATAATATGAGTTCACCTATATAACGAACCTGCATGTGTACCTCCTAACCTAAAAGTTTTTTTAAAAAAGCAAGTTGTATAACATAATAATATGTGTAATATGAACCCAGTAAAGAACCACTATTAATCTAATACATGTGTGTATATGTTATATGTAAATATATACATATGCAGACACGTGAGTGTTTATAAAACTATACACGTGTTATCTTACAAATGCATGATAAGTATAAATGGCTTTCGCTTGGATATGAGCTGGGGAAAGGTTAGTGTGTTGCTTCTCATTTCATATACTTCAAGATGGAAGGGGAAAATGATGACTAGAATTTGATGTGTATGAGTTGTTCACTTGTTTAAGCTTTACAGTTGACATAAAGCTAATAATTTTAGGATCATAGCATCTAATTGTCATTGCACTTACATTCAGATTAAAAAAAAAAAGTGGCATGTCTGTGTCTGGTTTAGTTTGACTGCTTTCAGTGCACCATGGGGCCATGCTGCTTCCACCCAACTTCCTGTTAAGGAAATAGTTTCTAGGTTCTCCATTGAAAAAAACACTTCAGTAAAGAACTCTAGTGCCTATTTGAGGAGAAAATTCAGCCCTATGTAGAGTGCAGTGGCGCTATCTCAGCTCACAGCAACCTCTGCTTCCCTGGTTTAAGCGATTCTCCTGCCTCAGCCTCCCAAGTAGCTAGAATCACAGATATGCACCACCATGCCCAGGCTTTAACCATTTAAAATACACTCAGGCGTCTCCTAACGGTGTGGATACTCTCTGAGACATTTGTCCTTAGTGGTTTCATCTTTGTGTGAACTCAATAGAGTGTCCCTATAAAACCTAGATCGTGTAGCCCACTCCACACGTATTTCAGGACAGCCAGGAGGAGGTGCACATCCACTGAGAAACTGTGAGGAAAAGCGTCTGTGCTGAGCTCTGGCGCCACCAGAGGGCATGCGAACCCGCCCCTGACCAACTTCCTTCTGAGGTGCCAGAAGCAGCGAGGAGTTTCGACTTCCACAGGGCAGCACAAGGGTCATGTCAACTAAGTGTTGTTCATTGAAACACATGGGCTTGTAGGCTCCGTGTCAGTTTGCATTTCCAGAATGATGATGCTGAACACTTCATCCTGACTTTATGTAGTGCAGCGCGATGGCCACCAGAGGGCGCGTGTCCACCACCAGCATCTTGAGCGCAAGGGCCTTGCAGTGACCCCGGCCGCCAGCAGAGGGCACATGAGCCAAGGTTTTCTAATCCCAAGGCCACAGCTTCCCACCCATTTCCTCTGTGCAGGCCCCTGTTGAGGGCAAGAGTAGGGTTCTCCTCAGCACAGACCAGGGGACACCCCTCACTTTGGGACACCTCAAGCCCACATCCATGATGGAGTCTTGCTTTGTCACCCTGGCTGGAGTGCAGTAGCCAATCTCGGCTCACTGCAATCCATACCTCCCTGGTGATTCTCCTCCCTCTGCCTCCTGAGTATCTGGGATTACAGGCATGAGCCACCATACCCAGCTAATTTTTATATTTTTAGTAGAGATGGGGGTTTCACCATGGTGGTCAGATGGTCTTGAACTCCTAATGTTGTGATCTACCCACCTCATCCTCCTGAAGTGCTGGATTATGGGCGTGAGCCACTGTGCCTGGCAATAATGTTTTATAAATATTGAAATTTTAGATTTGATGAAATATATGAACTATATCATACTTTAAGATTATACTATCAAATTAATTAAAATCAGTCCTCTGTTTCCTGGGCCTTTACCATTTTTTTAAAAATTAGCATCCATTGATTTTATTAACTATACTGTTAGCAAGAAGGCCCTGCAGTGTCCCTAGTTGCCAGCAGGGGGCACACAGGGACCACACCATGAGCAAGAGGACCCTACAGTGCTCTGGTTGCCAGCATGGGGGTGCTGCCAAGACACTGTGAGCAAGAGGGCCTTGCAGGGCTCCCATCGGCCAGCAGGGGGCATACCACCACTACACTGCAAGAGGACACTGCATTGCCTTGGTTGTGAGCAAAGGGTGTGCTGCCACTACACTGTGAGCAAAAGTGCCCTGCACTGCCCTGGCTGCCAGCAGAGGATGCCAGTCACCACACTGTTAAGAGGGTCCTGCAGTGGCCCTAGCTGCCATTGGGGTGCATGCACAGCACCATGAGGGAGAGGGCCCCACATTGCCCAGCTGCTCTCCAGCCCCAGCTTACCTTTTCAGATTCCTAAGGCTCTTCCTCACATCACCACACCGGCATTATGGTGCCGGCCGCATAATGGCCACATCATGTCACACCCACAGGACCGGCACAAGTCATGTCACACCCGCATCACTTCACTGAGGAGGAGCACATCATCATGGTACGCATCACGTCATGACTAGTGCACCTCGCCACCACGCCGTGCGCCAGCGTGCATAGGCATGCACCGCGTCATGTCTTGGTGCCAGGCACCGGCATCAGGACAGTTTGGTGGTTTGTGGAGTTGGATTCTCTTTAGTACAAACCTTGGGAGCATTGCAAGGGTGGAGCTGCGTGCTCTTCAGCACAGACCCACGGGCACCATGAAGGCAGAGCAGCATTCTCAGCACAGACCTTGGGGGCTCTGCCTTGCTTTTGGACAACTCCGGGCAGCGTCCACGGTGAGCAAAATCCATCCTGTTTGCAGCAATGACTGCTGAAGGTCAGAGACTAGTAAGAAGGTCTTGATGTGGAAAAGTGGACACCAGAAGCCCTTCTAAATCCTGCTCACAGAGGTTCTCCCCACCCAAAGCCAGGTGGCCACAGAGTGATATCCACACTGCAGCCTCAGAACACAAATAGAGCATTTCTAAGGCAGATGTTGTACTGGCCAGAGCACAGAAAGTCAATACCAAGACAAAAGTATGCCAAATTGCAGGGTCTTTATTGCCTGTGACCATGGAGGACGTACATCTCTCCAACCCGTGGCCCCGAAAGGAGGGTGTCAAGACCTTTTATACCCGTAAAACCACCTCGGGAGTGAGGGTGAGGGGCAGGGGTGGGGGTGAGGGGCTTCAGATGATCTGAGGGCTAGTGGATTCTGTAATTCACCTCCTGGGCAGAGATGAGGGTGAGGGGCTCCAGATATTCCAAGGGCTAGGGGACTTTTGACATTCTGATTGTTACTTAAGTGGTTCACAAAAGTCAAGATTAGCATTTGTTTACACATTGTCTGGGTAGGGTGGAAATTGCAGTCCTTAATTACTTATAAGTCGCAGGGGCCAAGATGGCATGGGTTTGGACTGCTTGCCTGTCACATTTTGGGTTACAGAGAGCAATTTCAATAGAAAGCCAAGGTATGGTTGAGGTATGCAGTTTTATGGGGCTTTTACCATGTCACAATATGACATCCAAAATAAGAATACAACACCCACAGTGTGTTGTTTATGTAGAAAACACCTGTAATGTTAATGCAAAGCGTCAGTACAACAATGTTAATATGCTATCTGCACTACCTACACGGCCCTGCCAATATAGCGCTCTTAATAATTGACACTGACATATCAATGCAAAAGTAGAAAGAAATGTATGGTTAGGGTTTAGGGTGAGGGCTAGGGCTAGGGGTTAGGGTTAGAGTTAGGGGCTACCAGTTTAGGGTGAGGGCTAGGGCTAGGGCTTAGGGCTTAGGGATTAGAAGAATTTTAGGCAAAATAAATTTAAACAGTTTATTTAAGTAAAGGAATGATTCTTAAATCATGCCTGAAGCACCAGAACAGAAAACAGGGTTTGAGGCTTCCAGCTCTTAGTGGTGGCAGCAAAATGACGTTTCTCATTGACTCCAGCTAGATGACCACCTGTTGTAGGGATGGTTCCCTCAGCATCCCTAGACATACAGCCAACTGGTGCCTGGGCTTTTTGTCATTGACTGTGGTTGGTTTGTTAATTTAAGTCTGTTTAAATGCCTCCAAGTTCAGTTTCCATTTGCTTAGGCAAGACCTCAGGCTAACAGCCTCCTCCTTTTTTGTTTTAACATGTCAAAACCATAATTCATCTTTATTTTACTTTCCTGAAATTAATAGAAGTCAATTCACATTTTTGTTGTTATTCAGAAAGTCGGTTTAATTGGCAACCTATTTGTGGTGGTGCATGAAATAATGTCTGTTAATTGTTAGCATCTTAGATTAGATGAAATGTGTTAACTCAATTAAGCTTTGTTATTAAACCATAACAGGAGTTGAGTTTCTTTTTCTCTTAGTCTTTAACCATTTAAAATACACTCAAGCATCTCCTAATGATGTGGATACTTTCTGAGAAATTTGTCCTTAGTGATTTCATCTTTGTGCGAACATCATAGCGTGTCCTCATAAAACCTAGATTGTATAGTCCACTCCATACGTAAGTTATATGGTATAGCCTATTGCTCCCAGGCTACAAACCTGCATAGCATGTGTGTGTACTGAATGCTGTAGTCAACTGTCACACCATGGTGATTGTTGATTCTGATCCCAAAATATCTGAGTCAGGTCTCAGTCAGTGTAGAAAGCTTATTTTGCCAAGGCTAAGGACATGCCCATGACACAGCCTCAGGAGGTCCTGACAATGTGGGCCCAAGATGGTCAGGGTACAGCTTGCTTTTGTATTTGAGAAACAGGAGACACCAATCAATATGTGTAAGATGTACAGTCATCTGGTCCAGTAAGGTGGAACAACTAGAAGTAGGAAGTGGGGGTGCTTCTAGGTCAGAAGTAGATTGAAAAAAAAGTTGCATTATTTTGAATTCTTGATCAACCTTCCACTGAATACACAATTTACTCAGGTTCAGTGAATCTGCATTTTTACCTATACAATAGGGCAGAGGAATGGTGTGATCTCGGCCTCCACCTCCCAGATTCAAGTGATTGTCTTGCCTCAGCCTCCTGAATAGCTGGGATTACAGGCATGCACCGCCACACCTGGGTTAGTTTTGAATTCTTAGTAGAGACAGGGTTTCTCCATCTTTGTCAGGCTGGTCTGAAACTCCCCACCTCAGGTAATCTGCCTGCCTTGGCATTCCAAAGTGCTGGGATTACAGGCGTGAGCCACCATGCCTGGCCAGGAAGCTTATTTTGATTCTTAACATTGTCAACTATATTTCCGACATAATTTGTTTTCCTTGGAGCATTAAATACTGCTTTGGTATTTTTTTACACAAATAAGGCACAGATCCCTTTTTTTCATATTCATTATAGATTTCAGTATTTACAGAGTTAGTGTGTAAGGGCATTACACAATCAGGACATAGGGCTTTACAGGCTAAAAGTTTACCAGTTAAAGATTACGGTAGAAGGGCACCAAGATAGGAGGTTCCGGTTGGTGGTTGAGAGCTCCATAGTAGAGATTAGAGGGAGAGATTAGGTTGACTAATCCGGTTAGTTTGACAGGTCAGAATTACAGTGAAAGATTAGGGTGAAAGTTTTAGTGAGATTTTTGGATTGGGGTTATATACAGGTTAGAGTAGGTTTAGCTTAAGGTAAGGATTAGAGTGGATAAAAGTAACATTAGGGTTCATGATTGAGGGTTAAGCTTAGGTTAGATTTAGAGTTAAGGGTAATTGGAGTAAGGTTAAGGTTAGGGATTAGGATTAAGGGTTAGTGTTAAAGTTTATAGTTTAGAGTACGAATTAGGGTTAGGGTATGGATTAGGGTTTTAGGGTTAGGGTTGTTAGGGTTAGAAACAGGATTGGGGGTTAAAGTTAGGATTAGGGTTGGGGGTAGGGTTGGTTGGTTTAGGGTTAGGTGTTAGGGTTGGGCTTAGGGTTTAGGGCTAGGGTAAGTGTGAGGGTTAGGGTTGTTAGGATTAGGGCTAAAGTTAGGGTTAGAGTTTGGCCTATGGAAAGGCTTAGAGTTAGGGTTAGGGCTAGGGCTATGTATAAGGTTAGGGTTTAGGGGTTAAGGTTAGAGGGTCAGGGCTAGGGTTAGGCTTAGGCTTAGGCTTAGGATTCATGGTCTTAAAGTTAGGGGTTATGGGTTAGGGATATGAGACCTGGAGTCAAAGGAGGTTTATTTGGAACTTGACAATTTGACTGCTCTATTGGATTTCTGTCTTGAATGGGACCTGTAACCTCTTTATTTCTCACATTTGGAACATTTGTATTTTCCCAATGCCTGTATCCCCATTTTATCTAGGAAGTAACTAGCTTGGTTTTGATTTTACAGCTTCATATGTAGGGGACTTGCCTTTTCACAGATGAGAATATGGACTGTGGACTTTTGAGTTAATGTTGAAATAAGACTTGTGGGATTTTGGGAAGGCATGATTGGTTTTGAAATATGAGGACATAAGATTTGAGGGGTCAAAGTTAATCATAGGAATGTAGGCTAAACATATAAAAATTTTGCAAACCCATTAATTTTTATGATGAAACAAGTATATTTTATCATCTTTGATGTAAAAAAAAATAAAAATTTAAAAAAATTTTTTTTAAGTATGCAGTACAAAGTAGAAAAAAAAAACCTTGTGAGGCTTTCTGGAGATTTTGCTGTTGTTTGAAAGAGAAAAATAGTCTTTAACACATGATTAGCAATATGAAAGCATATATTTTAGACATGATCTAAGTTGAAAACACAAAGGAAAAAGATTATTCAAATCTTTATCTTGTGTTTACAGTAACACAAAAGCAAAGCATGAATTGAAACACTTAATGTTCATTCCTCTTATGGCTGATTGTTCCATTATTTCCCTACAGGTTACAGTTGCTCCTGGACATAGTTTTTCTGTTCCAAATATAAACATCCAATAACTCTAGGTGACACTCAGCCCAAATAGCTTTCCTACGCTCTTACCTTTCTCCCTTTTTGCGCTTAACATTATGAGGTCCAATACAGCCTCTTCACTTTCTATTTTCTTTCATTTCTTACTTGTGTTTTATTCAAAACAAAGAAATCAGCCTTCTGCCATGATTGAAATCTCCCTGAGGCTTTACTAGAAGCCAAGTGGATGCCAGATTCATGCTTCCTGAAAGCCTGCAGAACTGTTTTCCCTCCTTCAAATTCCTATCTCGTGCTGTGCCTCTAGAACACCTGACCTAAGACCTGGCATTTACAAATGCTCAATAAATGGTACCTCTTGCTGTTATTAGGCTCTGAGAAAGAATAATAAAACCACATTGCTCAATTGATTATGGTGAACTGCAGGAGTTGCCAGTGTTTTTCGGCCCTTTATTTCTTGGTATATACGTTCATCATGAGACACTGCAGGATTTTCAACATCTTCTTCTGAATCTGGTAACAAGAGCTTTATAGCTGACATGCAATAAACTGCACATATATAAAACATAAAATCTGATAGTTGGGAGACAAAGCAAGATGGCCAAATAGGAACAGCTCTGAATTGCATTTCCCAGTGAGAGCTATGCAGAGGGTGACTGATCTCTGCATTTTCAAACAAGGCACCAGGTGCACCTCAATGGGACTGGTTGCACAGTGGGTGTAGCCAAAAAAAGGGCAAGCCAAGGTAGGGTGGGGTGCTGCCTCACCCAGGAAGTGCAATCCCTGGAGGACCCCCGTCCCTACACAATGGAGGCCATCAGGGGCTTTTCCAGCCACTCCAGCACTTCGGTTCAGATACTGCACTTCTCCTGCAGATTTTACTGCCACAGATCAGAAGATTCCCAGGCTGAAAAGCACCATGAGTTTCCAGCATGGCTGTTTCAGCCAGCATCCAGGTATCTGCACGAAAACTCACACAAAGCTGGGTGGCTGTTTCAACTGGCACCTGGAACACCTGGAATATAAAACCGCCCATTCAGCTGAAAAAGAGGGGACTGAAAGCAAGGAGTCAGGTGATTTGGCTTGGCAGGTCCCACCCCCACAAAGACCAGCAATCAGAAACACTCTGGCTTCAGAGTTTTGCAGCAAGCACAGCAATTTGAGCTTGACCCAGGACAGTCCAGCTCTGTGGGAGAAAGGGCACTTACCATTACCAAGGCAGTCTGCCATTACTGAGGAAGTCTGCCATTGCTGAGGCAGTCTGCTATTACTGAGGCAGACCACCATAACCAAGGCAGTTCTAACTGTACCATTGTAAACAAAATGGCAAGGAAGTTTAAACAGCAGCTGGGCAGAGCCCACAGCAGCTCAGCAATGCCTCTGCTAGCAGACTGACTACACTCCCTCCTTGCTGGGCAGGGCATCTCTGAAAAAAGGCAGCAGCACATCAAGGGACTTTTAAATAAAGCCCCAACTTCCCAGGACAGAGTACCTGGGAAAAGAGGCGGTTATGAGTTTCACTGCAGCAGACTTAAATGTGCCTGCCCAGCAGCTCTGAACATAACAATGGAACTACTAACACAGTACTTGAGCTCAGATAAGGAACAGACTGTCTCCTCAAATAGCTCCCTGATCCCCATATATCCAAAGAGGCATCTCATAAATGAAAGCTCTGGCTGACATCTGGTGGGTACCTTTCTGGGACAAAGATAACAGAAGAAGAAACTGGCAAAAACCCTTATTTTTCTTCAGCCCCTACAGGTGATTTCCAGGCAAGAAGGGTCTGGAGTGGACTTCCAGCAGTTCTACAGCAGACGGACCTGACTGTTAGAAGGAAAACTAAAATACAGAAAGAAATAGCTTCAACATCAACACAAAGGATGTCTGCAGAGACCCCATCTGAAAGTCACCAACTACAAAGACCACAGGTAGATATATCCATGAATATGAGAAGAAACCAGCACAAAAAGGATGAAAACACCAAAAACCAGAACACCTCTCCTCCTCCAAGGGATCACAACTCCTCACCAGCAAGGGAACAAAGCTGGATGAAAAATGAGTCTGATGAATTGACAGAAGCAGACTTCAGAAGGTTGTAATAACAAACTTCTCTGAGCTAAAAAAAAAAATGTTCTAACCCAATACAAAGAAACTAAGAACCTTGAAAACAGGTTAGATGAGATGCTAACTAGAATAGCCAGCTTAGAGAAGAACACAAATGACTTAATGGAGATGAAAAACACAACACAAGAACTTCACAAAGCATACACAAGTTTCAATACATGAATCGAACAAGCAGAAGAAAGGATATCAGAGATTGAGGACCAACTCAATGAATTAAAATGAGAAGGCAAGATTAGACAAAAAAGAGTGAAAAGAAATGAACAAAGCCTCCAGGAAGTATGGGATTATGTGAAAAGACCTAATCTACATTTGATAGGCATACCTGAATGTGACAGGGAGTGTTTCCAAGCTGGAAAACATTCTTCAGGATATTATCCAGGAGAACTTCCCCAATCTAGCAAGGCAGGCCAATATTCAAGTCCAGGAAACACAGAGAAAACAAAAAGACATTCCTCAAGAAGAGCAACCCCAAGGCACATAATCATCAGATTCACCAGGGTTGAAATGAGGAAAAAAATGCTCAGGGCAGCCAGATAGAAAGGTTGAGTTACCCACAAAGGGGAGCCCATCAGACTCACAGCAGATTTCTCAGCAAAACTCTACAAGCCAAAAGAGAGTGGGGGCCAATATTTAACATCCTTAAAGAAAAGAACTTTCAACCTAGAATTTCATATCCAGCCAAACTAAGTTTCATAAACAATGGAGAAATAAAATCCTTTATGGACAAGCAATTACTAAGAGATTTTGTCACCACTAGTCCTGCCTTTCAAGAGCTCCTGAAAGAACCACTAAACACAGAAAGGAACAACCAGTACCAACCACTCCAAAAACGTACCAAACTGTAAAGACAATCAATACAATGAAGAAACCACATCAACTAACAGGCAAAACAAGCAGCCAGCATCAAAATGGCAGGATCAAATTCACACATAACAATATTAACCTTAAATATAAGTGGACTAAATGCCCCAATCAAAAGACACAGACTGGCAAATTGCATAAAAATCAAGACCCATTGATATGATGTGCTGTATTCAGGAAACACATCTCATGTGGAAGGATACACATAGGCTAAAAATAAAAGGATGGAGGAAGATTCGCCAAGCACATGGAGAGCAAGAAAAAAGCAGGAGTTGGCTGGGCACAGTGGCTCACGCCTATAATCCCAGCACTTTGGGAGGCCGAGGTGGGTGGATCATGAGGTCAAAAGATTGAGACCATCCTGGTCAAAAAGGCGAAACCCCGTCTCTACTAAAAATACAAAAATTAGTATTTTTTATAGAGTATAGATCCAAGATGGCTGATCGTTAACAGCTTGGGATTGTAGCTCCCAGTGAAAGCACAGAGAACAAGAGGATGCCACACTTTCAGACAAATTTTCATCACCCACGGATCAGAAGATTCCCAGTAGAGGAGCCCCACGGGTCGCCAGTGACTCTTGTGGCCGGCGCAGCGGTTTTGCCGGCACCTTGGTGCAGCAGCTCTTTGTGCAGAGTAAACGGGACTGGTTCCCCTTCTGAACGATGTTTGGAGCTCCGAGAAGGCAGAGCCACTTATTACGAACTCAAGAAGAAAGCCAAACCAGAGATTCCCAGGCAGAAGAGCACCATCAATCTTAACACCACTGTTTTAGCCGGCACAGTGGGTTGCTCAAATTCCAGCACTGGGAATCAATAAACTGGACATCCACCCAGAAACCTATTTAGAAAGGCGGTAATTGTAAAGACGACAGATGGATAAATTTATAACAAAGGGAAGAAACCAGCCTAAAAAGGCTGAGAATACCCAAAATCAGAACCCTTCTTCCTCTACAGGGGATTACAGTTCCTCATCAGCCACAGAACAAGCCCTGATGGAGAAGGACTGTGTACCATTAACAGAAGTAGGCTTCAGAAGGTGGATGATAAGAAACTTCTGGGAGTTAAAAAAAACTTGTTCTAACCCAATGTAAAGAAACTAAGAACTTTGAAAAAAGGTTTGACAAAATGCTAAAAAGAATAGACAATATAGAGAGGAATATAAATGAACTAACGGAGTTGAAAAACACAACACAACAACTTAGCAAAATATGCACAAGCTTGAATAGCCAAATTGATCAAGCAGAAGAAAGGATATCAGAGGTCGAAGACCAACTTAATGAAATAAAATGAGAAGACAAGAATAGAGAATAAAGGATAAAAAGAAATGAGCAAAGTCTCCAAGAAATATGGGACTATGTGAAAAGACCTAATTTACGTTTGATAGGTGTACCTGAATACAGCAAAGAGAATGAATCGAAGCTGGAAAATACTCTTCAGGATATTATTCAGGAAAACTTTACCAATCTAGCAAAGCAGGACAATATTCAACCGCTGGTAATACAGAGACCACAAAGATATTCCTCAAGAAGAGCAACCCCAAGGCACATAATCGTCAGATTCACCAGGGTTGAAATGAAGGAGAAAATGCTACGGGCAGCCAGGGAGAAAGATCAGGTTACCCACAAAGGGAAGCCTATCAGACTCACAGCAGATCTCTCGAAACCCTACAAGACAGAAGACAGTGGGGGCCAATATTCAACATCCTTAAAGAAAAGAACTTTCAGCCCAGAATTTCATATCCTGCCAAACTAAGCTTCACAATTGAAGGAAAAATAAAATATTTTATGAACAAGCAAGTACTCAGAGATTTTATTACCACCAGGCCTGCTTTGCAAAAGCTTCTGAAAGAAGCATTATACATAGAAAGGAACAACCAGTATTAGCCTTTCTAAAAATATAAGTAAAGAGCATCAACATAAAGAAGAATTTACATCAACAAATGGATAAAATAGCCAGTTAACATCAAATGGCAGTAACCCTAAATTTAAGCCGACTAAATCCCCCAATCAAAAGATACAGCCAAAACCTAACAGTATGCTGCATCCAGACCCATTTCACATCCGAAGATATACAAAGACTCAAAACAAAGGGATGGAGAAAGACTTACCAACCAAAGGGAGAGCAAAAATAAATAAATAAATAAATAGCAGCAGTTGCAATTCTCGTATCTGATAAAATAGATTTCAGAGCAACAAAGATATAGTGGTAAAAGGATCAATGCAACAATAACAGCTAATGATCCTAACACCCAAATTCATAAGACCCATAAAAAGATTTAGACTCAATGAGACAGAAAATGGATGAGGACAACCAGGACTTGAACTCAGATCTGGAACAAGTAAACTTAATAAATATTTATAGAGCTCTCCATTTTAAATACACGAAATATACATTCTCCACTTTAAATACAGAAAATATTGATCGGCCATTATTAATACCCATTTTTAGAATAAAGCAATATTCCCGTCCTCTCTCCCTCTTTTTCTTCCTCTTTCATCCTCTCCTTTACTCTTTTTTTCTCTTTCTTTCCTTCTTTCCAAAAAAAAAAAAAGAAAAACTTAGCTGGGCATGGTGGTGCGTGCCTGTAGTCCGAGCTACTCAGGAGGCTGAGGCAGGGGAATTGCTTGAACCCAGAAGGCGGAGGTTGCGGTGAGCCAAGATCGTGCCATTGCACTCCAGTCTGGGTAACAACAGCGAAACTCCATCTAAAAAAAAAAAAAGCAAGAGTTGCAATCCTAGTCTCTGATAAAATGGGCTTTAAACCAACAAAGATCAAGAGAGACAAAGAAGGGCATTACATAATGATAAAAGGATCAATGCAATAAGAAGACCTAATGATCCTAAATAAATACTCACCCAATACAGGAGCACCCAAATACATAAAGCAAGTTCTTAATGACCTACAAAGAGACTTAGACTCCCACACAATAATAGTGGGAGACTTTGACACTCCACTGTCAATATTAGACAGATCAATGAGACAGAAAATTAACAAGCATATCCAGGACTTGAACTCAGATCAGGACCAAGCAGACCTAATAGACATTGACAGAATTCTCCACCTCAAATCCATAGAATATACATTCTTCTCAGCACCACATTGCACCTACTCTAAAATTAACCACATAATTGAAAGTAAATCACTCCTCAGCAAATGAAAAAGAACGGAAATCGTAACAGTCTCTCAGACCACAGGGTAATCAAATTAGAACTCAGATTAAGAAACTAACTCAGAACAGCACAACTTCATGGAAACTGAATAACTGGCTCCTGAATGTCAACTGGATAAACAATGAAATGAAGGCAGAAATAAATACATTCTTCAAAACCAAAGAGAATAAATACACAATGTACCAGAACCTCTGGGACACATTTACAGCAGTGTCTAGAAGGAAATTTATAGCAATAAATGCCCACCAGAGAAGTGAGGAAAGATCTATAATCGACACCCTATCATCAAAATTGAAAGAGCTAGAGGAGCAAGATCAAAAAAACTCAAAAGCTAGCAGAAGACAAGAAATAACTAAGATCAGAGCAAAACTGAATGAGATAGAGACACAAAAAAACCCTTCAAAAAATCAATAAATCCAGGAGCTGGTTTTTTGAAAAGATCAATAAAATACACAGACTGCTAGCCAGATTAATAAAAGAAAAGATAGAGGAATCAAATAGATGCAATAAAATATGATGAAGGAGATATCACCACCAATTCTACAGAAATATAAACTAGCATCAGAGATTACTACAAAGAACTCGATGCACAAAAACCAGTAAATCTAGAAGAAATGGTTAAATTCCTGGACACTTGCACCCTCCCAAGACTAAACCAGGAAGAAGTTGTAACCCTGAATAGACCAATAACAAGGGCTGAATTGAGGCAGCATTAATAGCCTACCAACCAAAAAAAGCCCAGGTCCATATGGGTTCATAGCCGAATTCTACCAGACGGACAAAGATGAGCAGGTACCACTCCTTCAGAAACTATTCCAAACAATCCAAAAGGAAGGAACCCTTCCCAAGTCATTTTATGAGGCTGACATCATCCTGATACCAAAACCCAGCAGAAACTCAACAAGAAAAGAAAACTTCAGGCTAATATCCACAATGAACATACATGCAAAAATCTTCAATAAAATACTGGCAAACTGATTGCAACAGCACATCAAAAACTTATCCATCAAGATCAAGTAGGCTTCATCCCAGGGATGCAAGGTTGGTTCAACATACACAAGTCTATAACTGTAAACCATCACATAAAGAAAACCAAAGACAAAACCACATGATTATCTCAATAGACACAGAGAAGGCCTTTGAAAAGTTCAACAGCCCTTAATGCTAAAAACTCTCAATAAACTAGGTATCAAAATAATAAAAGTCATTTATGACAAACCCACAGCCAATATCATACTGAATGGGCAAAAACTGGAAGCATTCCCTTTGAAATCTGGCACTAGACAAGGATGCCCTCTCTCACCACTCCTATTCAATATAGTATTGGAAGTTCTATCCAGAGCAATCAGGCAGGAAAAACAAATAAAGAGTACTCAATTAGGAAAGGAGGAAGTCAAATTGTCTCTATTTGCAGATGACAACCTAATATATTTAGAAGACACCATCGTCTCAGCCCAAAATCTCCTGAAACTGATAAGCAACTTCAGCAAAGTCTCAGGATGCAAAATCAATGTGCTAAAATCATAAACATTTCTATACACCAATAACAGACAGAGAGCCAAATCAAGAGCTAACTCCCATTCACAATTCCTACAAAGAGAATAAAATACCTAGGAATACAACTAACAAGGGAAACAAAGGACCTCTTCAAGGAGAACTGCAACTCACTGCTCTAGGAAATAAGAGAGGACACAAACAGATGGAAAAACATTCCATGCTCATGGTTAGGAAGAATTAATATCAAAAAAATGGCCATACTGCCCAAAGTAATTTATAGATTCAACATTATCCCCATCAAGCTACCTATGATATTCTTCACAGAACTGGAAGAAAACCATCTTAAACTTCATATGGAACCAAAAGAGAGCCTGCATAGCCAAGACAATCTTAAGCAAAAAGAACAAAGCTGGAGGCATCACACTACCTGATTTCAAACTATACTACAAGGCTACAGTAATCAAAACAGCATGGTACTAGTACCAAAACAGAAATATAGACCAATGGAACAGAATAGAGTCCTCGGAGACAACACCACACACCTACAGCCATCTGATCTTTGACAAACCTGAGAAAAACAAGCAATGGGGAAAGGATTCCCTGTTCAATAAATGGTGTTTGGAAAGCTGGCTAGCGATGTGCAGAAAGGAGAAACTGGACCTCTTCCTGACACCTTACATTAAAATTAACTGCAGATGGATTAAAGACTTAAACATAAGACCTAACACCATAAAAACCCTAGAAGAAAACCTACACAAAACCATTCAACATATAGGCATAGGCAGGGACTTCATGACTAAAACACCAAAAGCATTGGCAACAAAAGCCAAAATAGACAAATGGGATCTAATCAAACTCCACAGCTTCTGCACAGCAAAAGAAACACTCATTAGAGTGAAGTGGCTACCAACAGAATGGGAAAAAAATTTTGCAATCTACCCATCTGACAAAGGGCTAATATCCAGAATCCACAAAGAACTAAAACAGACTTACAAGAAAACAAACTCATTCCAAAGTGGGCCAAGGATATGAACAGACATTTTTCAAAAGAAGAAACTTATGAGGCCAAGAAACATGAAAAAGTGCTCATCATCACTGGTCATTAGAGAAATGCAAATCAAAATCTCATTAAGATATCATCTCACTCCAGTTAGAATGGTAATCATTAAAAAAAATCTAGAGACAACAGATGCTGGAGAGGCTATGAAGAAAAAGGAAAACTTTTACATTGTTGGTGGTAGTGTAAATTAGTTCAACCATTGTGGAAGACAGTGTGACTATTCCTCAAGGATCTAGAAATAGAAATTCCATTTGACCCAGCAATCCCATTACTGGGTATATACCCAAAGGATTATAAATCATTCTATTATAAAGAAACATGCACACGTCTGTTCATTGTGGCACTGTTTATGATAGCAAAGACCTGGAACTGACCCAAGTGTCCATCAAATAGACTGGACATGGAAAATGTGGCACATATACACCATGTAATACTATTCAGCCATAAAAAAACGATGAGTTCATGTCCTTTGTAGGGACATGGATGAATCTGGAAACCATCATTCTCAGCAAACTGAAACAAGAACAAAATCAAACACTACATGTCCTCACTCATAGGTGGGTGTTGAACAATGAGAACACATGGAAACAGAGAGGGGAGCATCACACACTGGGGTCTGTTGGGGGGCACTAGGGGAGGGACAGCAGGGGATGGGGAGGTTGGGGAGGGATAACATGGGGAGATATAGGTGACGGGGGATAAAGGCAACAAACCACCTTGCCATGTATGTACCTATGCAACAATCCTGCATGATCTGCACATGTACCCCAGAACCTAAAGTACAATTTAAAAAATTTTTTTTAATTAAAAAAAATAAATCTAAGAACTGACCCAGCAAATAATAATCCATTTTATCTAGAACTTGCAGAGAAGAAATGGCTCTGAATTGTCATTTATTAACTATTTTTCTGTTTTATAGTGATAACACATTAACAACTCAGCAGTAGATTGGTATTAACATATATGATGGTCAATACAAGTGTTCCAGAATATGGAGAATAGCAGACATATTTATGCAGTGACCCATGAAACTCTCTTTAATGGAGGTTGGATGTTCACTGGATCTTGAGGCAATGGGAAGATGTGGGTTGACTGGTCAGAGAAGATATCCCTAATAGTGGGAAGGAAGAGGACGATGGCCCTGATAAGGGAGAATTGCAGGTAACAGCAGCAGCCAGATTGTCTGTCCTTCCTCAGACTGGAATGAAGCAGAGCTGGTACAAGGGTGGCACACGACCAAATGCATTGGCAGTGGGGGTGATGTCAATGTCCTTTGGGTCAACCTGAGACTTCAGGTTAAAGTTCTGCAAAATGGTGGTCAGGAACAAAAACAGCTCCATGCGAGCCAGACCCTCTCCTACACACATCCGTTTTCCTGAAAACAACAGACAGAAGATTTTTTCCTTGAACATTATGTCATGAACAGTCGCAAAAACTATGCAGTAACTATCTGATAAATTATTAAATAAATGGATGGATCAAAGACAGAATGGCTGGAAGGATAGTTGGATACACAAAGACAGAAAAATGGACATACTTGCTATCTACTTAGTATCTTATTTCACTAGGCACCTTTCACTCCACAAATATTTATGGAGTATCAGCTCTATGTCATGCACTTTACTAAGTATACCCATGTTATAACTGCTCTTTTGACACCACAAGTTTCCATCAGTCTTTTTCTAGAAACGCACTCACAAGGAAGGGCTAAAAGGAGAAGCCTCATATACTGTGTTCCTCTTTGTACCTCTGGCACAATATTTAGCCAAATACTTTTTTTCCTAGTGTACTTTCAAAAGTGTATGTCTAAACATGTCACACTCACTTTTAAACTTTAAACAGGCCAGGTGCGGTGGCTCACACCTATAATCCCAGCACTTTGGATGCCAAGGTGGGTGGATCACCTGAGGACAGGAGTTTGAAACCAGCCTGACAAACATTGGGAAACTCCATCTCTACTAAAAATATAAAAAATTAGCCAGGCATGGTGGTGTAGGCCTGTAATCCCAGCTACTTGGGAGACTGAAGCAGAAGAATCACTTGAACCCGGGAGGTGCAGGTTGTGATAAGCTGAGTTCACACCATTGCACTCCAGCATGGGAAACAAGAGTGAAATTCCAACTAAAAAAAAAAATTTAAACGACACTCATCTCTCCTATGGGATAAAGGCCAAATGGCTTGACCTGACTCTTCACATTCTGTTTCCAATCTGATATTCTATATCGCTCCTTCCATTTTTCATCTCCACTCTCAAGTCTAGGCATATCCATTTTTCATCAATCTCCAACACACCATGAAGTGTCAAGCTTTATCTCTTGCTGTCCCATCAGTCTAGAAAGCACTACTCTTAGGCTTCCTTCAGAATTTATGTCTCATGTCATTTCCTGCTTATAATTTCTGTGATCCCTAGTCAATAGAAACTCACCCTCACTAGATTTCCTCATCATTTTCCTGCTTCCACTGGAGCATGGATCACCTGGAATTTTATTCTCTGTGTATTTATTTTTCTATCCTGCTAAAACATGAGATCCTTAAAAGAAGGTCTCAGTTCTTGACATGTTAGTGTATACAGTGCCAGATCCAAAGCAGGGATCAAAAGCCATAGAAAAAAATGAAAGGAACTCTATGTCCACAGACTCACCATACACTTTAGCTGTAGAGACTGAATATCCAAGATATATGATCATGAGTGGAAGGAGATGAAGGTGCTCTGAAATCACTGCAGACTAGCCTTCCACATTCCCAGGGTTTTCCTAACCCTGAAATTTGTTGGCAAATTCTGACCCCCTAGATCTACAGAAAATGTCCTGCTATGGTGGTCCATTACCTCTGTAAAAGTGCCCTGCCTTCTCTTCTTGTCCTGATTCTAGCTCCAATGAGGCGGCTTAAGTTTCCTTCCTCTTGGGAGTGTTATAGCCTATGAATGAGCAGGAAGCAGGCAGCTTTTCCTGCTGAGCTCTCCAATATCCTGTGATTTCCCCTCTCTTAGCCTTCCTCCTACTAGACTACAATGATCTGTTTACTTGTCTACTTCTCTAAGTCAGGAGTGAGCTTCTTAAGAGCCCATTCTCTGCTCTCAGATACTTGTATCTCCAGAGTTCAGTCTAGGGAGTGACGGACACCACAGGGGAGATATTCAAAGTCATGGAATTAGATACCTTTCTCATGGCAGATGAGAAAAGTCTTAATGAGTGTCATTCATTAAGAGGCCGGGCACAGTGGCTCAAGCCTGTAATCCCAGCACTTTGGGAGGCTGAGGCGGGTGGATCACGAGGTCAAGAGATCGAGACCATCCTGGTCAACATGGTGAAACCCCGTCTCTACTAAAAATACAAAAAATTAGCTGGGCGTGGTGGCGCGTGCCTGTAATCCCAGCTACTCAGGAGGCTGAGGCAGGAGAATTGCCTGAACCCAGAAGGCGGAGGTTGCGGTGAGCCGAGATCGCGCCATTGCACTCCAGCCTGGGTAACAAGAGCGAAACTCTGTCTCAAAAAAAAAAAAAAAAAAAAAAAAAGAGGAACTCTTGGGCAGCTCCGTGACGTATCTAGAAGCAGAATTAAATTAACCTACACTCTAGCTTTCTCAGTTTGAAAAACTGGATCAGCTCCCAAAGCCCCACTAATCTGACCCAATAATGGGGATGTTCATCAGCAGGGAAATTGCATGGGCATAGGGAATGGTGCTAATCATCTACAAAGTAATTCAGCCAAACCCCAGAGGAAGCATCATGTAAGAGTCAACTGATCCAAAAAAGGTATCACGTCCCCTGAAGGACAGATGGAAATGAATATTACCTGTTGAAAAAGGCATGAAGTAGTCACTTTTCTTAAAGTTGCCGCTCTTATCCAGAAAGTGGCCAGGGTCAAACATCTCTGGGTTAGGAAATTCCTTGTCATTATGCAGCACAGAAGTCAGTGATGTTATTATGGTAGTGCCCTGGAAATAACAAAACAGATAAACTAAGTTACAAAGAAGTTAAAGAGTGGGAAGAAGTGATGGAAATCACCTAGTTTAATCTCTTTGATCAATAGATAAGAAAATTGAAGTCCAAAGAAGTTACATTCCCAGCCAGACAGACCTAGTAAGAAGAAGGATGAATATAAGGTGAGTGGAAATGACTTTGCTAAAGTGCCCTCCAATTAACTGCATTTGAAGTCCTGAGCGTTTGAGTATTCCGGGGCAGCCTTCTGAATCTCACGTTTATCATCAATCTTGGACCCTGGTGTACATCCCCACTTGCTGCTGTATTTCATCACTTTGGTTTTCACACATCTCACACATGGATTACTGGGGTTTTTTGTTTTTGTCTTTGTTGATTTTGTCTGCAGAACTGTTACATGGGTATATTGTGTGATGCTGAGGTTTGGGGTACAAATAATTCCATCACCCAAGTAGAGAGCACAGTATCCAACAGGTAGTTTTGCAACCATTCCTCCCCTCCAGCCCTCATCTAGTAGTCCCCAGTATCTATTGTTGCCATCTTTATGTCCATGAATACCAATGTTTAACTCCCTCTTATAAGTGAGAACATAAAATATTTAGTTTTCTGTTCCTGCATTAATTCACTTGTGATAATGGCCTCCAGCTGCATCTATGTTGCTGCAAAGCATAAAATTTCATTTTCTTTATGGCTGCATAGTGTTTCCTGGTGTATTTGTGCCACATTTCCTTTATCTAGTCCACTGTTGATGGGCATTAGTTTGATTCCAATCCTTTGCCATTGTGAATTGTGTTATAATGAATATAAAAGTGCATGTGTCTTTTTGGTAAAATAATTTATTTTCTTTTGGAAATATAATGGGATTGCTAGATCAAATGGTAGTTTGTTTTAAGTTCTTTGAGAAACATCGAAACTGCTTTCCACAGTAGGTGAACTAATTTGCATTCCCACCAGGGGCCTATGGAGTATTCCCTTTTCTCCACAGCCTTGCCAGCATCTGTTGTTTTTTGACTTTTTAATCACAGCCATTCTGACTGATGTGAGATGGTATCTCTTTTTTGGTTTTAATTTGCACTTCTCCGATGAATAGTGATGTGAAGAATTTTTTCACGTTTATTGGCCACTTGTATGTCTTTTGATAAGTGTTTGTTCATGTCTTTTGCCCACTTTTTAATGGCATTGTTTTTTGTTTGTTCAATTGTTTAATAACCTTATAGGATATTAGACCTTTGTTGGATGCATAGTTTGCAAATATTTCCTCCCATTCTGTAGGTTGTCTGTTTACTTTGTTAATAGTTTCTTTTGTTATGCAGAAGCTCTTTAATTTTTAACTAAATTAACATGTCAATTTTACTTCACATACTGATTTTTTTTTTTCATTGTGATTGCTTTTGAGGACTTAGTCATAAATTCTTTCCCAAGGCCAATGTCCAGAATGGTGTTTCTAGGTTTTCTTCTGAAATTATTTTAGTTTGATGTCTTAAAACTTTAATTCATCTTGAGCTCATACTTGCATATGGTGAAAGGAAGGGGTCCAGTTTCATTCTGCATATGGCTAGCCTGCCATCCCATTTATGTATAGGGAGTCTTTCCCCATTGCCCATTTTTTATCAGCTTTGTCAAAGATCAGACGGCTGTAGGTATGCAGCTTTATTTCTGGGTTCTCTATTCTGTTCCATTGGTCTGTGTGTCTGTTTTTGTACCAGTACCATGCTATTTTGGTTACTGTAGCCTAATAGCATAGTTTGAGGTCTCCAGCTTTGTTCTTTTTGCTTAGGTTTGCCTTGGCTATTTGGGCTCTTTTTTGTTTCCATATGAATTTTAGAAGAAACACTGTTAGTCTGATAGGAATAGCAAGGAATCTGTAATTGCTTTGGGCAGTATAGCCATTTTAATGATATTGACGCTTTCAATCCATGAGAATGGAATGTTTTTCCATTTGTGTCATCTATGATTTCTTTCAGCAGTGTTTTGTACTTTTCCTTATAGAGATCTTTCACCTCCTTGGTTAGATGTATTCCTAGTCATTTAATTTTTTGTGGCTGTTATAAATAGGGTTGTGTTCTTGATTTGGCTCTCAGCTTGAATGTTACTGATATATAAAAATGCTATTGATTTTTGTACATTTATTTTGTATCTTGAAACTTTACTGAAGTCATTTATCACTTCCAGGGGCCCTTTTGGCAGAGTCTTTGGGGGTTTCTAGGTGTAGAAGCATATCATCAGTGAAGAGAGATAGTTTGATTTCTTCCTTTCCTACTTGAATACTGTCTGTTTCTTTCTTTCTTTTGCCAGATTGCTCTGGCTAGGACTTCCAGATGATGGTTTTTAAATAGCAGTCTCTGCTGGCTCTTAAAGAGTCAGAAGAATTTGGAATCTGTTCATAGTTTTTTTAAATGAAGGTCTGATCTAATTGAAAATGACTTCTGAGATGATATCAACAAGTACACTAAAATCTATTGAGAAGTTTGATCACAAAAATGCTATATGTTTCTTTTAATTAAAATATGTGAGGGAACTCTTCATTATAGATGAATCCAACCTAAAAAAAACACAGAAGGAATGAGAAAAGTAGAAAAATAATTATTTCTGCAGTCATTCATCTAGAACCATAGATGCAGGCAAGGATCATCAATTAACTTCAAAACTACTGGGTAAAATTTTGGGAAAACTAATATTCACAAGGTCTTAAAGTACTATGCCTTTTTTTTTTAATTAACTACATATGAAAAACAGAACCCCAACAATGGAGAGACCTAGCAGACACACCTTTACAAAGTGTGGACTGCACATGTGATGCAATGGCACATATATGACATCACGTATGTAAATTTCTTGCCAAAAACACATAACTTGAATCTAATTGTCAAGAAAACATTCATACCCAGACTGAGCAACATTTTACATAACAAGAGGACTGGACTCTTCAAAACTATCAATGTATTAAAGTGAAACAAACTAAAAGAAACCATTCGTGACAAAGGAGGACTAACAGAACAAGATAACCAAATTAAAAGCTTGTTCCTTGACAGGACTACAGAAATTCCACCAAAAAAAAGCTATAAGAGATATTTTTGTATAACTGGGAAACAAATTATAAGATATTAGATAATATTAACCTATTGATAATAATTCCTTGAGTGTGAATGTATTATGCAGGAGAAAGTCTTTGTTCTTGGGAATTATATACTGAAATAGTTAGGTGTTAAATGTGACAGATTAGATTACATAGGTATATAGATGATGGATAAATGCAGATAAATGTATAGATTAAAATGTAGATGTATATAAATTTCCATATATTATATGTATACTATATATCTATACACACATATATTCATTCTAGAAAGATGTTATGATGTAGTTGCTATAGATTTTATAATACTCCCAATAATGTGGGAGTGGGGAGATACCATATAACTGAATATATTGATATTTCTTTTTTTTTTTTTTGAGACAGGGTCTTGCTCTGTTGCACAGGCTGGAGTGCAGTGGCATGGCCATAGTTCACAGCAGCCTTGACCTCTTGGACTCCAGGAATCATCTCGCTTCAGCCTCCTGAGTAGCTGGGACTACAGGTGCATGCCACTGTGCCTGGCTAATTTTTTTATTTTTTGTAGAGGTAGGGTTTCACTATGTTGCCCAGGCTGGTCTCCAGCTTCTGGGTTCAAGAGATCCTTCCACTTTGGCCTCCCAAAGTGCTGGGATTACAAGTGTGAGCCTCCATGCCTGGCCTTTCCTTTAGCACGACATTAATATTTATGCAAAATATGATAAATAAAGAATATAAATACATTCATTCCATTCAAGTAAAGGTTTAGCTAAACTAAATTATACCCAACTTAAATTGTTTTTAGCTATTCAGGCTTTAGTATTGCATAATTGAGAATGAGATTTCTAACCCTGTATTACAGAAAATTTAAAAATTAGATATGTGTTGTCTAGCATGGTAGCAATGAATGGTCCATGGTTATTTGTATTTAAATTTAAAGTAATTACAAGTATATAAAATTTTAAATTCTGTTCTTTAGTTGCATTCATTACACTTCAGGTGCTCAATAGGTACCTATAATGATTGCTATTCTAACTGGAATGAGATGGTATCTCAATGAGAGTTTGATTTGCATTTCTCTAATGACCAGTGATGATGAGTATTTTTTTATATGTTTCCTGGCCTCCTAAATATCTTCTTTTGAAAAGTATCTGTTCATATCCTTGGCCCACTTTTGAATGAGTTTGTTTTTTTCTTGTAAATCTGTTTTAGTTCTTTGTAGATTCTGGATATTAGCCCTTTGTCAGATGGGTAGATTGCAAAACTTTTTTCCCATTCTGTTGGTTGCTGATTCACTCTAATGATTGTTTCTTTTGCTATGCAGAAGCTCTGGAATTTAATTAGATCCCATTTGTCTATTTTAGCTTTTGTTGCCAATGCTTTTGGTGTTTTAGTCATGAAGTCCCTGCCTATGCCTATGTCCTGAATGGTTTGCATAGGTTTTCTTCTAGGGTTTTTATGGTGTTAGGTCTTATGTTTAAGTTGTTAATCCATCTGGAGTTATTTTTAGTGTAAAGTGTCAGGAAGAGGTCCAGTTTCTCCTTTCTGCACATGGCTAGCCAGTTTTCCCAAAACCATTTATTGAACAGGGAATCCTTTCCCCATTGCTTGTTTTTGTCAGGTTTGTCAAAGATCAGATGGCTATAGATGTGTGGCATTGTCTCCAAGGCCTCTGGTTCTGTTCCATTGGTCTACATTTCTGTTTTGGTACCAGTATCATGCTGCTTTGATTACTGTAGCCTTGTAGTATAGTTTGAAGTCAGGTAGTGTGATGCCTCCAGCTTTGTTCTTTTTGCTTAGAATTGACTTGGCTATGTGGGCTCTCTTTTGGTTCCATATGAAGTTTAAGGTGGTTTTTTTCCAAGAGGGTCATAGGTAGCTTGATGAGGATAGCACTGAATCTATCAATTACTTTGGGCAGTATGGCCATTTTCACAATATTGATTCTTCCTAACCATGAGCATGGAATGTTTCTCCACCTGTTTGTGTCCTCTCTTATTTCGTTGAGCAGTGGTTGGTAGTTCTCCTTGAAGATGTTCTTTACATCCTTTGTTAGTTGTATTCCTAGGTATTTTATTCTCTTTGTAGCAATTATGAATGGCAGTTCATTTTTGATTTGGCTCTGTTTAAGTCTGTTATTGGTGTATAGGAATGCTTGTGATTTCTGCACATTGATTTTGTATCCTAAGACTTTGCTGAAGTTGCTTATCAGTTTAGGCAGATTTTGGATGGAGATGATGGGGTCTTGTAAATATACAATCATGTTGTCTGCAAATAGAGACCATTTGACTTCCTCCTTTCCTAATTGAATATCCTTTATTTCTTTTTCTTGCCTGATTGCTTTGGCTGCAGTTTTTCATATGTCATAGCTGGCACTTAACCAAAATTTATGAGTCACTCCAAAGACAGAACTAAGTGAGCACAAGAATAGAGAAGGGAGAAAAGGTTATAAAAATAAACACAGTAGCAAACATTATCTTCCTCCTTTTATGAAGCCAACATTTCCTCAGTATCAGAAATCTGACAAAATTTTGAAAAAGAAAAATTGCAAACCAATGTCTCTGTAAATGTAAATTCAAACATCCTGAAAAAATATAGCAAATAAAACCCAGCTGTGTATGTCTCTGTGTGTGCATTTCTGTGTATTTTAATTAACATATTATATGTGTATATATATAGGAAGACCAAAATATATGACCATATCAATTGATGCAGAGACTCCACTTGATCAAATTGTATACATATTTATGACCAAAAAAATCGTCAAAAGAGAAGAAGGCAATCTTCTCTAATCTGATTTTTTAATGGCAAAATATACATAAAACATCATTCTCACTGGTGAGATGTTAAACCTCCACCCATGCTGAACATCATATATGAAACAAGGATGCTGACTATCACTATTTATTCAACACTGCCCTAAACAGTGAAATAAAGCAATAAAGAGAAAATTGAGTTATAAGAATTAAAAATAAGAAATAAATATTAAAATAGATCACAGAATACATAGAAATTACAAATATATTTACAAACAAAAAATTAGCAATACTAAGTAAATGTGCTTGATGTAAGGTCATCAAAATAATAAAGTCAATTACATTTCCATATACCAGAAACAAAAACATGGAAAGGCATTTTTTTTAAGTATACTATTTAAAAGTCAGGTGCAGTGGCACGTATCTCTAATCCCAACTATTCAGGAAGATGGGATGAGAGGATTGCTTGAGCCCAGGATCTCAATCTAGGCAACACAGCAAGAATCCATTTGAAAATTTAGTTCTTTAAATTTACATATGTTTATTTCATATTATATATATTTATATATTATATACACAACTTACAATTACATCAAAAGTATCATTTATTTCAGAAAAAAATACATGTGAAAGCCACTGAACTGAAAACAAAACATTACTGACAAAATAGAAGAAAGCCCAAATAAATTAAGAGCATAATCATATCCATGAATTGAGAGATTCAACATGTCAGGACTTCAATTATTTCTAAATTGATCTAAAGATTTAATGTCACCGTGATAAAAATACCAGCACAGTGTTTTGGGAAATTGACAAAATGATACTTTAAACAGTTATTTGGAAATGTAAAAACCTGAGAATAGTCACAAAAAAATTATTAAAGCAGCAGAACAAATTTGGAAGACATACACTGCCAGATACCAAGACCTGTTATAAACCTTCGTAGGCCCAAACTGGAATGGAAACAGCAGAGTCCATCAAGCTGCCTCAAATATGACTTTCACACTTCTTTCATTGTGTGCTGTTAGGGGATTGGGACCATACTATGAATTTGGGGACTTCGAGAGCATGGAGGTGTAGTGCAGGAGAAACAAGCTTACCTTGGGGATGAGGTAGTTTCTGAATTTAACATCACAGGTCACTGCATGGGGCAGGTTAGTAGGAATGAGGTCAATGTATCTCTGGATCTCGTGCACCACAGCATCCGTGTAAGGCATGTGGCTCCTGTCCTGCATGCAAGGGCTCCGGTTTCTGCCAACCACATGTTCAATCTCTTCCTGGACTTTAGCTGATAAGACACAAATAAGAAATGATGGAAAAGGAGAAAAATGGCACATTTGTTGTAGCAATTCAGGTTACATGAAGCGTAATGAAGGGGTCCCAACATCACTATTAACTTAAATTATAGGACTGAAAGTACACCTAGACTTAGAGAGGAAATTACTACATTATAGATACATCTAACTCTCCTACACGCTAAGCATTAAGATAAATTTGTAACCACCTATATATTAGCATACAGGATCAGTACAAATATAAATGATAAATTGCTTCAAAATATAAGTAGTACATTATAATCTCAAGAAATTACTGTCTTTGCAGAAAGAAAAAAATCAAATTGCTATATCAGAATAATACATAATGTTTTAAAACCATACATATAGATCTACTAACGGATTAAAACAAGTAAAGAAAAAAACAAGTAACCAATCAAATTCTCTTTGTTCTTGATGTCTTCCCTTACACCTCCATTATCCATTGGGTGCCTTCTAAGGCATTTGTTTTCTATGCCTGGTGTCCAGCAGCCTCCCTAACACTTCCATCCTCCTACATGAGATCTCCTAATCCTCGCAGCCCATGACTTCTCTGACTTGGTTTCAGACATTTGGGTGGAAAATATCCTCCAGTATCTTTCTAAAAAAATAAACACGGGGTACAATTTTTTTTGCCAACTTGCAGGTCTGAAAATATTATTTATAAATACACAAGATAACAGCTGCTCTTGACAATTCTAATGCCATTTTGATTCCTGATCCTTTATATGTGACCTAATTTATCTATGAATGTTTTTATGACTTTCCCTTTAACTCTGATGTTCTAAAATTCCATGGCCTGGTGTCTTGGATGAATATTTTCATTTCATTTACTTTGCTGGACATTTGGTAAAAATTTTCTATCTAAATGGTGAAAAATTTAGGTCTTTTCACTGATGCTACTACTTGTTCTCCAGAGTTTACATCTGGCTGCTGAATTTCAGGAACAAGATGGAGAAAGGAGCCAAAGGCTTAGAATTCAAGTGGACTCTTAACCCCTCACTCTTTCCCTTTCTCTGTCTGTTGTCCATGAGTGATCCTCTTAGTTTCGGTTTCTCTAGAGAGTGAACCTCCCTCTTCTGTGGGGAAAAACAATTAATTGACAAATGGAGTTGTAGAGAGTATTGAAGACAGGGAGAATTTTCTGTTTTTGCATCATTCTACCTCTATGTTCTTTGGGTCTTTGTTCTTTTGAATACTCAGCCTCATAGGGACTATAGCAACACAAATTCTTATGACCCTTAGGTTGCAACTTCAATCTCCCTGCCAAATTGGTTATCATCCTTCTACCTGCTCTGTGTGTCTCAGAAGTTTAATACAGACTTGATGGTTGTTTCCTGTACTCCTCTATTCTAACTGTAACAAAAACAATTCTCATTTGTAATAAATTTATTATCATTTCAATGTGATTCTGACCCCAGAAAAACAAGTGTGTGGTTAATATGCTATGTGGAACCAGAATCTGCTTATAGATAAATAAATACAAAATTTGAAGAAAAAGAGTTGCTTGTAAAAGATAAAATTATTGACCCTAAGAAAAAATAACAAGTACCATTTTTCTAGATGCAGATTTTGATAATAAAATTCCCTTAGGCACATTTTGTGCCTAAATAGCATATACCTTTACTATAAACCTAAGCATTTAAAATACTTGCCAGACTATGCAGATTTTCTCAGGCTATCTCATCAAATTTCTAGAATATTCACTATACACTTCAATAAATAGTATTTCTCAAAGAATTAAAAATAGAACTACCCTTTGATCCAGCAATCCCACTACTGGATATCTATTCAAAATAAAATAAATCATTTTATCAAAAAGACATCTGCATTCATATTTTTACTGCAGCACTATTCACAAAAGCAAATTCATAAAATCAACCTAAGTATCCATCAACAGATGATTGGATTAAAATCATATGTGTGGAGTGTAAAAATCTGCATCTAGTACTCTATGGTGTGTGTCACACACACACGCACACACACACCATGCACTGCTACTCAGCCATGTAAAAGAATAAAATTGCCGGGCGCGGTGGCTCACGCCTGTAATCCCAGCACTTTGGGAGGCCGAGGCGGGTGGATCACGAGGTCAAGAGATCGAGACCATCCTGGTCAACATGGTGAAACCCCGTCTCTACTAAAAATACAAAAAATCAGCTGGGTATGGTGGCGCGTGCCTGTAATCCCAGCTACTCAGGAGGCTGAGGCAGGAGAATTGCCTGAACCCAGGAGGCGGAGGTTGCGGTGAGCCGAGATCGCGCCATTGCACTCCAGCCTGGGTAACAAGAGCAAAACTCCGTCTCAAAAAAAAAAAAAAAAAGAATAAAATCATGTCTTTTGTAGCAACATGGACGGAAATGGAGGCCATTATCCTAAGTGAAAAGGCTCAAAATAGAAAGGCAAAAACCACATGTTCTCTCTTATAAGTGGGAGCTAAACAATGAGTACACAGAGACATAGACATACAGAGTGGAATAAAAGACACTGGAGATTCCAAAAGGTGAGAGGGTGGGAGGGAGGTAAGGGATGAAATGCTACCTAGTGGTACAATGTACACTACTCAAGTGATGGTTACACTAAAAACCCAGACTTCACTACTATGAAATATATTCATGAACACAATTGCGCTTGTACCCCTAAGTCTATAAAAGTAGAAATTTACTGGCCAGGAACAGTGGCTCATGCTTGTAATTCCAGCACTTTGGGAGGCTAAGGCAGGCAGATCAGAAGGTCAAGAGTTCAAGACCAGCCTGGCCAGCATTGTGAAACTCCATCTCTCCTAAAAATACAAAAATTAGTTGGGCTTGGTGGCACACACCTGTAGTCCCAGCTACTTGGGAGGCTGAGGCAGGAGAATCGCTTGAATCTGGCAGGCGGAGGTTGCAGTGAGCCGAGATCTAGCCACTGCACACCAGCCTGGGTGACAGAGCTAGACTCCGTGTCAAAAAAAAAAAAAGCATACCTATCTCTCAAAGTGG
The DNA here is from genome assembly GCA_031835075.1 of Saguinus oedipus. Classification (NCBI taxonomy): domain Eukaryota; kingdom Metazoa; phylum Chordata; class Mammalia; order Primates; family Cebidae; genus Saguinus; species Saguinus oedipus. The sequence continues at coordinate 100,085,126 of CM063179.1, read as the reverse complement.
TCTATTCTACTGGAAAATTGAATTTTGTAAACATGCCTTTTAGTGAAATATAATTTCTATTCATTTGAAAAAAGAAACTGCAACAAAGTGGTCTGTTCTTAAGAAAACCAACGTACAATCCTAGACCAATTTGTGATGTCTGTGCCTGCTACAAATCCTCTCCAATGAAATCTAGATACTTTATTCAGAGTATTTTATCACTAAAATCCAGGGCTTTGCCATGTTTGCTGCTGATTACACTCTTTTCACTTCTCTTAGTCACTCTTCCTATTGTGCAAATTTGTCTCATTCTTATCCCTTCATCATATTTAGACAACTTACAGCCAATGGCATGGAAATTTCAATAATGAAGCTTCTCTAAGAGAAACAAGATGGAGAATAGTAGCAGTGTCTTTCCATCATCATTTCTGAAAATCACCCTGCTCACCATATATCATCATACCTGTGACCTCTGGGTACTTCAGCAGGAGCAGGAGTCCAAATCTCAAAGTGGTGCTTGTTGTCTCTGTTCCAGCTCCAAACACATCAGTTACAGTGGCTATCAAGTTTTCAATAGTAAATTCAGACTGTTGATTGTGCTCTTCCTAAAAATTATTTCATCATTTAATTATTTGATAGTTTGCCAGCATATTAAATTCCCAAAATTCCAAAATAGATCAGGTTGTTCTAAAGATAGGGAAATTTGGAAACTAGAGAGTGGAGTATTAAAACTACAACAACTGCACAGTGTGGCAGAGAATATAAAATACTTCATTTTCCATTCCCGCTTATCCACGGCTTGCCTAAAAATTACATTTCCCAGTATCTCTTGGAACTGTGTTAGTCATGTAACATATTTCCTGTCTATGACATATAAGCAGGAACCTGCTGATGGTACTTTCTCTCTCTCCTTTTTACTCAAAACACATATATGAAGGTAGAAGTGGTACAGATATCACCTTGGAACATGAGTATTTAAGAATCATACATAACAAGGCCAGCTGTGGTGGCTCATGCCTATAATCTCAACACTTTGGGATGCCAAGGCACAAGGATCATTTAGGCCCAGGAGTTTGACACCAGTCTGGGCACAAGTGAGACCCTCTGTCTCTAAAATAAAATTTAAAAATTGGCCAGGTGTGGTGGCCCATGCCTGTAATCCCAGCAGTTTGGAAGGCTGAGACAGGTAGGTCATCTGGAGGCAGGAGTTCAAGACCAGCATGGGTGACATGGTTAAACCTCATCTCTAATAAAAACACAAAAATTAGCCAGTGTGAGGGCATATGCCTGTAATCTCAGCTACTCAGAAGGCTGAGGTATGAGAATCACTTGAACCCAGGAGGCAGAGGTTGCAGTGAGCCAAGATTGCATCACTGCACTCACTCCATCCTGGGTGATAAAGCGAGACTCCTTTTCAAAAAAAAAAAAAAAAAAACAAAAGATTAACCAGGTGAATGGCACATATCTGTGGTCCTGGCTACATGGGAGGCTGACACAGAGAATCACATGGCCCAGGAGGTCAATACTGCAGTGAACCATGATCATACCACTGCACTCCAGCTTGGGTGACAATGAGAGATCCTGTCTCAAAAATCAAATAATGAAGATGAAGGTTCATGTTCTAAGTGTGGGATCAAGAACAGCAGCCACCTGGTTCTAGGATGCTTCAGAGCTACAGTACTAGTTCTGCACTGTCCAACATGACACCCTGTATGTGAAATAAATCAACACATTATTGGTTTAAGCCATGTTAATTGTTTTTTTCTTGTTTGTATACACACAATCTTAATTGATAGAAATAGAAATAAGTAAATTAGGGACATAAATACATTATAAGTCAGAATCAAAGATTTGCAATTCTCAGTGTCACAAAAGCAACATTGCAGAATAGGAGGCTCCAGTCTCTCCTGACACCCAAGGATATATGAAATAAACATCTATTCACAGATCAATTTCCTCTGAGAGAAAGTCTGAAACAAGTTGAAAGACTTCTATGTACTGGGCAACAAAGAAAATATCCATATACTGGCAAGAAAAAGCTATAGCACCAACCTGACCCAGGCACTACAATTGAGAAGGAATCCCCAACACCCAGCTTCTCCCTGGGGAAATGAGGGTTTAGACAACACATTAATACCCCAACTCTAAGATTCCCCACAGTTATGCACTTAACTTGCCAAATCTGGGAGCAGAGAGGACTAAGTATACAGGAGTCTCTCTCTACACCACAGAAAAAAGTACCAGTGTTATATTGGTTCGCAAGCACTTCCAGAGATTTTATTCTCTGGGATCAGAGAAGAGAAAGGGACAAAACTCAAACGTCCAAGTTTCTTCCTAGATGAGACTTAGCATGTTCTGCAAACGGCTGCTGCTGACAGTGGAACTTCTAACTAGCCTTAACACAAAAAAGGCCATATATGACAAGTGCACAGCTAACCTTATACTCAGTAGTGGAAATTTGAAGGAAAGAGATCAGGGAAAAGATATAGATGCCCACTCTCACTACTTTAATTCAACATAGTACAGGAAGTACTAGCCAGAGCAATTAGACAAGAAAAATAAATGAAAGTTATCCAAATAAGAAAAGAATTAAAATTGTCTGTTTGCTAATGGCATGATCTTATATATAGAAAACCTTAAAGATATCACCATTGGCCGGGCGCGGTGGCTCAAGCCTGTAATCCCAGCACTTTGGGAGGCCGAGGTGGGTGGATCACGAGGTCAAGAGATCGAGACCATCCTGGTCAAAATGGTGAAACCCCGCCTCTACTAAAGATACAAAAAAAAAAATTAGCTGGGCATGGTGGCGCGTGCCTGTAATCCCAGCTACTCAGGAGGCTGAGGCAGGAGAATTGCCTGAACCCAGGAGGTGGAGGATGCGGTGAGCCGAGAACGCGCCATTGCACTCCAGCCTGGGTAACAAGAGCGAAACTCCGTCTCAAAAAAAAAAAAAAAAAAAAAAAGATATCACCAAAAAACTCTTAGAACTAATAATTAAATTCAGTAATGTTGCAGGATACAAAATCAACACACAAAAATTAGAAACACACACAAAAGTTGGCAGTGTTTCTATACACTAACAACAAATGATATAAAAAAAATTTTGGCCAGGCACAGTGGCTCACGCCTGTAATCCCAGCACTTTGGGAGGCCGAGGTGGGAGGATCACGAGGTCAAGAGATAGAGACCATCCTGGCCAACATGGTGAAACCCCGTCTCTATTAAAAATACAAAAAAAAAATAGCTGGGCATGGTGGTGCACACCTGTAGTCCCAGCTACTCGGGAGGCTGAGGCAGAAGAATGGCTTGAACCTGGGAGGGGGAGGTTGCAGTGAGCCAAGATTGCACCACTGCACTCCAGCCTGGTGACAGACCAAGACTCTGTCGCAAAAAAGTAAATAAATAAAATAAAAATTAATAAAAAAGGAATTTTAAAAACAATCCTATTTACAATAGCATCAAAGAAATAAAGCATTTAAAAGCAAATTTAACCAAAAATGTGAAAGGCACCAAAAAATATAAAACATTCATTTAAAAATGAAGACAGTTGGCCACGATGGCTCATGCCTATAATTTCAGCACTTTGGGAGGCTGAGACAGGCAGATCACGAGGTCAAGAGATCAAGACTATCCTGGCTAACATGGTAATACCCCATCTCTACTAAAAATTAGTTGGGCACACATCTGTAGTCCCAGCTACTCAGAAGGTTGAGACAGGAGAATTGCTTGAACCCAGAAGGCAGAGGTTGCAGTGAATCAAGATTGTATTACTGTACTCCAGCCTGGCAACAGAGTGAGACTCCATCTAAAAAAAAAAAAAAAATTAAGAAGACACAAATTAAAAAAAGATACCATATACATGGATTGGAAGAGTTGATATTGTTAAAATGTCCATACTATCCAAAGCAATTTATAATTTCATTGTAATCCCTATCAAAATTTCAATGTTATCTCTCATAGATACAGAAGCCATCCCAAAAACATTCATATAGAAACACAAAAATACCCAAATAACCAAGGGAATCATAAGCAGAAAGAACAAAGCTGGAGGCATCACATTACCTGATTTCAAGCTATAATACAAATTAATAGTATTTAAAACAGCATGATACTGGCATAAAAATGGATACATCAACCAACAGAATAAAATAGAGAGTCAGAAAAGAATCCATGCAACTACGATCAATTGATTTTAGACAAAGGTGCCAAGAATAGGCAATGGGAAAGAGATAGTCTCTTAAATAAATGGTGAGAAAACTGGGTATTCATATTCTAAGAATAAAATCGAACACTTATCTCACACCATATACTCAAGCAACTCAACATGGATCAAAGACTTAAACATAAGACCAGAAACTGTAAACTACTAGAAGAAAAGATTGAGGAAAAACTACATGACATTGGTCTGGCCATAATCATTTAGATTTTACCCCAAAAGCAGAAGCAGCAAAATCAAAGATAGACAAATGGGATTATGTTAAACTAAAAAGCCTCTGCACAGCAAAGGAAACAACATAGTGAAGAGATAAATTATGGATTGGGAGAAGTATTTGTAAGCCATATATCTGATAAGGGATTAATATCCAAAATATATAAGAGGGTCAGGTGCAGTGGCTCACACCTGTACTCCCAGCACTTTCGGAGGCCAAGGCAGGTGGATAACCTGAGGTCAGGAGTTAGAGACCAGCCTGGATAACATGGTAAAACCTCATCTCTACTAAAAATACAAAAATTAGCCACGTGTGGTGGCACACACCTCTAATCCCAACTACTCAGGAGACTGAGGCAGGAGAATTGCTTGAACCCCAGAGGCAAAAGTTGAAGTGAGCTGAGATGAAACCACTGCACTCCAGCCTGGGCAACAGAGTGAGACTCAGTATCAAAAAAAAAAACCAACTATATGTATATGGAACTTAACTCCGTAGAAAGAAAACAAATAATCCAATTAAGAAATGGGCAAAGAACCTCAATGAACATTTGTAAAAAGAAGACATATGGGCTGGGTGTGGTGGCTCACTCCTGTAATCCCAGCACTTTAGGAGGCTGAGGCAGGCGGATCGCAAGGTCAAGAGATCAAGACCGTACTGGCCAACATGGTGAAACTCTGTCTCTACTAAAAAAATACAAAAATTAGCTTGGCATGGTGGCACGTGCCTGTAGTCCCAGCTACTTGGGAGACTGAGGCAGGAGAATTGTTTGAACCAGGGAGGCGGAGGTTGCAGTGAGCCAAGATCATGCCATGGACTTCAGCATGGCTCCTGGTGACAGAGCGAGACTCTCTCTCCAAAAAAAAAAAACAAAGAAGACATGAATGACTAAGAGACACAGGAAAAAGATGTTCAACATCACTAATCATTAGAAAGGTACAAATTAAAAAACACAATGAACTATCACCTCATATCTGTTAGAATGGCTATTATCAAAGAGAAAAAAATCAGTGTCAGTGAAGATGTGGAAAAGCAGAACACTTGTGCACTGTTGATGGAAATGTAAATTAGTGCAACCATTATGGAAAACAGTATAAAGGTTCCTCCAAAAAAACAAAATAGAATTACGATATGATTCAGTAATTCAGCTTATAAGCATTTACCCAAGAGATTTGAAATCAGCATGTCAAAGAGATGTCTAGACTCCCATGTAAATTGCAGCACTATTCACAATAGCTAATATATAGAACCAGTCTAAGTGTCTATTAGTAGATAAATGGATTAAAAAATTTTGGTATATATATGCAATGGAATACTATTCAACCTTAAAATGAAGAAATTCTGTTATTTGTGACAACATGGATGGAACTGGAGAACACTATGCTAATTTAAATAAATCATGTCAGGAACAGAAAAACAAATGCCATATATTCTCACTTACATGTGGAATCTAAAACAACTAAACTCAAAGAAGCAGAGAGTAGAATGCTGATTACCAGAGAGCTTGGAGAGTTGGGAGAAAAAAGGAGATGATAGTCAAAGGGTAATAAAGCCTCAGTTAGAATAGTGAAGTAAATCTGATCTTTTAAAAATAATAAATTGCACAGCAAGCTAAATATAGCTAATAATAGAGGACAATTCACCTTCCTATCCGTGGATTCCACATTCATGGATTCAACCAACCTTCAATCAACAAAAACTGGAAAAAGAGACCAGGTGAGGTGGCTCATGCCTGTAATCCCAGCACTTTGGGAGGCCAAAATGGGAGGATCACTTGAGCCCAGAAGTTCAAGACCAGCCTAGGTGACATAGAAAGACCCCATCTCTACATAAAAACAAAATTAGTTGGGCATGGTGGTGTGCACCTGTGGTCCCAGCTACTTAGGAGACTGAGGTAGAGGAATTGCTTGAGCCCAGGAGTTGGAGGCTGCAGTGAGCTATGATCACACCACTACACACCAGCCTGGGCAATGGGGCAAGATTCTGCTTCTAAGAAAAGAGAAAAGAAAAAATTCAGAAAAAAAAAAAGTATACTGAACATGGTACAGACTTCTTTTTCTTGTTATTATTCCCTAAAAAAATACAGTATAACAATCATTTACATGGCATTCACACTGTATTAGGAATTATAAGTAATCTAGACTGGACATAGTGGTTCATGCCTTTAATCCCAGCACTGTGGAAGGCTGAGGCAGGAGGATTGCTTGAGTTCAGAAGGTCCAAACCAGCCTGGACAAACAGAGTATGACCCTATCACTAGAAAAATTTTTTTCTAATTATCTGGGCATGGTGGTGTGCACCTGCAGTCCCAGCTACTAGGCAGGCTGAGGTGGGAGGATCACTTGAGTTCAGGAGGTCAAGCTACAGTGAGTCGCAATCATGCCACTGCATTCCAGCCTAGGTGATAGAGCAAGACTGTCTGAAAAGAAAAAAAAAAAGAATTTAGTTAGACTTAATATTGTTAATATTGCCTGCAGACTCATTATGAACTTGGAAATGTGCAAAACGTGGTAGCACATACAAGATATGGAGAAAGAGAACAGATTGACAAAGACAAGATGGGGCCAGCCACTATTGTATTCCAGATGTGAGGTAATAGACAACTTGATCTAGGAAACAAGCACAGGAATGAATAAAAATATAGAAATTGAAGAGGCATTGCAGACATGAAGACAGAGAGTTTGGACATTAACCACCTATACAGGATGAAGGAGAGAGTAAGGGCAATGGAGAAGCTTAGGACAAAGAACTGAATGAATTCAAAGATGCACTGGAATGAATAAGAGTATAGAAACTGAAGAGACACTGCAGACATGAAGACAAAGAGTTTGGACATTAACCACCTATACAGGATGAAGGAGAGAATATGGTCAATATAGATGCTTAGGAAAAGGGACTGAATGAATTGAGGTCTTATATTAGGTTGGTGAAAAAGTCATTGCAGTTTTTGTCATTAATAATAAAATGGAGAGTGGAAGAACAAAGCACTTCAAAGGCAACTAAGACTGGTGTAAGATGAGGAAAATATGTGACAAAAACTTGACCATAACTATGGGACAGTTTAAAATATTGACTACAGGGAGTAATTAACATTTAAAAAAAACTTTCTTCCTATTCAATCCTCTAGAATAGCATTAATTTAATAAGGCTGTTATAATTTCCACATGACCTGTGACATGCCTAATATGTAATCAACTGCACTAAGACAAACCTGATCCTCTCAACAGGTAAGTACTTGCTAGACAACTGTAATCATGGCCATTGGTAACAACTTCACACAGTTTTCTAAGCTTATCAATTCAAAATTACACCAAGGCCAGGAAGGAGAGTAGAGCACTTATAAACCAACACTAATATTCCCTTCTGTTTAAATGAATTTGAAAAATCAGTGGTTATGTACAAATAGCCTATCAAAATTAAGCTAACTGATACAAAACATTGTTAGAAGAAATTAAAGAAGATCTAAATAAATGGAAAAACATACCACGTTCATCTATTGGAAGACTTAATATTGTTAAAATGCATTACTTTCCAAATTGATCTGCAGATTCAAAGTGATCCATATCAAAATATTTGCTATCATTTTAATAGAAATTGACAAAATTACCATAAAATTCATATGGAATGTTACGTAACCAAAATAGCTAAGAAGCAAAACAATCTTGGGAAAGAACAAAACTGGAGAACTGACACTTTCCAATTTCAAAACTCACATAAAAGTTACCCTCATCTGGGTGTGTGGCTCACTCCTGTAATCCCAGCAATCTGGGAGGCCAGGGCAGGCAGATGGCTTGAGGCCAGGAGTTGGAGACCTGCCTGGGCAAAATAGCAAAATCCTGTCTCTACTAAAAATACAATAAATTAGCTGGGTGTGGTGGCACACACCTGTAATCCCAGCTACTCAGGAGGCTGAGGTGGGGGAATCACCTGAGCCCAGGAGGTAGAGGCTGCAGTGAACCAATGTCAGGCTGTAGTGAATCATGTCACTACACTCCAGCCTAGGCAATCAGAGTGAGATGCTCTCTCAAAAAAATTTTAAAAATGACTGTTATACTGGCATAGAGAAAGCTATATATATCAATGAAATAGAATTGAGAATCTAAAAATAAATCCTCATGTTTATAGTCAACTGATTTTCAATAAATATACCAAGATCACTCAATGGAGAATGAACAGTCTTTTCAACAAATGGGACTAGGACAATTGAATATGCACATGCAAAGAATGAAGTTGTACCCATACCTCACACTACAGCAAAAATGGACTCAGAGTCTATCTTGGACCTACATGTAAGAGATAAAATTATTGGGAGAAGATCCAAGATGGCCTTTTAGGAGCAGCTCAGGATTGCAGCTCCCAGTGGAAGTGCAGAAGGGGAGTGGATGCTGCATTTCCAGATGGATCTTTATTGCCCACAAACCAGGAGATTCCCAGGCAGAGGAGCCCCACGGGTTGCCAGCACGGCTGTTTTGGCCAGCACAGCTGTTCTCCCAGTGCCCCAGTGCAGCAGTTCTCTGTACACAATACTCTGGTCTGGTTGCCCTTTTAAGCTGGTGATTGGAGCTCCAGGAAGGCAGAGTCATCCATTCATCTGATGAAACAAGGACTGAACAGGGAGCCAGGCCAGGAGATTCCCGGACAAAAACATGCCATGAATCTCAGTGCCGTTGTTTCAACCAGCACGGTGGGTCACCACATGGGAAATCACACAGATCCCGGCGCCTTTTCAGCAGGCAACTGGAACACCTGGGAGATAGTCAACTGTTCAACTTAAAAAAAAAAAGGCTCTGAGGCAGGGAGCCAGGTGATCAGGCTCGGTGGGTCCCATGCCCCTCCAAAAAAAAAACAGCAATTGGAAATGCTCTGGGTTGAGAGTTTCACGGCAAGCACAGCTAAACCCAGGACGGTCCAACTCTGTGGGGGAGGGGCATCCACCATTACCGAGGCACTCCATCCCTACGGAGGTAGTCCGCCACTGCTGAGGCAGCCCGCCATTGCCGAGACAACCCACCATTACAGGGAGAGTCCGCCATTAGAGATGGGCCACCATTGCTGAGGCAGTTCTAATCACACCCATATAAACAGGACTGCAGGGAAGTTCACACAGCAGCAGGGCAGAGCCCACAGTGGCCCAGCAAAGCCTCTGCAGGCAGACAGTCACTAAGCTGCCTCCTTGCTGGGCAGGGCAGCCCTGAAAAAAAAAGGCAGCAGCACTACAGAAACTCATAAATAAAGCCCTAATTCCCCAGGACAGAGCACCTGGGGAAAAAAAGGGGGCGGTTTATGAGTTCCACTTCAGCGGACTTAAATGTACCTGCCAGGCAGCTCTGAATGAACAACAGACCACACAGCTTCATGGAAACTGAACAACTTGCTCTTGAATGTTGACTGGATAAACAATAAAGTGAAGGCAGAAATAAAGATGTTCTTCGAAACCAACGAAAACGAAGACACAACATACCAGAATCTCTGGGACACATTTGAAGCACTCTCTAGAGGAAAATATACAGCAATAAGTACCCACATGAGAAGAAAGGAGAGATCCAAAATTGATGCCCTATCATCAAAATTGAAAGAGCTAGAGGAGAAAGATCAAAGAAACTCAAAACCTAGCAGAAGACAAGAAACAACTAAGATCAGAGCAGACCTAAGGGAAATAGAGACACAAAAAACCCTTCAAAAATTAATAAATCCAGGAGCTGGCTTGTCAAAAAGATCAGCAAAATAGACAGACCACTAGCCAGATTACTAAAAAAGAAAAGAGAGAATAACCAAATAGATGTAATAAAAAACGATAAAGGGGATATCACCACAGATTCCACAGAAATTCAAACCATCATCAGAGATTATTACAAACAACTCTATGCACATAAACTAGTAAACCTGGAAGACATGGATAAATTCCTGGACACTTGCATCCTCCCAAGCCTAAACCAGGAAGAAGTCGAAACCCTGAATAGACCAATAACAATATCTGAAGTTGAGGAAGCAATTAAGAGCCCACCACACAAAAAAAGCCCAGGTCCAGATGGGTTCACAGCCAAATTCTACCAGACACACAAAGAGGAGCTGGTACCATTCCTTCTAAAACTATTCCAAACAATCCAAAATGAGGGAATCCTTCCCAAATCATTTTACGAGACCAACATCATCCTGATACCAAAACCTGGCAGAGACTCAACAAGAAAAGAAAACTTCAGGCCAATATCCATGATGAACATAGATGCAAAAATCTTCAATAAAATACTGGCAAGCCGATTGCAACAGCACATCAAAAAGCTTATCTACCACAATCAAGTAGGATTCATCCCAGTGATGCAAGGCTGGTTCAATATACACAAGTCTATAAACATAATTCATCACATAAACAGAACCAAAGACAAAACCACATGATTATCTCAATTAATGCAGAGAAAGCCTTTAACAATATTCAAGAGCCCTTTATACTAAAAACCCTCAATAAACTAGGTATTGACAAAACGTATCTCAAAATAATTAAAGCTATTTATGACAAAACAGTGGCCAATATCATACTGAATGGGCAAAAACTGGAAGCATTCCCTCTGAAATATGGCACTAGACAAGGATGCCCTCTCTCACCACTCCTATTCAATATAGTACTGGAAGTTCTAGCCAGAGCAATCGGGATGAAAAAGAAATAAGGGTATTCAAATAGGAAAGGAGGAAGCCAAGTTGTCTCTATTTGCAGATGATATGACTGTATATCTAGAAGACCCCATCGTCTCAGCCCAAAATCTCCTGAAACTGATAAGCAACTTCAGCAAAGTCTCAGGATACAAAATCAATATGCAAAAATCACAAGCATTCCTATACACAAATAACCAACTTAAACAGAGCCAAAACAAGAACGAACTGCCACTCACAATTGCTACAAAGAAAATAAAATACCTAGGAATACAAATAACAAGGAACATAAAGGACCTCTTCAAGAAAAACTACAAGCCACTGCTCAACAAAATAACAGAGGACACAAACAGATGGAGAAACATTCCATGTTCATGATTAGGAAGAATCAATATCGTGAAAATGGCCATACTGCCCAAAGATTCAACAATATCCCCATCAAGCTACCAATGACCTTCTTCACAGAACTGGAAAAAAACACCTTAAACTTCATATGGAACCAAAAGAGAGCCCACATAGCCAAGGCAATTCTAAGCAAAAAGAACACAGCGGGAGGCATCACACAACTGGACTTCAAACTATACTACAAGTCTACAGTAATCAAAACAGCATGGTACTGGTACCAAAACAGAGATATAGACCAATGGAACAGAACAGAGGCCTCAGAGGCAACACAACTTATCTACAACCATCTGATCTTAGACAAACCTGATAAAAACAAGCAATGGGGAAAGGATTCCCTGTTCAATAAATGGTGTTGGAAAAACTGGCTAGCTATGTGCAGAAAGCAGAAACTGGATGGATTAAAGACTTAAACATAAGACCTAACACCATAAAAACCCTAGAAAAAAATCTAGACAAAACCATTCAGGACATAGGAGTAGGCAAGGACTTCATGAACAAAACACCAAAAGCATTGGCATCATAAGCCAAAATAGACAAATGGAACCTAATCAAACTCCACAGCTTCTGCATGGCAAAAGAAACAGTCATTAGAGTGAATTGCCAACCAACAGAATTGGAAAAAATTTTTGCAGTTTACCCACCTGACTAAGGGCAGATATCCAGAATTTACAAAGAACTAAAACAGATTTACAAGAAAAAAACAAGCCCATTCAAAAGTGGGCAAAGGATATGAACAGACACTTTACAAAAGAAGAAATACATGAGGCCAACAAACATATGAAAAAATGCTCATCATCACTGGTCATTAGAGAAATGCAAATCAAAACTACATTGAGATACCACCTCATGCCAGTTAGAATGGCGATCATTAAAAAATCTGGAGACAACAGATGCTGGAGAGGATGTAGAGAAATAGGAACACTTTTACACTGCTGGTGGGAGTGTAAGTTAGTTCAACCATTGTGGAAGACAGTGTGACTATTCCTCAAGGACCTAGAAATAGAAATTCCATTTGACCCAGCAATCCCATTACTGGGTATATATCCAAAGGATTATAAATCGTTCTACTATAAGGACACATGCACAGGAATGTTCATTGCAGCACTGTTTACAATAGCAAAGACCTGGAACCAACCCAAATGCCCACGATGATAGACTGGACAGGGAAAATGTGGCACATATACACCATGGAATATTATGCAGCAATCAAAAACGATGAGTTTGTGTCCTTTGTAGGGACATGAATGAACCTGGAGACCATCATTCTCAGCAAACTGACATAAGAACAGAAAATGAAATACCACATGTTCTCACTCATAGGTCAGTGTTGAACCATGAGAACACATGGTCACAGGGAGGGGAGCACTACACACTGGGGTCTGTTGGGGGGAATAGGGGAGGGACAGCGGGGGGTGGGGAGTTGGGGAGAGATAGCATGGGGAGAAATGCCAGATATAGGTGAAGGGGAGGAAGGCAGCAAATCACACTGCCACCTGTGTACCTATGCAACTATCTTGCATGTTCTTAACATGTACCCCAAAACCTAAAATGCAATAAAAAAATAAATAAACAAGATGCATAATTTTTTTAAAAAGGAGTTAAAATTATTAAACTATTAAAAGAAAAGTTGGGGTGAATCTTTGTGATATTAGACTAAGGAATCATTTCTTAAATATGATAAGAAAATGGCAAGCAACCAACCAAATATATAAAGAAATTGGACTTCACAAAAATTAAAAACTTGTATTCCAAAAGACACTATTAAAGTGAAAGACATTTGACAAAATGGGAGAAAATATCTTTAAATAACATCTGATAAAAGACATATCTAGAATATATAAAAACTTTTTCATCTCAATAATTTAAAATATATGATAACCTAATTTAAAAATGGGCAAAAGATCTGAATATACTCTTCTCCAAAGAGATATACAAATGACAAATAACCACAAGAAAATACTATTTGGTGTCAGGAAAATGCAAACCAACCACATGGACCCACCTCACCCCCACTGGGATGGCTGGAATCAAAAAACAGATAAGAAACATTAGCAAGTTTGTGGAGAAAGCGGAACCCTCAAAACACTGTAATGAGAATACAAAAGGGTGCAGCAAATTTCAAGCCTAGGTTTTCTTCTAAGAGTTTTATATTTTTACCTCTTACATGTAGGTCTTTGATCTAGCCACAGTTTCTCCAAAGATTAAGCACAGAATTGCTGTATGATCTAGCAGTTCCACAGCCAAGTATATACCCAAGGGAAATAAAAACATATCTATACACAAAAACTTATACACAAATGTCCATATCAGCATTATTTTATAATAGCCAAAATAGCAACAATCAAAATAGAAACAATCAAAAACATCAACCAATGAATGGAAATATAAAATATGATATATCCATACCCAAATATTATTCAACAAATATAAAGGAATGAGGTACTGATATATGCTACATCAAAGAACCTTGAAAACACTGTGTTAAATGGCAGAAGCCAAACACAAAAGACCACATACTGTGTAATTTCATTTATATGAAAGGTCTAGAATAACAAATCTATAGAGACAGAAAATATATTAGTGTTGCCTAGGGCCACCCCAGTATGGGGTGATGGTTAAGCATATGGTTGCCTTTTTGGGGTGATGGAAATGTTGTGAAATTGATTGCGGTGGTGGCTGCACAGCTCCGTGAAAAGTACTAAAACTATTGAATTGTATTTAAAATGTATGAGGGTACAATATATGAATTAAACTCAATAAAAATGTTATAAAAATAAGCTAGATTCTAAAAAGAAACAATTCATTTTTAAATATAGTAATGAGGACATAGCCACTGGTCACTGAAATACCAGATATTTTACAATTCTCCTTAACCTGGAATTAACAAAGAGGCTTCATAGCATAAGTAAACCCCTCTAAATGTGTACAAAACTGGAGAACTTATATAAATTCATTTTTCTGGTAAAGTATCCATATTTTAATGAGATTATCAAATTAATTAGACCAGAACCATTGACCTAGCAGCAGAGAAGGTGGGGAGTAGGAATAATTTGCTTCTTCCCTTCTCCAGTTTCCTCAAACTATCTTTTTTTTTTTTTTTTTTGAGACGGAGTTTCGCTCTTGTTACCCAGGCTGGAGTGCAATGGCGCGATCTCGGCTCACCGCAACCTCCGCCTCCTGGGTTCAGGCAATTCTCCTGCCTCAGCCTCCCAAGTAGCTGGGATTACAGGCATGCGCCACCATGCCCAGCTAATTTTTTGTATCTTTAGTAGAGACGGGGTTTCACCATTTTGACCAGGATGGTCTCGATCTCTTGACCTCGTGATCCACCCGCCTCGGCCTCCCAAAGTGCTGGGATTACAGGCTTGAGCCACTGCGCCCGGCCAAACTATCTTATCTTATTCACTTCACTCCATCTAGAGCACACTATTTGAGCAGTCCTGCTGACATTACATGGGCAATTTCACCTTCATTAGCCTCTTTGACTCTGTGCCATTTTCACCTACTGACTGATTCTGCATTTCCACCCACTGCTATGAAATGGTTCAATAAAATAATGGTGGCCTCAGAGGAAGTATTTTCTTCTCTAGAGTTAACTCTTTTCAGTTTGTTCTAGATTGGGCCTCTTCTCAGTTCAAAGAGTACTTTGCACCTATATAAGTGTCCTGAGGGCATCTATATTACCCTTCTCACACAGGTTCCAAATTGATCCTACCACTATTAAAATTCACAATCTGAATCTTTCCCTCCTCAATTAAAAGTTATCAAAGAGAATATCTGATCTTATTACTGAAATTTCCCACACTGCCCCTATCATATGGCTCCCATCTGATCCTCTAACTGAAACTAATATCTATAGATTTTTGGCAATATGACAAAAGGGACAACTTGATTTTATTTCAGAATCTGTTTATGTAGCCCACACTTTCAACAAGCTGCACTTCCAAGATATGAAAAGTCTTATAGCAAGTCTTTGACCTCCATTCTCATTATACATATCTTTCTACACAACTCCTAGGATTACTTTCTCTAGTAATTATCTGCATCCCACTCTTGTCAGGGCTCACACATATACCTGATCAAATCAAAACTCTACATGCCAGTATTCAGGTCTGCAGGTTACAGACACCTCCAATTCCATATTTGTCCAAATTTACTTTTGGTTCCATTCAGTTTAGGCCTCCCTTTTCCATCTCTTTGCCACCACACACCTCTGAATCTCTCATCAAGCTGTTCTACCCACCAAAAAATTGACTGCTCCATTGATCATTGTAAATATTTCAAGATTTACACCAAATATCAAGACATGCAATAGGCCCACCTAGGTTAAACCCTTCCATCTCACTCTCCCATATGCTGTGTGATATGACCATATCCACCTTCAATTTATGGCTCTATATTTTTAATTTTCTAACTTATTTGTATTTCTATTTCATCTGAGATATGCATTCTGTCTTTCCTCAGATAAACTATTAGTACCTAAAAATAGTGCTGACATATTCTAATTGTTTAACAATTCAATTCTAAATCCTCCATGGTGCTTTGCCAGATCCATACACATAATATGTACTTAAAGTGCTTGTTAAGTGTTTCTTGCCTCACCACATAAGCAATCAGTATAGAACTAATCAATGAACCACAAGATACAGGCAAACAAATAACACTTTACCTGTTCCATTTTGATCAGGAAACAATCAATAAAGTCCTGAGGATTGTTCACATCCAGGGATTCTTGATGTTCTTTTATTCTCTCCAAAACATAACTTTTAACATAAGCAAAATTTTTAAGAACTTTGTTGTGACTTCCTGGGAGATAATCGATGAGAGCAGGGAAATTATTGCAGACCTTAAAGAATTTTTTTTAATGAATTAAGTTAAACACATGTAATGAAGACATACACCATAAGTCAACTACTGGTTTAAAACAGGAGTAAATTTTTTTAAATTGTCTCCCTCTTTAAGAGGAGCATTTGATGGTATATACAAAGTTATTCTCTATACTGATAGAAAGATTTTAGGGTGAAAATTCTGAACAAGGGATCAAAGATGATAACTTCCTATACTTATATATTGTTTTCAGAATATTAAAATATCTTCATGTCAACTATCTCATTTTTTACATTAATTCTTCTCTGCATCCTTGAAATATAGAATGCCATGAATTGCTTTAATTCCCATTTTACAGATAAGAACAGAGGTAAAGGAAGTTTGAACAACATGAAATAGATCACAAAGCCACTCCCTGCTATTTCTACTCCTAGCAGGCAGCCTCAGAAATAGAATCACTCTTTTATAACTGGGAGGAGTAAAAAGATACCATAAAATGTAATTCAGCATTTTATGAATAAGTACCCATACACCGGAGTAGTCAAGATACTTCTGTGAGTAAAGATAACACACAATTATCTTAAACTCTAAAGACAGACTTTGGGACATGCTAGCTCAGCATGGGGCAAAACTGTCATTTTTTTAATGGTTCATACACACCCAAAACCCATCATTTTGTCATCTCAATCTTAATTACCTTGCTGAAGCATTAAACATCCCTAAGCTATTCAGAGCTTCCTGGAAGCATCTGTGCTCCCATACATTCTCCCCTTTTGCCAAATAATGTCATGAAGAGGTCTCTAGATGTTGATTAGAGAAAAAGCCTGTGAGTAATGCCAACTTTTCAACAAGAGACTTGGATTTCCATTGAGTGTGTGCTCTTGGGTAGTCAGCAAATTACTGCCAGAAACTGGGTTTGGCAGTTTAGTGGAAAAAAACACAAGCTAATGGGCTTGAATTCCAGCTCTATATTCAGGCATTTCTTTTCTTGTCTGTAAAATAAAGAAATCATCTATCTTTCCCAGATGTTACTGCCACCATGCTAAGATATGGACAAACTGTGGTATTTAACCACTGACTTCACAGAGTAATGCCAGCAAAACTGGCACAACAGACAGATCCACAGGCCCACCACTCCATAAAAACACCCAAAAATTCAAACAAAAATGTCAGAATCAATTTTGACAGAACTCTGGAAATCAGCCAAAGGTTTACAGCAAGCAAGGAAAAGCTGAATCAAAAAAAAAAAAATAGCAACTTAAAAACAGTAGAAAAGCTCTGTGGGTTTATTTTTATCTTTAAGTTCCAGGGTACATGTGCAGGATGTGCAGGTTTGTTATATAGGTAAATGTGTTCCGTGGTGGTTTGCTGCACCTATAAACTCATCACCTAGGTATTAAACCCAGCATACGTTAGCTATTTTTCCTAACGCTCTCCCTCCCTGCAACCCCAAACAGGCCCTAGTGTATGTTGTTCCCCTCCCTGTGTCCAAGTATTCTCATTGTTCAGCTCCCACTTATAAGTGAGAACATGAAGTATTTGGTTTTCTGTTCCTGGATTAGTTTGCTTATGATAATGGCTTCTAGCTTCATCCATGCCCTGCAAAGGACATGATCTCATTCCTTTTTATGGCTGCATAGTATTCCATGATGTATATGTAAGCTTTGTGGTATGTTTATTTGCCCTTGTCCCACCTCCCTCATCAGCTTGGCACTGATCTTGTCAAGAGCAGCCCTATTCCCAGTGGAAGACCCTAGCTCCTGGTTCTAAAGGGACCACAGAAGATCTTATTTGCAAAGAATTCCGTTTCTCTGTCTTACCTGTCTGATGACTACTGGCTAATATGAGGCACTTACCTTTTTTTCACCTGATTCAAAATTCACTCAGGATGGAAAAGCAATGGACATTTCTCAAAAGCCTTCTAAGACAAATGAACAACCCAAAGCTACCTGCGGCAAATGATTATAGTTGAGGCACACAGTAGAGCACAAAAATCCTGAGAATAAAAGCTGAGAGATAGTTTCATTGGAAAACTAGGGCATTCCAAAGTGCCTATATATACTAAGAAATTTAGAAAGCTATCAACATGCCCTGAGCAGGACAGGCCAACAAAAAAAATGTGAGAAAGTTTTAGACTTTCACCTCTGGCTGATATCCAGACTCAGCTTAAGCAGCAAGTGAAGACTATGAAAAGGAGTGCTCTAACCAATCTGAAAGAGCTTCCTTCCTTCCCTCCTTCCTTCCTTCCCTCCTTCCTTCCTTCCCTCCTTCCTTCCTTTGTTTCTTTCCTTCCTTCCATCTTTCTTTCATTATTTATACATATAAATACATATAAACATATTTTTATATGTTTCTTTGCCTCTTCACATTCAAGAAAATTTCCATCAAAACTAGCTGAACATAAGCTAATAAGAAGACTTCAGAAACCACACATGACAAAGAATACAGACTTTGCAAAAATACTTTAGAAAAGTCAATAAAAAAGCTACAGCCTTCAAAAGGGGGGAAAAAACTACAGCAAGCAACAAAAAACCCTAAAGAGAGGAAAGATTCTGATTTCCAGAGTTACACATAAGAGTATACATAATTTCCAGTTTTCAAACATTCACTTCACAGCTTGGTCCATACAAAATTTTGGACTGGGATTGGGGCAAGATGGCTGAATAGGAACAGCTCTGGTCAGCAGCTCTCAGTGAGACCAGTGCAGAAGTCAAGTGTTTTCTGCATTTCCAACTGAGGTGCCTGGTTCATCTCATTGGGACTGGTTAGACAGTAGGTGCAGACCACGGAGGGCAAGCAGAAGCAGGGTGGGGCATCACCTCACCTGGGAAGCACAATAAGTTGAGGAACTTCCTCCTCTAGCCAAGGGAAGCCGTGAGGGACTGCGTCATGAGGCGCAGTGCTATCCAGCCCAGATACTATGCTTTTCCCATGGTCTTCAAAATTCATAAACCAGGAGATTCCCTCAGGTGCCTATACCACAAGGACCTTAGATTACAAGCACAAAACTGGGTAGCTGTTTGGGCAGACACCAAGGTACTACAGGAGTTGTTGCTGTTGTTTTTTGGCACCCCAGTGGTGCCTGGAACCCCAGCAAGACAGAACCATTCACCCCCAATCGTTCTACTATAAGGACACATGCACACGAATGTTCATTGCAGCACTGTTTACAATAGCAAAGAACTGGAACCAACCCAAATGCCCAACGATGATAGACTGGACTGGGAAAATGTGGCACATATACACCATGGAATATTATGCAGCAATCAAAAATGATGAGTTTGTGTCCTTTGTAAGGACATGGATGAATCTGGAGAACATCATTCTCAGCAAACTGACACAAGAACAGAAAAAGAAATACCGCATATACTCACTCATAGGCAGGTGAGAAAAATGAGAACACATGGACACAGAGAGGCGGTCTACTATACACTGGGGTCTATTGGGGGGAATGGGAGAGGGAAAGCGGGGGGGGCTGGGGAGGGATAGCCTGGGGATGAATGCCAAGTGTGGGTGAAGGGGAGGAAAGCAGCAAAACACACTGCCATGTGTGTACCTATGCAACTATCTTGCACGTTCTGCACATGTACCCCAAAACCTATAATGCAATAAAAATTTTTTTAAAGAAAAAGGGGGGGCTGATGCCAGGGAGCCAAGTGGTCTTGCTCAGTGGATCCCACCCCCATGGAGACCAGAAAGCTATGATCCACTGGCTTGAAATTCTCGCTACCAGCACAGCAGTCTGAAGTAGACCTGGGATGCTGGAACTTGATGCAGGGAAGGATGTCCTCCATTACTGAGGCTTGGGTAGGTAATTTACCCCTCACGGTGTAAACAATGCCTCAGGAAGTTCAGACTGAGTGGAGCCCACCACAGCACTACAAAGCCCCTGTAGCCAGACTGTCTCTCTAGACTCCACTCTCTGGGCAGGGCATCTCTGAAAAAAAGGCAGCAGCCTCAGTCAGGGGCTTATAGATAAAACTCCCATCTCCCTGGGACAGAACACCTGGGGAAAGGGGTGGCTGTGGGTGCAGCTTCAGCAGACTTAAACATTCCTGCCTGCCAGCTCTGAAGAGAACAGCAGATCTCCCAGCACAGCACTCAAGCTCTGCTAAGGGACAGACTGCCTCCTCAAGCTCTGCTAAGGAGACTGCCCCCAAGTCTCCTAACAGGGAGATGCCTCCCAGCAGGGGTCAACAGACATCTCATACAGGAAAGTTTCAGGTGGCATCTGGTATGTTCCCCTTTGGGATAAATCTCCAAAGGAATGAACAGGCAGCAATATTTGCTGTTCTGCAGCCTCTGCTGGTAATACCCAGGGAAACAGGGTCTGGAGTGGACCCCCAGCAAACTCCAGCAGAGCTGCAGAAGAGGGGCCTGACTGTTAGAAGGAAAACTAACAAACAGAAAGCAATAGCATCAACATCAACAAAGATGATGACCATGCAAAAACTCTATCTGAAGGTTACCAACATCAAAGATCAAAGGTAGATAAATCCACAACGATGAGGAAAACCAGTGCAAAAAGGCTGAAAATTCAAAAAAACAGAATGCTCTTCTTTTCCAAAGGATCACAGCTCTCAGAAACAAGGGAACAAAACTGGATGGAGAATGAGTTTGACAAATTGAGAGAAGTAGGCTTAGAAGGTGGGTAATAACAAACTACTCCAAGCTAAAGGAGGATGTTCTAACCCAATGCAAGGAAGCTAAGAACGTTGATAAAAGATTAGAGGAATTATTAACTAGAATAACCAGTTTAGAGAAGAAGATAAATGATCTGATGGGCTGTAAAACATAGCACAAGAACTTTGTGAAGCATACACAAGTATCCATAGCTGAATCAATCAAGCAGAAGAAAGGATATCAGAGATTCAAGATCAATTTAATGAAATAAAGTCTGAAGATGAGATTAAAGAAAATAGAATGAAAGGAAGGAACAAAGCCTCCAAGAAATATAGGACTATGTGAAAAGACCAAGCCTACATTGGATTGGTGTACCTGAAAGTCATGGGGAGAATGAAATCAAGTTGAAAAATACTCTTTAGTATATTATCCAGAACTTCCCCAACCTAGCAAGACAGGTCAACATTCAAATTCAAGAAATACAGAGAACACCACAAAGATACTCCTCCAGAAGAGCAACCCAAGACACATAATTGTCAGATTCACCAGGGTTGAAATGAAGGAAAAAAATGTTAAGGGACGTCAGAGAGAAAAGTCAGGTTATCCACAAAAGAAAGCCCAACAGACTACCAGTGGATGTCTCTGCAGATACCCTACAAGCCAGAAGACAGTAGGGTCAATATTCAGCATTCTTGAAGAAAAGAGTTTTCAACCCAGAATTTCATATCCAGCCAAAATGAGCTTCATAAGCTTCACCACCAGGCCTGCCTTATAAGTGCTCCTGAAGAAAGCACTAAATATGAAAAGAAAAAACTGGAACCAGCCACTTCAAAAACATACCAAATTGTAAAGACCATCAACACTATGAAGAAACTGCATTAACTAATGGGCAAAATAACCACCTAGCATCATAATGACAGGATCAAATTCACACAAAACAATATTAACCTTAAATGTAAATGGGCTAAATGCCCCAATCAAAAGACACAGACTGGCAAACTGGATAGAGTCAAGACCCATTGGTGTTCTGTATTCAGGAAACCCATCTCACATGCAAAGACATACATAGGCTCAAAATAAAAGGATGGAAGAAGATTTGTCAAGCAAGTGGAAAGCAAAAAAAAAAGAAAGAAAGAAAGAAAGAAAGCAGGGGTTGCAATCCTAGTCCATGATAAAACAGACTTTAAACCAAACAAAGGTCAAAAAGGGCAAAGAAGGACATAACATAACGGTAAAGGGATCAATGCAAAAAGAAGAGCTAACCTTCTTAAATATATATGCACCCAATACAGGAGTACCCAGATTCATAAAGACAGAGACCTACAAAGAGACTTAGACTCCCACACAATAACAGTGGAAGACTTTAAAACTCCACTGTCAATAACAGACAGATCAACAAGACAGAAAATAAACAAGGATATTTAGGACTTGAACTCAGCTCTGGACCAAGTGGACCTAATAGACATCCACAGAACTCTCCACCCCAAATCAACAGAAGACACATTCTTCTCAGCACCACATCACACTTATTCTAAAATTGACCACATAATTGAATGTAAAACACTCCTCATCAAATGCAAAAGAATGGAAATCATAAAAAAGTCTCTCGGACCACAGTACAATCAAATTAGAACTCAGGATTAAGAAACTCACTCAAAACTGCACAACTACATGGAAACCAAAGAACCTGCTCCTGAATGACTGCTGGGTAAATAACATAATTAAGGCAGAAATAAATAAGTTCTTTGAAACCAATGAGAACAAAGACACAACATACCAGAATCTCTAGAACACAGCTAAAGCAGTGTTTAAAGGAAAATTTATAGCACTAAATGCCCACAAAAGAAAGTGGGAAAGATCTAAAATTGACACCCTAACTTCACAATTAAAAGAACTAGAGAAGCAAGAGCAAACAACTTCAAAAGCTAGGAGAAGACAAGAAATAACTAAGACCAGAGAGGAACTGAAGAAGATAGGAGACACAAAAAACCCTTCAAAAAAAATCAATGAATCCAGGAAGAATCAATATCATGAAATGGCCATACTGCCCAAAGTAAATTACAGATTCAATGCTATTCTCATAAAGCTGCCATTAACTTTTTTCACAGAATTAGAAAAAAACTACTTTAAATTTCATATGGAACCAAAAAGGAGCCCATATAGCCAAGACAATCCTAAGCAAAAAGAACAAAGCTGAAGGCATCATGCTACCTGACTTCAAACTATATACTACAAGCCTACAGTAATCAAAACAGCATAGTACTGGTACAAAAACAGATATATAGACCAATGGAACAGAACAGAGGCCTCAGAAATAACGCACCACATCTACAACCATCTGATCTTTGACAAACCTGCAAAAACAAGCAATGGGGAAAGGATACCCTATTTCATAAATGGTGTTGGGAAAACTGGCTAGCCATTTGCAGAAAACTGAAACTGGACCGCTTCCTTACAGCTTATTAAAAAATTACCTCAAGATGGATTAAACATTTAAATGTAAGACCTAAAACCATAAAAACCCTAGAAGAAAATCTAGGCAATACCATTCAGGACATAGGCATTGGCAAAGACTTCATGACTGAAACACCAAAACAATTGCAACAAAAACCAAAATTGACAAATGAGATCAAATTAAACTAAACAGCTTCTGCATAGCAAAAGAAACTATCATCAGAGTGAAAAGGCAACTTACAGAATGGGAGAAAATTTTTACAATCTCTCCATCTGATAAAAGGCTGATATCCAGAATCTACAAAGAACTTAAACAAATTTACAAGAAAAAAAAAAAACATCAAAAAGTGGGCAAAGGATATGAACAGACTATTCTCAAAAGAAAACATTTATGTGGCCAAAAAACATATGAAAAAAAGCACATCGCTGATCATCAGAGAATTGCAAATTAAAACCACAATGAGATACCCTCTCATACCAGTTAGAATGCTGATCCTTAAAAAGTCAGAAAACAACAGATGCTGAAGAGGATGTGGAGAAACAGGAACGTTTTTACACTGTTGGTAGGAGTGTAAATTAGTTCAACCATTGTGGAAGACAGTGTGGCGATTCCTCAAGGATCTAAAACCAGAAATACCATTTAACCCAGCAATAACATTACTGGGTATATACCCAAAAGGTTATAAATCATTCTACTATAAAGAAACATGCACACATATACTTATTGCAGCACTATTCACAATAGTGGAACCAACCCCAATGCCCATCAATGTTAGACTGGATAAAGAAAATGTGGCACATATACACCATGGGATACTATGCAGCCATAAAAAAAGAATGAGTTCATGTACTTTGCAGAGACATGGATGAAGCTGGAAACCATCATTCTCAGCAAGCTAACAGGAATAGAAAATCAAACACCATACGGTCTCACTCATAAGTGAGAGTTGAATGAGAACACATGGACACAGGAAGGGGAACATCACACACCACGGCCTACCAGGGAGTCGGGGGCAAGAGAAGAGATAGCATTAGGAGAAATACCTAATGTAGATGATGGGTTAATCGGTGTAGCAAACCACCATGGCATATGTATACTTATGTAACAAACCTGCACATTATGCACATGTATTCCACAACTTAAAGTATAATTTTAAAAACTAAAAAATAAATTTGGGAGGGAGGAGGCAGCCCAGTGTGAGGCAAGCGGGGGGCCCAGCTGGCCCCGAATCTGTACAATATGGTTTGCTATAAAACTCAAAATCTTCCAGCCGGGAACAAAAAATAAAAATAAAAATAAAAAATTTGGACTGTCTGATAAAATAACATAAATTATATCTCAGGAATAGAAGCTCTTGATCTCACCTGGATCCATGGGGAGCTCAGAAGCCTGAGGTTTTCATTGAACTTTTCCATCAAGTTAAGAAATCTCTGATCTTTATAATCAAATCGCTTATGGAAAACAATGGAGCAGATCACATTGCAGGGAGCACAGCCCAGGATGAAAGTGGGATCACAGGGTGAGGCTAAAGGATTGGAAATATTTTAAATTATCATTAAAATGTACATATAAAACACTTTGTCTCTGATAACAGAAAAAGGTAATTTTAGAAACTCTAAAGCAATGTCTACCTAGAAATTCTCTTATCAACAGAAACTACAGCATATTTAAATTTAATACATCACTTTTCCCTTAAAACTGAATTAATCATTCCATCCTAGCTTTTTTCATAATGGTTTTTTAAATACTGCATTTAATTCACTGCCTTTTTTACACAATTCTGACCCAAGATGCCTGTTATTTTGAAGAGAAAAAGAAAACATTTGAAGAGGCCACATTTAAAAGCACCTAATAATTCAAGTTTTGAATGCAAAATAACATCTATCTGGAAAGCTTGTAAACAATTGACATAGGAAGGGAGAAAATAGGAACCTGAAAACCTATCATATATAATCAATCTTTACAGGAACTGTGTGTAGAAACAGCAGAGTGGGAGACTAAAGAAAGAAAGGGTATGGGGAAATTCAGGTTGATGGAACAAATGTAAAAAAGCAAAAGCCATCTATGTTACACAAGACAAAAACTAACACAAATAAGAAGATTGATTGGTTTGCCTAAAATAAAAGTAAATAAGAAACTTTCATTTCAAACTTAAATTACACATAGGGCAGACAGAAGAAGTTAAATTGATAAATGGACTCCTTTTATCTCCTTATTTCAATATTGAAAGAAAAAAAAAAGAATTTTCTACTCTAAGAAATCATGTCTATTATCACCAGGCACTATCTTCAATTTATGTGAACAAAGCCTGACCTCTTATAGAATCCTAGGTTATTGTTCTATCTAGCAATCAAAAAAATATCTTATGTCATTATAAATTTGATCATCATTTAGGTAATTCCAACATTTTACAAATAAATTAATTAATATAGAGAAAATTGGTTATCTGTGAGAGTTTTTAAATTAAACTGTTGTAATCAAATCATCAATAAACTTTACATTTGAGTATCATAAATGTAATTAAGAGTGACTTGAACAAAAATATTGTGCAGTAATGATGGGAAATTAAATAATAGGACCCTGTTTAGTTAACTGCTCCTATGCCAGGCTTCTTTTCAGCTGAAACATGCCAGGGCACTAAGCTTTCAGAAATTCTTTTATTCTAGCCTGGAAGGCAGGGGATAATTTGAGATTATCAGTTTAAGATTTCTGTGTGTGTGTGTGTGTGTGTGTGTGTGTGTGTGTGTGTGCACGCGCGCACGCGCGCACATCCACAAGATATTTATAGTGAAAATCTGGTTTCTGATCTTTCCTTTCACTTCCCTTGGGGGAGTGTGTTAGGTTGTTCTTGCATTGCTATAAAAAAAAAACCCGAGACTAGATAATTTATAAGAAAAGAGGTTTAATTGGCTCACAGTTCTGCAGGCTATACAGGAAGCATGATGCTAGCATCTGGGGAGGTTCTGGAAGCTTGCAACTATGGTGGAAGGCAAAGCAGGAGTTTGCACTCGTGGCAAAAGCTGAAGCAAAAGAGGGAGGCGAGAGGTGCTACACATTTTTAAACAACCAGATTTCAGGAGAACTCACTATCATGAGGACAGTACCACGAGGAATGGTGCTAAACTAATCCAAGCTGAAAATCAGACTCATTGTGACAAGTACTTTATTGGTGAATCCAACTGGGATGGGGAGAGGATAAATAAACTTTTAATCCTAAATACAATTGTTTTAAAATTCACTGAGGATTTTGTTTCTATTTAGATATGGTGAGGTCAACAGATCAGGTTGCCCTGAAACAGACTGCCCTTGAAAAGATAGTTCATTGCTCACAGTTCCTAGAGGAGGGGCACTCCACACCATGTTGAGGATGTGGGGGGGCAGGTGGGTGGGAGACCCCACAAGTGCTGAGGCAAGGGTCTGAAGACTCAGCCTTGAGGGGTCACATGATTTACTTGAGTCTGATTTACTTGTTTCTATATAAATAATGAAATAGAAAAAAATTACAAATATAATCACATAATTATTCATAAGCCATCATAGATATAGATACCTAGATATATATATACTCAGTATAACCTTTTAATTTTGCTAATGTTTCTCGAGTTGTGAAGTGTGCACCTAAGGTGACATTGTGAAAGAAGTGACCCTAAGGCAACATGCTCTAAGCCCTCTGTCATGCCCATGTAAGGGCTGCTGGAGAGCACCTTGGCTAAGCAGCAGTGCCAGCACTGGGAAAGCGCCCACTGATTAGCAAGCTATGGAAGGAGACGTCCGAGATATCTCCTTCCTCTGAGGAGTTAAGAGAAAACTCTGCTCCCCCAAGCTCTTGCAGTAGGCCTGATGGCTGTCAGGGAAGCCCACAGACATCTGGGGGCTTAACTGTCTCTATGTGATGCTATGCTTCAGCGGTCACATTCCATGTCTACTTTCATGTCTGCTTCTGCACCTGGTTCCTCTTTTTCTTGGAAGATAGAATCAGTAAAAGCAACATAAATCTTAATGTCTTTGTTCTTTCTTGACAAGTATGGAAAAGGTGCTGATGCATTATGCTCCTTCCCTAACCTCAGCTACTTGAAAGTCTTGGGCACCTATCTCCAAGACACATGATTTACTTGACTCTATCACTGACCACCAGTGGCTCACCCTAACTACCCTGCCCCCTGCTTTGTACTCAATAAAAGTCAGAGTGTCCAGACACTCGGGGCCATTGCCAGACTCCGTACTTTGGTTGGCAGTGGACCCCTGGGCCCAAACCCTCTTTCTCTTGATCTGTGTCTTGTGTCTTTATTTCCACAGTTTCTCCTCTCCCCACAAGTAGAGAGGAGCTCACAGGACCCTATAGGGCTGGATCCTATAGGGGCAGCCACACAGGGAAGTAACAGTGTTGGTCAGGAAACAGCAAGAGCAAAAAAACCCATGAGGCTGATCCTTCATTGGGGTTTTCACAGGAAGAAATGAGTAAGATAGGGTGGGTAAACTGAGTAAGCCTGGGAATAGATAGTTTGAACAGTTTCTGTGGGCTCTGAGATACAGCAGTGGCCCATAGTTGTCCCATACTGGTCGTGTAATGATTTAGGACAAGGAGAATACAGTCAGCAGTCTGTATCCATGGTATATCATGAATTCAACTAACCCCAAATGAAAAATATTCAGAACAAAAATAAGCATCTGTATAGAACATGTACAAATTTTTTTCTTAATAACATTCTCTAATATTGTCTAATATTATAAATAATATTGTCAATATTCTCTAATATATGGCAAATATTATGCCACTTATAAGTGACTTGAGCATATGTGGATTTTGGTATCCAAGAAGGTTCCTAGAACCAATAACTTACTTATAAGGAGGGACAACTACATTGCATTCATGTGTGAGAGTTTGATAAAGAAGGTGGATGGGGCTCTAGGCTCTGGAGAGTTTGCTTTGTAAATCAAAGACATACTGCGGACAAGATATTTGCTATCTTTAGAAACTTTCTGACTTTGGGAGGGACAGTCCCTTCTAGGACGATGAAGTCCCCAAGATATCAAAGCATCATAAAAACATAGAAAATAAAAAACATGATTAATACACAAAGACTAAGGAAAATATAAAGAAAGCTGAACACAGAGCTCATTTACAACTAGGGAGGGTAGGATAAAGAGTTATTAATAATAGTTAAAATTTACTTAAATAAACATTTTAGGCCGGGTGTGGTGGCTCATGCCTGTAATCCCAGCACTTTGGGAGGCTGAGGTGGGTGGATCATGAGGTCAGGAGTTTGAGACTAGCCTGGCCAAGATGGTGAAACCCCATCTCTGTTAAAAATACAAAAATTAGCTAGGAGTGGTGGCGGGCACCTATAATTCTAGCTACTCGGGAGGTTGAGGCAGGAGAATTGCTTGAATCCAGGAGGTAGACATTGCAGTAAGCTGAGATTGCACCACTACACTCTAGCCTGGGTGACAGAACAAAACTCCATCTCAAAAAACAAACAAACAAATAAACATTTTATAACTTGATATGTGATTAAACTGAAAGATTATGCTATAGCATATATTTTCTTAAAATATATAAAACATTACAGTAAATAGTAACATTAACTCCAGCTGATGATTTTAATTACTTCTTAATTAAAAGGGAAATTAAAATTGATAATAGCTACACTAAAAATGCCTAGTCTCTTAAAACCATAGATAATCATCATTATGGTAGAAATTACAGACAAAAACCTTAGAAGAAATCCCCAGACATGCTAGTGAGGCTGACTATACAGACATAGACCAACCAAATGAAAGTATATGTCAGTTGTTTCATGCTCAAAAGATGTAAAGAAGTCATTCCCACTCTGTCTGTGTGACAAGTATTCCCTGGTGAAATGTTCTAGAATAGATAACCCACAACTACACTATGGGAAAAACACTGCTCTAATAATTTTAAAAAATGAGATGAAACCTTCTAAATTCATGCTGTAATGATTTGAAAACAAATGAAGTCTGGAACAGAATAAATTTCAATGAGCCTTTTATATTCACACTGTATGCACAGTCATTGTGTACACACACAAGCATAGGTGCACAAAAGCTGCCTTGGCTCTTTGCTTCAAACCTCCCCACTCCATATGAGGACTGACAACCACTGCCTATAATGAAAGACCTGGCCACCCCTAGAAGATTTCCAGGGATGTCATTAGAGAAGATAGCAGTTTGTTAATGTCAGAGTATTGTGTATTTCAAGATAGCTAGAAATGTTCTCAACACATAGAAATGATAAATATTCAAAGTAATACATAGGCTAAACACCCTAACTTGATCATTACACATTCTGTGCATGTAACAAAATATTACATGTACCCCAGAAATATGTATAAAGGTTATATATCAATTTAAAAACAAATTAAAATAAATTTTAGAAAACATTCTTCAGGAAAAAAAAAAAAGTCACCCACCATTGGTTTTTCTCAACTCCTCCACAAGGCAGCGGGCTTCCTCTTGAACACGGTCCTCGATGCTCCTTTTCCCCATCCCAAAATTCCGCAGAGTCATGAGGGAGAAACGCCGGATCTCCTTCCACCTCTTTCCATTGCTGAAAAGGATTCCTAACAGAACAGAAAACAGAAAGTTGGAGGGAAATTCCAAACAAGAAGGGAGCTGACACTTGGCAGCCACATGGATGGGTCAAGTTCTGTCCTAGGAGCCCTTCAAACCTCTGTTTTCCATCCTCCCCATCCCTATAACCACTGCCCAATACATACACATGATACATGCACATTTATCCACATTTACCAAGTCCTTTATTAACTTTTTCAACCACTGGAAAACTGCCTCTTCCAGAAAACTCCTCTCCATGATCAATCAGGGCCTCCTTCACTGCTTCATATCCATGCAACACCACAATGGGCTTCAGGCCAAAATACACAGTGAACACAGGGCCATAGACTTTTGCGAACTGAACATAGAAAAGGAGATTCAGATAGTAGTAAAAGTCAGTATTTGGTCTATATATTGTCCATGATTCAAACTGATATTATTATCATAATGTTGATATTATTAATCTGTCAAATACAGCTTTAAATATTTGTGGATTTTACATAAATATAATGATTATTGTTTTAGCTGCACATATACAGTGCCTTCAATGTGCCAGGCAGTGGCCCAGGAAAGTAGTATGCAGGTTATTACACTCAATCATAATATCAACACCTTGAACTAAATTTGTTTACTCTGTTTTACAGATAAGACAGATTGAATTTTAAAGAATTTCAAATTCACTGTCAGTGTCCCACAGCTGATAAACAGGAGGTCCAAATTTGAAGCCTGCTTAGTCAACCTCTGATGCCTGAGCAATTTATCAGTTCCCAATGTCCATATTTGAACCAATAATCAGCTGCTAGGACAATGCTTCAGGATCCCCTGCAAAGCTCATCCCATAGAGATCCTGATGCAGAAATCCTGTCATCAATACTAAAATATCTATACCTTTTTAAATCTCCCAGATGATTCTACTGCCAAGCCCACTCTTAGATCCACTGGTATAATTATCACAGAAAGAGGGTGGACCCAACAGAGGTAGTATAAGGACGAATGGCATCTCACAGAGGAACAATGTCTTCCATGCTGTACACTCATAGGTCACAGATAGCAGCTTTGTAGAGAGGCCATAAATATTCTGTTACCACCCTGATGGTCCTGACTAATTAATTCTTTCTTTCATTCATTTATGTTTATGATGAACTAATAGATATTTCTTTGACATGAGGCATGATTTGCTTTTTTAAAAAGTTTAATGATCATGGCTAATCTAACCAAAGTACATAGCATATACAGTGACTGACTTCTCAGATAAAATCTCTAATCACAAAACACTTCCATTATCATTTTGCTTCAGGCAAAAAAATTATAGCAAATGACTGTAAAACAAAGAAAAGCAGCAGTCCTTTATCATTTTGATTCTATCTTACAACTTAAAATTTTTCTCTTCTCTCTGACAATGAAACACAAAAGAAAAAATTATTCCACAGGACGTATTTGCTTTTCAATAGCATATTTTAATAATTAACCTCTGGTAATACAGGATGAATGTTGAGGAATGTTCCTTTAATATAACATATAGCCCATATAAATGACCTCCAGTAATACAGAATGTTCTATGTGACATTAAAGGTTATATATGACAAGCCAACAGCTAACATCATATTTAAAGATGAAAAGTTAAAAGCTTTTCTTGTAAGATCAGAAACAAGACAAGAATGCCCCCTCTGACCATTTCTGTTTAACAGAGTACTGGAAGTCCTAATCAGAGCAATTAGACTAAAGAAAGAAAATATTCATATAAGAATATTCATACGGGAAAGGATGAAGTGAAGTTGTATGTTTCCAGATGACATAATCTTATAGATACAAAATCCTAAAAACTTCAGTACAAAAAGGCTAGACCTGATAAATTCAGTAAACTTGAAGGATACAAAATCAACATGCAAATATCAGTGGCATTTCTAGACACTAACAACAAACTGTCTGAAAGAGAAATTAAGAGCACAATTCATTTATAGTAGCCTCAAAAAATAAAATACTTAGGAATAAATTTAACCAAGAAAGATCTATATACTAAAAACTACAAATCATTGATAAAAGAAATTGAAAATGACACAATAAATGCAAAGATATCCCATGTTCATGGATTGGAAAAACTAATAGCAGTAAGATGTCCATACTACCCAAAGCTATATACAGCTTCAATGCAATCCCTATCAAAATTTTCATCTCATTCTTCACAGAAACAGAAAAAAACAATTTTAAAATTTGTATGGAACCACAAAAGACCCCAAATAGCCAAAGCAGTCTTAACCAAAAAATAATAATAATAAAGCTGGAGGCATCACACTATTGAATTGCAAAATACATTACAAAGCTATAGTAAGCCAAACAGCATAGCATTAGCATAAAAACAGACACATTGATTAAAGGAAAAGAATAGAGAACCCTAAAATAAGCCCACACATATATAGTCAATTGCTTTTTTACAAAGATGCCAAGAACATTCAATGGGGAAGGCACTCTTCAGCAAAAAGTGTTGGGAAAATGGATGTTCATATGCAAAAGAATGAAAGAGAACCCTAATCTCACACCTTATACAAGAATTAACTCAAAATGAATTAAAGCCTTAAGCATAAGACCTTAAACTAAAAATTACTAGAAGAAATCATAGAGTAAAACTCTATGACATTGGTCTAGGCAATGATTTCTTGGATATGATCCTAAAAGCACAGGTAGCAAAAGCAAAACTAGACAAATGAGATTCTGACAACCCGAAAAGCTTCTGCACAGCAAAAGAAAAAAGTCACAGAGTCAAGAGACAATCCACAGATTAGGAGAAAATATTTGCAAATCAGACATAAGCTAAGAGGCTAACATCCAAAATATATAGAAACTCAAATGACTTAATAACAAGAAAATAAAC
Organism: Saguinus oedipus; assembly: GCA_031835075.1. NCBI lineage: Eukaryota > Metazoa > Chordata > Mammalia > Primates > Cebidae > Saguinus > Saguinus oedipus. Next base: position 100,052,323 of record CM063179.1, on the reverse strand, counting down.
AATTCTATTTAAAATGAGCAAAGGGGTTGAGTGCAATGGCTCATTCCTGTAATCCCAGCACTTTGGGAGACTAAGGTGGGTGGACTGCTTAAGTCCAAAAGTTCAAGACGAGCCTGGGCAACATAAGGAGACCACAGCTCTACAAATATTTAAGAATTATCCAGGCATGGTGACATGTACCTGTAGTCCCACCTACTTGGGGGATTAAGGTGGGAGGATTGCTTGAGCCCAGGAGCTAAAGACTACAGTGAACCATGATCCCATCACTACACTCCAGCCTAGGTAACAGAGCAAAACCCTGTCTCCAAAAATAAACAAACAAATAAATAAATAAAACGGGCAAAGGATTTGAGTAGACGGTTTTCAAAAGAAGACATACAAATGGCCAACAGATATATTTTTTAAATACCCAACAAATTTAATTATCAGAGGAATGCAAATTTAAACCACAATGAGATATCACATCACAACTCTTAGATTGGCTATTATTATCAAAAAGATAAAAACATAACAAGTGTTGACAAAGGTGTGGAAAAAAGTGAAACTTGGGTATGTAAATTAGCATAGTCATTTGAGAAAACATTACAGAGATTCCTCAAAAACCTAAAAATAGAACTATCAGATGATCCAGCAATCTCACTACCAGTATATACCCAAAGGAATTGAAGTCAGTCTGTAGAAAAGATATCTGTATTTCCCTGTTTATTGCAGTGCTATTGACAGTAGTCAAGTTATAGAAACAACTTGTGTCCACCAACAAAGTAATGGATTTTTTAATGTGGCATATATATATATAATGAAACACTATTCAGTCTTTTAAAAAGGAAGAAATACTCTTATTTATGACAGTTTTTAATATTTATGACAGCATGGATGAATCTAGAGGACATGATGTTAGTTAAATATTTGTCTCTCAGAGACAGAGTGACAAATATCACATATAATCACACTTTGATGTAGAATCATAAAAAGTTGAACCCATAGAAGTAGAGATTAGAGGCTGGGCACTGTGGCATATGTGTATAATCCCAGCACTTTAGGAGGCCAAGACAGGTGGATCATAAGGTGAAGAGTTTGAGACCAGCCTGACAAATATGCTGAAACCCCATCTCTACCAAAAAATACAAAAATTAGCCGGGCATGGTGGCATGCATCCTTAGTCCCAGCCACTCAGGAGGCAGAGGTTGCAGTGAGCCAAGATCACACCGCTGCACTCCAGCCTGGGCAACAGAGTGAGACTCCAACTCAAAAAACAGAAGTAGAGATTAGAATGGTGATTACGAGAGGCTGGCAGATGGAGGTGGGCCAAATAAAGGGTGACATTGGTCAACAGGTACAGAGTTAAAGTTAGATAGGAGGAATAAGCTCAGGTGTTCTACTGAACAGCAAGATGACTATAATTAATATGAATGTATTCTACATTTCAAAACAGCTAAAAAAGAGAGTATTTTAAATGTTCTCACTACAAAGAAATGACAAACATTTGAGATGATGGATATGCTAATTACCCTGATATGATCAATTCACAATGTATACATGTACCAAAATGCAATATTGTACCCCATTAATATATGCAATTATCATTTATTACTCAAAAATTAAACAAGGATCCAAGATGGCCAATTAGGAGCAGCTCAGGATTGCAGCTCCCAGTGAAAGGGCAGAGGCCGCTGCAGGTGATCCCCAGGCAAGCAGGGCCTGGACTGGACCTCAGTAGTTCTACAGCAGAGGGACCACACTGCTAGAAGGAAAACTAAGAAACAGAAAGAAATAACTTCATCATCAACAAACTGGATGTCCACTTAGAGACCCAATCTAAAAGTCAACAACTACAAAGATGACAGGTGGATAAATCCACAAAGATCGGAAGAAACAAGCATGAAAAGGATGAAACCAGAATGCCTCTCCTCCTACAAGGGATCACAACTCCTCACCAGCAAGGGAACAAAGCTGGATGGAGAATGAGTATGATGAATTGACAGAATCAGGCTTCAGAAGGTCAGTAATAAGAAACTTCTGTGAGCGAAAAGAACATGTTCTAACCCAATGCAAAGAAACTAAGAAACTTGAGAAAAGATTTGGTGAAATGCTAATGAAAATAGACAACATAGAGAGGAATATAAGTGAACTGATGGAGCTGAAAAGCACAACACGAGAAATTTGCAAGGCATACACAAGTTACAACAACCAAACTGACCAAGCGGAAGAAAGGATATCAGAGGTCGAAGATCAACTCAATGAAATAAAATGAGAAGGCAAGATTAGAGAAAAAAGCATAAAAAGGAATGAACAAATCTCCAAGAACTATGGGACTATGTGAAAAGACCTAATATATGTTTGACAGGTGTACCTGAATATGACAGAGACAATGAATCCAAGCTGGAAAATACTCTTCAGGACATTATCCAGGAAAACTTCCCCAATCTAGCAAGGCAGGCTAATATCCAAGTCCAGAAAATATAGAGAACACCATAAAGA